>JAUIMM010000040.1:20055000-20655000 GCA_031769625.1 Taudactylus pleione | reverse complement strand
ATTTCAAATATTTGCAATTTGCCAGATAATAAAGTCTTCATAGTGCTTTAAACACAAACTTTAAGAAAAAGTATAGCCACAGCTACATGGTGGATAAACATACCTGTTTGAATAAGTTGTCGGTTACCAGAATACTAAGAATTAGGAGATTGGTGTCTATTTGTGAAACCTTGTTTTTATATTCCAACACAACAATTCTAAAAATGTCATGACTCTCTGGGGTATATTTACTAAAGTATGGGTGTTTAGAAGTGCAGATGTTGCCCATAGCAGCCAATTAGATTGTACTTAATATTTATCTAGCACCTACAGTAGAAGATAGCAGCTAGAATCTGCTTAGTTGTTATGGGCAACATCTCCCCTTCAAAAAACCTGCACTTTAGAAGATAGCAGCTAGAATCTGCTTAGTTGTTATGGGCAACATCTCCACTTCAAAAAACCTGCACTTTAGTAAAAATTCCTCTCTAACTGCAGATTATCCATGTATTATATATGCTATTGAGTCCTTGTGACCACAATAATGGATTGACTCAGTTCACTGAGTCAATCCAGTGGTACATAAAAGATTGTGCAACTTATGCAAGAAATTATCATTTCATTCCCCTGCCAGTGGACAGTTTCAGAACTTGCTTGTTCTCACTGGTCCTTGGAATTATATTTATCTGGTCTTTGTCACAGACTTAACCTCACTTTAAGGGTTTACCACTATCCTGGTCATGGTTGATACTGTATGTATTCAAAGATGGCTCACTTTATTCCTTTGATTAAATTGCACCTGAAAATCTATTTATAAAACATACTTACAGATTGCATGACTTTTCAGAGAATATCTTTCAGATAGTGGCCCCTAATTTATGCCTCATATCTGGAAGGTGTTTTGTGAACTTCAACAGATAAAGTTAAAAAAATTCCTTACCTACCTTCCACAAACAAATGGACACACTAAAAGAGTAATTTAGTGCCTGGAGCAATATTTACATGTTTACTGTAGATTCATTTCCAATAAGAGAACTCACATAATATCTTTTATAGGCATGATTCACCTATAACAGGGCTTCCCAACCACGGTCCTCAAGGCACACTAACAGTCCAGGTTTTAGGGATAGCCATAATTGATCACAAGTGACTTATTTAGTACCTCAGTTATTTTGATTTAACCATCTGTGCACAATCATGGAAATCACTAAAACCAGGACCGTTAGTGTGCCTTGAGGACCGAGGTTGGGAATCACTGACCTATAACAACAGCCAACACACCTACTTTGTATAGTTATTGTTCAAAGCTAATTTTGGGTTTAAATCACAACCCTTCACAATTCTTCTTAACTTGTCTGCAGAATGTTTTTTTTTAAGAAAATAAAACCTGAAAAATGCAGCATACATAAGGATGCAACCCCTGTACTGAGGAAGCTCCAAGTATACACCGATGAAATATATCTTCCTAAAAAATGGCTGAAAATTAGCCTCTACATGTGAATCATTAGAAAATGATGAGCTAAATAGAGAGATACTTTGCGCAGATCCACATCAAGAGAGCAGAACTCATATTTTCCCTTTCCTAGCAATCCTCAGTCTGACATCTCAACAGTATCAAGAAAAGAACCCTAGACTGCACACCCTGAATATATATAATGGGAGGTGCTACTTGTTGAGACTATTATTGTAGACACAAAAACCAAATTACAAGTGCACAACTCCAAAGTACTAATTATATATAATACAAGTTGCAATAAAAAATTTGCAATAAATAGAGGTTGTAGCATAATTATGGCCAAGGTTATGGGCCTATCCACCACTTCACAGTAACCTCTTAGGGTAGGTCCCTAACATACTGAGGTTCAAATCAATAGCACAGGGCACCCCCAAACCAGTCCATCTGAGCCACCCCAGGGCATCACTCTAATGAGAAAAGTGAAGTGTAAGATAGGATAGATAAGAGCAGCTACTGCTGTATATATAAGAATAGAGATGTGAAAATACATATCTAATAAACAAACAATAAAAGTGTTAAAAACTGCAAAAAAAGAAAAGAGTGTTATAATGTGATGCCTTGAAGCAGACCAACCAGAGCAATCCAGGGGTCCCACGCCCCAAAAATCAACCCAGAGCTACACTACAGTATATAAATTTGTAGGACTTACCTAAATTGTGCATTTTACTAGTGTGCAGTCACAATGCCAGACACCCAGAAATATTAGGAAATTTACTCCAGGGAATTGATTTATACGTTGAGAACAATTATTCCATCTTGTCTAAAATACAAATTGCTTGATAAAATATACACTTCAGATTTTGGATGAATTATATATTTCAGCTCTTGGATATTACTCTTCTTATCTACCCTGTCAAATACAAGGTTATTTTCATTTATGTTATGTATGTCTCCCAAAATCTTTAGTTTACACATAATATATTATTAAAAGTTAAGTTATAGCTTTATAATCATATAAAAAATAAAGGAGTAATCTTTTCTACTTGTTTCCCCTCAAGTGTTTATATAACTGAATCCTGGAGAGCACCACCAACATATTGTAAAAACTGAAATTTCAGCTTTTCAAACAATTCTAGTGATTCCTTACTGGGAATTGAATTTCAATCAGGATACACACATAGGTTTCTTTGTACCTTGGTCTTGATTGGCTAAGAGTCCAGCTGTTCTTAGCCAATTAGCGGCCATTGTCATAGTAACTGGCTGCTGATTGGCTAAGATCAGTTGAGGTGCAGGAAACCTTGTGGGTTCCCTGTCACTAAGCTATTGCTCCACGGTACATATAGTATAGAACTCGTCCTGGTTTGGATAAGTCAGTTTGTTAATATCTGAAGAATGGATACCTACTGGAGAAGAGGACCGATCTGTGCATGGGAGTAGATAAGTATGTAGTGTGAGTGGGAGTTAGTGTGGGTGAGTGAGTGAATGTGTAATAAAATAATAAAACAGTAGTTCCAGTGTGAAAAACAATATTTACCCTTTTTTTTATAGCATTACAACTGCACCCACAGCAACAAGGGGTGCAGGGAAGAGGCTAGTTGATGCTCAGGAGGGGGGCCCCATTTTTTGGAGGGTACCCACTTTCCGAGGATTGCCAGCCCTGGGCTGACCAGTATGGGCATGGAGAATGGTTTGGCAGGAGGACCCCTGCTGACTGTCCTCCTGCTGTGCCATTACCACCCCGCTGGTTCAGCCCAGTGCTGGTTAGAGGAAAATAGTGGAACCCCACATTGTTTTTTCCACCCAATTTTCTGTTACCAGAATGGGCTCAGAAGTCCAAGGCTGGTTATGCTTTTTTGGGGGGGACCCCACAACATATTGTTTTTTAATTAACCCTTTCTCTATAATATACAATACAGTGGCATTGCACAGATCATACTAATCTGTGAAATGCTTTTGATAAACATACACCTTGTTAAAGTTAAATAAATAAAATTGAATGAAGTACAATGATAAACAACTTTATGTACTTTTAAATCATATTTTATATTTTCCATACTTAAATATTACTTGTCTATATCACACATTGTTATATATTAGTGTTTATATTCTTTACGAACATTGCACAATTTCCAACATAACAGTGTGTAAATATAGCACTACAATTCCATGTATGAAAATATATTTATATTTTGTAAGTGATTACAGATTTTGTGATCAATTGTTTTATCCAACATTGCTTGTAGTTACAGCTTGTTTGGTAAATGCATATGCTTTCCATAAGAACCTGTTATTAACTGTTAACTGCCACTTTGCCGCTCTGAGTGGCGAGCACCTGAGGACATAAGCACACATGGATGATGACAAGCAAGAGGTTACCTTGGCTCAGGAAGACAGTTAAATGCTTGACCAGTTGCATTGTTTTTACCTGTAACCTATGATGTAGTGACCAGTTTATCTAAACTGTAATACTGTATGTGTTTCTAAGGTTACTCCTATATTGTTTGCTGTGTATAAATTGTACCACACTGACCCTGCAAATCAGTACATTCAGAATAAAGGCCTTGTATTGGTGCCAACTGTGCATGCCAGGGTCGCAACTAGGAGGGGGCTGGAGGTGCACATGCACTGGGTGCGCTGCTGCACCTGCCACCAGTGTCCTCAAGCCCAACACCACAGGGGAGCTCCAAGCCAGCTGCCTGCTGAGATTTTATTACGAGCAGCCTCCTTCCCTACAGCGCCGCGGTAGCCGGAGGCTGGAGTTCTCTCCTGAACTCCAGCTTCCAGCTCTCCCCACAGGCACTATGGGAGAGATGTCATGACGTCTCTCCCATAGTTCAGAGGAGCAGCCGGGCAGACCAGACGGTGGCGGATGCAGGAGCGGGGTTTAAGGTAAGTATTGTTTTTTTTGTGTAAGTGGCACTACAGGGTCATTACTATGGGGGCATTACCATATGGGCACTACTACAGGGGCATTACTATGGGGGAATTACCATATGGGCACTACTACAGGGGCATTACGATATGGGCACTTCTACAGGGGCATTACCTCTGGTTCACTGCTGAAGGGGGCATTACTATGGGGGAATTACCAGGGGGGTCACCAAAGTACTGTCTTGCCCCGGGTGACAAAAATCCTAGTTTCGACCCTGTGCATGCACATTGTATGGGCGGTACTCTTTGTATGTATTTGTGCGAATAAATATTTTGGACTTTGGAACTCCAAGTAAGCTGATCGGACTTCACAATTATTTTACTTTAATAATCTCATAGGCAGGGCTATACTTTTCAGTCCAGGTATGACTGAACTCATACACATTCTTGGTAAATTTGTGTTTGAGAAAGACTCACTTGTGTCCCTGCGATGCAAAGTGTGTTTAAATCTCGTCCAGACATGATTCTTAGTAAATTTGCCCCTAAATTCCCACAAAGCAACTTGAGCTGACAATCTTCACTGTTAAAAAAATGTATAGCTGGTATTTTAGCAGCTTATCTACATTATCTATATGTAGTTTTATTTCTGGGAAAAAATGTTTGAATTGTAAATTTGCTTTCTGAAATTTTAGGACAAATAAGTCAAAAAGGATTTTTAAGAGCATAATAAAATGCATCTGTAAGCATTACAATTCCATTATTCTTTACAGCGTTGAAGCTAAAAATACATAACAATCTTTACTAATCTGCAGCCTGCTTCCATTTCAGAATTCAGCACACTATCCAGATTTCCTTTACCTATTTTTCTTTTAGATATACAGTAAAAGATTACTTTGAGACAGGGTACAATTGCTAGTTTTTTTTAATTACCATTAAATTTTCACATGAATAGATTACTGTCACACCCTACTATCCAAGATAAAAGTAATCATTTATTTTGTATACAATTGTCAGCAAATTAATAAGTATGCCTTTAGGCCTCAGAACCTGCCCACATATTGATATTGCACAAATAGATTTTGGTGTCATGAAGAGTTAAACACATTTTCACCTTGAACGTATATAGGAAAAGAGACATACTGAAATAGTGCATTCAAGCTGGGTACACACTGTGCCAACAGTTTCGCCAAACGGTTTCAGTGGATTAGCCAAAACAGAGGCCGATTGGGTAAGCTATACAGACTTACCAATTGGCCGCTCAATGTGTGTTCCCTAACATCACAACTGGGTGGGCATTTCAATTTGCCCACCCAGTTGAGCTGTCAGTCACTGGAGGTCCCTTGCGCAAGTGTAGGGGCGGTTGGCTGACTACCTGTATACACAGCCAGATGCGCTGATATACAGTATGTGCAGATATATTGGCCATCTCCTGTGCTGCAGAACTAATGCGATATGTCTATGAATTACATCTTTTACAGACTTAGCGGGGATACACAACCATCGACATGCTCATGATATATCGGTGTTTGATTGACTGGCCAATATATTGCCTAGTGTGTACCCAGCTTACAGTACATGATTATGTTCAGTTGAACAGATCTCATGATACATACAGCTGTAAATCACTAGCCAGGTTTATACCACAACTACAAGTACAGTATGTACTGTATGCTTATGCCCCCCTATAACATAGAGAAAGAATAGGGGTAATGAAGATATAGTGTAGGGTTGTGTAAGTGAGATTTATCCTATTTGTCTACAATAAAATAGTGTAATGATGCATCATATATAGAATAGATCAGAAGATAATAATTTTTACTAATAAATGCAAAATTCACATTTACCATATAAAATATGATTAAATATAAAGTTCTGTTGTTTCAAATGAGAATATTCTTTCATGCCACAGTCCAAATGCAAAGTTGAATTGAGAATAGTGTATAGACAATCACTCTATATAATACTGCAGCACACCAATGAATGAAGTGCTACAAGCTAGTATAAGCAATCTGAAAAATGCCAACTTAAAAATAATAAATAGTGCTGCAGATTGGCAATATTATCATCATCATCATCATTATCCTCATCATCATCTCATCTCACCAGCCCTCCAACACCTCAAAAGATACACTCTTGACAGTTGGTCAGATACTCTTCAGTCCTGATTAAGCAAACTATCAGTGGATGTTCTTAGGCTTCATTAGCCAGAATTTTCTCTCTACCACTCTACCTCTCTACCTCTGTAGTCATAAGGAGTGGTAAGTGTAAAGATGCAATAACATCTGCATATGGATGTATGCACATGCATATTTTTGCGCAGAAATGCATATTTTACAAAGAAAAATACAAACATATGTATTACTAAACCCTTTAGTATGTAGCTGTCCAAACCTTAGTAATCATTAGCAAATCTAGTAATTGGTATTAATATAAATTGATCAGATTTAGAATGTGGTTAAACACGTAGTTCAGCCTTTCAGGGGTCGGCCAATGACTGAGAAAACATTTATATAGCAGTCTTTAATTTTATATTTTCTTGAATATTTACTCGATATTGATCATTAACTAGTTATCATTATTATTTTCATGTTTTTTGTTCCCAAGGTATAGTAAAAAGCATGTCAATAGTGTAAACTGATAATCACTTAAACTGACTCACAATAGGGTTTATTGAGAATACACATTGGGGTCAATTCAATAACCAAATAATACCCTTGATGTTCTTAGAATGTCCGCAATAGCACACCAAGTCATTCTCAATTTACCCCATATGCACCACAAAATCACTTATTTTAGTTCACAACCAAGAGGGTGCCTATTACAGTAGCAATCAATACAATACACACTTTTTTGTCATCAACAACAAAACATGTTAGATTTTCAATTAAATGTCAATTACAAACACTTCAGCATATAAAACAAACCAGTAAAACATTTCCATAATACTCAGGTCAGTGCATTTTGACAGTTTAATAGACGAACAGCTACCGGAAAGAAGCTATTATATAACCTCTTTGTATGTGTATGCACACTTCTAAAGAGTACATTTGAAGGTAATCTTTCGAAAACCATATAGTTGGGATGACTAGGATCAGCTAAGATGCCTCTAGTCCGCTTTAATACTCTACTCTCATAGAGAACTTGAAATTGGGGTAGTTTTACACCTATTATTTTGCTTGCAGTCTTGACCACCCGATCAAGAGCACCCCAATCAGCAGCAGTACAATTCCCAAACCATATAATAATCCAATAAGTCATTTATAATACGATAAAAACTTAGGAGCGTCTCCATACTCAGACAAGCTGCCTTAAGTCTCCGCAGAAAAAAAAGGCATTGCTGCACCTTTTTTACCACAAATGTAGAGTTCAAAGACCAGGTCAGATCCTTTGAGATATGGACTCTCAGAAATGTGAAGGAATCCACCTCCTCAATTACCATATCATCCTAAACCACTGGTGATTTAGGTCCACAACCCACCCTCCTAAAATCAATTATCGTCTCTTTATTTTTTTTTAGTATTTAGGAGTAAACAATTATCCTTACTCCATTCAAGCATTCTTTGCACCTTATACCGATAAGCTTCCTCACCCTCATTTCCTATCAGAACCACAATGGCAATGTCATCAGCAAACTTCACCATATTAACAGACTATGAAGTTGAAACACAATCATAAATAAATAGATAATATAATAGAGGGATCAAAACACACCCCTGTGGGGCACAAGTTTTCAACAAAATTTCTCCAGAAATATATCCCCCTAACTTAACCACTTGGGGCCTATCTGTCAAGAAATTCAAAACCCAATTGCACATATACCCATTTAGACCTAACTGAAAATGCTTTGAAACCAAAGATGCCGGAATAATAGTATTAAAAGCAGAACTAAAATCAACAAATAAAATTCTAAAGTAAGACCTCTTTTGCTCTAGGTGAGTCTGCAACGTGTGTAAAACTGTTAAGACAGCATCGTCTGTAGAACAATTTGCCCTATAAGCAAATTGGCAAGGATCTAATCCAGCAACAAAGTGGGCTTTAATATATTTCAGCACTAAGCGCTCAAAACATTTCATATCAGTGGAAGTTAAAGCAATCGGGTGATAGTCGTTTAGACATTTAGGCACACCTTTTTTGGGACAGGAACAGTGGTTGTTTCTTTAAAATATTTTGGGACTTGGCAACATGCAAGGGACACATTAAATATCAATTTAAAAATCCCTGCTAACTCATTACAACTATCTTTTAAAACCCTCCCCTTAATCCCATCTGGGCCTGCATCTTTACCCGGGGTTACACTGTGCAAACATTCCCATACTGATAATTCGTCTAACACTAAGGGTAACTCCTTACGTTGAATTTCCGGAACCATAACTTCGGACACATTTTCCTTGTCAAACCTAGAATAAAATATATTCAGGTTTTCCACCAAAGCACTGCTAACATCTCATAACTCAGTCACTTTAGTTTTATAATCAGTGCTATCACGTAGACCCTGCCAAATACCCCTTGGGTCTCTACAGTGATTAAATGTATTCTCCAGCCTAGTTGAATACTCTATTTTGGCCCTTTTAATACCTCTCCTCAAGTCAGACCTCACCTTTGTATACAGTTCCTTATTACTAGATTTAAAAGCTCTATCCCGAGCTTTAAATAAGGAACGCACCTCACTATTTAGCCATGGTTTCTCATTTGGGAAACGTTTTCCTTAATGTCACACTCTTAACATAACAGCTAATATATCCCAATACCATAATGGTCAGAAGATCAAGGTTTAAAGACACTTCTACCATGGAATCCTCAATTAACATTTCCCAATTTGTAAATGCTAGGTGGACCTGTAACTTCTCAGTTGCTCCCTCTGGCCAAACTAAAACAGATCTCCTAGTAGGCCTAACACGTCTGACCAAGGGCTTATACAAAGGTATTTCCAATCTGGGGACACACAACAGCCTCATAGGCCATTTTAATATTTGTATAGACTTGATCCAAAGTATTGCCCCCCAAGTCAGAACCATAACATTCTTAAAAAATGTTGGCAGTACCACTTTTAAATCAGCCTGGTTAAAATCATCTGCCACAATAAATATACCATTCACATAAATAGACTGCAATTTGGTTAAAACTTCATATAAAGTGTTCAGTGCACATCCCACATTTACCTGAAGGGGAATATAGACAGCTATCACTATAACAATTGCAAATTCTCTGGGCAAATAAAATTGCCTGCATTTAATCAACAGGTATTCTAAGTCCTCTGAACAGAAACTCTCGATAAACATAGCATTAGAACACCACTTATTGTTCACATATATACAGAGTCCACTGCCTCTGAGCTTACCCGAGGCCTCAGTCTGGTCTGCCCTAAATAATGACCTATCTACAAGACATAGTGGAATCTGAAACCAAATTGTTTAACCAGGTCTCAGTAAAGATTATGATGGAGCAGTTCCTTAAATAGTGCTTGCTTGCTAGATCCACTTGAATATCATCCAGTTTACTGGGAAGAGACTGAGCATTTGCTAAAAAAAACTGGGTAAAGGGGGATTTAGGGGCAGACCTGCAGTTTGATTTTAACTCCAGCCCTCTTCTCCTGCTTATGCCGCCTTTCCCTTTGTGGATGCTTCCCTTCATGGATGCTTCCAACTGTATGCACTTGCCATACTATGCCACCAACTGTGACCCCGTACATTGATCTGTGCTCATTTCTACCACTATTGTGGCTATAATTATCTCCACCAGCACCAGGAGCCAGCTGCTGCCATGTCTGCTTTGCAGCCTGCTCCATCAATCCCCTATCTGGGGACAGATACAGCACCTCACCTCCTGGAGCAGCGACAGCATCAGTGGGCAGTCATCCCAGCAGCCCCCGCAGTGTCAGTAGGGTCAGCCATCCCAGGAGTTCCTGCTCCAGGTCCCGCGCACACCTCCACTCAGCCTCCAGCAGCCACATCACCCGGCATCCCGCTGCAGCATCGCAACCACAACAGCTCCTCACGGGGATACACAATCGCAGCCCAGCTCCACCAAAATGCACCAACCAGCAGCAACATGAAAAGTAAGCTGCTTGAACTTCTATGCCCGACAGTGTCTGTGTCCACAGCCACTGCGCACCAGTGCCGCCATCATGCGGGCTACCATAAGTGTGGCATAGGCAAACGCTAAATTGTGTGCATTTGATTGAAATGCCTGAGGGAGTTGGAGTATATTGTTAAAGGCAGGGAAAGGAAGGGTTGATTTGTACTAAATTAAAATTAAATTTTTGGATTCCGAAGCAAATTTATGAGGGAGGAGGAAAGTCATTTGCAAAAAATATTTGAATCATTCACATCAGTCCTTGCCCCAGTTGAGCTCTTTGGTGGTTCCACATTTTTTGTAAAAAAAATTAAAGGGGCATGCAGGAGATGCTGTCTGTGGCCATAAAAAAATTTTGGACATTTTTGGCATTTAGCAACCGCATGTCTAAAACTTCAGTGACTGTGGCAGTTCAATTACCAACATGGCAAATCTAGGAAAGAGAAGAGAATGGAAATGCAGTGGGAGACAGGATAACAGTTTAATAAACTATAAAAATAATGTTTGTCACCTACTTAAAAAGACAGTCTGCAATGCCCCACACAGTGCATAATGCAAAGAATAGAGGTGCAAGATAGAGTTGTCCTTGGGCCCCCCCACCGATGGGAGTAATGACAGTGTCACCCCTGCCCATTTTGATTGTTGAATGGGTGGATGAACTATTAATGTGGCAGCACACAAATGGAAGCTCTGAATATGAAGGGGGCAGAGGAATTTAAACTCTGCTATTAAATATATTTTATCATTGTGCTTCTGGGATTATGTATGAGAAGGCTGGGAGGAGAAGAGGGAGAACATCTCCTTATACATCTCAAAATAGCCTCTGCATTTGGTACTTGAGTTGCATCTGACCTGGCTGTTATGATGAAGGAAAGCCAAGCCCACCAGGTTGGTATCTACAAATCAAGGTTGAAAAATGGCATAAGTATTTTGAAAGTAAACCTATTTGTGATTTTAGTTGAAATAAATACAGTATGAAACAAAAAAAAGTAAGCGTCTAAGCAGCTGCACAAATGCATGGCACAAACGCACAGTGCTTATATGGATACACTGGGGTATGGAAACATACACTAGGTACGGCCTACAGCATCACAGTGCTTATATGGATACAGTGGAGTACGTACGCAAGTATATACTGGGGTAAGGCCTGCAGCGTCACAGTACTTATATGGATACACTGGGGTATGGAAACATACACTGGGTACGGCCTACAGCATCACAGTGCTTATATGGATACAGTGGAGTTCGTAAGCATATACTGGGGTAAGGCCTGCAGCATCACAGTGCTTATATGGATACACTGGGGTACGGAACACATACTGGGGTACAGCCTGCAGCATCACAGTGCTTATACGGATACAATGTTGTATGGCCTGCAGCGTCACAGTGCTTATATGGATACACTGGGGTATGGAAACAAATACTGGGGCATGGCCTGCAGCGTCACAGTGCTTATACGGATACACTGGTGTAAGGAAGCACATACTGGGGTATGGCCTGCAGTGTCAAACAGTGCTTATATGGATACACTGTGGTACAACACACACAAAAAATCTACTTTTTAACACTTTTTTTTACTGAAAAACTTTTGCTATCGGCGTTAACAATAATATACAGCAAATCTGTGTGTGTGCAGCAAATAAAACCAAGGGGATTTTGTCATGATTTCATCAAAGCATTTAAGCCTGCAATCCAGCAGCAATGGACCCCTTTTTCTGCAGGTTCTTACACTAGCTTATATGCCCATCACACCAGTACATTGCAGTTAAATGTACTCACCTCCTAGATACAGAGGGACACATCTATACAGGGGCTGGCTGTGAGCCACGACTAACTATTCCTTTTATAGCCTTTATTGAAATCTGCCATGGTAGCAAAAGGCAAAATTTTGAACACCCATGGATGGACAGGACACTAGATGAACAGCACATCCCTGGATGGATAGTACACCCATGGGTGGACAGCACAGCACACCGCTGAATGGACAGTGCAGCACACCCCTGGTTGGACAGCACACCCCTGGAAGGATAACACACTCCTTTATGGATGCCACAGCACACCCCTAGATGGACAGCACACCTCTGGATGGACAGCACACTCCTGTATGGACAGAACAGCACTGCAAACCTTCCCTCCCTGCACGGAGACTCAGCAGTAAATGGTGCTGATCATCACCGCAGGGAGGGACTTATAGGCAGTCAAAAACCCGCGAGAATCCAACACGGGATTGATGGCATTTTGCCTCGATTTGGATTCCGAGTTGGATCCTGCCCGGATTTACTATGTTTGGGTGGGTTCTGCTCATCTCTAATATATATATATATATATATATATATATATATTTCTTGAATTCAACTTCATCCTGTAGCTTAGAAAGATTAGTATTAATGTGAATTCCTTTTTCTAAAACTAAATGCAAATAATTTCAAATTTCAGGTAGCTAAACTAATACAATTAGAAATCTAGCTACTGTGACTTGCATTTTGATTGAAAAGTAAAATAATACAATTTTAAAAACAATATTTCAATACAAAATTATGATATTACTGGTGCACTTAACTTGACTTTGCTGTTTAACATAAGTATGCCCCTAGCTCATGCTCTACATGCTAACAATTTAATCTGATTATCAACATAGGCACAAAATAAACAATTGTTTCCTGCCAGGGGTATCTATAAAAAACACACATTGAAATAAAACATTGTCTTTGCAGCTCATTGTGTCTCTAATTAGAGTGGAAAGAGGCAGAAGCTTGCTGGTGTCAGTCCGTGTTTAGCATGCCCTGGAGCTTTAAGCTAGTCCTGTGGGTATCAAAGTGCACTAATTAAATGAGGGGTCCACAATACAGCACTAAACATCAGAGTGACAGAAAGAGTCCAGTGTCCTCAGTGCCTTTGAGAATCCATGGCCCACGCTAATTACCCATTGTTGAATTGACTTCCCATTTTACAAGCAATGAATGGTTCTTTCTTAACCTCCTCCCCCTTTTTCTATTTTACCATCTTTGCCTTGGCCGCCTAATTAATCTTATGGAAATCTCCCGAAGCCAGATTCAAGCAAGGTTGCCCCTATGTTTATAATTTGATTTGTGATGATAAAAGTAAAGGCGCCTGGTGATGGAACAGTGTCATTTTCAAAACTCTTGAGAATCATAGAGGCTATCAATCTTACCAACGTGCACTGCAAACTGATATCCTAGAAAATTAACTTCAATTAATAACAGAAATCCCCAGACAATCAACGAAGTGGAGCTGCTTTAGAAGCAAACCTTCAAAGATATCTTAGCTTGTCTTTTATATGCAGACATCATTTTTATATGAATCTTAATAAGAGGCTAACTTTATTCCACAATCATATGTAATTCCCATTTAGTTCACTTAGTATTATTTATGTAGCAGGCTATCGTGTTTAACTCTTTCACCTGACCAAATTGTTTTTCTTACCTTTTTTTAATTATTTCTACAAAACAGAAATACAAAATGATACTTTGCATATAAGAAGTAGATTGCTTACAATAATAATATTGAATGAAAAAAAAGTCTGATTTGATTGTCAGAGAATATCCTTCAGAAAAATCAACTAATGACTTTTAAAAGATTGTCATCAATGGACTAAAAATATGGTACAAACCTTATTTACAGCAGTTAAACATACGGCTAGAAATTAGTGGAACAAATTAGCAAAGTCTGCATCACTATTGGATCTTCACAGCTGTTAAATAGAATTGTACCAGGAATTGTGTTTAAAAAAAAAAAGTGAAAGTAGCCAAACAGAAGACACAAATTCATCACATTAATATTTCCCTATGCACCATTATTGTATACAGTAGGGACAGGGAAGCCCTGTGTAGATTGTGGTAGCAAAAAATATATTTCAGTGTTGTATCAGACTCAGATACTCTGATTTTGCCAGAGGGAATTATACAGAGGGACTTTTTTTTTATAACACTATAAACTGACACATATAACTATGCATTAATGCATTTTGCACTCACTTTGTGTCCAGCAGTGTCCATACATACTATACTTATTTTATATGCTTTAGGACTCATTTAGAGTTGGATGGAAGTTGTGTGAGCATGGACTCATGATGGACCAGTAATGCACCATGGATATGATTAGTACTGTATTTATTAAAATATCCATTTAAAACAGGATACTGGTAGACAATTTACTGTATGTGAAATGATTGTATTTGTAAAACTGTTCCACAGAATAGTTACAGAACTTCCTGGTTAATATTTTATTCTACTTTTAAAATTGGTACAACGTCTGCTTTCTACCAATCTTGTGCTATTGAATGAGCTGTAACTGAAGATGAGCAGTTAGTTTTTGCTGAAAACCGAACACACCCAAACTTTGGGGTTCCGAATCTAACTGAGTCCCAACTTAGATCACTTTTGCAATTCCAAGTAGAACTGAGTCCTGGCTCAGGTCTTCCATCAAGTTGAATCTCAGATCTACTGTAAAAAACAGATCTTGTGTGTTATTGAATGCATGTAAGTCTGTCCCACGTGATTTCAGGTGCCAAAATTGGTAATAATTAGGGATGTGCACTGACCCCCGTGTTTTGGTTTTGGTTTTCATCTGTATCTCCTTCAAGTTTTTGGATCTGGATTAGGTTTTGCAAAGCACCCTCAAGTGTTTTGGTTTTGGATCTGATTTTTACAAAAAAAATAGATTAAAAGTTTTAAAAACAGATAAAATCATGTAATTTATGCAATCCAAAACCCGATATTCGGATTTAAAATCCGAACTGCAAAAAGATCAGAACTGTGACCAAGATTTACCCGGATCTCCTCAGGAGATTAGAACCGCGACTTGGACTTACCCGGATTCACAAAATTCGGTTGGATTTGGATTTCTGGACAACCGAACAGCAAATCTCTAGTAAAATTGACTGGAAATGGCTGAAAATGAATGTTATTGATGAAAATAATACTATAGGAAAAAAATAGGCCCAAGTTAAATGATTTTAACTGTTTTTATAATAAAAAAAAAATCCAACACCAAAACCGAACCAAAACACTTGAGGGTGGTTTTTTCCAAAGCCTTTGAGGGTGTTTTTGCCAAAACCAATATCAAAACAAGAGGGTCCCTGCACATCTCTAGTTATAAGGGTGTCCATATTTCTAATGAATAACGGTCCATCAATTTCTGATCATGGTTAATATAGTACATTTCTGGCTCAGATTTTGTTGTGGTTATGTTATTAATCTGACCCTGACTTTATTGGACAAGTATAATTTAATGGCATGCATAGGCTATTGTATTTGCAACATAACCTAGTTCATGGGTTAATTGTGAATTGCCTGTGAAATTCTAAAATTAGATTGGTACTGCTGTTAATTTCAGTTGCAGAACACAATGGTCTTTTGCAGCAGGCAATATCTTTTCTACACCTACACTAGGTAACTAATGGCACTAATTACCTACTTGGAGAACCACAAGTACCAGGATGCGGAGCATTAAGGGCCCATTGGGACCTGTAGTTCACCTGTAAAGAAATGTTGAAAGTTAACAGACACCTTAGTGTAAGCTTAATACATGCATACACACACACTCACACATACGCACCTATATTACCTCCAGTTGTCCCCTTGTCCAGTAGGCATCCATGGGTTAAAATAATAAAATGAGAAACCCAACCATCGCATTAAGGAATAATCATTCTAACCAAAATGATTATTCCTTCCTGAATGTAGCACACAGATGCGGCTTCCTCCTTTGAAGCTCCGTGTCTGTGCGTTCATTGGCTAAGAGAGATCAGGCCCCGCCTCTCAGCCAATGAACAGCTCCTCCATTGAACTCAATGGTGGGAGCCACATGATAAGCTTTAGTTACCCTGCAGCTCCCACCATTGAGTATTTTAATTTTAACTCTTTAAACACTTTTTCAAGGCAGATACATGCAGGCATCTCACTGATGTCTGCATATATCTGTGTGAAAACGAACTGCTCAAGCTGAAAGTAAAAGCATGAAGCAGTTCTAACGTGTCAGGGATTTGCAGTTCATTTTGATTGGTGATTTGCCATTCGATTTGGACATGAACATGCCAAATCGAACAGCAAATCACTGTTCAAAACTGACTCAAATCGAATTTGTTTTGCAAATATGTAGTGAAAAAACGGTTTTCATTGCATTCGATTTGAGTCGATTTGAGAAATTTACCCGCAGGAGTCTATATATAGCACATACCTGTAGGTTTTTAAATAGACTAAAAACCCATTAAAGTAAATAACCCAAAATACACAGAAAAAGTGCTCAAACATGTTTACAATTATTTAAGAAGTAAAAATGGCATCAGGTCAGGTAAAGAGATTTACAAAAAATATCTCCAAAAATATTTTTTTTTATATATACTTGCTTTCAGAACGAAAAGGATTTTTACATAGAAAGGGAAAAGAGGTTATATCCATCTCAAAAACATCAACAATAAGTAAACTCAATATTCCATAGAGAGGATCATGGATTGGCCATGATAGAATTCCATCATCAAATAAACATTGTGAGGGGATTTACTTCATTCAACCCTTTTGGGGCCACTGTTTGCAATCTATGGATCCAATGTGCCTCCCTCTTCTAGAATTCAGCCACGATCCCCAGCTCTTGCCAGTGAGGGGTTCCATCTATTATTAAGCAATGTAGGGCTGAAACATGGTGTTTTTCTTTTCTTTCAAGAAATGTGCAGCCACAGGTTTATCAGTAGCACCAGAGGCTAAGGCAAGTCTGATTGAAGAACGGTGTTGAGCCATTAGTACTCTAAAGGTCCTCACCATCTTGTCTACATAAAATAGTCCACAAGGGCAGACCAGAAAATAAATTACATGGTCTAACTGACATGTTAGGCTATGGCGTAGGTAGATCTTCCTGCCATTTTGAGGATGGCAAAATAATTTTTCAGATATCAATGCCCTACAGGTAGTGCATCCTAAGCATTTGTAACAACCATGCTGTTGTGGCAACCATTTGTTATCACTCTGGTGGTAGAATGTACCGTACGCAGCACCATTGAGGAGGCATTACCAGCTTTGCCCAAAGGGCATGTCAATCCACCTGTAAAGCTACCCATAGCATTTTCACACCTAAGGTGTGTGTGTGTGTGTATATATAATGGATGTGCAGGCTCGGTTCTACTCGGTTCCGTTCGGTTCTTTTTACCGGATCTTATTGGGTTTCAGCTGTCACGAGTTTTGGATAGCCAATAAGATTCGGTAAAAAGAACCGAACGGAACCGAGTAGAACCGAGCCTGCACATCCCTAAATTATATATATATATATATATATATATATTTATATATAACCATATCCATCCACTGTTCAACGCTCCACCAGGGGCTCAAGCAGAGATGAGGCCAGCACTAGAAAAAAACTTTTTTTGATGTACAAAAATTTTTCTGATTTCTTTGTCTTAACATTTGTATTTATTGTTGTATGTTTGTATGTTAATTTTTTGATTGACACATGATTCCATTTGTGTATTGATGTTATTTATTGAATGTACCCTGTTTGTGTATTGTGGGACATGGTTGCCTATATGGCCTCTATCCTATCAGGTGGGCCCATTTAGAGTGCTATGCCTCGTGATACACATAGATGCAGTGGGGATACACACAGTGTTTGTTATTTTTGTATGATCTAATGGTCCATCATATATCATTTTGTGTCAGTAGTGCACTGTATTTTTATAGATTTTTTAATGCTATTGTTTACATGGCGGTCGCCATGTTCTCATGCAGCCGCTTGGCTGGTGGTGCGGTTGCCTAGTTACGCAGATGCTGCTGATGTTACTTGTGTTGACATCATTGGTAGTCGACTGCTGTGACTGTGGCCGCAAGCTATCCTGTGGGTGGTGGAGGGGATGCATCGTGATCACTCAACAGCACCAATCTGTTTTTCCCCAGCCGCACCACCCTGCATCTGTTCTTTCTCCACAGCCACATTGCTGTCTCTCTCTCATCTGTGGCACTCTTTCTTCCTTCATCTGCACTACTCTGGTCCCCCCAAAAGTGCAACTCTGTCTCCCCCCCATCGGCACCACTCTTCCTCCCTAGCCACACCAATCTGTCTTCCCCAATCCCTATTGCTGTGTGGTCTCAGAACTGTGCTAGTCTGTGTTCTCTCATCCGCACCAATCTGTCATTCTCCATCTGCACCACGCTGCATCCATGTCACTCTGTTTCCTTCTGCACCACTGCCTTCCCCTAAGCCATGCCGATCTGTCTTCCTTTCCTCTGTGGCACTCTTTCTTTCTCCATCTGCAACACTGTGTCCCCCCAACTGTGTAACTCTGTCTCCTTCCCCCCCCACACTACTCTGTCTTCCTAACCATCCACACCAATCTGTATTTCCCAATCCCTACTGATGTGTGTTCTCCCATTTGTGTTAGTCTGTATTCCCTTATCTGTACCAATCTGTCTTTACCCACCTGCACTGCTCTGTCTTCCCATGTTCATGCCACTCTCTATCCCCATCCACATCACTGTCCCCCCAAACTGTGCCACTCTGTTTCCCCCATCACCATCACTGTTTTCCACCCATCTGTATTACTTTGTTCCTCAACCCTACATGCACCACTGTTTTTCACTCATCTGCATCACTCTGGCTATCCCCCCACCTCTGTACTTCCTAATCTTCCCTCCTCTACACGCCCTTATGTTTCACTTATCCATTTTGCTCTGTCTCCTCCTTCCATCCACACCACTTTTATCCCATCTGCACAGCTTTATTTTCTGTGTAGACCTATGTTGCAGAGATTGCATGTGTGTGAGCACACAATTCTGTGAATTAGCAGCTCCACCATTTTGTGAGTGACAGCTATCTCATTCTGTGAGAGTGCTAAATCTGCAGTTAACCACAGGGTGTGATGGCATACCATATCTGTATTGCGCAAGGAACACATCCATTAAGTCATCAGCCTTAATGATCATAATTTCAATGCTTTTATTTAGTTTGAGTGGCACAAATTCAGTAGGTTTTGTGAAATTTCAGATCATGTATAAGAAGCCTTAATGGGACATGTAAAACCGTAAGGTTTTTGTCTATGGATTTTTATTGCATTTTTATAATTTATTAACCATCAGAGTTTTGATGAGAAAACTGGGCCACCTGCAGGGCAGAAGGACAACAAATAGATACACAAACATGGGTGGAGGAGCAGATAGCACACAGGAGGTATTTTAAGGGTGCAGAGGGAAAGATGGCTGTGGTAGGTAGGCTGCAGGTGTGTGGGGCAGTGGCAGCAGTGGAGGGGCTGAGCAGTGGCAGCAACGGGCATGCATAGAAGCATCAGAGGGTGACAGAGGGACTCACTGGTGCTGGGAATGCACCAGAGAAAATCAATTCAATAAGACACAGATGCATGGACGTATCAGTGAGATCCATCCATGTATTGTTTTAAAAAATGAATGTGTAATAAAAAGAAAATGATGTGCCTCCACAGCAAAACCAGCATCGGGCTTTGGAGCCCCAGTGCTGGTTGTGCTAATCACAGGGGACAAACAATGTAGGGGTTCCCTGTATTTAGAACAACCAGCACCAGGCTAATCAGAGCCAGTCTTGGTTGCCAAAATACAGGGGACAAGCGACATAGGGGTCCTCTTGAAAAATAATTGAATTTTCCAATAGAGAAATACCAAGGGGGCATGGTGTTTAAGGGACTACACCTCAAAAGCTAATGGAGGTGTGGAGCTAAAATTTGGCATGGGCTGGTAGAACCGTCCCTCAGTGCTGCTTGCCAAATTTCATGGCAAAAACAAAAAATTAGAACTTGGGAGTAATTTAAATTCCCAACTGTCCGTATTTTCTGACACTCAATTAGGACCACTTTTCTGCTGTTCTCTATGGGGGATTTTTGGGAAGACATAACTCAGGGTAGGGGGCAAATTTAAACTTTGGGTTTCTATTTCTATTAGGTAGCTATTGTTCCAGGGTAGGTGCTTTTGGGGTTTAGTAATTGAGAAAGTTATAGTTTTTAAACTATTACCTCACAAATCCACAATTATAGAGATAGAAAGTTTCAACTTGATACACAGCCTCAGCAGGAGACTCCATCAGGTGTACTCACTGTGGCTTCACTTGGGTGCACCAAGAAGGCAGGTCAGTGTGGGTGGTATTGGCAGTGGGCTTGGGAGAAGGATGCAGCAATAAGCTGCAGCAAGACCTGGGGGATAGCAGCCATTAGCTGTGGCTGGGACGCATGGGTGTTAGCGGTGGTGGTGGTGCAGGCGGCAGGACCCGGGGGAGGTATCAGCAGACTGATGCAGGATCGGATCTGAATTATTCATGATACCTGTATTTAAATAAACACAGAAGCAGGGACAGGTCAGTGCTTCTGTGTTTAATTAAAAAAAACACCCGTGTAAAGAAATAAATAAATGGCATGACCCCCTCCCCAAAAACAACCAGCACCGGGCTTTGGAAAGCCAGTACTGGTTGTGCTAAATACAAGGGAGAAATGATGTAGGGGTCCCCCATATGAAGCACAACCAGTATCAGGCTTTTCAGAACCAGTCCTGGTTGCCAAAATATGGGGGACAAATGACGTTGGGGTCCCCCGTATTAGGCGCAACCAGCACTGGGCTCTGAGCCGGCTCTGGTTCTGGAAATACAGGGGAAAAATGCGTAGGGTCCCCCTGTATTTACTAAAACCAGCACCAGACTCTTTCTAGCGGGGGTTGATGCCACAGCCAGGGAAGCCCTTTCACCGAGCTCCCCAGCCAAAGCATCACCCCCGACTGCTAGTCAGCCCAGGCCGGATATCCCTGGGGAGCTGGGGACCCCCCAATAAAGGGGTCCACCTCCTCAGGGCACCCCAGGCCCATGCTGATAGCCCTGGACTGTGGGTACTGGGTTGATTGTGTAGTGCTGTGCAAATGTAATTATAACTATTGTTTTTTGCAGTAGTACTACAGGTCTCAGTAGGTATCCCCATACACTGGTACTTGTAGAACCACAAGTACCAGCAGGCATGGCATTAAGGGCTCGTTGGTACCTATAGTTCTCCTGCAAAATAAATATAAAAAACATAGATACTGTTTGTTTTAATATTTAATTTTTTCTCACCTTCACCTGGGGGGCAGCAGCCTTTAAGCTCTTTTACATGGCTGTTGCTTCCCCCAGGACTTCTATGGCATCTTCACCTGGAGGGCTGCAGCCTTTAAGCTCTTTTCCATGGCAGCCACCCATCCAGGGCTTCCACGGCATCTTCTTACTTCAGCTGGTCTTCTCTCCAGCTCCCCAGCTGATGACTGACTGCATGGCGCCTCACGCTGGCTGAGATGGTGGTGCGATGATGGCTCATGGCGCCATCTTTGAATTAAAAAAATTAAGTCAATGGTGAGAACAGCTCATTGGCTAAGAGGTGGAAGGCTCGCCTCTCTCAGCCAATGAGCATCCTGCACCGGGATTTATGAAGTGAAATCTTGGGTGAAGCTGTCATTCGGGTAGTAGTGTCCTTAGAGAACACTACTATTGTATGAGGGTCCGTGTACTTTCGTTTTTTTTTTTGCCAAGACCCTGGATTGCCTGAAGAGGACAGATCCATGCATAGGAGGAGGCGAGTATGGAATTTTTATTACAGGTACTCCATAGGATTATCTACTGGAGAAGAGGACAGATTGGCTACAGGTATACTAGGTGATTATGTGAGATAGTGAGTACATGTGTGTGTGCATGTATGTTTAATAAAATTTTACATTTCTACGGTGTGTTCTGTGGTTTTTTAATATTGCTTTTGCTTTGGAACTACAGGTACCAGCAGGCCCATAATGCCCCACATGCTGATACTTGTGGTTCTCCAAGTACCAGTAGAATGCATGGGAGGTTTGCTGGGAACTGTAGTTCCACAGGAAAAGCTAATATTTTAACTAAACTTGCACCACACTTTACACAATCAACCCTGGACCCACCATCCAGGGGTGCCGGGGATAGCCCCAGGCTACCAGCCTGGGCCTGGCGTGCCCTGGAGAGGGGGATGCCTTTATTGGGGGGTCAATAGGGATTTTTGGCAAGGGCTGACTATCAGTCAGGGGTAAAGCTTCGGCTGGGGGGCCCAGTGAAAGGGCTTCCCTAGCTGTGGCATCACCCCCCCCGCTAGAAAGAGTCCGGTGCTGGTTCTGGTAAATATAGGGGGACCCTACGCATATTTTCCCCAGTATTTCCAGAACCAAGGCCATCACAGGGCCCAGTGCTGGTTGCAGTGAATACGGGGGACCCCTACATCATTTGTCCCCCATATTTTGGCAACCGGTACTTGTTCTGAAAAGCCTGGTGCTGGTTGTGCTTCATACGGGTGACCCCTACATCATTTGTCCCCTGTATTTAGCACAACCAGTACTGGCTTTCCAAAGCCCGGTGATGGTTGTTGTTTTTGGGGAGGGGGTCATGCCATTTATTTATGTCTTTAGACGGATGTTTTCTTTAATTAAACACAGAAGCACAGACAGGTCTCTTTGACCTGTTCCTGCTTCTGTGTTTGTTTTTTTAAACACAGATGCAGGTAATATGGATATTCCAGATTCGAGTCTGCATCTGTGTACTGCTACTTCCACCGGGTCCTGCTGCCTGCCACCCGCACTGCAGCCACTAACACCCACTACCATCCCTGGTTCCCGGTCACAGCTAATGCCTGCTAACCCCTACCCCCTCTCACCCACTTTCCAGCTGCGGCAAACACCGGCTTCCTTCCCCCGGACCCGGCCCCACTACCGCCTGCAAAAGACAGCCATCTTGCTGCTCCCAAGTAAAGCCACAGTGCTTACACATGCTGAAGGCTTCTACTGTGGCTGCACAAGGAAATGAAGCCTCCTATCTGTATAATAGTTTAAAAATGTTAACTTTCTCAAATACCTGAACCCCAAAAGGCCCTATTCTGGAACAATAGCTACCTAATAAAACAGACTAAAAGTCTAAATTTGCCCCCTACCCTGACTTAGGCCTTCCCAAAAATCCCCCCATAGAGAACAGCAGAAAAGTTTTACTAATGAAGAATGTCAGAAAAAAAGTAGCAGTTGGAGATTTAGATTACTCCCAAATTCTATTTTTTTATGTTTTTGCCCTGAAAATTTGCAGACAGTAATGAGCAACAGTTCTACCCGTCCATATCAAATTTCAGCCTGGTACCTCCAATAGCCTTTGAGATGTAGCCCCTTAAACACCCTGACCCCCCCTTTGGAATTCTCTATGGAGATTTCCATTTATTTCTATTCAACCTTAATATAAGGGCACGATCGTGCCCTTATTTTATATATATATATATATATATATACTGGCATCGGCTCGGCACTCCTCATTCCAATAAGTAATATGCCTTTGTGCCCACCTGGCTGAACACGTAATGCAAAATAGATGAGGCGGCACTAAAGGACTTAATCCAATTTTAATAGTAGCCAACGTTTCAGGGCTGTCGCCCTTTTATCAAGGTCATATACATATATATATATATATATATATATATATATATATAAATAAATGTCCTGCAATGTCCCGACACTCACTGTTAAATGTCAAATACTTGCGCTGGTGCCCTCCTTGGAACATGGCTGTTCCAATGCATAGACAGGAAAGACTGGCGGCACTCAGTGTCTATGCAAAAATATATACTTCTTTATTCCAATGGCGTTTCGGGCTAGGATATCCTTGATAAGGGGTACTAGCCCGAAACGTCGTTGGAATAAAAAAGTATATATTTTTACATAGATGCTGACTGCCACCAATCTTTTCTGTCTATATATATATATATATATATTTATATATATTAGTTGGCTTCACCAGAATGAGACATGGGACATCTGCGTGGGGGGAGGGTTAGGTTTAGGGCTCCCGGGGGGGACTTAGGGTTAGGCAACCCCCCGGGAGGTTAGGGTTAGGCTAGGGGGAGGGAGGGTTAGGCACCCCCAGGGGGAGGTTAGGGTTAGGTACCCCCCCGGAGGACTTAGGTTTAGGCAGCGGGGAAGGGGGGTTTAGGTTTAGGCACTTAGAGGAGGGATTAGGGTTAGGCACTTGGGGGGGAGGTTAGGGTTAGGCACCCCTAAGGGAGGGTTAGGGTTAGGGGGGTAGGTTAGGTTAGTTCATACTTACCTGGGGACGATCAGGATTTCCAGCGCTGTTGGGCTGCCGCTGCCAGGATCTGTTCCTCTGTCGGCCTGATGCTGCCGGGAATCGAACTGCCAGCCATGCAGCAGGCGGTATTACATACCGATTCCCAATATACAATGCAGCTCATTTTTAATGGCACTTTCACTAAGCATTGTGTTACAGTCTCCATATTCAGTTTGGTTTTGCTGAAAACCAAACACACACAAAAACTTGGGATTTCTAAGGACAACTGAGTCCTGGCTCAGGCCTTCCAGCCAATTTCAGATCTCAAAGTGAGGCGAAATTTTATTTTCTCAGAAATCTCAGATCTCGCATGTTTTGGATTGCAAATAAGAATCCATCCCTCATGATCAGGTGTCATTTCACACAGGACAGTGTATGGAGAGGATGTGGTCTGTAGTTGTGCTTAAAATACTATAGATGCCATTAGCATGCCATTAGATGCCATTAGAGAGAGTTGTAGGTCAATGGAGTGGGTGGGACTGGTGACTGCAGGCATCTTTGTTACTCTGTAATGTGTCTTACAGATGAAATCGGTATGAAATACTGACGGAGGAGATACCAGCTGTCAGTACATTGACAGCAGTATCCCGATGGCTGTTATCCTGACAGGGGAACAGTGAGTACTGATCCCCTGTCCTATTTACCCCCTAACCCTCCTTTTTTGTACCCTCATACTAATCCTCCCTACCCTGCACCCTAGCCCTCCCTGTAAGTGCTTAAACTTAACCCTCCTCCTTAGTGCCTAATCCTAACCCTCCCCCCCTTAGTGCCTAACTCTAACCTCCCCCCAGTGGTGCCTTAACCTAATACCCCCTGTCTGGAGCCCAACCCTAACCTCCACCCTTCAGCAGCCTAACCCTAAGTCCCCCTTGGGCGCCTAAACCTAACCCCCCCAATGGCTGATACTTAACTTGCCCAGGTCTCCTTACGATTGGGATGCCAGCTTCCAGGATTCTGACTTCAGCATTCCCTGTCATTCCCAGTGTTCTCACGGTGACCGGGATTCCAGGGCCGGGATTCCGGCAATCAGCATCCCGATCATAGGGATATTACCTGCATGCCTTACAGACACACTAGCTAGAAGCAACTGCAATTCAGTTCAAACTGCAAACTGGCTACTGTTACCGTGTGTTTTTGTTTCTCAGCAACTACTAGCACTTGCAATGCAATGCAAACTGGCCCTTGATTGCACAGTGAACATGCACTTGTTTTTCACAAGGGTATATATATATATATATATATATATATATATACAGTGCAGTATATATTATAAAATACTGTACTGTGTCTGAGCGAGCTGCTCCCCAAAGAACTTAAAGAAGACATATTTTCCTGTTAAAAAAACTGCAGTCTTATTTTAAAATTCAATTTAAATAGTTTTTCAAAAGTGTGCGATTTTGAGAGGCAGCATATATTACCTAACTTACTCTGGCTGTGCTGGTGTTCCCATCAGCTGCACCCCAAAATAATAAATGCAAAATATAAAAAATCAATTTTGGTGTCTAAGCAAAATCTGCATTCTTCTTTTATAATTATATAATTTAAATTGTATTTCAAGAATGTGTGATTTTGAGAGGCATCATCTATAACTGTACTCACTCTGGATATGGTGGTGTAACCATTAGCTGTACCCCAAAATAATAATTGCAAACAATTAAATTTAAATTGTATGATTCAATTTAAATAATATTTCAAGAGTGTGTGATTTTTGAGAGACATCTTATATAACTATACTTACTGGGCATGATAGTGTAACTGTCTGCTGTACCCCAAAATAATAATTGCAAAAAACATTCTGGTCTCTAAAAAAAATATCAACTCTTCTTTCATAATTCAATTGAAATAATATATTCCTGTACTTACCTCGGGTGTGGTGGTGATCCTGTCAGCTGCATCCCAAAATAATTGCAAAAAAGCCTTTTTTTCTGGTGCCTAAAAAAATCTCAAGACTTTTAATAAAACTGCATGGTAAAGTTAATAGTACCTCCATTTCCCCATCTTATTGTACATTCACTTGGTGTAGTGGCAGTTGAGTTCAAGTACAGAAACTTTATTCCTGTTGTGGTGTAAAAAATAAAACAATCATGGATCAATCAATAGATGAGCAGGGGCAAATCCTGATGGTTTTTTGGGGAGAGTATTTTAACATTTCGAAAGCTAATTTTGTTCCATTTCTTTCCACTCTTTATGGTAAATTGAATAATGACTTGCTCAACTTTCCATGGTTCAATGACACCCATGGTAGACATTCCATCAGAGGGATTTGGGCTAGGCTAGTAGCTATACTTGCTGCCTCATCCAACCAGAAGGCTATATATGTGCTTCCCAGCTTAGATGCTGAAAAAGCTCTTGATAAAGTATCATGGTTCCATTTACAATCTATCTTCAAAGCCAGAGTTTTGGGTGGGAATTTTTTCAATTTCCCCAATACATGTACAGTATACAGCCCCTGTTACTGTGCTTTTATTGAATGGTCTTGAGTCCAGTATTTACTATTTCCCGGGGTACATGCCAAGGCTAAAAGATATAACACCTGCACTCTGAGTTGTCCACACAGAAAATAATACTTGATTTGGAAAGCAGCTGCACATGTAGGTAACCAACCTAATCAGTAATAGAGATAATGTGTTGCGCTCTTCCTGTGTGTTTTCTGATTTTGTCAAGTATTGTAAGCAAATATATAATTATTGGCCTCTAAACCCCTAGACACACATTAACATATTAAACAATGTTTAGATTAAGTATCCCTTTACTAATAATGATCAAGATAAAATAAACAGTTGTGGGCTATGCCCAATCAGGCAGGAATATGCATAAACAATCGTACATGAATATAAAGAAAAAATCTCTCTCAGTTATATTTGCACATCTGAAATGTCTTTCAAACATAGAAAGAACCAACAAATGGTGTCAAACTGGAATGTCTATGTTCATATAAATTGACCCTTAATATCAGCACAGACAGTGTAATGGTTAGCAATACTGCCTCACAGCACTGAGGTCATGGGTTCGTTTCCCACCACAGCCTGTGCATTGTTTGTATATTCTCCATGTGCTTGCGTGGGTTTCCTCCCACACTCCAAAAACCTACTGGTAGGTTAATTGGCTCCCAACACAAATTTACCCTAGTGTGTATGTGTGTGTGCATGTGATAGGGAATATAGATTGTAAGCTCCACTGGGGCAGAGACTGATGTGAATGGCCAAAAGTCTATGTTGCGAATATGTGTGCACTATATAAATAACTGGTAATAATAAATAAATAATGTTCTCTGCCTAAAAAAGAACAGATGTCATGAACGTTGCTGTTGATCCCAGCTTATCTTAAACGTAGAGGAAAGTCACTTGTAAAATAGTATACTGCTGTCCAAGTGGTGTCCCGCTGATGGAAAGTGGAGAAAGGTTGGTGCACTTAGAGAGTATTAGATTACCAAGTTGTACCTTAGACCTATGTATATGCATTTTAACTCAGTGGCCTAGTTTTAGGGTTATTCAAATTTGGGTTCCTGAAATGAAATTGATGGCTTTTTCTGATTATCTTTTACTATTTCCCTGCGCTCTCCACCTTATGCTGGGACCTGTGTTGGACAAAATTGTGAATTATGGACTTGTCTTTGGTTTCATGATTAATGAAACAAAATCCTTAGCCATGTCCATGGATGGAGACTCTACTGTAGGTCTAGGTGGAGTGGGTAGTATGGGTTGGTATGGGCGGTTCACTCCCTTACATATTTGGCGATCCTCCTCCAATAAAAGATCCATTAACTTTTTTCTTTTAACTTGAAAAGGGTGGTAATGCAGGCAATTAATTGAGCTCCGACACTCGTCACATCTCCTCTTATTTGGGGTGTGCAAACCTCATAAAAATTATTTTATTTCCCAAAATATTTTATCATTTTCAAATGTTGCCTGTTTTATTAGCCTACTGAGATGAAAAACTTTTGAATAGACAATTTTGCATATTTACTTGTCAGTTTAAGAAACCTTGGATTAGTTTGCATAAGCTTGGTGGCCTACTGGATAAGGTTGGATTAAATTTTCAAATTTGTGACTATATACAGTAGTTATGCTGGTATCCTGTGATGTGTTAGGGATTGGTTACATAGTACAAATTCCTATGTTAAATTACCATTGGAACATTACTTTCTACATACCATTCTTTATCTGCTATTTTACACTTGCACCAACTGGAAATCCCTTATAATATACTTGATAACCTGTTACTTATATCGACTTGGAAGGTGTGGGGTGTTACTTGCCACAAGGTTGGTTTGAACAGTCATCATATTCTCTATTTTCCTTTATTATGCAACTCAGAATTCCAAAATGGACAGACCAGCTTCCCATTTTATGAGTGGCATTGCAGAGGTATTATGTACCGGACACAATTGGTTGATTGACAGGGTATAACTCCTCTTAAGGTTTATGAGTTTATTAAGCAATTTCACCTCCCAGATATGCAAATCTTCATTATGCATCAGGCACAATATTAAATGAAGAAATGAGGGTAATAAAATGTTTTGAAGTTTGGGAGAATTATACCAATTCTCTGCCTTATGATTTCAGATGTCTGGTATACAGTATACAGTACTTATTTCTGCCATACCTTATAGTATGAAACTAGATTCCATTTGTAAGACCCCCCTGTGCACTTTTCATAACTAATTGTATTTCATTACTTCACCAGGTACCTTCTACTAGGTTTTAGCCCCTTATTGAGTACTCTGTTGGTCACTGGTCCATGTGTCCCCATGGGTTGCACCCATGCCTGTCTCTGTTGTTCTTATTTTTGTCATCTTATCATGTTCTTTATGATATTCATAGCTGTCTCTATACCATTTAGATACAATGTTTGTCATCTATATTTACACAATGTTTGTTTTTCTTTTAGAATTCTATATATATTTTTTTAATAAGCAGGTCTCAAAGTCTGGCATATGTGACTCTTTTGCATATTTTTTTGTTGTCTTTACTGATGCTTCTACAATAAAAAAATATATTAAAAAAAGAAGCACAGGAGCAATTAGTGCTTCTTCAACATCTATTTTTAAAGAAGGTCAAGGGGTTAAGAAAGTGAAAGAAAGGGCACTACAAACTGAAATCAATGTTTGACAATGTAAGAAAACATCACCTCTAATTATGGTAAAGATACTACTAAAAAAAATGTACCATTGCCAAAATGCCATATATCACACACAGTGGCAAGTAAATCCTCAGAACATGGCCATTCTTTGTAAGTTGTGGTCACGCTATTGCTATTTCAATGGCTTTCCTCCCTAAGATTCTACTTAAGATTTGTCATTTTTGATAACACAAGTAACATATGAGCATTACAAATGGGTGAATTTCAACATGTACCATGTTTTGTGCACACAATAAACTTGGTGGTTCAGAACTTTTACAGGTCCATGCAGGAGATGCTGGCTGTGGCATGTGATATTTCTGAGCCTTTTCAGCATTCAGCAATTGCATGTGGAAAATTTCAGCAGCTACAAGAACAGTTCCATTTGCCATGCAACAAACTGAAGCAAAAAGTAGTAACCAGGTAGATGGTGGATTATACGCTTCAGTCACTGGAGGAACAGCAAAAAGCCATCATGATGTACACATCAAGCCATGAAATAGGGAGAGGGGTGAATTGTTGCCCCCTTACTATAGGAAACTGGAAAAAAAAGTTTTTTTATGCACGCTACTGAAACCATTTGAAATTGTAACATGTGAAGTGAGTTCATACACTGCCAGCCTGAGTCTGGTCATAGCCTTTATTAAACTACTGGAAAAACAGCTAGAGAAGCTGTTGGACGAAATGAAACAAAGCTATTTATTAAGTATATTGGACTTGTACTGTAGATCAAGTTATTTATTCACTTTGCCAGCACTAAAGGATTTGCAACATCTTGCAATTGAATCACTTCATTTTGGCAATCATGCTTGATCCTAGGTTTAAGTCTTATGTATTGTCTGTCTTCCCAACTGACACAGATCTTAATAGTTACAATGAGTTCCTTGAGAGCAAGTTGTCACAAGACACAATATTTCCTTCTTCAGTTTCTGCTGCAAATGCTGCTGCCAGGAAAATGTGTGACTTATTTTATAGAGGCCCATTTAGTTCCCCAGGCTTGTGTCTGAGAGACACAGGGGCTAGGGGATGAAGATGAGAGACATGGGCTGGGAAATTAAGCTGAGAGACATAGGATCTGGGAAATTAAGCTAAGAGCCACACGGCCTGGGAAATGAACCTGAGAGACACAGGGTGGAGAATGAAACTGAGAGACAGATGGGCAGGGGAATAAAGCTGAGACACACAGGGACTGGGGATTATAGCTAAGAGATACAGGGGCTGGGGAATAAATATGAGAGACACAGGATGGAGCATGAAGTTGAGAGACATGGGGGAGACACAGGGGTGATGAATCTAGGAGACGGGTGGGGGATAATGATGCTGCAAGACACAGGAGATATGAGTGGATGGCTGGAGCTGGAGAGACAAATGGGGGTTATGTTGGAGACAGGGATGGTGCTGAAGCAACACAGGCAAGGATGAGGCTGAAGAGATGAGGGTTAAGGCTGGTGCAACACAGGCGAAGATAAGGCTGAGAGACACAGTTAGGGATGAGGCTGGAGAGTCACAGGGGATGAGCCAATGGGCAACCTGTATATACCTAATGGGAGGCAATAGGGGACCCCAAAAACATGAGTGCACTGTGCCCCAAGATTTCTGTTGCTGGCACTGAGGGCAGGTGAAAGTTTCAATGGTATGTCCCGATAGTAGCTTCTATAGATACACCAAGCAGGATTGTTGTATTTAAATGCACTCAAAGTGGGTGTGTTAGTCTTTGCATATCCTGATGCACACTTGTACACTGGGGGAAGGGCTGAGTCTAGCATTAGCATAAAGCCACAGATATAACTTTGGCAAAAGATGCTAAAGCAGTCGAAGCAGTGTGTAACTCTGAATCAGCTCACAGTAGCTGTAACAGCCCCTCTATGTCACACTGCTTCTGTGTTTGGTATGTATAATGTTTGTAAATATCTTTGGGTAAAATAACCAGATGAACAGGATAGCTTTTGAACTTTTACATAATTTTGTTAATTAATTGGAACCTGGGAGCTCTTTCAGATCCTATCACTATGATGTGAATGCTCATAGCTGACCTATAGTTGTGATCTGCGCATGCGTATGCATCACATTGCACATGCGTGAACCACAGTGAGAGATTGGAAAGCATACACTCGCCCAGCATAGACAGCCCAGCTTAATGAGTGACAGGAGAGGCCATAGGGGCAGGCCACTAGAAATGGGGGAGTGAAGGTGCAAATGCAGGTGTGCCCAAGTGTCCCAATGCTGTTACAGAGGTGTGCATAATTAACAGGCAGCATCATTGTACACATCACCTGGTTGAAATACACACTGAAGTGATCGCAGTGCTTGTGGCAGGGTATAGTCAACCTCTAGTGCTGCAATCGCATCCAATGGTGCATGATGTACCAATGGTTTCAAGGACTTCCAGGCGAGAGATGTGCGCAAATGGGCATATTATGAATGGCTGGCGGGCGTCTACATACACATAGTGATCACACGCCAAGACATAGTGGGTGTGCTTGCCCTGCGATCACCTGCCTTGCTGGGCATGCACTGGATTTGCATACGCATCACGCGAGCGTTCGCATCTAGCTATATATATATAACTTGCATAATGTTTGCAAAGTACTTCAGATGACTGGGATTTGTTTCTGTTTCTAAAAAAGACTTTCTTGCAACGCACAAGTTCATAAAGTAAAAAAAAACATAATTGCTGACTCAGACCAGAATATTGAAATGAACAAACTAAAGGATTTTTGTTTTTACTTCAAAACATCTTAAATAAAAAGCAAACAAAGACACTAAATCCCACTAGAGCAGCCACAACAAATGCTGGAACAGAGAACAAATGAAATGTTTTTAGGCTTGCTCTTTATTGAGAGTTAAATATTCCTTTGCTTTGCTTTTTGTGAATACTTTATTATTTGGAATGCTGAAAAAACATTAAAACAAACTGTTGACCTCTGCACAGAGACTTTCCTAAGAACTTTTTTTTACCTTTTCAGTGTGGGTAGACAAAGTATGAAACATATATTCTCAACGCAAAGTCATATGAACATGCGCCAAGGGTAATTATTATTTATCACACTATAAAACCATACTTACCTACTCTTATGGACTGTCTTGGAGACTTTGAAATCTTGTGTGGCTGTCCTGGATGTCTGGAAAGGTAGGTAAGTCTCCCACAAGCCCCTTCCTGCCACCCATTGCAGCCAAATTTCTGAGTGAAGTGGGTGGTCCAAGTGGCTTGATATTTGGGATGAATTGCATCATCTTGACCCTGCTACCTACTTTATAATGCTGGTACTGCCAATTCTGTATAGCTGGGCTCGATTATGAGATTCTGCAATGCTATACCCCTGCTCCTCCCACCTGGCTGCTCCCTCCTGGAGACAACAGCTAGGATGTTCATAAGAATGTATAATTCTATATTAGGGCATCACATCTTGTATGTAAGTAAAAACTAGGTGCCTGATGCAGAGTGAGTATCATGCCACGTAATTTAGGATCTAAATTACTCTGTGCATACCTCAAAAATGGATTCACATCTGTGTGCCTTCACAGATTTGCTTGATGCTGGCACTTAAGCCAAGACTTTACTACTTCTGATGTAGATGAAGTAGTAAAGTCTTGTTTGCACAAATTCAGATATTTCAGATGATGATGACTATAGCTAGCACTAGCAAATCTCTTGTGATTGGTTATTTGGGAATGCTCTGCTGACACTGATTGGTATATTATTTCTTGCTTGAGCATATATATGCTGCTCATGCAAAAATGGATGCATTCTTATTTCATTTCTGCATATGGGCAGAAATACACAATTTTTGAATACTTTGTTTTAACCGGACATAATGTCCAATTTCAGTCCAATTCAACTCCCAGATTTTAACTAATTAAGTCATCATCTTGAGGGTTCTATCTATCCATTGACAGTCCACACCAATCACAGACATCTGGAATTTATATGCACAATTGTCCCCTAGACTACTCTCACTTTAACATGATGTTTCCGTACCAACCAGGATCCAAACATTTCAAACCTGATGCCTTTAACAAATGGATGGAAACTCTGGGAATACTATTCTACCTAAAAATAACTTTTCAGAGGCCAACATTTCTAAGGTTTGCTCACAGTTCTGCAAGAGAGGAACTTTGTGATCCTTCTATGGAATGTTTCCACAATGACTATTGAACTCAACATTGTCCTTAAGTACCTGAGACAGCACAAGTAGAAGTGTTAAAATTAGTTCTTTATTTCAAATCTGCTACATTTTGGAATATATAAAGCTCAATAATTATTACCATGTTCTTTCTGGTGGACAATTTAAAAAAAAAAATTTAAAAATATATATTTTATCATGCATTGCATGTGCCGGAAACAGGATTGCACACATAATATACTGCAAATGTTCACCAGAAGTGCATATACATATATCTGTATATATATTTTTGATTATCTATGCTTATTGAATACTTACAGCATATCTCCTTATGAATAGAAAGACAGAAAAGGGATGGGCAAGGGTAGACAATTGTAAGGAGAAGTATGGATGAATTCACATAATTGCGAAATAGTTAGATGTGGATGAAACAGCCGATATACTTTTTAGGAGAGAACTAGCTTTAAGGCTGCAACAATTAGCAATGATGATGATGACTATTAACTGCATTCAGGGGTGTAACTACCAGTGGTGCAGCAGATGCACTGAACTGGGGCTCTTGGGGGGCTAAGAAGGCCACAGCTGCCCAAACCAGCAATGAGTTTTCCCTAGCCCTCCTTCTGACCATTTTGACCAATGTCAGGTGATTGGCCCAGTGCTGGGTGTAGTGTGGGCCCCACTATCTGAGAGACCTGCTTCTTACCTTAAGGAGGTGAGACTGACCTAGTGTGTGTACTGCCACATCAGTCTCCCATCTAAGCCAGACTGATAAGGGAGTCCTGCCATCTCTCAGTTCCAATGACCACTGCTGTGTACTGCTTCAAATTAACAGACAGCTCTAATTTACAGAAATCTGTCAATGAATTATAGACAGCTCAAGGCTGGTGTAACTGGGTACTGAAATGCAGAAAGCACAGGAGGCAGGGCCTCCTCTCACATACAGAGCAGAGGCCACTGTGTTTCCTCCCCCACCAAAGTGCACACCCTGCCATTCTCTATTGCATGCAGGACTGTGTGAATGTGCCACTGCACCCACTGCCCCTCCTTGTCACCCTCTGCCTCTCCTTGTCACTCTCTACATCTCCTCATCACTATCTACCTCTACCTGTCACACAGTGTCACAACTCTCGGGTAGATTATGGATGCGTCCCGTATTTAGGGAATTGACGTGACCTATTCCTGAGGCGTGGAGTCTAATGTGCTGGCGGTTTTCACCAGGAACCCTCGCAAGAAGGTATGGACTTGGCTGTGTCCGATACACAGGTCGTGGCCCCCAGGATAGGTTCCCCTATACAGGTGCTGAGAAACTCTGGATGGAGCGTAGGGAATACTCAGGGTAGTCAACAAGCCAGGTCAGGACCAAACAGACAATACAGTACCAGGGAGCAGATGTAAAGCAGGTCACAGGGAATAGCCGAGGTCAGAACCAGATATTAACACAGAACCAAGGATCAGGCAAAATCGGAGTCACAGGCAAGCCAAAGGTCGGGAATGTTAAGAGGATATATACTGGAATGTTGGCGTAAGGTAATGGAGCCTATACTCTGGCACTGGATCAATCCCTGGAACTTCCTTAAATAGGTAAGGGTCCAACCAGCCTCACTCAGCACCACCTACTTCCTGTGCCTGTGCCTTTAAATCAAAAGTAGAGCAGCTCGCACGTCCCTATGGGAGCTGCATCTGCCTGCACAAAGTGCCACCAGGGGAGAGACAGTGGCAAGCTGCCCAGGGAGAGAGAGCGGCGAGTCACCGGGGGACAGACAGCAGAGGACAGCGGGCACCAGGGACACACTGCCCGCTGCTCGCACTCAAGCACCGCCGGACCCGATAAGTGACAGCTGGTGTCTGGCGCGATGTGACATTACCACCTCCTCTAGGGGTGGGCACTGAACACCTCACAAATGGTTTGTTGGGAAAACTTTGGTGGAACTTCTGAAGAAGACGGGGTGCATGGATATCTGAGGCCTTGACCCAGCTGCGCTCCTCAGGTCCATACCCCTTCCAGTCCACCAAGAACTAAACAGCTCCTCTAGAAAACCTGGAATCCAGGATCTGTTTCACTTCATACTCCTCCTTCTGATCCACTGCAATCGCAGGAGGACTGCTAGGTGCCGAGAAACAGTTAAGGACCAGGGGTTTTAGAAGGGACACATGAAATACATTGGGGATCCTAAGTATATTACGAAGTTTCAAACTGAATGCCACCGGATTAATCACCTGAAGAATCAGGAAGGGACCAACGTATCAGGGAGCAAATTTCATCATAGGAACTCTCAATCTCAGATGTTTGGTTGACAACCAGTTTATCACTAGGCCTCAATACTGGAACCTTCCTCCTTTTCTTATATGCAAATATTTTATACCTTGAAGAGGCTTTGCACAGATTCTTCTTTTCCTCCTTCCAGACTTTAAGGAAGCGGCTTACTGTACCATGCACAGCTGGACACGATGCTGATAGAAGACCTGGTAGTTCTGGTAACATAGGATGCAAGCCATAAATTAGTGTCCTGATGCTTCATGATACAAATTTTTGTGGCAAATTCAGCCTATGGTAACAGAGAGACCCAGTCATCTTGATTAGCTGAGACATACATCCAAATGAATTTCTCCAAATCCTGGTATATTTGCTCTGTCTGGCCATTACTCTGGGGATGGTAGGCCGAGGAGCAGCTCAACTTAATGCCAAAGCACCTGCATAATGCTCTCCAAAATCTAGAAGTACACTGTACCTCTCGGTCGGAAACAATGTCTTTTGGAAATCCGTGCAATCTAAACATTTCTCTAACAAACACCTCTGCCAACTTTGGTGCTGAAGGTAGACCCTTTAGAGGAATAAAGTGCGAGGTCTTGGAGAATCTATCCACCACCACCAGGATAGTGTTGTACCCTTGGCACAAAGGGAGATCTGTCACAAAGTCCTTAGAGATTTGAGTCCAAGGACAATCAGGTACTGAAAGTGGCATCAGAGGACCAGTTGGAGGTTTCGGTGGAACTTTGCGCTGCGCACACGTATGACAAGTTGCCACAAAGTCCTTAACATCTTGCTGAACTGTTGGCCACCAGTATCTCCTGAGGATTAGCTCCCAGGTTTTTTTGACTCCTGCATGCCCACCAAACCATGATGAATGTGCCCACTGAGTACTTTGGAGCGAAGTTCGGAAGCTATAAATGTTTTCCCCTGCGGAATTTTGACCTTGCTGGTGACAGCTACAAAGCAAGCAGGGTTCAGAATTGGCTTATCTTCCTTTACTGCCTCCATTTCACCAGTATTAAATGCCTGACACAGAGTATTAGCTTTGATGTTTTTATTATCTGGTCGATAGGTAATCACCAAATTAAATCATCAAAAACAATGACCACCTGGACTGATGATAATTCAAACAATTTGCTGTCTTAAGGTACGTTAAGTTCTTATGATCAGTATGGACTGTCACTGGAAACTTTGCTCCTTCCAACAAATACTGCCATTCCTGAAGAGCCAACTTGATGGCTAGTAGTTCTTTATCCCCGACAGCACAATTCTTCTCTGGAGCTGAGAATTTACGGGAGAAGAGCCCACAAGAATACCACTTGCCTTCTTCATCTCTTTGGGATAGCACCGCTCCCACTCTGACTGTAGAGGCATCCACCTCCAGGAACAATGGCTGGTCACAATTTGGTTGCCTTAGAATTGGTGCTGACAGGAAACATTGTTTTAGCAGAGTGAAAGCTTCTTCTGCCTCAGAAGGCCATACTCTAGTACTCTGGCCCTTCTTGGTAAGAGCCGTGATTGGAGCTGTGATGGATGAGTAGTTCCTGATGAACTGACGATAGAAATTACAAAACCCCAGGAAACATTGAATGGCTTTTAATCCAACTGGATGAGGCCAGTTGAAAATGGTGGAAAGCTTCTCTGGGTCCATCCGAAGGCAAGACCCTGAACTGATGTATCCCAGAAATGTCAATTCTTCCTGTTCGAAGGAGCATTTTTCAAGCTTGCAGAAAGCTGGTTAGCCCTAAGATGTGAAAACACTTTGCATACATGCTGACGATGACTAACTATATCTTCAGAGAAAATCAGGATGTTGACCAGGTATACCACCACATACTTGTATAACAGGTCACAAAATATATGATTCATATACTTTTGACTGCGGGAGCGTTGTTCAAACCAAATGGCATAACAAGGTATTCGGAGTGGCCATCCTGAGTATTAAAGGCCATCTTCCATTCATCTCTTGACTGGATCCTGGTTAGATTATAAGCCCCATGAAGGTCCAGCTTAGTGAAAATGTTTGCTCCTTTTATCCGATCAAAAAGCTCAGAGATCAGAGGTAAAGGAAACCTGTCTTTGATAGTAATCGCATTGAGACCTCAGTAATCAATGCAAGGTCGCAAACCTCCATCCTTATTTTTAACGAAAAACAGGCCAGCCCCAGTGGGGGATTTTTATTCCCTGATGAAACCACGTTCCAGATTCTCCTTAATATATTCTGTCACCACCTGGGATTCGGGAAGTGAGAGAGGAAAAATTCTTCCATGAGGAGGCACTTTCCCAGGTAACAAATCTCTGGCACAATCCCATTCTCTGTGGGTAGAAAGCGTCTCAGCGGCATTTTTACTAAATACATCTCTGAAGGATCGATATGGGGCTGGAAGATGTTCCCGTGGAAAGACTACTGAACCCTGCATAATTCGGTGTGGAGGTCTGACAGATGACACACAGAACTGGTGGCATTGAGAACCCCATGACAATATTTGAGGTTCCTTCCAATCCAGAACATGGGCATGCTTGTGGAGTCAAGGTAGACCCAGGAAGACCGGATTCTCAGCTGACGGGAGTATATAGAACGCAATCTGTTCCCGATGGAGTGCCCCTACTTGCATAGAAATCTCTGTCATCCGAGAGTGGATGGTAGCTGTGGGAAGTTTATTCCTATCCACTCCAATGATACAAAGGGGTGTTTGTAGAGGCAGACTTGGGATTCCTAGTTCCTTGGCTTTTTTGCCAATATGAAATTACCATCAGCACCTGAATCTAAAAAAGCTTTAGTGACTTCGGAGGAATTTCCATGGACCTGAGTTACGTCAATGGTAAACTGAGGAACAGTACAGTCTTTTGGGGTGTGTTGAAATGTACCTAATCTGACCACCCCTCGATCAATAAGGACTTCTCATTTCCCGGAAATTTTGAGCATCCAGAAAGGAGGTGTCCCGGCTCACCACAGTACAGATCTACATGGATACATAAGGAGATTAAGTCATCCAATGAGGTTGGCAATTATCTGGATGCGAGTACATTTTTGATCTGTTCAGACAGCCCTTGCATTAATGCGGCAATCAATGCTTCATTATTCCACCCTAATTCTGAAGCAGGGGTTCGGAAGTGCACAGCATACTGTCCTGCAGATTGGTGCCTTGTTTCAGCTGTAAGATAGCTGATCCTGTAGAGGATACTCGTCCAGGCTCATCGAAGACCGACCAAAAAACTTTCAAAAACTCTGCGCTGTTATTGACCAAGGGATCATTCCGTTCCCATAACAGTGAAGCCCAGGCTAGTGCCTGACTGGTCAGTAGGGAGATCACATAAGCCACCTTTGTTCTCTCTGAGGAGAAATTTGCTGCTTGGACTTCAAATTGAATGAGAATTGGTTCAGAAAACCTCAACAGCCTTTGGTGTCCCCATCATACTTCGTAGGATTTGGTATGCGTAATGAGCCGGTAGTGCCCACAGCTTGTACAGTCATCATAGGAGGGGTGGTAAACTGCACCAGAGGCAGCTGAGCAGTTCCGACTTGCTGCATTAGGGACTGCAGGCACTGCATAATCTGAGCCTGGTCTTGTTCTTGTTTCTCGACCCTAGCAAGAAGGTTCTCAAGCAGGTCTTGTGGCGATGGACTTCCTGCATCATCCATGTTTTTTAGGCCAGAGTATTCTGTCACAACTCTCGGGTAGATTATGGATGCGGCCCATATTTAGGGAATTGACATGACCTATTCCTGAGCCGTGGAGTCTAATGTGCGGGCAGTTTTCACCAGGGACCCTAGCAAGAAGGTATGGACTTGGCTGCATCTGACACACAGGTCACGGCCAAAAGGATAGGTTCCTTTATACAGGTGCTGAGAAACTCTGGATGGAGCATAGGGAATATTCAGGGTAGTCGACAAGCCGGGTCAGGACCAAACAGACAATACGGTACCAGGGAGCAGATGTAAAGCAGGTCACAGGGAATAGCTGGGGTCAGAACCAGATATTAACACAGTACCAAGGATCAGGCAAAATCAGAGTCACAGGCAAGCCAAAGGTCATGAACGTTTAGAGGATATACACTAGAACGCTGGAGTAAGGTAATGGAGCCTATACTCTGGCACTGGATCAATCCCAGGAACTTCCTTAAATAGGTAAGGGTCCAACCAGCCTCAATCAGCACCACCTACTTCCTGTGACTGTGCCTTTAAATCTAAAGCAGAGCAGCACAAGCGTCCCTATGGGAGCTGCGTCTGCCTGCCCACAGAGCCACCAGGGGAGACAGGCGCGAGGAGCCACCAGGGTCGAGAGAGCGGCAAGTCACCAGGGGAGAGACAGCAGAGGACAGCATGCACCAGGGACACACTGCCCACTGCCCACACTCCAGCACCGCCGGACCCGGTAAGTGACAGCCGATGTCCGGCACACTGTGACGCACAGCCACTCTGTCACCTCTACCTCTCCCTGTACCCTACTGCATTTCCATTACCCTTTACCTCTCCCTGTCACCCTCTGCCTCTACCTGACACCATCTTCTTTTCCTGACACCCACTGTCTCTCCCTGCCACCCTCTGCCTCTCCCTGTCAACCTCAGATGATGTGTTATAGTATGTACGTGGGATGGGGCAGAGGAAAGGGACCCTAAGCATATTTTTGCTCCTGGGCCCATCACTCAAAGCCACTGGCTGCACTTGCTATCTTTTGATTGGAAAATTGTGTATTGACCCTTCCAACTGATTGTACTTACATCATTTAATGTCATGGCAATATTTTTTTTATTTTTTGGATATATTTACTTATTGATGTTTCTACTTGAACCACTGCAGGATATGGTCTTCCATTTGGTTTTAAAGGGAAACGGTTGTATTTAATTTAATTTGCATATGTATTTTGCATTTCAATTAAATAACATTTTTAGGAGAGGGTGACAACATTTGTTGTTGGCTGGTATTGGCAACTAAAATTTCTGTGAGTTTTCTTGGTCTAAACAAATAGAGAAACAGCAGCTTTTAGTGTTGTGATCAAGAGAAATAGAAAAACATGCATCAGACGCCGGAATAACATGCTGTGCATAGACTTCTATTCCCTCTTTGTCAGACAGGAATCCCTACCTTCTACAGATATTTTCTCAATTTTGCTACCCTTTCATTTTTACTGTGGTGAGTGGCACTGTGCTGTGTCATCACATCAGGGTCCATGACTCACCTGCAGGAGCAACAGCAGAACCAGCTACTGCACAGATCTTTCATCTTCAGTGCCGTGGTCACTACATCATCACTTCTTCAATGACCAGCAAAAGAAGGGAAAGCAGAACTAACCCTGGACGTACACTGTATTCAATTTTCATCCTCATTTAAATTTTGTCAATCTTATAAGTACAGCAGCGATTTTTGAGTGGGTTTGGATTCCACTATACAGTATAAGCATTTTGTTTTGCAATTTTATTGTTTTAATTCGACATATTTAATGGAGGACTGTTTATTTAATTGCTGTAATATTGACAGAGAAGGATACTTTTATTTTTTCTATTTGTCTCACATTTTTTGTCTATATTTTAGCTCCCATTTTCCAAAACAATTCTTGCTTTACTATAATCAGTGTCTAAAGTGTTGGTTTGATGTGTTGTGCCACAATATCAATACTACTCAGTACTTTTTATATTATATATAATAAAAGTTAAGTCTTAAACATAAGTTAAAAGAGGGACTGATTAAGAGTTGTACCCAAACCCAATGGTTTGCATACAACTCCGATTGTTGAAGATCTGCTCATACGCAGAATCTTCAGTGCACTTTTGCAGGTCTCTTTCTGTGGTCACAGTGCTCCTAAGCATGCCTGGCAAGAGGGGTGGACAAATGGGACAACTGTACCGGGCCCCTAGAATCAGAAGGGCCACAAGGATCAGGGACAGAAAAAAATGGGGCAGCAGCACCTTGTAAAACTTTTTAAACAGGTGCTGTAATGTGACAGCAGCAGTCCATTCAAAGCCCTGCCCACTGATATCCTTTCCCAGTCAAATACCAGGTCATGCAGGGTCTCCTCCTCCTGGGCCGCATCCCCATGCAACCAGTTCTGGCACTTCACCCCTACTGCTTCCCTCCTGTTCCTCTCCTCTGCCATCGGCTTTCTTCAACTTCCCTCTCGTGACACCCTCCCCCCCTCATGGCACCCGCGCCCCCCCGGCGGCACATAGAATGACCCCTCCCCCATACACACACTCTGGGTCCGACTGGTCAAGCTGAATACTGCAGGGACAAAGCCAAGTGTCATGACTATCTACTATCTCAGCATGAAGGTAAGTGACTATGTTATTGTCATTGTGTGTATATGGGTGTGTATATGTGTGTGTGTATGTGTGTGTGTGTGTATATGTCTGTGTATATATTAGGAGTGTGCACTGGCCACTTTTCGTGTTTTGGTTTTGGATCTGGATCTTTCTTTGTGTTTTGGATCTGGATTGGTTTTGCCAAAACCACCCTTCTGTGTTTTGGGTTCTGGGTTTTGGATCTGTATTTTTTTGGAAAAAAGCATAAAAACAGCTAAAATCACAGAATTTGTGGGTTATTCTGCTCCTATGCTATTATTAACCTCAATAACATTAATCTCCACTCATTTCCAGTCTATTCTGAACACCTCACACCTCACAATATTGTTTTTAGGCCAAAAGCTTGCACCGAGGTAGCTGGATGATTATGCTAAGCAACAAAAGTGGGCGGTACAAACACGTGGCCCATCTAGGAGTGACACTGCAGTGGCAGACAGGATGGCAGTTTGAAAAACTAGGCCCCAAACAGTACATAATGCAAAGAAAAAAAAGAGGTGCAAGATGGAATTGTCCTTGGGCCCTCCCACCCACCCTTATGTTGTATAAACAGGACATGCACACTTTAACAAACCAACCATTTCAGCACCAGGGTCTGCCACACAACTGTGACTGAAATGATTGGTTTATTTGGACCCACAAAACAAGCTGGCAATTAATCTGTCCCAGCACAAACTGGCTTTACGGAGGCAAGATGTCATCCTCATCCTCCTCATCCATTGATTCCTTATCCTCTTCAGTGTTGTGCACATCCTCATCCTCACAGAGTATTAATTCGTCCTGCTGGAATCCACCACCACAGGACCCTCTGTACTTTCTGGAGGCTGGTCTCCCTGGAAGAATTGATTATTCATTTTGATGAACATCATCTTCTCCACATTTTGTGGAAGCAACCTCCTACGCCTTTAACTGACAAGGTTCCCAGCTACAAAGGAGGGGGGGCAACTTAGTTAAAATAGAGCCAGTTTGTACAGGGGCCTCCAAATTGCCAATTTTTACTGCCGGTACAGGTACGGACTGTCTGACATGCCTACTTGGATGCTATCACCGATGTAATTCTCCACCATTCTGTCAGTGGTGACAGTATCATATGCAGTGACAGTGGACATGTCAGAAATTGTTGGCAGGTCCTTCAGTCCAGACCAGATGTCCAAACTTGTTCCTGTCTGCCCTGCATCACCGCCAATGGGTTGCTTAGGATACCTAAGTTGTTACCTGGCAGCCCCAGTTGCGGGAGAAAATGAAGAAGGAGCTGTTGACGTGTTACGTTCCACTTCAGCTGACAGTGTTTTCACCAGCAGGTCTTTGCACCTCTGCAGGCTTGTGTTGGCCACAAAGAGAGACACCACATAGGCTTTAAACCTAGGATTGAGCACGGTGGCCAAAATGTAGTGGTCTGATTTCAACGGATTGACCACCCTGGAATCCTGGCAAAGCGAATGAAGGGCTTCATCGACAAGTCCCACATGCCGAGCGGAATTACTCCATCTTAGCTCCTCCTTCACTTTCTCCAGCTGCTTCTGCAAAAGCCTGATGAGGGGAATGACCTGACTCAAGCTGGCAGTGTCTGAACTGACTTCACGTGTGGCAAGTTTGAAGGGCTGGAGAACCTTGCAAAACATGAAAATCATTCTCTACTGTGCTTGAGTCAGGTGCATACCCCCTCCTTTGCCTATGTCACAGGTGGATGTATAGGCTCGAATGGCCTTTTGCTGCTCCTCCATCCTCTGAAGCATATAGAGGGTTGAGTTCCACCACGTCACAACCTCAGGTGATGGCAGGGCAGGTTCAAGAATGTTTGCTGGTGCTCCAGTCTTTGGCACGCAGTCGCTGAATGGTGAAAGTGGCCGAAATTTTTTGGGCCACCCAAAGCATCTCCTGCAAGCCCCTGTCATTTTTCAGATAATTCTGCACCACCAAATTTATTGTGTGAGCAAAACATGGGATGTTCTGGAATTTTCCAAGATGTAATGCCTACATAATATTGGTGGTGATGTCAGATATCACAAATCCCCAGGAGAGTCTAAGTGGTGTAAGCCATTGGGCGATGATTTCCCTCAGTTTCTCTAAGAGGTTGTCGGTGGTGTGCCTCTTACTGAAACTGGTGATACACAGCATAGCCTGCCTTGGAACAAGCTGGCATTTCTGAAATGCTGCTACTGGTGACACTGCTGTTGTTGCTGCATAAGGCGATACAGCTACCCAGTGGGCTGTCACAGTCATATAGTCTTTAGTCTACCCTGTTCCACTTGTCCACATGTCCGTGGTTAAGTGGACATTGGGTACAACTGTATTTTTTAGGACACTGAGTACACTTTTTCTGACGTCTCTGTACATTCTTGGTATCGCCTGCTTAGTGAAATGGAATCTAGATGGGATTTTGTACCGGGGACACACTACCTCCATCAATTGTCTAAATCCCACTGCACTAATGGTGGATACCAGATGCACATCTAACATCAACATAGCTGTCAAGGTCTTAGTTATCCACTTTGCTTCCGGATGACTGCTGTCGTACTTCATCCTCCTCGCTAAGGACTGTTGGAGGGTCAATTGCTTAGTAAAAGAAGTAGTGGTGTTCCTACTTCCTCTCTGGGATGATGAACGACTCACAGCAGCAACAGCGGCAGTGGCAGCAGTTGGTGTAGCAATGCAGGATCCTCCCGAGGAATCCTGGATAGGAGAGTCAGTCATGCCAGTGACATGGCCTGCAGGATAACTTCCAATCCTGACTGAGGAGGAAATTGATGAGGAGGGAGTTGACGGTGTGGTTTGCAGGCACTTGGATACAACAGGAAAAAGGGATTTAGGTGTCCCTGGACTGCTTATGGTCTTAGCCACAGTTTTTGAACTTGACAGTAAGTTTTTCTGAACGCACTGCAGGTGACATATAAGGATGGATGTTCCTAGGTGGTTAACATCCCTACCCCTACTTATTCCACCTTTACATATGGTACATATGGCAAAACAGTTGTTGTCCGGATTTGGATCAAAATATTTCCAGACCAAATAGGTGGAATGTTTGGACTTCTGCCCAGGCATGACTGTGATGGGCTTTTTCATCCCACAGACAACAACTGTCTCCCCCGGTGCCTGATTTAAACAAACCACCTCACGATCAGATCCTCCTCATCAACTTCCTCCTCAGTGCCAGTTACACCAATATCCTCATCATGTTGTACTTCAACAGTGACATCTTCAATTTGAATATCAGCATGTGGGCTGTGGGTGCTCCTTCCAGCACTTGCAGAGGGCATGAAAATGGTGGACGGTGCCACCCCTTCCCATCTAGTGTTGGGAAGGGCAGACATCGCAACCATCACCACACTTGGACTCTCCATTGGGATTTGTGATATCTTCTTAGAATTAGAAAGCACAGTTCTTTGCTGTTCTTTTGCCAACTTAACTCATTTGATTTTTGTAGCGGGAGGAGGACTTCCATTGTCTTGTGAAGCTGAACCACTAATCATGAATATAGGGAAAGACCTTATCTGTTCCTTGCCACTCCGTGTCGTAAATGGCATATTGGCAAGTTTACATTTCTCCTGAGAAGATTTAAATTTATTTTTTAAGGTAATTTTCCTGAACTTTTCCATTTGGGATTTTATATGCCCTCTACTATGACATTGGGCATCGGCCTTGGCATACAACGTTTATGGCATTTCATCATCTATGTCATGACTAGTGGCAGCAGCTTCAGCACTAGGTGGAAGTAGTTCTTGATCTTTCCCTATTTTATTTTTATTGGACAAATTTTTGTCCTCCATTTATGTGATATTGATGCACGTGCGGCTAAGGCGCACACAAACACAGAAAAATATTTGAAATTTTTTTTTTCCAGCACTTTGGGGGTTACACAACCTTTCAACAGATGAGCCAGCTGGCCCTTTACTTATGACACAGGCGCACGCTTGACGCTGCTACTTTGTTGATGCACGTGCGGCTACTGTGCACACTGGGCCTGATTCAGACCTGCTCGCAAGCACTGAGCGCTCGCAAGCGGGTCGATGTTTGCCAAGTGCGCATGCACACAAGGGAGCTGGCTCCGTCGTGCGCATTTGCGAGACCTGCATAGCGACGGGTAAGCCGTCGCTAAGGGTCTCACTTCAAAGGGGGCGTGCTGTTAATGTTGAGTGACAGCACGCCCCCTTTGGTGGGCGTGCCAAGGGAGTTGCTGCCCAGATGGAGGCATTCCCATGGGAACGCCTACCTTCTGGGGCCGGCCCAACTGACATCACAAATGATGTCAGTGGGAGTGCTTTTGGCTCTGATAGAGCCAATAGCACTCCAGGGCTTGCGGCAGACAAGACCCTGCCACAAGGGTCTCGTCGCAAGCCCGATGGTCGCGATGGTCTTGACCATAGGGACCATCTTTTTGGCCACTCGCTATAGTTGTGGGTGGTCACCCACAGCTATGTGAGCGGCCAGGAGGCCACTCTAAAAACAGAGTGGGAGGGCACTGATTCAGAGGGCACTGATTCAGAGTTCGGCTCTGAATCAGGTCCACAATTAACAAACACAGAAAATAATAATTTTTTCATTTTTTTTGGAGCGCACTTTGGGGGTTACATCACCCTTTTACAGATGAGCCAGCTGGCTCTTGATTTATGACACAGTCGCACGCTTGGCACTACTTTGTTGATGAACGTACGGTTACTGCACACACAATTCACAAACAGAAAAGAAGAATTTAATATTTTTATTGGAGTGCAATTTGGGGGTTACACCACCCTTTAACAGACGAGCCAGTCAGCCCTATACTTATGACACAGGCACACGTTTGGCACTGCTACTTTGTTGATGCACATGCGGCTACTGCGCACACATGGCCTGATTCAGAGGTGCTCGCAAAAAGCGAGCGCTCGCTCTGAATCAGGGCGGGCACTTGGATTTTAAGTTGCTGCCTCTTGGCCGCTCGCATAGATGTGGGTTACCACCCACAGCTTATGCGAGAGGCCATGATGGTGGTCGCGATGGTCAAGACCATCGCGACCTTCGGGCATGCGACGAGACCCTTGTGGTAGGGTCTCATGGCCACAAGCCCCAGAGAGCTTTTGGCTCTAACAGAGCCGGAAGCTCTCTCACTGACATCACTGGTGATGTCAGTGAGGTGGGCCCACAAATGGAAGGCGTTCGCTTAGGAACACCTCCGTTTGTAAAGCCACCCCCTGGCCATGCCTACAAATGGGGTCAAGCTGTCGATCAACATCGACAGCCGCCCCTTTTGTAGTGAGTCCTGGAGCGAGCACTTTTTGCACTTGCTCCGGGGCTCGCGTGCGCACTGGCCCACCATTGACCCAGTTGCGAGCGAATGGCGCTTGCAACCAGGTCTGAATCAGGCCCACAATTCACAAACACAGAAAAGAGGAATTTTTATTTTTTTGGAGCGCACTTTGGGGGTTACACCACCCTTTAACAGACGAGCCAGCTGGCCCTTGATTTATGACATAGGTGCACGCTTGAAGCTACTTTGTTGATGCACATGCAGCTACTGCGCACACAGGGCCTGATTCAGACCCGATTGCAAGTGCTGAGCACTCGCAACTGGGTCGATGGTGGCCCACAGTGCATGCGCACGATGGAGCCGGCTCCGTCGTGTGCATGCACGAGACCCGGCTAGCGATGGGCAATCCCTCACTCCAGGTCTTGCACCAAAAGGGGCGAGCTGTCGATGTTGAGTGACAGCTCACCCCCTGTGGTGGGTGGGCCAGGGGGTGGCTGCCCAAACGGAGGCATTCCTGAGGGAATGCTTGCCGTTTGGGGGTGGCCCACTGACATCACGAGTGATGTCAGTGGAGAACTTCCAGCTCTGTTAGAGCCGAAAGCTCTCTGGGGCTTGCGATTAACGAGACCCTACCACAAGGGTCTCATCGCAAGCCCGATGGTTGTGATGGTCTTGACCATCGCGACCATCATCATTGCCACTCGCTATTGCTGTGGGTGGTCACCAACAGCTGTGCGAGCGGCCAAGAGGCCGCTCCAAAAAATAAAAAGCCCAGCCCTGATTCTGAGCGAGTGGTCTGTCAGTGAGCGGCTCTGAATCAGGCCCACAATTCATAAACACAGAACTAAATAGTTGTTTTTTTTGCACTTGGGGGGTGCACCCCTGATGGACAGATCACCCCCTGGACAACACTACAGCACCCCTTTAGGTCTACAGCCTTTATGGGACACTGCACAACACAGCACAGCCAGCCCCTATGGACAACAGCTGCACAGCACAGCCCAGCCAGCCCCAATGGACAACAGCAGCACAACACAGCCCAGCCAGCCCTAACTCCCACCCTCCCTCTTCACTGTCCACAGCCGGAGTGAAAAATGGTGCAGACGCAGGGACCTTTTATAGAATCCAAAACCCGCAAGATCTGACAGTGGGATGATGACATTTTGCCTCGATTTCAGATCAGAGTCAGACGGGAAAACCCGAACCAGTTCCCGGCTCGGATCGGGGGGGCTTGGGGGGGTTTGGATTTCAGAAATCCAAACCCGCTCATCACTAGTATATATGTGTTTGTGTGTTTATATATATGTATGTATATATTAGGGGTGTGCACCGGCCACTTTTCGTGTTTTGTGTTTTGGTTTTGGATCTGGATCTTTCTTCGTGTTTTGGATCTGGATTGGTTTTGCCAAAACCACCCTTCCGTGTTTTGGGTTCTGGGTTTTGTGTTTTGGATCTGTATTTTTTTTTAAAAAAGCATAAAAACCGCTAAAATCACAGAATTTGTAGGTTTTTCTGCTCCTATGCTATTATTAACCTCAATAACCTTAATTTCCACTCATTTCCAGTCTATTCTGAACACCTCACACCTCACAATAGTGTTTTTATGTCCAAAAGGTTGCACCGAGGTAGCTGGATGACTATGCTAAGCGACACGAGTGGGCGGCACAAATACGTGACCCATCTAGGCGTGATACTGCAGTGGCAGACAGGATGGCAGTTTGAAAAACTAGGCCCCAAACTGTACATAATGCAAAGAAAAAAAAGAGGTGCAAGATGGAATTGTCCTTGGGCCCTCCCACCCACCCTTATGTTGTATAAACAGGACATGCACACTTTAACAAACCAATCATTTCAGCGCCAGGGTCTGCCACACAACTGTGGCTGAAATGATTGGTTTGTTTGGGCCCCCACAAAACAAGCTGGCAATTAATCTGTCCCTGCACAAACTGGCTCTACGGAGGCAAGATGTCATCCTCATCCTCCTCATCCACCGATTCCTCACCCTCTTCAGTGTGTACATCCTCATCCTCACAGAGTATTAATTCATCCCTGCTGGAACCACAGGTCCCTCTGTACGTTCTGGAGGCTGGTCTCCCTGGAAGAGTTGATAATTCATTTTATGAACATCATCTTCTCCACATTTTGTGGAAGCAACCTCCTACGCATTTCGCTGACAAGGTTCCCGGCTGCACTAAACACTCTTTCGGAGTACACACTGGAGGGGGGGCAACTCAGGTAAAATAGAGCCAGTTTGTACAGGGACCTCCAAATTGCTTCTTTTTCCTGCCAGTACAGGTACGGACTGTCTGACATGCCTACTTGGATGCTGTCACCGATGTAATCCTTTAACAGACAGACGCACGCTTGTCGCTGCTGCTTTAAGGATGCAGGTGCGGCTACAGCCCACACAATTCACAAAGACAGAAAAAAGAAGAATATTTTTATTGTTTGTGTAGCACACTTTGAGGGTGTCACCACCCTTTAACAGACAGATGCACGCTTGTCGCTGCTGCTTTAAGGATGCAGGTGCGGCTACAGCCCACACAATTCACAAAGACAGAAAAAAGAAGAATATTATTATTGTTTGTGTAGCACACTTTGAGGGTGTCACCACCCTTTAACAGACAGACGCACGCTTGTCGCTGCTGCTTTGAGGATGCAAGTGCGGCTACATCACACACAAGTCACAAACACTTTAAAAAAATAGTTTTTTATTTTTTGGAGCACTTTGAGAGTTACACCACCCTTTAACAGACAGATGCACGCTTGTCGCTGCTGCTTTAAGGATGCAGGTGCGGCTACAGCCCACACAATTCACAAAGACAGAAAAAAGAATATTTTTATTGTTTGTGTAGCACACTTTGAGGGTGTCACCACCCTTTAACAGACAGACGCACGCTTGTCGCTGCTGCTTTGAGGATGCAAGTGCGGCTACATCGCACACAAGTCACAAACACATTAAAAAATTTTTTTATTTTTTGGAGCACTTTGAGAGTTACAACACCCTTTAACAGACAGATGCACGCTTGTCGCTGCTGCTTTGAGGATGCAAGTGCAGCTACATCGCACACAAGTCACAAACACATTAAAAAAATTTTTTTATTTTTTGGAGCACTTTGAGAGTTACAACACCCTTTAACAGACAGACGCACGCTTGTCGCTGCTGCTTTGAGGATGCAAGTGCGGCTACAGCCCACACAATTCACAAAGACAGAAAAAAAAGAACAATATTTTAATTGTTTGTGTAGCACACTTTGAGGGTGTCACCACCCTTTAACAGACAGACGCACGCTTGTCGCTGCTGCTTTGAGGATGCTGGTGGAATCTAGACGGGATTTGGAACCGAGGACACACTACCTCCATCAATTGTCTAAATCCCACTGCACTAATGGCGGATACCGGATGCACGTCTAACACCAACATAGCAGTCAAGGCCTCAGTTATACGTTTTGCTTCAGGATGACTGCTGTCGTACTTCATCCTCATCGCTAGGGACTGTTGGAGGGTCAATTGTTTAGTAAAAGTAGTGATGTTCCAACTTCCTCTCTGGGATGATGAACAACTCCCAGCAGCAGCAACAGCACTAGGAGGAAGTGGTTCTTGATCTTTCCCTATTTTATTTTTATCGGAGAAAGTTTGGTCCTCCATTTATGTTATATTGATATATACGTGCGGCTAAAGCGCACACAAACACAAAAAATATTTTTTTATTTTTGCTGGAGAGTAGTGCACTTTGTGGGTTACACCACCCTTTAAGAAATGAGCCAGCCGGCTCTTTACTTATGGGACACAGGTGCACGCTTGGCACTGCTCCTTTGTTGATGCACGTGCAGCCACAGTGCACACAAGTCACAAACACAGAAAATATATATATTTTTTTGTTTTGGAGTGTACTTTGGGGGTTACAGAACCCTTTAACGGTCAAGCCAGCCGGCCCTTTACTTATGACACAGGCGCACGCTTGGCACTACTTTGTTGATGCACGTGCGGCTACTGCGCACACAATTCACAAACACAGAAAATAATTTTTTTTTTTGTTTGGACTGGAGTGTACTTTGGGGGTTACAGCACCCTTTAACGGTCAAGCCAGCCGGCCCTTTACTTATGACACAGGCGCACGCTTGGCACTACTTTGTTGATGCACGTGCGGCTACTGCGCACACAATTCACAAACACAGAAAATAATTTTTTTTTGGGTTTGGACTGGAGTGTACTTTTGGGGGTTACAGCACCCTTAACGGTCAAGCCAGCCGGCCCTTTACTTATGACACAGGCGCACGCTTGGCACTACTTTGTTGATGCACGTGCGGCTACTGCGCACACAATTCACAAACACAGAAAATAATTTTTTTTTGGTTTGGACTGGAGTGTACTTTCGGGGGTTACAGCACCCTTTAATGGTCAAGCCAGCTGGCCCTTTACTTATGACACAGTCGCATGCTTGGCACTACTTTGTTGATGCACGTGCGGCTACAGCGCACACAATTTACAAACACTGAAAATAATTTTTTTTTTGGTTTGGACTGGAGTGTACTTTTGGGGGTTACAGCACCCTTTAACGGTCAAGCCAGCCGGCCCTTTACTTATGACACAGGTGCACGCTTGGCACTACTTTGTTGATGCACGTGCGGCTACTGCGCACACAATTCACAAACACAGAAAATAATTTTTTTTTTGTTTGGACTGGAGTGTACTTTTGGGGGTTACAGCACCCTTAACGGTCAAGCCAGCCGGCCCTTTACTTATGACACAGGCGCACGCTTGGCACTACTTTGTTGATGCACGTGCGGCTACTGCGCACACAATTCACAAACACAGAAAATAATTTTTTTTTTGGTTTGGACTGGAGTGTACTTTGGGGGTTACAGCACCCTTTAACGGTCAAGCCAGCCGGCCCTTTACTTATGACACAGGCGCACGCTTGGCACTACTTTGTTGATGCACGTGCGGCTACTGCGCACACAATTCACAAACACAGAAAATATTTTTTTTTTTGTTTGGACTGGAGTGTACTTTCGGGGGTTACAGCACCCTTAACGGTCAAGCCAGCCGGCCCTTTACTTATGACACAGGCGCACGCTTGGCACTACTTTGTTGATGCACGTGCGGCTACTGCGCACACAATTCACAAACACAGAAAATATTTTTTTTTTTTGGTTTGGACTGGAGTGTACTTTCGGTGGTTACAGCACCCTTTAACGGTCAAGCCAGCCGGCCCTTTACTTATGACACAGGCGCACGCTTGGCACTACTTTGTTGATGCACGTGCGGCTACTGCGCACACAATTCACAAACACAGAAAATAATTATTTTTTTGGTTTGGACTGGAGTGTACTTTGGGGGTTACAGCACCCTTTAACGGTCAAGCCAGCCGGCCCTTTACTTATGACACAGGCGCACGCTTGGCACTACTTTGTTGATGCACGTGCGGCTACTGCGCACACAATTCACAAACACAGAAAATATATTATTTTTTAGCACTTAGGGGGAGCACCCCTGATGGACAGAGCACCCCCTGGACAACACTACAGCACCCCTTTAGGACTGGGACACTGCACAGGACTTTGGAGTGGACACAGCCCCTATGGAGAACTGACTGCACAACACAGTCCAGCCAGCCCCTATGGACTTTGAAGTAGTGGACACAGCCCCTATTAACAACAGCAGCACAGCACAACACAGCCAGCCCCTATGGACTTTGAAGTAGTGGACAACAGCAGTACTACACTACACTACACTACACAGCCCTAACTCCCACCCTCCCTCTTCACTGTCCACAGCCGAGTGAGAAAATGGCGCCGACACGGGTACCTTATATAGGATCCAAAACCCGTGAGACTCGGAAGGCGGGATGATGAAATTTTGCCTCGATTTCAGATCCGAGTCAGGCGGGAGAAGTCGAGCCTGACTCGGATCGGACTCGGATCGGGGGTGCTCGGGGGGGTTCGGATTTCACCCCTAGTATATATGTATGTATGCATGTATGTGTGCCCATTTCTCTATCTGTAATAATTGTGTGTGCATGTGTGTGTGTGGACCCAGCATGTGTGTTTGGAGGACGGGTCAAGGAGGGGGAACTGGGAGGAGGAAAGGTTAGGGGCCCCAGAGATCCAAGTGTACCGGACCCCAAGATTTTTGTTACCGACCCTGCCCCTAAGTGTACATATTTCTGTGTGTCTGGTAGGAAACAAAGATTGCAAACTGAACTACTGTAGGTAACTAATTCATGTGAATTAGTCAGGGAGTGAGAAATGGACAGTGATAGCCAGCTTTCCCAAAAATGTGGGCAATGCCCCTCTTTGTGGAGTGGCAAGGCCAGTGTTCGCATCTGGGAGTGGTCTCGGCTACAGAGCTGTGGCAAACATTCTTAGTAGCCTTATCCTCACTCAGATGACCAATGTGGTCGCTATAGTGATCCGATGCTGCATTTTTGGAAGCAGCAACTCAGATTGACAATGCCATCAGGGGGTATATTTTCTCCTTTTATTGTCCTCCTATGGAATTAGCATATTTTAGCATCACTGCTGCATCCAAAGACACTGCAGCGATTCTAATAGTGAACAACTCTAAATCAGGCCCAGAGTGCCCCTACTTTAAGCTGCTGTCTCTCATTTTGTTTCAAATTCTGACTATTCTTGAATTGACAATTAATCTGTGGGGAATATACAATTGGGCGCAAGGTTTAAATAGTTACTGTGGGTATGCGTGCTCCCACTACCCGTGGTATTCAATTTAAAAAATCGTGGTCACGGGGTTTTCAGCTCTGAAAACCCCCCGCACCGCGTAAAATGAAAAAAAAAAACATCTACCTGGCAGGGGGTCTCCGTGGCTCTCAGTAGCTTCCCCTGTCTCTTCTTACTGGAGAGGGGGTTGCTGGGAGTCCCGGGGGCTGATGGGAGGAGCAAGAGCTGCTGGGAGATGTAGTTCTCCCAGTGCCCATTCTGGGGAGGCCACACACACCACTCCGGGGGTCACACACACACACAAACTCACTCACTCATACACACTTACATACTCCACACACACTGACATACTCACCCTGCTGCAGAAGAGCTGGCTCCCGATGCTGCATGCAGAAGAAGATGCAGAAGACAGCGTTTCAGAAGGTGAGTAATTAACTACTAATTAAGCTAATTGGATATGTCCAATTGCTTAATAAGTCCTCAGGGGGGTGCCGCGGGGGTGTCAGAGCAAGTCCCGGTGATTTTTCCTAAAATCATCGATTTTAGGAAAAATCACGCTTGCTCAGGAGGTGCGTGAATAAAAACCTCCTGGTGCATGTTTTTAAAAAAAAACATGCACCTAATAGAATAGCAAAAAACACGCACCTGCAGGAAAACCCTCGCAGGTGCGGATTTTTTGCTATTCTCGCACACAATTGAATATGCCCCTATGTATTATTGCAAAGATTTCATAATTTAAGATCATTCATTTAAAAATCAAAAAAACTAAAAACAAGAAACATTCCAGTGCTTCCCCCCTCAGCACACACATTACCTATAGATTTCTTTATTTGCAATCTATCTACTTAACTTTAACTAGTTAAATAGCGGCTGGTATGGTAAGCAAGCTATGTTCCTTTTGTCCTCCCTATGTGCTGTGTTTTCCTTCTTTGATTACCTTTGGATCAATATGTTGTTTTTGACAGCTTGGATCATTACATGCTGACATGCCCCCATTATCAAGAACGCTAGCTATCACCAGCCAATTCCCCCCAAAAAACATCCGCAGCATGTCAATCATGCTGCAACTTAGGGAGAACTGCGACCACCATCACAATCAGTAATCAGCACATGCGCAATACAGAACCTGCTCATGTGCCGATCATTCAATATCAGAGTTCAGCATAAACCATTAGGTTTACGTTCAACTCTAAATCAGGCCCAAAGTTTTCAATTGTTTTGCTACTAATGAAAGTGTACATGTTTTTGTGTCTCTGGTAGAGAAAATAGATTGTAAACTGTACTACTATAGGGGACTAATTCGTGTGAATAATTATAATAATTGAAGAGCACTAAGAAATATGTTTGATCAATATAAAGAATTGGTTATAATAATAAAATAATATCTTGCCAACATAGAAGCAGCAACTCTTCCTCAGCTGTTTGATTTCATTTATATACATTATTTCTGCGGCCCTGTATAATCTACTGATGTGAATACTTACCAAAGCTCTTAGTACAATAACTGAATCCAATGAAGGATTGGTAATTATTTAGACTAATATGTTGCCTGAGGTGATATATTCTACACTCTGAATTGAAAGATATGTTTGTCTAGAGTTGTAAATTCTCCTTTGAAATTTATTAAGAGCACAAAAGGTGGAAATGATGTGCATATTGCATTTTAGGTATAATAGTTATACACATTCATAAAATCCTGTAAAAATGGCTTCATTATTTTAATACACAAGACTTAACTGGAACACTAATGATTCCTGAATATGATACACACGGCACTGACAAATTCTACTTCACTTTAAGAAATGTTGCCATTGGGTGCAATATAGATAATACACTATTCTGGCTAGCACAGAAATTCATTTACATACTGTTGATGGTTCTTTGTTATTATTATTATTATTATTATTTGTTATTATTATTTTATTTGTTACACCATTAGGTGTAGCAGCTCTAGGGGAAGGGTAAAGTAAGGGTGCGTATCCACTAATAGACATACAAACGAGAGCACGATTACGACATTGCAATCGTGCTGTCGTTTGTATGTCTAGTGATGTGCCTAGACTGAATCTTCATTCATTCAGTCCAGGGCAAATCCATCATCCCCGTACATGCTGAACCTGATGGGATTGTCAGGTTGACCAGCATGTACGGGCAATGATAGATGGTAAAAATGACCAGCAAACATGCGCATCACTGGTCGTTTTTGTCATTTACATGCCCGATTTGCGGCCGACTGCATGATAATGGCGCTGTTATCGTGCACTCGTCGGTCAAAATCGCCTAGTGGATACCCGGCTTAACTTGCTTTAGCTACGTAGAGTCAGCAGGCATTGAATGGGCAAGCAGACAGTGTCAGTGCCACTGAAGGGGAAACAGAGATGAGAGGCAAAGAACACTGGTGTTAAAGATAGAACAAGAGAGAAGATGGCTGTACCAAAAAGCTAGCATTCTAAAAGGAAGGGTTAAACAGTTGTATGGTGATGTGGGAAGCAGAAAAGGTGGGTATAAGGTGGGAGTCAGAGAGGAGTTAAGATGAGGGCTGGTAGACTTTAGTGAATAGGTATGTCTTATAGGAGCATTTGAAGCTTGGGGGACTGGAAGAAAGATTGACTTCAGAAAAGAGTGTATTCCAGAGGAGGGGTACACTATACCAAAGTAGAGTTAAAGCAGCAGTCAGACCAGGAGCAGGGGGCTAATGAGAAGGAACAAAGATGATGTTGGAAATTTAGGTGGGGGAAGAGTGATTAAGGGCTTTTATGTAAGGTTAAGAGTTTAAACTTGTATTCTGAAGTGAAATTAATTATTTCAATGTATTTAATTTCAATTACTGTTTTATTATAAACTAGTATTTGCCCATAGCTTCACTTGCATGGATGTCTGTTATTGCTCAGCAGAACTCATTTTACTAAGACAGTAGTGGCATCTAATATTGTGATGTATATTTTATATTGTAGACATTGATCACAAAATGTCTTTGTAAACAATATTTGCAGTTTTTCTTTCATAACATAAAAGCTTGGGGCTAATAACTCATGAGCAAGCCACTTAACCTACAGTAATATAAGCTGCCTGATTAGTGCTTAATATATAGTTGGACTTTCCATGCGATATAGATCTTGAGATATCTATATATATATATATATATATATATATATATAATTATATATATATATATATATAAATATTTGCATATATTTAACAGTTTGTGTTTGGGGAGTGCAATATTTGTATGTATTGTATGTGTGTGTGTATATATGTATATATATATATATATATATATATATATATGTCAGGTGCATAAATATTGGGACATTGGGCCTGATTCAGACCCACTCGCGAGCGGCTGTACGCTCGCAAGTGGGTCGATGGTCTGCACTGAGCATGCGCACGACGGAGGGAGCTCCGTCGTGCGCATGCGCCAGACACGACGAGCGAAGGACTTTCCTTCGCTCGTTGTGTCCGATCAAAGGGGGCGTGCTGTCAATGTTGATTGACAGCACGCCCCCTTTGGTGGGCGTGCCGGGGGCGTGCCTCCCTGACGGGGGCGTTCCCACGGGAACGCCTCCCGTCAGAAGCCGGCCCACTGACATCACTAGTGATGTCAGTGTGAGTGATTTTGGCTCTGATAGAGCCAAAATCACTCCGGAGCTTGCGGTTGAAAACCTCAACCGCAGGCTCCGGCTCGCAATTTCGATGGTCGCGATGGTCACGACCATCGCGGCCATCAAAATGCACGCTCGTATAGCCTGTGGGTGGTGACCCACAGCTATACGAGCGTCCAGGAGGACGCTCCATGAAAAAGGAGCCCGGCCCTCATGCAGAGCGTGCGCTCTGCTCAGAGCGTACGGCTCTGAATGAGGGCCATTGACAGAATTTTCATATTTTTGCCTCTATTCACCACCACAATGGCTTTGAAATGAAACAAACAAGATGTGCTTTAACTGCAGACTTTCAGATTTAATTTGAGGGTAATTACATCCAAATCAAGTGAACGGTGTAGGAATTACAATGGTTTCTATACGTGGCTCCCACTTTTTAAGGGGCCAAAAGTAATGGGACAAACTAAACAATATTAAATCTAACTTTCACTTTTTAATACTTTGTTTCAAATCCTTTGCAGGCAATTACAGCTTGAAGTCTGGAATGCATAGACATCACCAGACGCTGGGTTTCATCCCTGGTGATGCTCTGCCAGGCCTCTACTGCAAATGTCTTCAGTTCCTGCTTGTTCTTGGGGCATTTTCCCTTCAGTTTTGTCTTCATCAAGTGAAATGCATGCTCAATCAGATTCAGGTCAGGGGATTGACTTGGCCATTGCATAACATTCCACTTTTTAGAATTAAAAATCTCTTTGGTTGCTTTTGCAGTATGCTTCGGGTCATTGTCCATCTGCACTGTGAAGCGCTGTCCAATGAGTTCTGAAGCATTTGACTGAATATAAGCATATAATATTGCCCGAAACACTTCAGAATTCATTCTGCTGCTTTTGTCAGCAATCACATCATCAATAAATACAAGGGAACCAGTTCCATTGACAGCCATACATGCCCACGCCATGACACTACCACCACCATGCTTCACTGATGAGGTGGTATTTTTTGGGTCATGAGCAGTTCCTTTCCTTTTCCATACTCTTCTCTTCCCATCACTCTGGTTCAAGTTGATCTTTGTCTCATCTGTCCATAGGATGTTGTTCCAGAACTCTAATGTCTTTTTAGATGCTGTTTGGCAAACTCTAATCTGGTTTTCCTGTTTTTGTGGCTCACCAATTGTTTACATCTTGTGGTGAACCCTCTATATTCACTCTTGTGAAGTCTCTTGTTGATTGTTGACTTTGACACATATACACCTACCTCCTGGAGAGTGTTCTTGATTGGGCCAACTGTTATGAAGGGGTTATTCTTCTCCATGGAAATAATTCTTCTGTCATCCACCACTGTTGTTTTCCATGGTCTTCCGGGTCTTTTGGTGTTGCTGAGCTCTCCGGTGCGTTCTTTCTTTTTAAGAATGTTCCAAACAGTTGATTTGGCCACACCTAATGTTTTTGCTATCTCTCTGATGGGTTTGTTTTGATTTTTCAGCCTAATGATGGCTTGCTTCACTGATAGTGACAGCTCTTTGGATCTCATATTGAGAGTCGACAGCAACTGATTACAAATGCAAATGTCACACCTAGAATCAACTCCAGACCTTTTACCTGCTTAATTGATAATGAAATAACGATGGAATAGCCCACACCTGTCCATGAAATAGCTTTTTAGTGATAGTCCCATTACTTTTGGCCCCTTAAAAAGTGGGAGGCACATATAGAAAACCGTTGTAATTCTACACCGTTCACCTGATTTGGATGTAATTACCCTCAAATTAAATCTGAAAGTCTGCAGTTAAAGCACATCTTGTTTGTTTCATTTCAAAGCCATTGTGGTGGTGAATAGAGGCCAAAATATGAAAATTCTGTCAATGTCCCAATATTTACGCACCTGACTCTATATATATATATATATATATATATATATATATATATAAAATACAAAAGACAATAGTTAATGGCACTCCAAATCTTAGCACTCCAAAGTAAGGACTGACTACAATAGTAAAGTCAATGTTTCAGAGCTTAACGCTCTTTTATCAAGACTGCATATAGTCATTTTGGACTTGAGGAGCCTATGCAAATTCCGCTAAAAACAAGTTTGTCTCCATAGTTTGTAAACAGTCCCTAAAAGTATATTTTTCCCAGAAATATAATATTTATGTACATCTAGTCATTTTGGCTTGAGGAGCCTGCACACTGTCAAGCATCTTGTTTTTCCTTTATTGCTCCTCTCCCTTATGTCACATTGAGATACTGTAATACATACCTCAGTTTTCTTTCTAGGTGACTAAGCTATACAATATTGAAAAAACAATCCATATTCATCAAGTTGTTTTTGCATGATGCAACAGACAGACACACAAATTTATTTATTTTTTACATTGTCTCCATAGTTCTTACACGGTCCCAAGAAGTACATCTCTCAAAAAAAATTATATGTACAGACACAACCATTATAACTATAAAATGTTAGATTACAGATATAATACTGATGGAATTTGATTTCATTATACATTTAAACATAGAGGAGTTTGGTTGATTAAATAATTATCTGATTGTCTACTTCACAGGTTCTCAAACTCAGTCCTCATGACCCCAAATAGTGCATGTTTTCCAGGTCTCCTTACAGAATCACAAGTGAAATAATTAGCTTCACCTGTGGATCTTTTAAAATGTGTCAGTGAGTAATGAATACACCTGTTCACCTGCTAGGTGGTCTAGAAAATGTGAACTGTGTGGGGTCCTGAGGACCGAGTTTGAGAACCCCTGGTCTACTTGTTGCCTACCTTATAATTATTTTTTTTCACAGATTACAAACTTTGTAATGAAATTGATCAAATGTTGTATATTGTATATAATTTGGTTAATTATCTACATATTTTGGGGCTCACATTGCGATGAACAGACTTTACAAAAAGGACCCCAAAAAAATAATTTTGCTATGCTTGCTGGCTGGCTTTATGTGCTAGATGCAGACATTCCTGCAAGGCTCCTTTATTCCTGCAGGCAACAGAAGCAAACACCATGCAACAGAAAGAAAGAATAATAATAATAATAAAAAAATATATATTTATTAGGTTCAAATCAAGAAACACATCTGTGGTACCCCATTGCCTGGGTGTTCCTATCCAAGTCTTATGTAAAATGTGTATATATATATATATATATATATATATATGTACCCCAATGCTAAATGCCCACACCTAAATGCCTATCATAAGGGGTCAAAGATTTATAACTAAAGCCCCTGTGTCAGTGGTGGAATTGAGGTGCTGCATGTAGCTAGGATAGTTTAAAAAAATGTATCCACCTGACAGGCATTCTGAGGTAGAGGTCAAGCAGAGAGCAGACCAGAGTGCAGTTCTTCCTATCTGAGTGAGGGGATTTGAGTGGTGGCTTCTGAGGTGCCCTCTGAGGAAACTGGCACACTACAGGGCAGAGCAATGGAGAGTGGGTGAGGCAGGAGAGTTGACATGCATTACTGGAGGTAAGTGGCAGAATGGTGTAAAGCAAGTTCTGCGGGCTTAAGCCAGGGAAACCCAAATGGTGTCATTAGCCTTGTCATAGGCACAGCTAACATTAGATTGCTCTAGTAAGCAGCAGAGGAGAGGAGTCAGAGGCAAAGAGCCCTCATAGAAGGTAGAGTCATCCATACTGCATCATTAGGAAGTGATGTTTTGGACTTAGGTCCTTCCTCTTCCTGCGAGACATCATACTAGGGGAGAGCCTGCAGAGAGATGCCACTACAGAGTGACAGCTGGAAGGCTGTGTTCTGTTTACCCTAACATTTTGTTCCATGTTAAGATTGGTAGTGGCTTGCTCTTTACCCTTTTTTTGGCATGAGGATTCAGGGATTCGGGGAAGGAAAATTTCAGAACACATATAGCATAGGAAAGAGAAATAACTGCCCATTAACTGTGATAGCATTTACGATAGACTGAACTTGCATTAAATGGCCTAACAATTACCCTTATTAATTTCTTAACTGCTATCTTCAACACTTTAAAAAGACCTATCCCTAAAGGATATACTATTCAGATTAATAATTACTTTGTATTCACAGCCACATCTCAACCACTAATTTGAGGAAAATTATTGATGCTTATTTACTCCAGCTGGCAGCAACAAAATGCCAGTAAATTTTGAATATGGATCTTGGAAATTGTTGCTGAAAGTTATAGCCAAGAAAGAAAGGTTTTACACGGTCATCGGTCACATATAATTAACATCAGACTATTACTAAATCCTGGACTTAGTTGTAGGACATAACTATAAATTATATCACCTACTTCAGGTTTGATTAAAGTTTTAATTTGCAAGAGAATCTTTTTCTACAATTTATCCAAAGTATGAACTACACAGTAAAAGCCTCTCTATACTAAATCAAATATTCTTTATGGGCAAACAAGTCTTTATGCATTTAGAGAACTAAAATGCCAGGTTTGGAGATCAGACAAGTGCACCAACATTGACCTACCATATTTACAATAGTAAGAAATAGGGGTAACTGTGTAGACCCAGTAAAACTGTTACCCATTAGAAACAATCTTATGTGAATATGTGCTTACTCAAAATTATATAGTTAAAAACATAAAGATACATAGTATTAAGAACAGTGGTTGTATGTGTTAATAAGCAAAAGTAGTCAAATATTAAATGGTGAATTTGTATTTCTGTTGATGCTTAAGCACTAAATTGATGTATTGGGGAAAACATTCCTAACCAGATTAGATCCAGCATACCTTGTCTAAGTGACCATTACCTGTCAAAAAAAAAAATATTGTGTAACAGCTGTATTTTTATTGTGGTTGGGAAATAATCATCCTCACCTCTCTGTTGAAGTAAGAAAACAGTTAGGAAAACAAAGGAAGACACCATAGAAATCACCATATTTGAAGAAACAAATAAAGGTCTCCACCTCAGTTCAGAAAGGTTGAGGAACTAGGATGTTACTACATTATATTGTCTCTTGCGTGGTATTACACATAAGTTACCTTCTCCTAATATTACTTTATTAATGCATCTAGATTGCAGTAGCATAAATTGGATAAATTTAGACCCAATCAGCAATCTGATGCAACCACCATCTGTTTCCATCATCAGTGCATATTTTGAACAAAGGATTGAGCCTGGGGCATATTAAGAGAGGAGGGGGTCTGTGTGCATTCCCTGCCTGGGGACCCCTCCCTGGTCTTATCCCTGGTGGCTGAAAGCAGACTGATGAGTCTGACCGCCAACCACAGCATCAGTAGACTCTTGGCACTAGTCTGTGCCCAGAGTCTATTGCACATGCCACCATTTTCCCCGGTGATTTCCTGTCTGCGCATGCGCAAAACACTGGGAAATTGGCCACGGCAGCCATTTTCTGGCATTTTTGTGCAGGGCATAGACACTCGACATGAGACCACGGAGAGGTAAGTATTATATAATATGGGTACAGGGTGTGCGGTGCGGGCCCCCCCTGTACCTATGTGCACTGCACACCCTGCACTCATTATAGATATGCCCCTGGGTTGAGCACCTGCAAACTGATCCAATCACCAAATAGTCACATATGTGTCTGTTTGCTGGTCTCTATGGGCTGCATTTTGTGTGAATATGCCCTTACTGTACTTTTCATGCTTGCATGCTGTCTTTTACACGCATCCCATCTCCCATGGCACAAGAAGCCATAAGCACAAAATTAGACTCATTCAGCATGACTAAGGGTGCATCCAAATTTTTGGAGAATATACTATGCACCACAGAAAAAAGTGCAAGTTGTGGCTTAATAAAGGTGCAAAATTCATTTATGTCCAACTCTATATAAGCATCTTTATGCAGTGACTTTTAGAACAGTTTGGGTAAATTAATTGAGCAGTTAGATATGCTGAACTTGAAATAAATGTGTATATTTATAAATGTTTAGTAGACTACTATCTACTAAATAGTTACTTTAAAAAATAGTGGGATTTCTTATTTTGTCAACATTTTAAATTTGTTTTCATGAATATTTTATTGCTAAAACAAAACACCTGCAGAGGTTACCTTTGATACGGTATTAACAGAGCTCAGGATGTTACAAAATTATATTCTATTATGTTTTCCCCATCATTCTCCTGGCAGCTAGCTGTTGTGGCTGCCATATATGTAGCCTCATCTACCTTGTTCCTCTCCATCCCTATCCTTCAATGTTTTCTCCAGCCTCATTTCCCCAGTTTCTCTCTAGTCTCATGCCACTCCTGTGTCTTTCCAGCCTCATGCCATCCCTGAGCCTATCCACAGCCTCATGCCACCCATTTCTCTACATAAGCAGCATGCCACCTCCATGTCTCTCCATCCCCAAGCCCTCCTGTGTCTCTCCAGCCTCATTTCCCCACATTTGTTTCTCCAGTATCTGTCCCCTCTCTGTCTCTCTATGTCATCTATGGAGGCAGTATGGGGGGTCACTGTTGTGAAGGGCAGTGTAGGTGGTGCAGAGGGTTGCACTAGGTGGGTTGCCAGCTCCAAGCACTGACAGATGCCTTACCAACTGTCCCATTTCTCCCCTCCAACATCCAAACACCTGTCTGTCTTTCTTTTTTCTCCCCTCATCTCTACTGTACAGATTGTAGAGATAGAATTTAGAATGCTTATATTATAGATTTATCTAATTTTATAACTAGGTACTCTCTGGCATTTTAAATGTTCCTTTTCAATAAACATTAACTTAAAAACTTACAAGGAAGAATTTGTTGAAATTAATGCTTTTTGGTGTGATTTTGAACAACTCATAGAACACCAGATAATCAACTCAAATAAGCCAGGAAATCTCTGCAAATTTTTCAAAGTTGGCATCTCAATTTCTTAGTAAAATACATTTATAAAGGATAGGCTTGAATAGAAAAAAAATCCTCCCTTTCCTGAATGATCTGAACTATTTTGCACTGGCCCCAGAATTCCTAAATGAAAGTATGTACTCCCTTTATGGTACAAATTGAGAAAATCTGTGCTTCTTATATTAAGTCTTTTGTGTATCAGATATATCACTAATCATTTTACATAAAAGAAAATCATACAGTAACTTTATTATTGCAAGGGATAATCTGATAAAGACCATTTACAAGGCTTACTAATTGATACTTATTTAAATCCATTGAGCATGAACTGAGGCTGGCAGAAGAGTATAGCCATTTAGCAGAACCCAGAGAACATGCCAATGCATTAACTACACATAAATACTGCATGTGAATAGTTCAACAAACAAGATACATTGTATATGAATACATTTACTTTTGGCTAAACAGTGGTACCATGCATCACAAGGATGTGGAATCATTTATAAAAGCAGGAATTCACCATTCCTGCTCCTACATCCTTATAGGTGTGACCAGTAGTAATATCATGTGGATGGGAACAATATCAGAATACCACTTCAACTTAGACAATAGAAGTGGTAGGGATAAGGTGAAAGGTAGGAGGTGGTGATGATGGTTGAGTATTGGTAGAGGTGGTAAGTGTGTCTCTGGGCTCTGCTAGTGTGAGATTATTGGACTGAGGAGTGGAAGTGTAACTGTGGGTGCTGTTGAAGTGTTGGAAGGGTAGGTAAGGGTGTTCCAGGGCACTGATAAGGTTGGGGTGTTGGTCAATGGAGAAATGTAACTCTGAGTACTGCTGAAAGTGGGATGATGGTAAGAAGAAGAGTGTGTCTATAGAGTGTGTCTATAATTGTGGCTAAGGTTGGGGTAAGTGTGTCTCTGCATGCTGCTGGGGTTGGCGTGTTGGTTGGGTTTGTCTCTGTGTGCTGCAGAGGTTGGGGTTTTGGTTGTGGGTTGAATGTGTCTCTGTGCTGTGAGAGTTGGCTTGTTGGTAGGGAAAGCACCGACTACTATCTTGCCTCCGGCTGCCTGGTATGAAATTATGCTCCTGTGAATGGCCCAATTTAGGTAAATAAGAAATCTACTCAGCTTTAATTGTTGATATCTAGCAGGGCATTGGAAGTTTTAAGATGATTTTATATCCTAATTATGAACACTTGTCTATATCTAAATATGCTTATTTCAATATATTCTTTAACTAAAACAAATAAATCACACAGAACTTCAGACTCATTCCTGTTATGGGGGTTGAGTTCTGTATTTTCATACTTCAACTTACTCTATCATATACCATTTTCCAAGTGATATTGGATTTACCATTCACAGAAGGTGATATGTATTTTTTCTTATTTGTTGATTTTTATTCATATTCTGTTGATTTGATGATCTGTATAATATATGTTAATTGATATTGTTAATCTCAAATAGGAACTAATTGGTACAGTTTTCTGTAATTCTTTTTCAAATATATAAATTAAATAAATTAATTAGTACAAATTTTTTTGCTGTTTCTTTCCTTGTCTAGATTTTTTGGTAACAAATTATTGAAAGGTTTCAACACCTCTCAGAAATAGTAGCAGTTAATTTGTTTTACAAAGCGCATGATTCACTTTTTTATATGACAGTATTCATAGACAAAAAAGTTATTTACTTTTAAATGTTGAATAAAATGTAAATATATTTTACTACCAGAAGAAAGTATTTTCTGAAAAAAATATACTTCTTATGATAATAATGATAATCTGTAATTTGTTTACAAACATAATAATTACAATTGTAATTAGACTAATGCTGGGTACACACTAGACAATATATTGTCTGATCCTGTGGATTGGGCTGACATATCGGGCATATCATCTAGTGTGTACCCACCATTTGTGCCCCTGCTGGCTAACATCAGGAACATTCCGTCATCTGTGCATAGGTCAATGGTTCCGGTGAATGACATATCGGGCGGTCAGTCACCGGATCATGTAGTGTGTACAAACCACCTGATATATTGTTCATCACCATTATCAGCTGTCGCATCAGGCAGTCGGCAAGTGTGTACCATCATTAACACTCCTGATTTAAAGGGAAACAAAAAAAAATACTACAGTTCTGTACATGCTGGGTAAAAGTGTTGTGGAATGTACATACACTCTTAGTAAAATTAGTTTTATTAAGGTTTTGTCATTTCTTAGGAGGGAGATAATGTAAAAGAAAAGGCAATATCTTTTGTTTTTGTGCTACCAGAAGATAATATACTGGATCTTTCACATAGAAGCAGAGTAAGAGACATACTAGCTTTTACAGTGCCAAATTGCTGAGAATAAACCTTTGTCCATTCCAAACAGCAAATTTAAATGCCTGCTGTTCAGATGAGATTAAGTTATCATACTACAATTGTACATGTGTCGGTATATTTCATGAAAAAAAATTAAACATATTGAAAAGTTATATTAGCATCCTGATAAAATGTTGTTTTTAATGCTGAAAATTGATTAACTGTGGACTGAAGAAAATCACTAATATGTCTGAAGTGCTGGGAGAGCTATTGTAGATACACGTAACTAAACAAAACATTCCATCCACACCATATTCAGTGACTTTTTTTTATGTAAACCTGGAATATATATTGATTAGTCTCTCTCTCTCTCTCTCTCTCTCTCTCTCTCTCTCTCTCTCTCTCTCTCTCTCTCTCTCTCTCTCTCTCTGTATATATATATATATATATATATATATATATGTAAATGTGTACATTTATACATATTTTTATTTATATGGTGCCATAAGACATTTGCGATATCTTACAATGTACATAAAAAAAAAATTGTACAACAAAAGAAGAAATAGGTGCAAAAGACTCACAGTACAAGATATTACTATTACAGAACACAGGTACAAGCTATTGCTGTATCAGCAGTCATGAAACCCTTAAAAACAGTACCGACTGAATCCAAAGGTTCTGTGCCATAGTTAACAAGAGGGAAGAGATGATGGTATAAGTGAGGGAAATGTACATGAGGGACGAGGACTCTGCTTGTGAGAGATTATAGTGTAAATGGGATGGGCAGATGACCAGTGGTAACACAGAAGGCAGAAAAAGTGAGTGAATAGGTTATAAAATTGGGTTAGGATGAGAGCTGGAAGGATGTACAGCAATGGCCAAAAGTTTTGAGGATGACATAAGTAATCAAGCAAACGAGGAAAGTCACGTGTGCCTTCCTAGTGTTAGGGGATTGGCTTTCTCTGTTATTTGTATGCTCTGAACTTTTACCACATTGCTGATTATAGCATCTTGTCAGTGAGCTATCCAGAGGCCAGTGTGTGCTCCATGGTCTCCAGCCATTCAAGACTCTCTGCTGTTGTGAATCCTGCTGGGCTCCATCCACTGTTAGCAGTTGCACTCTTGTCTGCATGTCGGCTCTGTGATTCTCCAGAGCTCCTGCGGTGTTAGTTTCCTTGGGTCCCTGTTGTGAACTCTCTCCAGCACAAATGTCTGCATTCCAGCTCTGTGGTCCTCCAGTTCACCTGCAGTGTGTCAGCCTTCTGGATCCCAGCCGTGAGTTCACTCCTATGTACTTGCCTGTTTTTCCTGCTCCGTGGTTGTCCAATTCTCCTGCAGTGTGTTAGTTTCAGTACAGCTAAAGCAAGAGATCATTACCTCATTTCAGCAAAGTGGCCAAGGCCTAACCATTCATCAAAGGTTTTATCTGACAGTCTAGCTAAAGCAAGACATCATTACCTTATTCCAGCAATGTGGCCAAAGTCAAACCATTCATCAAGGATCTCTTTGCTTCAAATCTGGCTTTCCAGCTAAAGCAAGACATCATTGCCTCAGTTCAGAAAATTCGCCAAATTCAAACCATTTATCAAGGATCTCTCTATTTCAGCTCTGGCAGTCAAGCTAGAGCAAGACTTTATTTCTTAATTTCATATAATTGGCTACATGCCACATTGTTCACCATTATTCAGGTGTCTCGTTATAGGCCTGCAAGACTAAAATACTTTGGTTTTCATTTCCTTATATGTTGGTCAGAACTGTTCTTTGAATATTGCATTGCATTTCTGTCATTATAACACAGTACAACAGTATATTATTGACATCTTGACTGTGCTTGGGACTCATGCTAACTACTCTGTTGCTTATTCATTTGTCTGCTCATGGACCAAAAAATAAATTGTTATATTTTTATATACTTTCCGTGTTTTTGCTCTAACTCAGACATGAGAATCATAACATTATGGAGTATGGACCCAAAATTTTGATGTTTTGTTCCCCGAGCCACTTAGTTATCACTTTTGTCTTATGGCAAGGTGCTTCATCATGCTGGAAAAGGCATTGTTCGTCACCAAACTGTTCTTGGATGGTTGGGAGAAGTTGCTCTTGGAGGATGTTTTTGCACCATTCTTTATTCATGGCTGTGTTCTTAGTCAAAATTGTGAGTGAGCCCACTCCCTTGGCTGAGAAGCAACCCCACACATGAATTAGTCTCAGGATGCTTTACTGCTGGCATGACACAGGACGAAGACTTTTGGAGGATTGCCTGGTGTTAACTACACCTGGCCATCTACACCTACTGTTAAATAAATAAAAGTAGGTGTAAATCTCAATGACAATGCTAATTTCCTCACAAAGGTGGAGGAAATTAAATTTCCAGCTTCTCTAGAGTTGATCAGGGCTGCTAAATACACAAACCCTGTGGGGTATTTCAGAGTTGCAGATATTACAGTCTTTCTTGCTAGGACTTACCTGTTGAATCCATTGGGACAGTACAAACTCTCATGGCAGGATGATTGTCCTTTGGTTAAGGGCCCCTAGGGCAAGCTGTGATTACTGGGATGTTAGTGAAGTTAGATGGCCATGTAATACTGCTCTTCATGTAGATTTGAACCAGGAGCAACATAATGCTGCACAGGAAAAACCAAGAGTGGCAGATATTCAAGGTACAGGGAAGCCATGATACTTGGTAAAGGATACAGGATACTTGAGGCAGGAGTACAGGTTGTACCGTAGAGGATTGCAGGAATTATCAAATTACAAAACAGGATATCAGGATAGCACAATGCAGTTATTACTGGATAATACAGTAGGTTATCAGGTTATTACAATGAAGCATACTGGATCCTGGAGCCAAGCTACTGAGGCCAATAAAAGAGTTGTACTGACAATTCGTGCCAGAACCTGAGAGATTAAATGGGTGCCCTTGCCAGTTATTAGTCCAACTAATCATGTGACCGGGACTTGCCTTCCTGGAATTGATTTAGATGTCTGGTTGATTTCATTCCAAGATGGTGGCAGCAATGGACTGGAGCCATGCTAACCAATGGGGGGGATGTCAGGCCTGCTGTGAGTGATGGCCACTGTACAGGTAAGCAGGACAGGAATCTGGAGGTCAGCATAAGACAATGCTGACCCGAAAACTTGGTTCTGGGAGAAAGTGTGTAACATATATAATGCTTTACTATACATTACTATATATAAAAAGGTATCATTAGGGAAGGAACAATAGTTCTATTTTCACTTGCATTTTCTGTATTCTATGGCTGTTTCAGCACTAATGTGTGAGAACTATGGGGGCATAATTATACTTCAGAATGTATTGACAGCATTGTGTATGCCAGCCAATATTGAGTTTATATTTTATATTATGTAAAATTCATGGTTTCTGTGTAAATGGTGCAGGACTACAAAAAAGATTACTAGTGTAGTATTGCAGCCTGTATTTTTTAATTTAAAATGTTTTAAATAAAGAAATGTAACTCCTGGACATGATATCATTGGCAGACTTGTTAGAAATCATCAACCATTTGTGCAAATATGGTCATTGCATCTGACTTGGAATCAGGCCCACAGTATATAAACAAATAAATATTTACAATATAGCTGCAACAGATATGTCCCAACAATAATCCTTAAATCCACAGAGCCTTTATAAAGTGAGTCTCCACCAGGGGCTGGCTGGCAACTTTTAGCCTGGGGGGCAAATGCATGCAGGCGGCCCTGGCAGAGGAGTAGCGTGTAGCCAGTGTGACCGAAGAACGTGCGTGCTACGGCTCCGCCGCCCCTCAAGTGTTTCAGGGAGGAGGCGGGTCCATATGGGATTAATGTAAGGTAAAAATAAAGATTAGGGGCAGCCCCCTGTCGTAGTGCCCATATGCAGTGCCCCCGTGTGCCACAGGAGATAACACCCTTATGCAGGCCTCCAGTAGTGTCCCCAGTAGTGATCCCCCCTATGCAGTGCCCCTTGTGCCCCCAGTAGAAAGCCCCTTATTTAGTGCCCCCAGTAGTGGTCCCCCCTGTTCAGTGCCCCTTGTGCCCCCAGTAGTAAGCCCCTTATATAGTGCCCCCAATAGCGGTACCCCCTATGCAGTGCCCCCAGTAGCAGTCCACCCCCCCATGCTGTGCCCCCAATAGTGGTAACCCTTATGCAATGTCCCTTAAATAGTGGCCCCAGTTGTAGTCTCCCCCTATGCAGTACCCCCAGTATTGCCCTTTATATAGAGCCCCCAGCAGTGGTCCCTCACAGTACCCCCAGTGGTAGTCCCCTCCCCCTATGTAGTGCCCATAGTAGTAGTCCCCTCCCCCCTATGCAGTGCCCCTAGTGTAGTCCCCTCCCCTTGTAGTGCCCCCAGTAGTAGCCCCCCCTTGTAGTGTCCCCAGTAGTAGTAGTCCCCACTTGTAGTTCCCCCAGTAGTAGTAGACCCCCCCTTGTAGTTCCCCCAGTAGTAGTAGTCCCCCCCTTGTAGTGCCCCCAGTAGTAATCCACCCCCCTGGTAGTGCCCCCATAGTAATCCCCCCCTGGTAGTGCCCCCAGTAGTCCCCCCCCAGTAGAGAGACTTAATAAAAAAAAAAAAAACACTTACCTGAAACTCCCGCTCCTGGTCCCGACGCTTCCACCGGCTCCTCTGGCCGCTTTGCATTATGGGAGAGACGTCATCATGATGACGGCTCTCCCACTACCCACTGCATGAGCCGGAAAATGGCTCCCACAGTGGGAGCAGCGTCAGCCGATGAGAGTCTGACAGACTCTCAGCGGCTGCTGATTACAGCAAACACACAGCTGCCGGCTCCGGCGCCTGTGTGTTTGTGCTGTGTAGCGCTGACCGAACTCTGTCCAGTCAGCGCTACACACGTGGTGCAGTCTGTGTCACAGTGACACAGACTGCCCGCAGCCCACATGATGCTGTGGCCCGGGGGGCACATAGCACCCTGCCCCCTGGCCCAGCCCGCCACTGGTCTCCACTATGGTGATCAATTGGTGTCCACACTGGAGTTCTAGACATGTAAAAAATATGAAGAACACATGATAGTGGAAATCTGTAAATGTTCACAATGGCCCAAAAAGTGCTCAGAAATCACAGTAATACAGTGTTGCAGGGACCAAATGATGAAGAATCAGCATATGTATATCAAAAGCATGTAACAGGATCCTAAAGCTGGCCACACATCTAAAGATTATCTGTCCAACCAGCCAACTACGGTAGTTGATTGGTTGGAATGAAAATCTGGTAAGGTATGAAAGCAAATGACAATTAGCAATTTGCTCCCAAATGCCGGAAAATGGACAAAAACTGTTGTTTGAACAAATTGTTTAGATCAAATATTTAACAAACTTGTTTAAACGACTATCTTCATCTATTTTCTGGCATTTAGGAAAAAATTGCTGATCATCATTTACTCCCATATGTTACCAGATTTTCATTCCAACCAATCAACTAGTTGGAAGGTTAGATGAAAGTTGTTCTAGTGTGTGGCCAGCTTTAGGCTGATTACATTCGATCAAGATCTATAATCTTCCACCAAATTCCTTGTATTAATGCTAATAAATGTACATAGAAATAAAAAACATATGCATACTGTAGTAGGTCAAATATAACATTTAGGGCCTGATTCAGACCCGCTCACAAGCGCATAGTGCTCACAAGCGGGTTGATGGCCGGGCAGTGCGCACTCATAGCATGCACACTGTACGTGTGCATGCATGACATGCGCACTGTGTGTGCGTACGCATGACGTGTGCGCACGCATGACATGCGCACTGTGCATGCGTGAGCCCCGCAGTGGGCAAGGAATCACTTGCTCCGGGGCTCGCAACAAAACGGGGCAGCTGTCGATGTTGATCGACAGTTCACCCCATTTTGTAGGCGAGGAAGGGGGGGTGGCTGACCAAATGGAGGTGTTCCTGAAGGAACACCTGCCGTTTGTTGGCGGCCCTACTGACATCACTCTATTAGAGCAGGAAGCTCACTGGGGCTTGCGGCAGATGAGACCCTACCACAAAGGTCTTATCACAAGCCCGATGGTTGCAATAATTGTGACTATCACCTGGCCGCTCGCAGAAGCTGTGTGTGATCACCCACAGCTTAGCGAGCACCCAGGAGGCCAGGTTTATAAAAAAAAAGTGGCCGCCTGATTCAGAGCGAGCACTCGCTTTTTGTGAGCGCCTCTGAATCAGGGCCTCAGTACGCTAAACTAAAAGCCATATGGATTTATAAAACATGAGAACATTTTAAAATAATGGTATTCGGACAGAAGATGTAGTAATTAGAGATGTGCACTCACCCCCATGTTTTGGTCTTGTTTCTAAATCTTTGCAGTCTTGTTTGGTTTTGGCAAAACCACACACAAATGTTATGTTTTGGATTTCTTAAAAAAAATTATAAAAACAGCTAAAATCATGTCATTTGGAACCATTTTTGTTCCAAAGGTATTATTAACATCAAATTAATTTGCAGTCTTTTTCAGTCAATTTTGATACCTCACAATATAATTTTCATCAATATTTGCCAAAGACTGCAGCAATCTGACTGGCTAACTAAGGGCTAGAGCAGTGGTTCCCAAACTGTGTGCCGTGGCACCCTGGGGTGCCTCACGAGACTTGCAGGGGTGCCTCAGCTTGGTGGTCTAATACCAAATCAAACTAATTTATAGTGAATGTAATGTAAATATGTGGTCAAACAGAAGCATAAACCTTTCCACTGCCACATAACTGAACCTAAGGATGACAGGTAATTTACTTAATATTTTTTTTTCTGACTTTCTCAATAACAAAATTTTGACTTAGGTGTGCCATGATAACAATGCTGATACTCTAGGGTGCCATGATTCAAAAAAGATTGGGGACCACTGGGCTAGAGCATTGGCACAAACACAAGGCAGAAAATTGCTCATCTATGAAACATAGTGATACTGCAGTGGCAGACAGGATGGCAGCTTAATAAATTATACAACCCTATATAATGCAGATCAAAAGCCCGATGCTAGCACTCACAGGTAAATGGAGGTAGAGCATTTAGTGGAAGCCAGGTAAAGCATTGACTGATTTATTACTAACATGGCTAATAACTATACAGAAAAAACTAAAGACATGTAAAGTAAACTATTGAAAAATAGCCTCCAAAGTCCCAATGAGATTTTCAAAAGTGGAAACTGAATCCAAACAGCAAATCACAGGCCTCAGGACAATTCAAAAGATTCAAGGCAGAATAACAGCCTAGTCTAATCACTATATGTCTATGATTATACCACCCTGTGGACCTCATTCAGAGTCAGTTGTTGCAGCTGCACGGTTGTAAGGTAAAAGGGGCCGGATATGGAAATGAAGCGCTCGCAAGTTGTGTTGTTAAGATGGGATTGTTAGCTGGATGAGTGAGGGTAGGATGCGGCCGTAAGACTAAAAAAACACCCCCTTCTAGTTCGCATTACACGTCTTCTCTGGGCATATAAGGGTTAATCAAGACCATCGTGAACCATCAGAGCTGCTCATACACCTTAAGGTTGACCATACCCTCTCTTTAGCACTACGATCAAGTCAGTGTAAAAACTGCCCTTGTCACATGAGCCATGACACTACTTAGTTAATTATGCACTCCCATAAAACGCCGTTTGCATAGTCAGGCACGCCTGCGTTCGGATCTCCACTCCCCCGTTCACAAGCACCTTCCCCTGTTACCACCCACAAACGCCTCATCCTGTCACTCAAACTAACGACCTGGCCAAGTTGAAGGAGAGAGCAATTTCTGATCATAATAGCTAGTTTGCGCACGCACATTGTGAATTTTAAGCATGCGCAGTTTAGCGAACATCGGTAGCGTACGACTGTGCGGCCGCAACGACCGACTCTGAATGAGGTCCTGTATCCCTTGAGAAGCTGCAGAAGCCTATATGCCTGGATGATAAGCTGATGATGGTTGGCCTTGCAAAATACAAAAGAACATAAATGCCCTTGGTAAAATACAGTAATATATACTGCCTGCCAAACACACACAAGCTTGACAAATCCCATAATGAAAGTAGTGCATGATGGACTTGTCAATGGGATTTGCCATTCACCTTTATGTTGTAAATTAAAAAGATCAAGAACAGTTTAACAAATCAAGCACACCAGGGACTGCCATTTTAATGGCTGAAGTTCTTGGTTTGTTTGGCCCACCCACAAAGCAAGCTACCAATGTGCTTAAGTTGGCTAACAGTATTAAAAATCATCATCACATTTGGAAGATGTCATTATCATCCTCATAATCACCCTCATCACACAATAATACCGTTGCTTATACCCATTGGAATCCACTGTTACAGAAGTCTTTCTAGTTTGTTGCAAATGGCAGAAAGGTATTACTCATAGAATTTGTAGTTCATTTTTGTGAACATCAGTTTTTTTTACATATTTTAGCAGTACTCTTCAGATCACACACTGGAGGGTGGACAACCTAAGTAAACCAAAGCAAGTTTGTACAAGGTGACTCCAAATTCTCTTTTTTTTTTCCTCCCAGTATTCAAAGAGACTGTGTGACATGCTAATTTGTACATCATCATTAAAATAATCCTCCACCATTTTATTGATGCTCACTGTATCAGATCAAGGTCCTGATTTACTACCAATTGCAATTGTGATTGCAACAGTGATTACACGTGCAGTTCAACTGTGATAGTATGCTAATCCATTGTGATCACTATGCTGCTGCAGATCAACATAAGGACACCTACTTTACCGTACACACATCCATAATGTTTAGCAAGACTGCAAAACCATCAGTACAATCGAGTACCATTGCAGCCTCATGCACACTTGCACAAAGTCTGATATTACTCAGAAATTGCTTACTTCATTGCACGCTATGAGTTCTCAGGCTGCGTAGGACATTGCAGTGAATAATTTATGCATGCCCATGTAACGGCATTCAAATGTACTGGCACGCCTGTTTCCCCGACCACACCTCATCACCTCAATCGCTCTACGATGGGTCTGCATAGTCACTGAGATTGCAGACCCAATCTCAGTGGCCATTTTGCACACACGCACTGCAATGCATAGGCATGTGCAATATGAAACAATCAGTCGATTGCATGCATATTTGCAGTTGTGATCAGTAATGGAACAGGCCCTAAGTAACAGTAGATGTGTTAATAATTGTGGGCAACTTTTTTAGGCCTGACCAGATATCATAATGTTTCACTCTGGTGACAAATGGGTATCTTAAAAAAGGTCGTTTTTTTCCTGGCAGCAGCATTTGCCTGAGAAACTGAAGCAGGAGACTTTGTTGTGTCATTTGTCACTTGAGCTGACAACTTGCTCACCAGGAGCCCTTTACATCTCTTAAAATCTATCAGTTAGAAGAAAGACATTACATACTGTACAACTAAAGCCTAGGATCAAGCATGGTTGCCAAAGTGTAGTGTATCAAATGCAAGTTATTGCAAGCATTGTTGAGAAGCGAATAGAGAACTTGATCTACAAGTCAACATACTTAGCAGAATCACCTAGTTTCACCTCCTCCTTAAACTTCTCTAGCTGCTTTTCCAGTAGTTTAATTAAGGATATGACCTGACTCAGGATGGTATTGTCTAAACTCACTTCTCCACTGTGCTGGACTAAGGTAACATGCCCCTCCCCTCTCCCTTTATCTGGGTTTTTCATGTATGCTTGATTTGTTTCTTGCTGGTCCTCTAGTTACAGAAGCATATAAGGAATCAAATGTAATCTGGTTACTACCTCTGCTTCAGTTGCAGTGACTTGTTCATGCACGCGTACTGCAATATATATGTGTGTGCAGTTCACAAAAATTGGCCAATTTCATGTGTATAAGCAACTGCATTCCTTGCTGAAACAGGCCCTCAGTGTGAGGTTTTGCAAGTGAGTTTACAGAAGATGCCTGACTGTATTTGGTATAGCTTCTGCAATAGGCAGTCTTGCACATGAAAGAGCAGTAACTGGACAACCACTCTCAAAGAAAGGCCATGGTCTGAGCCTTTCCTTGTTACTGAGAGTGGTGTATGGTATGCTGGCAATTAAATGTTTTTTGGCAATAAATGTTCACATTATTGTTAGAGGTGATGTTTTTTTCTTTTGATTTTTTCATTGTGAAATATCGTTAAGATTTCAGGTGCCCTTTCTGTAACCTTCTTTCCTCTTGACCACCTTTAGTAGATGTTTAAGTACTATCATGGCAGTAGCCATAACACAAGTGCTTGGCACTTGGCTTGATGCTCCTGATCTTCTATTGACTTATTCATGATTGGTCTTATTTTAGACACCAGCCAAGAAGTGAATTATATACATTTGAGAATTGTTTTGGGATGTAAATTAAGGGTGGGTCCCCAGTGCAAACACTGTTGCTTACACTGGAAGGATAATACACTATGCAAAATGTATGCAGTAATGGCTTTGTTATTTTAGACACAGACAGCACTGTCAAATGTTTGCATACACTTGGAAGAACAGGTTTTTGTGAGATTTTTTTGGGGTGCAGATTAAGGGTGGGACAAAACCACACACAGAACAGTAATATACACTGTGTCCCTCATCTCAACTGAACACACACTTCTTGAAATACACAATATGATATATAATATAAACAATATACTGTACAGTAGTATAGTGCAGAAAAAAGGTGCAGATTAACTTCAAGAGTCTAGAGGTGTCATTTTTAAAGCAGGCAAATCAGTATACATAAAAGTAATAATACTAAGTGGTATATTTACTAAAGTGCAGGTTTTAGAAGTGAAGATGTTGCTCATAGCAACCAATTAGATTCTAGCTATTATCTTAATTATGGTGCTAGATACATGTTAAGTAGAATCTGATTGGTTGCTATGGGCAACATCTCCACTTTTAAAAACAGCACTTTAGTAAATATACCCCTAAAGCTGAAAAACAAACTGTGTTCACAAACAAGCACATGCTAGCATTAGCTCTACTTCCAATATCCGCCATCAATGCATCTAGTTTTAGACAGTTAGTTGAAGTCCTATGTCCCCGCTAACAAATTCCATCTCGATTTCATAATACCAGAATAGCAATTGCTCATCTGTACTGGGACATTAAAAAAAATAATAAAAGAGGAGATAAAATGAAACAATTCTGCTAAATATTTTGGACTTCTTGATCAAGTTCTTTATTCTCTTAATAAGGACCAAAGGTTTTTGCAACATCTTGCAATGGAATCACTATGTTTTGGCAACCTTGTTTGATCATAGGTTTAAGTCCTACATAATGTCTTTCTTTCCAACTAACTCGAGATGTAAATAGCTCCTTGCGAGCAAGTTGCCAGCTCAAGTGGCACAACATGACAATGTCTCCTGCTTCAGTTTCCCAGGCAAATGCTGCTGCCAGGAAAAAATGGACTTTTTCCAAGAGACATACTGATGATGAGGATTAGTTAACACAGTAAATAAGAGAGAAACAACATTATGACATCTGGTCATGCTTAAAAGAATTGCCCTAGATTTTGATTACTCATATTACTGAGACTTGTAGTACAATGCAGTGAACAAAAAATATAGGTGCACACTCTAAGTTCTAAGACCAATAATAGTCAAAATAATTCTGATTAACGCTATAATTAATATGGAGTATAAGTGAGGTTCTTAGTACATGTTTGGCCAAAACATTGACTACAAGTCTTAGCATGGTAGCACATCTTGATATGTTTAAAATTAAGGTGTGCAGTCCAAACCCCCTCCACCTTACCTCTATATTTGTGTATATATTGTACATTTGAAAGGTCCTTCTGCTTGATATAAGTACCCCTCCCATCTGCCCTTAGGCAGGGGGGCTAAGCAGTGTGATCCAGACACCCTATAAATCGGTACAGGAGTAAGGTGAGTTCCAAACATTTAATACTATGTGGATTGTGAATTTCTTGTATTTATAATACTGTGAAACCAACTCGATCCTTACCAATTTTTTAGCCAAATTGTGAGTATTAATCTTGTATGAATACAATTTACTATCATTGATATGGTCTCCATCTGGAGGAAAATAAACCTTTATAAACTTGTCCAGCAACCACTTATTGTGAGTACGGTTTTATCCCACTTTTTGGAAGGGTGATTTGAAAAGATATCTTGATGTGTTTTCCGAGCATATGATATAGTGTGAGTTTGGATACACATCTTTTCACACATTGGGTAAAGATATGTTTAAAGATATGTTGATGTGCTTTTATTACCATAGATATTATGAGTTTTGATATGCATTGGCTCATAATACGTACTTCCCAGATACTGTATATCCCTCCATACAATTTGTCTGCACGTTACACTAAAAGTACTACACAATGTCCATCATTTTTGTCTCCACACCTCTGGGACAATTCAGATGATTCCTGGGAGAAAAACTTCTATAAGTCTACACCTTCCATTGAAAGAATACCACCTAAAAAGGATGGAAGGACCACAAATACAAAAAAAAACAAGGAACATAACTTTGTTTTATTTATTCATTATTTTATCTGTTTGTTCCTCTCCCATAGTCCAACAACTAAATTTTAGCACCTTAGTGGAGCGCAGTGTTGTGTATACCAGCCATCTCTTTCCTATTTAATTTCAAGGGGTCAGGGGGAACCGACCCCAGAGTACACACAACAGGCAGCACACTTTCTTTGAAGTGGCCAGATTCTCATAAACATCCTTGATTTATAGGTAAATCCTGGATAAATTGACATAATGTGTTAGCATTAGGGATGTGCGGGATCCATCTGATAAAGTTCAATGAAGTTCACCTTGAAGTTGTGGATAGGCAAATATTTTTGGCCAAACCAGTACTAAGAACCTCACTTATACTCCATGTTAATTGTAGAGTTTATCAGGATTATTTTGACTATTATTGTTCTTAGAACTTAGAGTGTGCACCTGCATTTTCTGTTTGCTGCATTGTTCTAAAAGTCTCAGCATGGTAGCACCTCTTATGTTTAAAATTAGGGTGTATAGTACAAGCCCCTCCTCTTTTTCTCTATATTTTCTCTATATTTGTGTATATATTGTACACTTGAAGGCTGAGACTCCTTCTGCTTGGTATTAGCACCCTGCCAATTTGCACTTAGGTGTTTCAAATCAGTACAGGTTCCTATATTGCTGGCTACATATTAGAATGGGTATTATTACTATTATGGTGCATACACTTGGTCAGATTTTTCTTCAGATCTGAACAATAACGATTGAAAAAATCGATTAATCGTTCATATCTGAAGGAAAATCTGACATATCTGACATGTATGAACGATGCGCGTTCCCGATGGTCAGATAACAATATCTGACATCTGATGTGTTTGCAGTCAGATTTGGATGATTCCATTCATTTTAATGCAGTCAAAAATCATTCATAGTTCAAATCGTTCAAATCATTAGTCAAATCGTTCATCAAATCGTTCAGATCGTTCAAATCATTCAATTGTTCATCTGACACATCTGACAAATCTGACTGTGAGTATGCTCCTTTATAGGTAAGTCCTGAATAAATTGACATAATGCATTATCATTAGGGATGTTAGGGACCTATCTGATGGGGTTCACCTTGAAGTGGTGAATGGGCAAACATTTTTGGGCAAACGTACTAAGAACCTAACTTATACTCCATGTTAATTGTAGAGTTTATCAGAATTATTTTGACTATTATTATTCTTAGTACTCAGAGTGTGCACCAGCATTTTCTGCTTAGTTTAGCCAGTCATCTTGTTGCAGCCTTTGGCTAATATGGCTGTGCAGAATGCATCCTGAGTGATCACATGCAGCCCTTGCTGTGACAGGCAGTGGCATTTACGAAGTGGTGAAGGGATGGAGGGCATTTCCAGAAATGTGGGCATGTCACCCACATTTTCCAGGAGTGGTAAAGCCAAGATCTGCATCCACAAATGCAGTTTCCTGACCTTGCAAGCTAGCCAGCCTGTGTAAGCTGAGGCTTACTCAGCTGGCCGGTGCCATCCACCATTGCAACAGATGGTTGCAATGGGTATCCCAGCCTGTGACCTTGGTCGCAGTACTGGGATCGCAAATGCAGCAGGGTGGGTCAGATACATCCTGCTGCATTTGCATATTTGCAAGGATGGAATTGCAAAGCTGCTTGTGTGCAGCTTTGCAATCCCGTCCTCTGCTGAATCACCCCCACAGTGAGAACAGTAATATATGCTGCATCTCAACACACTTCTTGAAAAATACAATTTAAATTGAATTATAAAAGACTGCAGGTTTTATTTAGATAACGGGAAAAAACAAGTAACAAACAATATATGTATACTGCAGTGTAGATAGATGTCCTTGTGAAAAAAAGTGCAAGTTTACATTTAACAAGCAATCAAGAGCCATTCTTTGCAATCTTTGCAGCACCACACACAGTAGCCTGTTTGTAGTTTGCAGTGTGTGTCTGACAAAAAAAAACACACATACAAAGGGACATTCAATAAACCATTCCATCTACTTAGTATAACTCTTTTTGTCCAAATGCTACCCCAATGGCATCCTGATAGCATCCTAATGGCATTTTTTATGCACAGCCCACAGTCCCACACCCTCTCCCTCTATTATTCTGTGTGAAATATTGTCTGATCACATGGACCAATCCAAAACACGCGATATCTGACATTTTCTGGAAAATTAAGTTATGCTTTATTTTGAGATCCAAATATGACAAGAAGACCCAAGTTGGGACTCAGGGTGCACATCCACTTGCCGATTTCTATGAGCAATTAAACGATAATGATATTGTTATCATTAAATTGCTCATGAATCGTGCATGATTCGGGCACATTAGTGTCGTAAATGACCAGTGATGCGCGCTCCTGCTGGTCGTTTCCGACTTCAATCATCGGCCGAATATGTTGGTCAACCTGACAATAACATCAGGTTGAGCATGTTAGTGGATGATCGATGTGCCTAGACTGAACGACTGATCGTTCAGTGTAGGCACAGCAAAGACTGTGAAATGACTGCATGATTACAATGTCATAATGGTGCAGTCGTTTCAAAGTCTGCTAGTGGCTGTGCCCCTTCAGTGTCACTTTGATCCCTTAAGTTTGTGTGTGTTTGGTATTCAGAAAAACCGAACCTGTCATCTCTAGTTATAATGCATGTTACATAAATTACAAATAGAGATGTGCGCTAACCACCTTGTTTTGGTTTTGGATCTGGATACAGCTTTGTGTTTTGGGTTTGGTTTTGGTTTTGCAAAATCACCTTCTTGTGTTTTAGTTTTGGTTCTATATTTTCTAAAAAAAAATATGATAAAAGTCTAAATTCATGTAATGTGGGCCTGTTTTGTTCCTACAGTATTACTAACCTCATTCATTTCCAGTCATTTCCAGTCAATTTTGACCACCTCACAGCTCACAATATTGTTCTCCAATATTGACCAAAAGATGGCTGGCTCAACTAAGCAACAGAGCAGTGGCACAAACACATGGTAGTTTAAAAAACTATAGCACATATCTGAAACATTGGCACATAGCAGTGGCAGACAAGAAGGCAGTTTACTAAATTATACAACCATACAGAATGTTTTCATTAATCAATAACTATATCAGAGGCCTTCGGATAGTACTGGGAAATTGAGGTGGAGTATGTATGTAATGGAAGGCAGGTACAGGAAGGACGGATTCATTAGTTAGTTAATTTAATATATTTGATTTACTAAGAAAATTTATGATGGAGGAGGGGAGTAACATGGACAGCAGGTCAGCCTCCTAATATTGAGTTTGCTAACCCTTGTTGGGAAACCATGGCTATTAACATTGTAATATTATTATTATTATTATTATTATTATTATTATTATTATTATTATTTTAAAAATGTGTACTAATGTATTAGAACTATAACCAATACAAATGTTTGTCTATGCAAAAAAGACAGTCCCCAGTGCCGCCACAAAATATAGCCCATTATAAAAATAAAAGTGGTTCAAAATGGAATTTTCCTTGGGCCCGAACCACCCACCCTTATGTTGGATATTAAAAAGGGCATGCACAGTTTAAAAACCAACACTTCAGTGATAGGGACTGCCACTTTTGTGGCTGAAGTTCTTGGTTTGTTTGGGCCCCTACAAAACAATTTTATGGAAGGACTACCTCTGATCATTAATAAGGAGGTTGATGATGAGGGTGTTGGTGGTGGAGATTGAATGTGCTGGTCCAAATGGCTGGAAGCTGACACTGGATTTTTTGTTATTATTTTACAAATTATTATAATTTTGTTAAATAAGTTGCATGAACTCACTGCAAATGATATAACAGGGAGAAGGTGCTTAGATGGATCAACATCCCTACCTCACTTTGGCCTCACAAATGGTATAGATGCCTTCACAAATGTCAGGATTTAGGTAAAAATAATTTCACACTCAAGAGTTGGCTTTTCTGGTCTTATGTTCAAGAATGACAGTGGGTTTCATTTCATAATTATCAAGAACTGCTGCCACTGGTGGCTGACTTACACAAACAACACCCTCATCATCAACATCCTCATTAGTGTCAGATAGTACACAAATATCCCCCTCTTCTCCTGCTACACTTCCACTCTAGCATCCTATTTTGTCACCATCTTTGCCTGTACTGCTTATCCCCACATTTGCAGAGGGTGCAGAAATGGTGGAAGGCTTCTCTACGAGTTCAATGTCAGAAATGTCATACTCACACATAGCTATAGTGGACATCCCTCAGTGATTTGTGAACACACAGTTTGTTCTTCAGCCTTAGTTTTGGGCACTGATTTGTCTGTTTTAAAGCTGACACCTCTACTAGACTCAGAGCAAGACATTGTTGCATCACCAACATAGGCTACAGAAGAAGATGCCTGACTGCATTTGGCCCTTCCTTCCGCAACAGGCATTCTTCTAGTACATTAAACAGCAGTGGCACTAGCAGAACCACCACTCACAAACAAAGGCCATGACCTGAACTTTCCTTGCTACTGTGTGTGGTGTATGGAATATTGGTAATTTTAAATTTTTTGGCAGTATTATTTTCTTTAACATCATTAAATATTTAAATTTCTGGTGCCCTTTCTTAAACTTTGTGTCCCCTGGACCACCTTTAGTAGATGTTGAAGAACTATCATGACTGGTAACATCCCCAGCACTAGTACTGGGTTGCTGCTCCTGCTCTCCTATCAACTGATCAATAACCATATAGTGTCACAGCACTGGTCATCTTAAAGTAATGATGTTGACTGCTGTCTATGGTTCTGATTAAGCACAGGATGGAGTTGCAAAGCCACACACAAGCAGAGGTGTCTGTGACTGAGGTCGCAGGCATGGATAACCATCTCAACCATCTGTCATGATGGTGGACAGCACCAGCCAGCTGAGTAGGCCTCAGTGCTATAATTAATTCCCTGTGTGGTTGCCTCAGCACATCATCATGATGTCATGCACTCAGGGATCATGGCCAGCACATGGTGCAAAAAAGTCCTATTACAGTTATGGCTGTAGGGTGCAAGGTGTCCTGAAGCAAAAAGTAAAGTGATTGCATGAGAGCACTTAACTTTACACATTGCAAGGCTGGTGACCCTCTGCCCAAATAGTTTTTTAATATATATGGATGGAACATATATACATATTACTGCAAATAGTGGCAATAACAAATTATAATAATTGGGTCTAAAACCCAATAATTAATAAATATGCCTCTAGTGTGTAGAAGTTGCATATTGTACAGTAAGTCCCTATATTTTTTTGAGTTTTGTCCATGTTCTCCAGTTTCTTACCACAATGGCATGTTTGTTTGCTGATAACAAAATGGACCCTAATGCATTTGTGTGTCTTGTGGGCAATTTAGAATGCAATCTCCAATAGGGATAGTGATGGATAGGTATGACATAGGGGTAAATGTAATAGGTTTCCAGTTTTTGTGCGAGTATGTACTCACATCATCTTGCTACGAGTATGATGCTTGATATTTGTTCCAAAACTTGCAGTAAGTAATAGCTTGGAAAATGTCTGAAATGCGAGTTCATGTGAGTTTTATCATGCTATTGTTACTGCAAAAAATATGTGCAAATTGCAATGTAAGTTACATTACAAGGTATAGGTGCCTACACACTTGGCGATTTTTTTACATGATTTGCCCGTTTCCGAAGCATTGTGATGACAAATCATGTTAAATATGCCCAAATCGTGAGTATCCAGTCACAATCACAATACCAATATGCGTACCTGCTGGTCGCACATCGCATCTTCAGATCTGCCATGCTATAGGGCAGATTTGCCAATCTGGGACATGATGTGGTGCCGATCGTGAGTACTTTTTTACTCATGATCTATCGCATGATTCATTGTACGTCCCGTAACTTGACTGACAGATCCCAGTACATGCCCAGTCACCATCATGTGCAGCATCATGATTTCAAGGAGAAGGAAGGACTCCATTCAGCCTGCACACCAAAGTATGGACTTCTGTGGTTTGGTGAGTATAGCTGCTACATTGATGCACCTTTAACCAATGTCCACAAATGTGAGCCACCATCTGTCCACCTATAAATGCATGACCCAGCCACCGCCCACTGCCTATTTAAGGTGGGCAGTGGCTGGGTCATGCATTATACACCCTGTCCACCAATGTGAGCCACCAACCAACCCACTGCCCACCAATGTCATCAACCTTCTTTCTCCTTAGAAGTATAATGCATGACCCAGCCACTGCTCGCCTAGTTGAGATGGGTGGTGGCTGGTCATGCATTATACACCCTGTCCACCAATGTGAGCCACCCACCTACCCACTGCATACCAATGTCACCCACCCTCTGTGCACCTAAAAGTATAATGCATGACCCAGCCACTTCCTGCCTATTTGAGCCAGTGGTGGCTGGGTCATGAATTATACACCCTATACACCTTTGTGAGCCACCCACTGCCCACCAATGTCACGGTTCACCTATTAAATACCTAGAAAATATGAAAACACCATAACAAACATATTAAAACACCATACCAATTATATTAAAACACTGTAACAAAACATATTACAACACCATAAACAGACATATTATAACCCTGTAAAAAACATATTAAAACACCATAGCAAACATATTAAAACCCTGTAAAAACATATTAAAACACCATAACAAACTTATTAAAACACTGTATCAAATATATTAAAACAGCATAACAAAACATATTACCAACCCTGTAAAAAAACATATTAAAACACCATAACAAACATATTAAACCCCTGTACAAAAACATATTAAAATACCATAACATAAACAAACACTTTACCTAAAAATTAAAATATCAACATTAAAAATCACAAAACTATTTACAATTATTGCTAAATCTGTATTTGTCCATATATTTCTTCTTCCTAGAAATGTCTATTGATAAGGAGTGAGAATTTATCACAGGATTCCTGGAGATACTGCAGTCCAAAGAATGTCTATGGCAGATAGGTTGTAGACAATACTCCAATAAGTCCAAAAAATTGGCAGCATTGGAGGAGTTGCTCGAGTACACTAAAAAGTTTTGTTCCAATGCTACCCTCAAAATCCAGATGGTGTACGTTAAGGAATGGAAGAAAGTGAATGAATCCAAGCGGTCCAGAGCGGGCACTAATGACCTCTATCAGTCCACGCTGTGGTACTACAACATGATGAATTTCATCAGCGATCAGGAGCCACAATGGCAGGCTCTGGTCTTGATGGCCAAGCGAGAGGGACAAGAAGAGGTGGCAGAAGTGAGTGGACCTTCTGAGGATATTTTGGTAAGTAGAGACAGAGGGCCTGATTCAGACCTGGACGCTATCCACAGTGCGCTCGCTATTGCTGATGGTTGCTAATCTGCACATGCGTATGCATCGCAGTGTACGTGCACAAACTACACAGTGCATTCGCAGATCCCTCGCTCACACAGCAAAGCCAGCCCAACAGAGTGAGTGACAGGAGTGGCCTTTTGTGGGTGGTAACAGGGGCAGTCTAGTAAAAATGAATGAGTGGAGGTGTGAATGCAGGCGTGCCTGAGTGTTTCAATGCCATGTTAGAGGTGTGCATAATTAACAGGCAGCATCATAGTACACGTCACCAGCCATTTTTTTACTCTGTTTTCCTCGCAATGCTTGCAGTAGAAAAAGCTACCACAAGCACTGCATTCACATCCGATAGTGGTCGATGTACCAATGTTTTTACAAACTTCCAGGAGATGATGTGGGGCAGTGGGCATCTCTGCATTTGCTAAGGGGATTCTGCATACACAGAGTGAATGCTTGTACAGGTAAGATGGGCGTGCTTATGCCTTGGTGAGCGATCGCTCCCCACCACGTCACTTTCAAATATTTGCATATGCATGAATCAAGCATATGCTCACAGCGACAGTGTCTGAATCAGACCCACAGTTCATACACCAAAACCTTGTTTTTGTAAACAAAACATTTTAGAAAAATCCAAAATGTCCACTTTAGTCAGTTATCTCAGACAGTCCTCCTGCCATGGCACCACACCTGGTCAATTGAAATAGGCCATATGCTCCTACCGCACTTCTTTGGCACGCGCTGTAGATGTTGCTTGAATTGGAGGTACAGACACTGATGTAAACTGGACAATCTCCTCCGGATGTCCTGCATCTTCTGGTCTAGCTGTGACTGGTCCCCATTGTGTAGTTTTTCTTCGCAAAAAGTTATGCAGCATTCAGCATGCCATCATGACCCAGTCTATTTTGTCTACACGTAGGTTTATGGTTGTGTGGAAAATGCGGCAAAGAAAAAGTGCAATAATGGATGCGCAATAATATTGAGGTGCAGCTTAAGGTGCATAAAAAGAGTACACACCCAAGTAGTACTCAAATTGTACAGAATAGAATAAAAAGGGTTAATGCACCTAAGTAGCGCTCCCCAATAGACAAATTCACATGTATTAGACACCCTGTGAGTAAAGCCACACAAGATGAACACAAGTTAATCACCATAAAAACAGAGCTGATAATCCTCCTGCAAGAGGAATATAGATGGTCTTCAACTTCTTTAGATGCTCATTACATGGATCCAATATGGAAGGAAAACATGTATAAAGAGAAAAGAATATATAGTGTAGTCGTCCTTTATAATTGTAAAGGTTTTAATGGTAGTATCACTTACAAACATAGAAGTAAAAATGGCATATCTGTATATCCCTCAAGGCACACAGCAGAACAGTGGGTCCAAGAAGCCAGATGGTAAACAGATCCGGTATCCGGATAACCAGTCTGATAGGCAATAGACAAACACGTCCCTCTGGTCCTCTGGGTTTAACAGGAATCAATCTTCAAGTGAGCAGCTTAACGCGTTTCTGACCTAAAGGTCCTTCATCAGAAGCATAGCTCATGAATAATAGACACCCCTAATATATACCTAAGCTAATACAAAACACCTGCTATCTAAACAACCGCTAATCGGCAAGTCCCGCTCTGTGCGCATGCGCACTACTCTCGCTGGTCACATGATACGTCAAGTTCGGGATAACATCACGCTGTTGTTTGCATTCCAAAGGCCGGATGTTCATCTTCATACTCAATGCCTGAACCCGGAAAGCTAATGTATCCACGTCTCATAGCAACAAACGACGAGGGTTATATTTTCCGCATTCCACAGCGGGTTGTCATGGGGACCAGCGGAGATACAAAAAAAGGATTACATCATCTTCAGACCCACTCGTCATCTAATTTTAAGTCCTCAAATGGAAGTCCATTTATGTGGCACATGAAACAAAAATAAGCAATATATTAAAAACAATCAAATTTAAAAAATATGTACAATAGGTACACATATAAAAGTGCTAGACGTGCAAAGAAATTATTAAATGTGCAAAAGAGTGCAAGTGAATAAATAAATAAATAAAACACTATTGGTATTTATTCCAAGAAACATTTCATCTCAAATTCTCCATTTAAGCCCTTGGGTACAAGGGTACCTAATTTATGTATCCATTTCATTTCATTTTGAGACAATCGTTTCTCAATATCTCTAGTTCTCCATCTAGGCAGGATCTGTTGAATGCCTATAAAATTAATTAGGCCACACTCCTTAGAATTATGAATTTTTTTAAAATGGGCAGAAACAGAGTGTGTTTCGAGGCCTTTACGTATATTATATACGTGTTCAGCCAATCTTACTTTTAAACACCTACTTGTTTTACCCACATACAAGAGACCACATGCACACTCAAGTACATATATAACGTTCCTCGAGTGGCATGTGATAAAATCCTCAATGGGGAAAATACAATTTTTAGTTTTTAATTCTGTAATTTTTCGATGTTCTGATTTTACATTCCTGCACATTAAGCAACTTCCACACCGGTGGAACCCATTAGTTCTCATACTACTTCTTTTTTCCTCGTCAATGCTACTTTTAACAAGTTTTCCTCTATTTTGTCTACACGTAGGTTTATGGTGGTGTGGAAAATGCGGAATTGGTTACTCAGTATTCCAAGTGCATTTTCCACAATGTGCCATGTCTGAGATCGACAATAGTTGTACATCCTCTTCTTTCTGGTCAGGCCCCTCTGTGCAAATGGCTTCATCACATGTTCATGTAAAGCAAAAGTCTCATCTGTGATGAAAATGTAATTTAGGCCGTGATTTGTCTCATTCAGTGATGGCAAGTTGAGGGTTTTGTTGGTGAGTCTCTGGTAGAATGCCGTCTGTTTGAAGGACCCACCATCCCAAGCACGGCCATTCTTGCCAACATCCACAAACAAAAATTCATAGTTGGCATCCACCACTGCCATGATAACAATGCTGAAGAAGCCTTTATAGATGTAGTAATATGATCCGGTGTTGGCAGTTGGGTTGATGTGTATATGTTTTCCATCTATGGCTCCTCTGCAGTTAGGGAAATTCCAATGTTGTTCAAACTCTTGAGCAATGGTCTTCAACTCATCCACAGTGTTTGAAAACTAGAAAAATAGTAAAATATGGGTTAAAAGATGACTATAATATTTTTTTCTCCATTTTCTCCATACAGACTCCCACCCAAGACCCTGATTTGTCCACAACTGCGGACATCCGTCTGATCGGGGACATCAAGGTGGATACCTTTTCCCCATGCCCACCGACAATACAACACCCACAACATCTTCTGCACCTCTCCAAAGAAAAAAAAAGGCAGGGGAGAGAGCAGCGCCAACAGCAACACACCGAGCTGAAGGACATATTCCTGCAGCAGGTGGAATGAATCCTCCAAAGACAACCAGACCATATTGATGACTTTACCTCACATATAAATAGCGCAATGTACCAAATGATAGGGTAAACACAGAGGGAGTTCCAGAGGCTAGTCTATGAGCTGCTAATTAGGGTTATAAATGCCAATGTGCATAATTCCACATATATAGCAGACCCTCTTATGTGCTCACCTTCCCTAACCACCTCTGTGAGGCCCCCCAGGCCCAGTCGGAGGCTACTCCCCAACCCAGTACCCCATCCACAAGCCAGGCAATTTACACTGCCATGCTGAAGGCAGAAGATGATTGCCTGTACTATCACCAAATTGTATCACTCCCAATAGGCACTGTATGGTATACAGTGGTGATGACACTGATTGGTCAAGGTCACTACACACATGGTGCAAGTACAGATTGATGGAAGCCGGGGCCACAATCTGTACTTGTGCCATGTGTGTATTGTCCTGCTCAATCTGGCATCTGCCACACTGTATACCTTACAGCAGCCTAGCTATTGGGACTGATAAAATTTGGTGATAAAGCTGTACTCTACAATTTCTATGCATACATAAAAAACTTTGCTTATGGTAAAAGTCCTGCAGTGCCGCCCATTCTCTTTGCACCATATATATATATATATATATATATATAAAAAGTTTGTTGTTATTGTGCAGTGTTGTTGGCACAGCCATATTGGCTGCCAATACTATTATTGAAAGAGTTAAAAAAAAATATATATATATAAAGTTTCTTTCACCAGAAATACTGGTACTGCAGCACTTTAACAATAGCCTTGCAGGTCTCTGGGATGACGCCCAAGGACTGAGGGGAGATGAGGGTCCCAAACTTCAGGTCTTCCAGTGACCTTCCAGTAGCCAGGTACCTCAGGGTTGCCACCAGTCTCTCTTCAGCAGGGATTGCCCTCTGCATCCCTGTGTCCTGCCTCTGGATGTGGGGGTACACCATAATCAGCAACTTATAGAAGGTGTCATCATCCATGTGCAGGTAGTTGCAGTAGTCATCTGGGCTGTTCTCCTTGATCTCCATCTTCAGCGGCATGTGAGAGTGTGTATCTCTTTGCAGTAGCCACTCCTTGGTCCAACATGCTCTCCTCCTTCGCTGGGCCCTCTCCATCATCACCTTGACCCCAGCATAGGCAACCAAAACTCTATACCGATAGGGATCCATCAGAACAGAATTCAAGAACAGGATAGAATGCAGGTAGCATACACTTGCTGGTAGGACACACTTTGTAAAAGGAAAGCCAAATACAAAGCAGAGCACAGTAACAATGTACAGGGTTCAGCAGGTAAATACCTAGCCTCACTAGTAGCAGAGCAGAATGTGCACAGAGTTAAAATGGCACCTGCTTTTTATACCCCCTAGCTAGCCCCACCCATTATTTAAATTTCCAACCATTTGTGAAGATCCTTGTGTTTTGTTTGGTAAGCTCATGATCTATCATGCACGATCTCATGATTTGGACATCTGACATGATGCACGATAGATCGTGAGATCATGTGTCAAATTGGTGGCTTTTTAGACCAAATCATGACTACGACTGCCGGAGAGCTCCCGGGGAGAGTTCAAGGCAAATCATACATGATGTCAGATTGCGAGCACATCACCAAGTGTGTAGGCACCTTACGAGTTAACCATTGTATCCATTGACCACTGCATGTTTGAGAGAAGACTGCACAGATCAGTGAGATCCATGCATGCTTCTGTGTGTTAAAAGTGAATGAAAGTGTTAAAATTAAGGAATTAATTAGCACAAGTAATCCACCCATTTCCACCTCTATGGAGAAGTGTTTATTGGCAGAGAGAGAGTCGGAGGCTCAGCCAAACAATGGCCCGCCCATAGATTTCTATGGAAAAGACCGCAGCGGAAGCTTTTATTCGCATAGTACTTTATTTATAGAACAGTACTAAGGGCCTGATTCAGACCCACTCTCAAGCGCTATGCGCTCGCAAGCGGGTCGATGGCCGGGCAGTTCACTCACACCAGGGCTCGCTACAAATGGGGCGGCTGTCGATGTTGATCGACAGCTCGCCCCATTTTGTAGGCGGGGTGGGGGGGTGGCTTTACAAACGGAGGCGTCCCTGAAGGAATGCCTGCCATTTGTGGGTGGCCTTACTGACATCACCAGTGATGTCAGTAGTGAGCTTCCAGCTCTATTAGAGCTGATAGCTCACTAGGGCTTGCGGCAAACGAGACCCTACCACAAGGGACTCGTCGCAAGCCTGATGGTCGAGACCATCATGACCATCAACTGGCCGCTCGCTAAAGCTGTGGGTGGTCACCTACAGCTTAGCAAGTGGCCAGAAGGCCGGCTTAAAAAAAAAAAGCTGCCGCCCTAATTCAGAGCAAGCGCTGTTTTTTTTCGAGCAGCTCTGAATCAGGTCCTAAGTCTGGTGGGCTTTTAATTAATTTGTTTTTCCAAGACTGGGTTGGTGAGCATGTTTTTTGGGGGGCAAAACCTGGGATGCTACTTAAAGAAGATAACCGACTGGTGCCAGGGAGTAATGGTAAGTATATACTGTTTGTGTGAGTGTGTGTTCATGTAATAAAATATTACAACATTCTGTGAGTGTATTGTCTTTATTATAATATTATTTTACAGGAGGACTACAGGTACCAATGGTCTCTTAATGCCCGGGCTTGCTGGCAATGTTGTTCTCAAAGTGCCCGCAAGTGGGGCAGGGTTGCTGGGACCTGTGGTCCCCTCCAAAGGACAATATTCTATTTTTATTACACAATCAATTCTGAACCCAGGGGTTTGTAGGATAGCCCTGGCTGTTAGCCTGTGTCTGGGGTCTGCTTGGTGGGGGGCTTTATTGGGGGGGTCCACACTTTCAGCAAAATCCCTGGCCTGGCCTGACTAGTAATGTTGGCTGAATATTGGGGTTGTAAATGCTTTGGCAGAGGGACCCCATCAATGTGTTCCCCTGCTGCAACATTACACTCCCCCTACTTAGATCCCAGTGTTGTTGTGGATGATATGGTGTACCCCTACTCATTTTGTTCCCCATATTTCCTCAACCAGGACCAGTTCACATAGCCTGCTGTTGGTTGTTGAAAATGCGTGGGTCCCCTACATACAAAGCCCAGTGCTGGTTATGCCTTTGGGGCGGGACCCTGCATAATTTTCCCCTTGTTTTTAACATTGTCATTCACTTTTAAAACACAGAAGCATGCACAGATGTCATTGATCTGTGCAGGCTTCTTTCAAACATGCTGCTGCTGAGGCTAAACTCGCTAGCCTTAAATGAGTCTAATTTTTTCTGAGTTCTTTTTACTAGTTTTGTGTGAGTTTACAACTTGCACCTTATTACATTGTGCGAGTATTATATTTAACATTGGCAACATCTGTATAATGTGTTTTACTGGGGTGAGAAGGTTTGATGTGAGTTTTATGTGAGTTTGCATGTTCTCACAGTCTATTACATACGATGACTCTATTACATTCGCCCCCTAATCTCTTTACAGCTCTGTATAATAATATTGGTTCTATTTAAATTATAGGATTAATTTCTAAACTTAATAACAAATATTCTTCAACTTAAAGTTAGGCACAGTGATAACCTGAAAACAAACCAAATTGTGATTTGCGTGTAATGTTATATGAAACTTCAACCCCATATAGAAGGTGTAACTCATTATGGCTGCACGTTTATGAGAAAAGCAAATTGCTCCATCTAAAGACTTACTTTTAAGTTACAATTGTTAGTGCTGGATGACGTCTTAATTGTAACATTATCAATTATCTAGTCCTGAAGATAATTTCAATGGGGTAAGAGGTTATACAAAGACCAGGAGAGCTGGTTCTTATCCCATTGTTAATGATATAGTTATCATGCATTATTAGCACAAACTTAGTGTTGTCAGCCTAATATTAGCAATGCAATATCAATGAATTTCTGTAACCAAATATTCAATGTCTTCTATCTAATTCTATGTTTTAAATTTAAATACACTGTACTTCCAACAGACACCATTTCTACCAGCTTATTAAAGCTTGAAGAAAGTAGGATATTCATCAAAATGTCTTCTCTTCACTTCAATTTCTACACAATGGGGAGATATTTAAATCATTTTAAGTAGCAGACTGTGCTGATGGTGGAAATTAAAGGTGTGAACAGACACAAGGCAGCCATTTGTATTTAGAAGCAGAGACTATTATAGAGATGAAAAGAAATACAAAATAATTGCAATCTTTCCATTGTGAATGAGGAGTTAATTGCATATCTGGAGTCCACTTATGTTTTCATTTAAGTACAGATTAGGCGTTTCTATAAAAGCTTTAGATAGTTTTTCCAAAGCTGCATATGTATGTCAGTAAACCCAAGATTTCTGTAAAATGGGGAGACAAATACACAGCTCAGATATTTTAAGGTCTGTACCATGATTTATTTTCAAGTTGGGGGACCTTTCAAAGTAAAAGCCTGGAATAGTTCTTAACTCGTGTTCTAAAGTGCTAAAAAATGGTCTGCTTAAAGGAAGCCACGTAATGGTGACTGCTACTATAATTCATCACAACTATCATAACAGTACAAGTGTAAAAATATAAAAAGCATCTTTGACCAGGATGCAGTCCTTCTGTAGCATAGTTTTTAAATACTTCTTAAAAGTATATTTGTATTAGTAAGTAAACTTGATGAAGCAAAATACAGGGTGTGAACATAACATCATATTACAATGTTACATTATCAAAAAATATAAAGTATAATGCAATCACTGATAAGTTTTCAATCAAAAGGAAGGTATAATTCCCAAAGGGATCAATTGAAATTGATGCAAATTTTCAAAAGCGAACTCGTATCATGATTTGTATACACCGTAGCAATGCACACTCCTACGAAATGTGAGATTCAATTCGAAATTACAATTTGTAGGACTTGCAGCGAGGTTGCACAACTTTTCTACAAAAAGAAACTTGTAAGAAGTGGGGAAACCATCCTGGCCCCCAAAAAGTGACAACTGAGATAGCAAGACCATATGTAGAAGGTTATTAGTGGCCATAAGGAAAGTAATGGAGGTCCTTATTAATAATATTTTTGTATTAATAAGGGTGGACAAATGATAGCCAACAAGTGTTTTTCAGCATATTAAAGTCTTTACAATATTTTCGGGTACAGAAAAGAGTCTGGCAAAGTGAATTTTCGATGTTTTTATATAAATGTGCACAATTGACAAAAAAAACCTTTAAGCTCCTTCTGCAAGTTCAAAACCCCTTTCCCAACAATTCATCACCTGAACATACCTGTCCCACATTATTTAGCCAATCAATGAGCTTTTTACAGAAATTCATCTGAAAAATGAAATGCATTTACTGGCGAAATTATACTGTACTATATTACAACTTAACTAATGATTTATTTCCCCCAAAAGATCATACACGTTCAGGTTTAGAATGTATTTTTAAAAATATATGAAATATTTCTCAACTATTATTTATAAAACTATATACCTAGGGGATGTTTTGTCCCCCTACCCTATGTCCATAGAAGGTAAAATCACCTTGCACCCTCAGTGACAAAATATCCTTAGCATTATTACCAGCCACTTCCCTGGTGGTGATAGACCCCACTGGCAGAGACCCCACCCTGAGTGTCAATGGTTTACCTGTACCTCTCCCCATGTGTCACTGTATAAGCAGTCGTTTATATTTAATATATTCCTCCCCAGCCCCGAATACGTTTTGTTGGGCAGCCCCCCCTTACCACTCCTACCTCTGTATCATAGAGCTGCCCCTCTCCGTATTGCAGAGCGCAGCAGAGTGGGTTAGGGGGAACTGATCATCAGTCCCACCTGCTGCAGTTGATCTTTGAATATGCAGAGATTAGCATATCAATGTTTGAATGGAAACTACAACTCCCCCTTCCCCCTCCACATGCACACTTTAGTTTCCGGCATTTGCACAGAATTCTAGGATGTGTGATCAGGAGGAGAAAATCCATCCTGCACATGTTCAAAATGGTTTTCCTCATTACCAGCCCCCAGTGACACAGTGTGTCACATAAAGCCCACCTTGCTGTGGTTGTTTCCCATACGACCATGCCAAGTAAGTAGTTACATTTCTCCATGTGAATTATTATTTATTGGAAGTGGTGTGCCAGAGGTTCTGCACTGTGAGTCACTCAGAGATGGACACTAATGCGATCACATCTGCAATTTCATACGCAACACAGCAGGAAAATACGCCAATTTCTGCAAAGATCACCTGAGCATAAGGATGCCCACTGCTGCCTTTTTACCTGTGTGCGACAATGCATACCTGCATAAATATCGGTAACATTGCTGCACATCGGTGGCAATCTTGGCCTTGTGGCAGGTCTGACCTGCCGCAACCTTGGGAGCTCTTTGGACATGCAGAGCTGCGTATGCACTCGCAGTGGCTAATTTATGCATGCCCATGTAACTGCTTTTAAATGGACAGACGCCTGCGTTTCTCAGACCACTCCCCATTTAACACCCCCAAACACTGACAACTTGTCACTCACTCTGCAATGGATTCCTATGTGCATCTGTGATCACAGTGCAATCACTGCACACGATCAGGACCTGATTCAGACCCAGTCGCTAAGTTTTGCTTGCTCGCTCTGAGTGATTTTTGCCCGCATGCATATAATTCGCAGTGCACGTGCGCAAGCCAGTCTTTGCAACTTATTTTTGGTTGCTCGTAAGCCACTATCAGGTCGCTACTTTCAGTGACAGATAGTGCCGTTTGTGGGTGCTAACTGGGGAAGGTGCTTGTAAATGGGGGAGTGGTGAATGCAGGCGTGTCAGGCCGCCAAAACACTGTTTAAATGGCGTGCATAATTAGCAAAGTATTGTCATTGATCACGTCACCTGCATGTATTTCAGCCAGCACTGATCTCTGTGCTTGCGGTGGGTTAAGGCAACCTCAAGGGCTGCGAGCCGCTCCGATGGCTCTCGATGGTCCCGATTAATCCTACATTTCCCAGAGATGATGTGTGTTATGAGTGGAAAGGGGGCGTCTTTATACACTTGCGAGCGCACTTTGCCATAGCCACGACGGGCCCGGGTAACAGGTTGCGTGGCCTAATAGTGGGAGATGTGGCCACGCCCCTTCACAAAAAAAAAAATTTTCAGCGCCACTTCGCAGCGCTGCACACTGTTGAGGGGGGCTCTGAGCCCCCTCGGCCCAGCACAAAGCCAGGGCGGGGGGCATCAGTTTGATCACTCCCCCCCAGAGGCATAGGAGACTGCTGTGGCTGCTGCTCAGCAGTCACGAGCTGTCTCCCACCACAGCTCAGCACATGCTGTGTGCTGGGCAGCTGTGACGGGGGGACGGCATTGGACCTGGGCCCCCGCCGGGCCCCTCAGGAAGCCCGGGCCTGGGTAATCTGTACCCACTCCCCCCCCCCCTTACCTTTTTACCTGACCTGCTTGGGAGATGTGCTCAAAAATCACAAATTTGCCAGGAAAATGCAATTTTAGTTTGGATTTGAATTGCAAATGCAAATCTTGTGTGTATTTGCCCTTAAAATGGCTCGCAGGAATACACTTTATTTTTAAAACATTTTTTACAGGCTCCTTAAATAGAAAATGTATTTACCTTTATATTATAGATAAGCAAAATCATGGTGTCATTTTCTTTAAATCAAGTTTCATAAAAGGAAAGTATTGTTTCACAAAGGTGTAAAATAACAGCATCTGTTCTAAAGAAAGTACACATTACCATACAGTGTGCAAAAAAAGTACTAACACACATGTGTACAGTACAGTATATGCATAAGTTTAGTCCTGTACAGTGAGGGGGTTTTTACAGAATTTTTAAAAGAGGTTGTGGTTGCGCTTAGTGGGTAAATAGACCAAGAAGGAATTAAATTAAATTAAAAAAACAGTTATTTAAGAATAACATATGATTTGAAAAAATCTCATACATACAGTTTATGTGCATAGAATACTCTAAAACTCAGGTTCTCAAACTTGGTCCTCAAACAGTGCATGTTTTTCAGGTCTCATCACAGAATCACAGGTGAAATAATTATCTCCACCTGTGGATCTTTTAAAATGTGTCAGTGAGTAATGACTACAACTGTGCTCCTGCTGGGTGACCTGCAAAACATGACCTGTGTGGGGTCCTGAGGACCGAGTTTGAGAACCTCTGCTCTAACAGCATCAATTAATTCAATATAACAGCATCAGTCTCCAGTGTACTCCAATGCCCTCTGCTAGTAAGTCAGAAAAACAGTGTATCAAATTGTTCCATTACTTTAATAACTTAAAGTATATCAGTAATGTATCCAAATAAGTAATCTCTTTAATTAGCATTGCTATCAGTAAAATGATCCTTTGAAATAACAGGCAATATGAATAAGTTATCACCACTATAGTACTTTGATTATCAACGTAAATCCTAGTAGAGTCACGTGTTTAGTGAATAGTAGACAGGTGAATAAGTACTGGCTTGGGCTGTGTTGCCCCAGAGTGTACACATGTTACCTCCATCCTGGAAAGGATACACCAATGTGTCCTCTCTGTCTGTCATTTCCTAGCTGTCTCTATGGAGCCTGTGTAGTGTAATCCCCAATCGGGAAACTGCTGCAGCAAAACTCCTGAATACTTTACCTTCTGAATCATGGTGCATTTAATAGTTTAGCAGCCCCCATAGAAACTTTTGGGGGCTACTTTTGCTGGTGGAAATGGAGTTACCTGCTGCACCCTCCACCAACTTCTTAAATAGTGTGAATACTTTGCCATTGCCGGTACAGTATATTCTGCATATTTTATTTGCTGGATATGCCCACAGTGGGAAATAAAAAAAATTATAGCTATTTCAGTGGTTCTGAAGAAAATAAAACAAAACAAAAATGGCTAGAGTATACAGCATCGTCCATAATAATATGGAGAGTTTTCACATACAGTACATGTAAGAAATGGCCAATATTAGCCAACACTGCACTGAGCTGTATGTGAAAGTATGCTTCTTTATATAGAATAAATTACTACTACTTTAATGTGGATAAAATTTAATTGAAATCCATAAACTGTGAAAAATCCATTTTGAAAGTGTAGTTTGTGAGGAGCAATGATTACAACATAGCTAAATGTATCACAGATTGTATAGGAATCCAATCCCGGTTATATTATTAGTGTGACTACACTTTTGAAAGTCATTCATGCTTGCACCAAACCAACACTTTTCTATACCCAGTAAAGCAAACTAAAATCTTAATTTAATCAGAATTTATATTTAAGTCCATGACATGCACACTGTACATTTATTATACAAACAGAGACGGGTTTCCGATTATTTTAGACACCATGACAAACTGTATAGCCACATGATTTACAGAATGTAACAACATGGATCTGAGAATAAATAAACAGCAACATTTGTCCTACACATTGAGCAAGCAAGCAGAAACAATGCTCCCATGAATCAATTTGTCAGCTCCTGGCAGGAATAGAATACCTAGCGCAGTATCTATGGAGCTCATTGAATGCTAATAAAATATGCAGGATTCAGCTGACTTCCTCTGTTATCACTGTATAATGCAAAGGCCATGCACTTGATAAATCTTAGATTGAATCTATTATTTTAAAGATCAAGAGGTTCATGTTGAGTTGAATGCAATTTGCACTGAAACCATAAGCGTAAATTGCATCCAAAAAACAAGCACACAATTTGCTAGCCATGATGATCTGGCAAAACTACAAGACATGGCCAGCTCTTAATGGGTATAGTGTCTTTATTATCATTCTTTCATAAATTGCACCAGGGTCAAGCACCTACAAGTTTTCTTTCACCTGACAGGTGCATATGCACCAGTGTCCCAGTTTTCTTAAGTCACACTCATTGTAGTTTAAACATTCTTGTACACTCATCTTTACACCCTCTTCATTTACAAGGAGCCATAAGCCGTTCTAAGTACAAGATGCAACTGACTGTTCATATTGCTGCAAACATACTGTAAGTAGGGTTTTGTGTATGTGCACTGAAATCACTTTTGTGTTAAACTCTTTATAACCTCAAAGTGTGCGCTATCCTGAAATAAGGCTACAAATGGTCTTACATGTCTTACCCTGTGCTGCAGAAATTCAGATCAGAGATGTATCCTTCCCTCTACTTCCTTTCTCTCATCATCATTTTCTTTCTAATCCCCTCCTCTACAACTCTCCTTTTTGCTCCGAATGGCAATGCACCTGTTATTTTTGCCTAGAGGTGCTGCGACTCCTTCTCTGCTATCCTGGGGATCAAAGTTGACTGAAAAAAAGCAGGGTACTCCTCAACATGCACAGATAATGTACTGATGCTGTCAGCAAGCTGTAAGTGCTCCGAAATGTTGCCACACCCCCTTATTCCCTCAGCCCTCAATGTCTGTTGAATTATTTTATTGTGCCTACATGTAAAAAGTATTACTGGATTCCAGTGTGCAGGGCAAGAACACACTTTGCGCTTACCAAGCGTCTAACTTATCATACAAGCTGTCTTTATTGGATACATTTATGAACTGTTTTGAGAATGTGTGGACTGATATTTTTAATACCAGTATGTTTTTTACACAAGATAAAATAGGTGTCTCACACTCCCACCCCAGTGTGTCATCCATATCCATTATTTAATCCTTATAACCCCCCTCACCCCCACCTAAGTGTACCACCCATATCCATTAGTTAAGCCTATTGGGCTTACTATGACCTGTGGCAGGGGCACTACTATGGATAACATTACATTATACACAAAGGGCACTACTATGGGTAACATAACACTATATACAAGGGGTACTATTATGCAACATAAAATTAACAAGGCCACTACTATGTGGCATAAAATTAATTATGGCACTACAATGGGTCATACAACTATGTCACTACCATGCGGTAATGTTAAAAGTAGATGATGGTATTTTGACATTCTGTGAAAATGATAAAGAGAGGATGTACTCTTAATGTCGACATTTAGAATGTTGACATTAATAATGTTGAAATCACATTGTCAATGGTTATGATATTGATATTGAACATGTCATCATGTGCAGAATGTTGACATGTTCACAATGTCCACAGCTGAAATGTTGATATGTTAAATGCAGACATTTTGCACAGACTGGCAGCGGAGGGTTAGAGTTAGGCACTAGGGGGAGGGTTAGGGTTAGTAATACTCACTGCTGGAAGTTGCGCAGGATCCGCTGGAAGTCATCCTTACACAGTGTCGGACTGGGGCATAAATGGCCCACCGGGAAAATGCAGTGGTAGGGGGCCCATGCTTTAGGGATGTGGTAATCCACCGGAGAGGGTGTGGCCAGCTACCATTAAGCAAATATAGTAGTTTCTATAGAAGGGAACCAAGTCCCCATGTTGATCAGTGGTTATGTTCCTACAGGTAATTGACCATCTAGTAGTGTAACAATCAAAAATTTGAGGTCTGGAACCTGACACCTAGAAGAGGAGGGTGGGTCCTCAGGCAGTGGGGCCCACCGAGGATTTCCCCTGTACCCCTGTGCGCCAGTCCAACCTTGTCCTTACATCTCAGCTAGACGTGGCCCTTTATAATTAAGTATATAACTCAGGGCAGCAACTAAGGGACTGTGACCAGTGCCATAGCAAAGAGTGCAAGGGCTCTCTGGGCACCACCACCGTCACCCCATGGCACTTTCTTCTGGCAAGTAGGGTGCCTGTAATGATTATGCAATGCCATCTGGAGCATACTGTGGAGCTCCAGAAGGGCACACTGCAGTCTGTGCAACCCAATCAGCACTGCACTTACTGGTCCTACTGGGGGGCATCACAGGATGCATCTGTGCCCTGTTACGGCCCTAATCTGACTTGCTGTTAATAGCAGCAGTGGATACAAATTCACCATAGCAATTCAACATTGCTCCACTCTGGAATCAACTGATCTTCAGATCAGCTGTCCCTGCGATTCATATCACCACTACTTTATTAGCAGAAAAAGCCAAATGGGGATGGAGGGATCTGATCTCTCGTTGCATCCCCGGACCTCCTTCCCATAGGAAGTAGTGGGGGTACTGAAACTAATGCCATCTGAAGATGGAAAAATTTAGTATTTACAGAGCTCGATGGTTGGGACTGAAAAGTACGCATGAGATATCCGTGATATCACCTGCGTTATCTTTATAAAGACTAACCCAATACTTAACTGCTACAAAAGTAGATAACATTTTTAATATTCACCTACTTTTGTTGAAAGGAAAGGATTATTTTATATATTAGGGTTATAAATTAAGGCACTTGATGTTATATTTCTTTACTCAACTTATATTTTAACCCTGCTGTTCTGTTCGGATCTATTTGACCTGAAATTAAATTCATTTCAGTGTTAGCTCGTTATTTATGTAATTATGATTTCCATATTATCACTTATTTTTTTGGCAAATAGTTGTTATGATCAAAAATATATATATATTTTTTATTTTTTTTTCAAGTTATGAGTAGTTAGTACTAATGTACTGTTCAGGTCAATATGACCTGATGTGAATATTATACTAGCGAGTGACCGTAAATGTTTAGAAACACATTACTACAACAATCAAAATTCTGAAAATTCTGAACACAGTGTAATTTCATTGGTTTACATTTGGATTATGTAATCTTTTCACCTTTTTGTATCAAGTGCAATAACCCTGCTGTTCTGTTTGGGTCTATTTGACCCGAAAAAAGTTTGTTTCGGTGTCAGTTCGTTTGTAATTTTTTTTGTTTTGGTTTGTTCATCTGAATGTTTATTTACTCTAATAAAAGTTTGGGGAATATCCATTGTTTGAATTTAAGTGAAAAGCATAAATTTATGATACGGGTCATATTGACCAGACCAGTAGTAGATTCGAGCAGAACAGCAGGTTTAACAATGTATTCCTACTAAAGCCATTTTACGTCTCACAGCACCTGTCTTTATTGCAATTAAACTGAAAGTCCACTACCAGCTATTGTAAAGTTGGCACTAGTGCAAGCACAACTGAATTTTTTTTCTTTAGTGAGTACTATTATTGCTCTTCTCAAACACAGTTATCCTCACTGCAGCATGAGACAACAACTGGGTTTACCAGTGTGTCCTTGGACAGTGCATAATACCATTATATACTGTATAATAATTTATATTTATAAAATGGTGTGGTATAATGAGAAAAATCCAACCAGCATGATTGGTCACACTAGATCACATGACCGTTCATTATTTCTCAATTACCACACACCTCACAGCATAACCACACACCCAATCTACTTCCCTCATCACAAAGCTACAGCTGTCTCACTCCACAAGTGTAAATAATAACATCTCTCACAGACACACTGCTCATGCAAATGCAGCACATCACTGTCTCATTGACAGAAATACAAATTTATGACAGAATAAAATTTAAAATTACAAAATGATTGCATACTTCAAAAGACCTGATATCAATCCTCACCAAGGAAGATTTGTATAATGAAGATCTATTCAAAGAACTTAACAGGACTTACCTTAGCCAGCATTTACCCTGAAGAAGCAATAAGCATTTCCTACCAGTACATTTCATTGTTAAACATGTATTCTTTCCAAAATGAACCTCTTTTAAAGTGACAGTAGTCATTAGTGTTCAACTGTTTAAACAGCCCATACAGAATGTTCAACTATTTTATTCATCTACACTGTTATCCAGTTAAGGGGGAATTCAATTAGCTGCAATTACCCATTTTAGCTCGTTAACGTGAGTAAAAGTGAATTTCAGTGAAAAAAAATTGCCCTCTTCAATTAGCCCAGAAGTTAATGGCCGATAATTCTTCATAGGCTTTAAAGTGAATTTCTTTTCACCACCTCCTGATCAGGTGAAAAGTCGGGGAAAATCCCTCTTTTAAGGTATGGTAAAAATGTTGGGACTTGTTTCAGAACACCTTGGACACCCTCCTTAATGACTTATTAGGCAAAAATAATTGTTTTAATTAACTTAATTTGGCCAATAATGACATGTCAATTTTGGGGTGAAAATGTGTAAAATGCAGGAAAATGGGTTAATTGATGTTAGACGGGTATATGTGGGTGCTGTATGAATGGGACAGGTGTTTTTAAGATTGCAGGTGGGTGCTAGCAGTGTACAGTATTTTGAAGGTTTTGTAAAAGTGGCTTAAAATGACACAAATATATACTTATAGGCATATTATGCACCCCCAATTCAAGTAGAACATTTATTTTGCAAACCCGACTTGATTTCTATAATTTTTATGCTGTCTTGGAAAAATTCATATAACAGCCCTTTGTCACAATTTATAGGGGCCTATCCATTAGCAGATAAATTGAACGATAGAACAATATATCATTCAATCGTTCAATTTATCTGTTATGGATAGGCCCTGAACAATGACAGATGCGCACTCCCGCGGCCGATAAATTGAATCTTTCATCTCTCCAACATGTTGGTCAATTATTGCATATCGCTGCCAGATATTAGAAATATCTGGCAGTTTATATGCGGTAAATGACAAAAGATATTAACAGCAGCTACAGAGCACTGCAGAGAAAAAAATCCACTCCCTGAATGATGTAATGCGATATCGTTCATCATTCATTTTTTGACAAAATCTGTCATGTACATGACCGATATCTTTCAGCACAGCCACCGGAATTTTCAATAGATATCTTTTGTCTTTCATCTTACAGAAAAACATCTGCTAATGGATAGGCCCCTTAAGAAACACAAATACTTTTATTATGGCCACTAATAAACTTCTAAACTGTTATCCTATATACTGTAAGAGTGATTTTTTGGGGGGTACAGGCAGATTTCCCATGCTCACCTATACTTATCGTGTGTAAAACCTGCAAGAATTATCATGCGAATGTCGGAAGATGATTTTTCTAATTGAATTGGGCAAAAAACGGGAGTGCACATAAGGCAAAAAGTGAAATTAACAAGCAATAGGTTTGATAAATTAATGCACAAAAATTATACGTTATATTGTGGCTTATTTAATCCTTCCCTAAATGTTTATTCATTAAAAAATCATTCAAATTAAACAGCCTATTCTGAACTATTTATATCTCCTATTTTGTATCTGTTTCATCCTACTGTACTTCATTTCCTTGTAGGACTATATTGTCACAACAGTTACCAATTTGTAAGATAAATATACCACTCTTGGGTGTGAAGTCACGTTTTGATATACGCACACCTTGGCTGGTTAAACACTGCACTCAATGGTGAAAACACACGCCAAGACATGTGTATATCAGAGTGTTACCACACAACCAAGAGTGGTATATCTGCTGTTACTGTGGAAGGCACCCAGTCAATACATTGTGGCTGCTCCCCTGAGTGCTGGTAACTATATTGGTAATAGATAGATAGATAGATAGATAGTGACGTGCGGTGGAGGTAAATGGCTGGATAGGTACTGGCTAGTATCAGAGCCATGTGTACAGATACATATACATGAGGGCATTATACAAAGGTGCAGCAGTATATAGTGCTGGAAATTTGGTGTGTTTTGATCAGGGATGTGCAGAAAAGGTAGACAGGGGAGGTAGCGCCTCACCTGCCATACACGTTTTACTCCAGAGTTTTGACTATAAAAATGATTAGATTAATACAAAGAAGATATTTATAATATTTTCTTTACATTTTTCTTATAATTTTTATACTCTAAACTCTGGAGTATACCTATGTATAACGGGAAAGGCTCTGCCTCACCTGCTTCACATGACCACACATCACTGATAGATAGATAGATAGATAGATAGATAGGATACTACAATCTACTGTTGTAGAAGAAAGGCAATCTCCACTGCATAGTATCTGGTGGTATCATGGGTGCCAGTAACTACACTGGATATATATATATATATAATTATATATATATATATATTGCACTGACTTCTACTAAAAATTGTATATACTCAAGGGACAGAAAAGGAAACCACCAGGCAGTGTAGACTATTCTACACTACCTGGTGGTTAATTCATACAGTTGGTATTGCATATAGTGAACACCAAATGTGTACTGAATACCTAAAACACTCTGGGATATGGCAGAATAAATAAATGTATAAGCATAGTAATGAGGGAGAGAGAGGTCAAATTGGGCAGAAAAAAGAAGAAAAGTATGAGATTCCAGAGAAATAAAAATGAAAGTGATGTGGCAATAAGTAACATGGAAGACATACGAAGATGACATAGTAATGAGGAAAACAGAAGAAAATAACAGTGACACAGTGACAGAGGAAATATGTGTATATACCCATGTAGTGACAACCTCATATAATAGTCATCATAAATAAACTCCTTATAAGAAATTCAGTTCACAACAAATATTTCTGTAGACTATTTCAGTTGTAGCACAGATATTATATTTAGAAAAACAGTATTGTGAAAATAATTGGTTATCATTTATAATGAACTAATAGTAACAGATACAGATATCTATATAACTATTAATAATGTCACATTTCATACTTTTACAAAAACTTACAAATAATATACATAAAATAATAGTTTTTTGAGTACTAATTAAATTACTTTATGGTTGAATTAACAATGTGTTTTTTGGTGGGGGCTCTAGGGTTGCCAGGGGATCCTAGGTCTTCCAATGGGTACAGGTTTTGTATTACATCCTGGGGCTATTTGCCAATGTATTCATAATATATAAACAGAACATTGTGGTTATTCTTAATGCTAACCATTGTGTCCATTTTCAGGAAGGAAGCTTATCTACTGGATAAAAATAAAGAACTATTAATATTTTCAAAAATGCAGATTTTAAATGAGGTCTTATTAATAAACAATTAGGAGCTGGGGAACTGTATTTTGCTCACTTGTTTTTCTTTTCACATAAACTTCTTAATATATTTTCTTACTCTTTTTTTCTGTCTGTCTCTCTTTTCTCTCTCTCTTTTTGTCTTTTCTCTCTGTCATTCCCTTTTACTCTACTCTCTTTTTTATCTCACTTTTCCTATTTTCAAAGATCTGCAGATCTGTCTGTATTTCTCAAATCCCATATAAATCTTGTTGTCATTTAGTATGGCAAGTCTATGTTCAAAGCACAGTTGCAGCCACAATACTTTATTTGAGTCATAATTTAATGTTCACTGTATGCGCATTTGTAGTATGTTGCTTTTGTGTTTTGTTAGATTCTTTACATGCTTCTTTGTCTTGAAAACAAAGTCATTATAAACTGGAATTTTGATTAATGTCAAAAATTTCTTTAAAGTTACAACACAGGAATAACAACAAAATGACACATTTTACTTTCAAAAGAGTAGTGAAACATCACTAAAGAATACTACTGGTTATTCCCCAAAAATGAATATAAAAGCTTTCTAGCTTGCAATGATAGGATCTAAGTACATATATTAGATCCAAGGTGTTCTTATTCTTCAATTTGAAGTATCATGCTGTTTTGTCTCTATCAAAAGTCACTTTTTACTAAAGCATATTGTTCTATCTGGTCAGATTTCTAACCTTTTGGAGACAAGGTGAAAGCTCAAACTTTTTTGTAAAGTATACCTATTCTTTATTAAAATATCTGAGATGATTTATTCAGTCAGACCATCATCTACTCATCAGCAGGAGAACAAGGTAAGAAGGAATTATATCTTTTCTAGCATAACACTTAACGTTCAGCATTTTGATCTAAAAGGCAGAATTGTCCCTTTGAGTAAAATAAAAAAAAAATGCTCTGCTGATACTAAAACTTGTTACAAGGGAGACCTCTTGTGGCTAAAATTAGTATGTTTATGTCTTTTTGTGGTTAACATGCATTATTTTACATTAAAAACAATGAATAAATATTTGTGCAAAGTTGCTAAAGTTAAAATAATCACAGTTACAGGAAGTGTCAAAAAAGGATCAGAGTTACTGTATGTAGAAAATGGTTGTAAAAAACACCACTTTTTAAATCACATATTTGCACATCGAAAGCAAAGTTAGGACCACTCTACTGTAAATTTACTAAGATCGAATGACATTGAATAGAAATTGTCAGCTTAGTAAATTTACCCCTAAGTGTTCTTAATAATGGAATGGTTATTATAGATTTAACTGCAAATGTATAAATGTGATGTTTGTTTCTCCATGTACCCATACCAAATGTGAATTAAAAGTACTGACATATATTGTAGTTTCTGAACTTGTTTCCCAAATAGTTCCTGTGGCAGGCACCCCTGGAATTTAGAGGATCCATGGAATCCCCAGCAGATGTAGATTTGCTGTGTGAGTGCAGTCTAACCTGGGCTGGATGGATGGATGGATAGATAGATAGATAGATAGATAGATAGATAGATAGATAGATAGATAGATAGATAGATAGATAGATAGATAGATAGATCACTATTTGTATTTGTAAGCAGATGTAGATTTGTTGTGTAAGTGCACAATAATCTGAGATAGATAGATAGATAGATAGATAGATAGATAGATAGATAGATAGATAGATAGATAGATAGATAGATAGATAGATAGATATTTGTATGTGATCTATAGTGTTTATATATGGCAAACTCATGATTTGTTACAATATAATACTGCATTCCTTTCAAAATATTGTATTTAGAATTTAAGACATGAGTGTATAAAAGTCAGCAACCAGAAATTACATGTATCCCAATTAATTTGTACTGTCTCTAAATATTGCCTTCACTGTCACCCTCAACATTTTCAGATGTGATTGCAAAATATAACAATATGCATATATACCACTATTTGTATTACAATGACTTAGCAATTTGCATAAAATATTTTAATAATTTGCAGGATATTTTCACTTTTGTAAACAGTTTTAATTTCCTCTATTCTAATCTGTTACTTAAATTACTTCTAAAGCCTATATGTTTTGAAACCTGTACTGAGTAAGGTATTTTGGAGCTAAAGATGAAAAGTATTGCCACTGACATTCCTCTGTATTTGGATTTTTTTTCTGGTCAAAAGTAAAATTTCAACTATATATGTGGTATGTTTTTTGCACTGTACTATAAATATAGTATGCTCTTTCTTTTATTGAAATATTTTGTTATATACCCTTCTTAAACTAAGCCAACAATATATTATAATGGTTAATTTTGATTAATGACATGAGTACCTAAATCATGCAATGTATTTTTAAAAAGATGCATTCTATATAAAAAATCTCAAAACTGTACACCAGAAATGCAATATTGTTTTTTAATTCCCAAATTAACAAAGTCTAATTTTTCACTTTAAGCCTAGAAAAACATAAAACTGTGCAAAGGGAAAAAACTTCTAAATAGACAAATTTCATCATGAGAAAATACTGTATTATTTAACAATTTTCATGCAACTGGTTTGCTGACTTTTTCCACCTCAGGTGACCAAGCTGGTTTTAAAATTTTGCATGTCCGAATTCAGCATTCATTTTGACTCCATGGTTCAGCCAAGCACACAACACATTTTGAAAAAATAGACATCTTATAAAATGTAAAACTAGCATCCATGATTTTGTACTTCACAATTCTACAAAAAAATATAAAAATATATGTATATAAAAATGACAAAAATAAAATGCAATAAATGCCTACAATTCTGAAAATATTACAGTGTGAGGAACTGAGAAATATCACTTACAATAGTTTTAATCTTGTGCGTGCTTGCAACAAGCATGCAAAGCTGTTACTATGAAAATTATGCTAAACCATTCTCCTGTCCTGTGTAATTGTCACACAGTTTTCATACCCTAAAATTATAGAGCTACATTTAGTGAACTCTTAAATGCTTTGTTTATGTCTATGAGACGTAATTTGCATGTGTGTATTTAGGGGTGAATTGGATATCATGACTTTTTTTCCATTTTTATTTTCTTTTTGTTTATTTTTTCTCTCCATATCTTTGGAATTCCATTTTTTTATAACCTTCTTTTTTGTATTGCTATAACCAAGTAGCAGAAGAGGCTTACCTTGAAATTATTTATATATGCTATTAGACATAAATGCTACCTGATGAGCCCAGGGTGTGATCAACGACAAGAAAATAACCCCTCCACTCCCAGTGGGTAAACTAAGCACGCTCTGCTCTCTCATTTCACCAGAAGAAAAGACCTGTACAGTTTGCAAATGTTTACATGCCAGCATGAAATTTGCTCTACTTTTAAATATATTTATATTCACTACTATTAATGAGAAAGTAAACATTCTATTTACTGGCAGGAGCATGCTCAGTATGCTCTAGTGAAACATCCTGTAATAATCTCAAGCTGGCATTCTTCAGTACGTTAACTCTGAATTTTCACAAGAGATGAGTGTCACAGCTAATTTAAATAATTCCTAAGGCATTTATGAAACGGAAAGGGACACACTTTTATAGCAGGATTTATCCTTATAGTACATGTGCTAATGACTACATTGCAGTTAAAATTTCATTTGGGCTGTACTGTAAATTTTAGAGCCTTCAAAACACTATGAATGGTAAACTGTAAAACATGAGACTAATAGAAATAAATAGACTGTACATTGCTTGGATATTTTATTTTTTCTTTTTCTGCTTTCTTTAGGTCCATAAATTATCTCAGATGTACAAAGAAAATAGCACAAGGCTGCAACTATTTTAACAATGTTGTGTACAGTTTACATACTGTATGTCATTTTTGACATATCTGTGCAAAATTACTAGTTTAATGGAACACATAGAAAATTAGTCCTTTGGGTTTATTCTTAGCTTAGGTATTAACCCCCATGCAGCCTCAGCTGTATAGGCAATGTGTGTGATTTTCCTTGCTGAATACTATAAGTCCCAGGGGTAAATTTACTAAGAATCAAGTTTGGTTGTGATGCCAGTGTTGAGGCATGATTTTGAACTCGCAAATTGACTAAAGGCAAAGTCGGGTGAGTTAGAGAGAGATTTCTCTCTTCTCACTCCTAAAACTCGGGTGAGATAGCAAACTTGAATCTTATCACAATAAGGCAAACTCGGAAGTACTTTTCACCTAAAAGGTACAGCTCGGAAAAATACCAAGAATCGAGATGACAATCTTGGGTGAGATGCCTGCAAACTCTCTGCCAAATTGAAGTTTTAAACACTCATCTCAAGAGCTGCGAGTTGTGATTTGTGTATGTGTCTGCCTATAAACAGTTTAGATAGGGTATATTTAAAAAAATGACATAGGGTCCCCCCCCCCATAAAACTTAAGCAGTCCCGGACTTGCCAGCAAGTCCTGGTACCTAAAATACGGTGAACAAAACGAGTAGGGTTCCTCCATAAATTAGGTACCAGCACCAGGCTGCAAGGCTAGTCCTGGTTTTAATTATAGTGTCACGGCCAGGGTATTTCAGCATGGCACTAGGCGAGTGTTACCTGTGAGGTCATTGTGGCGCGGGCTGTCTGGTGGCGGAGCTGGTGTCAGGCGGGGGGCTTTGGCTGCGCGCGTTGTTGTGCGGGCCTGTTGTCACTCTGCGCTGGTAAGGCCTGGCGGCGTTTCCGTTCCATTTGGCATGGGCGCCGCCATCTTGCCTTCTGGCCATGTGATGCAGCTGGCCAATCCTGGTGAGTCACATGTTCCCTCCGGCCAGTAACAGCACGGCATGGGGTATTTAGGAAGGGTCAGTGCCTTCCATCTTTGCCAGTGCAACGTGTATCTCAGCCTAGCTGAGAGGGAGTTCTCTGTGCTTTCCTGTTCCTGTGAATTCGCTGTCTGCCAGTCTGCCTGTCAGCTCCTAGCTCCCACTGGACTACCCCGCTTCCTCCATCACCCTTGCCCATACCTGAGTGCATGAGCCTGCTGATATCCTGCGCTTCAGTTCACTACCTGCAAACCTGGCTTGTTTATTTTCAGTTCACTATCTGCAAACCTGGCTTGATTATTTTCAGTTTCACTACCTGCACACCAGGACAGCTCTAATTGTTTCTACTTGGACATTAACCCTTTTGCTCCCACCACAGAACTCTTGTGTACATTTATATATTCCTGGACTTTTATTTACTGCCACATTATATGTCTACTCAAGCACTTATTAAAGATCCTAGTTTTATTTTCAAATCTGCTTCTGTGATCGCTCCTGCTACCACCCCGGGTCCACAAACAACCCAGAACATAACAGTTTGCACTGGCCCCATGGAGCCGGCCATGGATCAGGAGTCAGGAGTGGATTTGTTCAGGTGCATTTCTGGTCGTTTAGAAAATCTGGAAAACATGCAGCATCAGATGGCTAAATTTCTGCAAGAGATGTCCAAGCGACAGGATAGTTTGCAAACTTCCTTTTCTACCCCTGAAGTACCAGCATCTACATCCGCATCAGCGTCTGGGAATACAGGAGGCAGATCATCTCCCCGCTTACATCTTCCTCTACCAAGTAAATTTGACGGCAATCCTAAACTCTGCCGAGGATTCCTAAATCAGTGTGACATACATTTTACCCTGCAGCCTGACAACTTTCTAACTGCAAGAACTAAAGTGGCTTATATAGTCTCTCTGTTATCCGGCCAGGCCTTGGAATGGGCTTCCCCACTCTGGGATCCGCTGCTGGATAATTATGCAGGCTTTGTGTCATCCTTCTGGAGGATTTTCGATGAACCTGGGCGTACTGTATCAGCATCATCAAACATCATGACACTGAGACAAGGGGTCCATCCTGTCAGTCAATATGCCGTGCAATTTCAAATTTTAGCATCAGAGCTCAAATGGAATGAGGAAGCCCTCACCTCGGCCTTCTGGCATGGGTTGTCTGACCGACTAAAGGATGATCTAGTCACTCGAGAGCTTCCTACTAATCTGAACGACATGATTTCGTTGTGTATCAAAGTTGACCTATGCTTCAGGGAACGTCAGGCTGAAAAAAACAGAACTGACCGGCAAAGGTCATTTACCCCCTCCATTTCTACCTGACCCATTCACCTCTCCAAAGAAGAACGTCAGAGAAGAATGCAAAAGAACCTCTGTCTGTACTGCGGAGAGTCCGGTCACCTGCTGATCTCCTGCCCCCGTAAACCGGGAAATGCCAAATCCTAACTGACCCTGGAGACATCAAGTTAGGAGTTATGAACCTGTCTCCAAAAATTAAAGATTTCACGATTACCCTAGCCTTTGATCTTAAACCCAAACCTGTCTTTGCTACTGCTCTACTTGACTCGGGAGCAGCCGGAAATTTCATAACGTCTAGTTTCATAGATAAATTTCAGATTCCTTGTTTGTCTCTCAACCATGCCATCTCTCTGACTTCTATAGACGGACGTCCTCTAACTAACGGGATAGTCACCAAAGAGACTCAACCAGTATTGGTCCGAATTGGAGCACTTCATTCTGAGTCCTTAAAATTCCTGGTGATATCAGAGGCCTCTCAAGAAGTGGTTCTTGGTCTACCCTGGTTACGTCAACATAGTCCCAGGATTGATTGGAGTTCTATGCAGATTCTGTCATGGGGTATGGATTGTCAGAAATCCTGTCTTCCAAAAATTCGACCTGTGAGAAAGACAGTTCCATTCGTTTCTTCTGCCATTCCCAAGGAATATCAGATGTTCGCCGATGTGTTCTCTGAGCAACAAGCAAATATCTTACCCCCTCATAGGGAATGGGACTGTCCAATTGAATTGATACCTGATAAGATACCACCTCGTGGTCGTACCTATCCGCTGTCCTTGCCTGCGACTCTAGCCATGACCGAGTACATCCGGGACAACCTGGCCAAGGGGTTCATTTGCCCCTCTACTTCACCTGCCAGAGCTGGGTTTTTCTTCGTTGGCAAGAAGGACGGTGGTCTAAGACCATGTATCGATTATCGAGGCCTTAATGACATTACTGTAAAGAATCGAAACCCTCTTCAACTGATTACTGAGTTGTTTGATAGGGTCAAGGGCTCTGTCATTTTTTCTAAATTAGATCTGAGAGGGGCTTACAACCTCATTCGTATCCGAGCTGGCGATGAATGGAAGACCGCTTTTAATACCAGAGATGGACTTTTCAAGTATTTAGTAATGCCTTTTGGATTGTGTAACGCCCCTGCTGTCTTTCAAAGTTTCGTTAATGAGATTTTCCGGGATCTGTTATATGTTTCGGTTGTTGTCTATCTGGATGACATACTGATTTTTTCACCCTCTGTGGCTAAACATCAAGAACATGTTAAAGAAGTTCTGACCCATTTGAGAGAAAACCACCTTTACTGCAAACTGGAGAAGTGCGTCTTTGGAGTGCCCAGTGTACCTTTTCTCGGCTATGTAATATCTGGCTCCAGTTTAGAAATGGACCCCAAGAAGGTACAAGCAATTCTGGATTGGACCCGACCTCAGACACTGAAGGCCATCCAGAGATTGTTGGGCTTCGCAAATTATTATAGATGCTTCATTAAGGTATTTTCTACACTGCTGGCTCCCATTACAGCCTTGACCCGCAAAGGTGCTAATCCTGCCCAATGGTCACCTGAGGCAGAGTCTGCCTTTCATCTTCTAAAACAGGCCTTTATCTCAGCACCAGTTCTTCGACAACCAGATCTGGACTGGCCTTTTTTGTTGGAAGTGGACGCATCATATGAAGCTGTGGGAGCAGTCTTGTCTCAACATTATGAGGACAACCGAGTCCATCCGTGTGGGTTCTTTTCTAAAAAATTCTCACCTGCCAAAAGGAACTATGCCATAGGTGAGCAAGGACTACTAGCTGTAAAGTTGGCGTTGAAGGAATGGAGATATTTGCTAGAAGGCGCCAAGTTTCCATTTACTGTATTTACGGACCATAGAAATCTCCTATTTCTCAAAAACCTCCAATGTGTGAGTCCTCGTTTGGCCCGCTGGGCAATATTCTTTGCCAGATTTCAGTTCACCCTGACCTTCCGGTCTGGAGCACTTAATCAGAAGGCTGATGCCCTATCGAGATCTCTCCTCTGTGATGACCAATCTGAAAATCAAAGCAATACCCCTGTCTTGGAATCAAGAGTTTTTGCCTCATTACAAGTTCAGCCTCCTACGGGAAAATCATTTGTGGCCCCGGAATTAAGGAAGCAGCTTCTCACTTGGGCACATTCCTCTCACTTTGCAGGGCACTCAGGCACTCGGAAGACCTTGGAGTTCCTGAAAAGACACTATTGGTGGCCTTTTATGAAGGCAGATATAATGGAGTTCATCTCTTCCTGCTCCTCCTGTGCCCAGCATAAATCATCACGACAAGCTCCAGCTGGGGAATTGCTTCCATTACCTACTCCATCACGTCCATGGACGCATCTCTCCATGGATTTCGTCACAGACCTGCCAGTCTCTCAAGGTTTCAACACTATCTGGGTTGTAATAGACCAATTTTCTAAGATGGTCCACTATATACCGTTGAAGAAGTTACCTTCTGCCCTTGACCTGGCATAGTTGTTTGTCCAACACATATTTTGTCTACATGGCCTTCCTGCTGAAATTGTCTCTGACCGTGGTGTGCAGTTTACTGCAAAATTATGGAGGGCTTTGTGTTCTGTTCTTCAAGTGAAGTTAAACTTTTCCACGGCCTACCATCCACAAAGCAACGGCTCCACCGAGAGAGTTAATCAAGATCTAGAGACTTTCTTAAGAATTTTTATGTCATCTTCCCAGGACAATTGGGCTGCCTTGCTGCCGTGGGCTGAGTTTGCACATAATGCTTCCTACCACTCGTCAACTAACCAAATGCCATTTCAGGTTGTATATGGCCTTCATCCTCGTGTTCCCGAATTTCGAAGCCTGCCTGTTTTCGATGTTCCGGCCATGGAGGACATGGTGCGGAATTTTGCTGCCATCTGGACTCAAGTACGGTCTGATTTGTTGAAGGCATCCTCTCGCTATAAGACCCTGGCCGATAAGAAGCGTAGAATAGTTCCACGCATGCAAGTTGGAAGCCAGGTCTGGTTATCCACCCGGGATCTTCGTCTGAGGGTTCCTTCTATGAAATTTGCACCATGCTTCATCGGTTCCTTCTCCATAACAGAAGACGTTAATCCAGTGGCCTATCATCTACAGTTACCCCCATACCTAAAAATCCCTAATTCCTTCCATATTTCCTTATTGAAGCCCCTGGTCCTGAATTAATTCCATAGTGCTCTACCTGCTTCTCCTCGAGTCTAGACGGAGAGAGGAGTTGAGTTTGAGGTCGCCCAGATCTTGGACTCTCGTCTACGCAGAGGTCATCTACAGTATTTGCTGGACTGGAAAGGTTATGGTCCAGAGGAACGTTGCTGGACCGATGCTCATGATGTCCACGCTCCCACGCTCATCAGGAGATTCCATTCTGCCCATCCGGAGAAGCCTGGTGAGTGTCCTGAGGCCACCCCAAAAGGGGGGGTACTGTCATGGCCAGGGTATTTCAGCATGGCGCTAGGCAAGTGTTACCTGTGAGGTCATTGTGGCGCGGGCTGTCTGGTGGCGGAGCTGGTGTTTGGCGGGGCGCTTTGGCTGCGCGCGTTGTTGTGTGGGCCTGTTGTCACTCTGCGCTGGTAAGGCCTGGCGGCGTCTCCGTTCCATTTGGTATGGGCGCCGCCATCTTGCCTTCTGGCCATGTGATGTGGCTGGCCAATCCTGTTGAGTCACATGTTCCCTCCGGCCAGTAACAGCACGGCATGGGGTATTTAGGAAGGGTCAGTGCCTTCCTTCATGTTGTCAGTGCAACATGTATCTCAGCCTAGCTGAGAGGGAGTTCTCTGTGCTTTCCTGTTCCTGTGAATTCGCTGTCTGCCAGTCTGCCTGTCAGCTCCTAGCTCCCACTGGACTACCCCGCTTCCTCCATCACCCTTGCCCATACCTGAGTGCCTGAGCCTGCTGACATCCTGCGCTTCAGTTCACTACCTGCAAACCTGGCTTGTTTATTTTCAGTTCACTATCTGCAAACCTGGCTTGATTATTTTCAGTTTCACTACCTGCACACCTGGACAGCTCTAATTGTTTCTACTTGGACATTAACCCTTTTGCTCCCACCACAGAATTCTTGTGTACATTTATATATTCCTGGACTTTTATTTACTGCCACATTATATGTCTACTCAAGCACTTATTAAAGATCCTAGTTTTATTTTCAAATCTGCTTCTGTGATCGCTCCTGCTACCACCCCGGGTCCACAAACAACCCAGAACATAACATATAGGTGGGGGAATTGTGTAGGGGTAACCCTATAATTAAAACCAGTAGTGGAGCCTTTCTAGTGGGGAAGCTGATGCCAAGGCCAAGGGAGCACTTTCACCGGGCCCCCCAGCCACAGCATCAGTCCTGACCGCTAGTCAGCCCAGGCCAGGGATCCCTGGGGAGTTGGGGACCCCCCAATGAAGGGGTCCCCCTCTCTTTCAAAGAAAGAGAAGTATTAGAACAAGAGGACATGTTCTGAAACTGGAGGGTGGTAGGTTCAGGGGAAATTTTAGGAAAAATTACTTCATAGAAAGGTAGTGGATAAGTGGAATAGCCTCCCAACAGAGTTGGTAGAGGTTACGACAGTAGAGAAATTTAAACATGCATGGGATAGATATAAGGATATCCATCAGAAAGAGTAAGAATCAATAAGGGTTAAGGTAACAATATGTTTAAAAATGGGGAAGACTAGATGGGCCAAGTGGTTCTTATCTGCTGTCAAATTCTATGTTTCTATGTTTCTAGGCTGATAGCACGGGGCTATCCCTGCCACCGTAGGGTGGTGGGTGGCATGTTGTTAGTATATGTAGTGTGTAAAAATTAGAATTCACAACATTGTCTTTACAGTGGAACTACAGGTCCCAGCAAACCTCCTCTGCATGCTGCTACTTTGAAAACCACAAGTACCAGCATGCATGGCATTAATGGCCTGCTGGTTCCTGTAGTTCACCTGTAAAGAAATGTGTAAAAAAACACACAACACACACACTGTGAAAGTACAGTTTTATTAGATACATATAAACACACACATACTCACCTAAATTAACAGGAGTGGCCCCCTTGTCCAAAGTAGGCATCCAAGGTCTTCTTAAAACAAAACAAAAAATAAAAACCTGAACCATGCAACTGATACCAACCAGGATGGTTGGTAGCTCCTGAATTAAACACTTAGATGTGGCTCTAGCCTTTATATAGTTGTATCTGAGTGCTCATTGGCTGAGAGAGGTGAGCCCCCACCTCACTCAGCCAATGAACAGCTACCTGCATTGAAGTCAATGGTGGAAACTGCAGAATAAACTTTAGTAACCCTGCAGCTCTCCATTGTCTTCAATGGAGGAGCCGTTCATTGGAAAGGACAGAGGGCCTCATTCAGAGGCGGTCGGAGGATGCAAGCAGTCACTCAGAAACTGGACGGCCACTTGCATCTTGACCGCCCGCCTCTGTTTCGGATGTTAGGTTGTGGGTTTACACCCACAGCTCTAACGACCGCTAGGGTGATGGTCGCGATGGTCAGAGACCATCGGGGCTTACGACGAGACCCTAGGGTAGGGTCTCACTTGTCATAAGCCCCGGAGTGCTTCTGGCTCTGTCAGAGCCGGAAGCTCTCCACTGACATCACTAGTGATGTCAGTGGGGCCTCCCACAAACGGTAGGCGTTCCCATGGGAACGCCTCCGTTTGGGCTGCCACCCCCCCGGCCCGCCTTCCAAATGGGGCGAGCTGTCAATCAACATCGACAGCTCGCCCCCTTTGGAAAGAGACCCGCTACGACCAGCGCTGTCGGTTGTAGCGGGTCTCACGCATGCGCATGAAGGAGCCGGCTCCCTCGTGCGCATGCGCACTTGACAAACAACGACCACACGTTCGCCTCTGAATGAAGGCCAGAATGTGGAGGATTGGAGGAGGAGTAGCTATGTATGTGAAAATCAGCATAAATGTTAAAGCAACAACAGAGGCCCTTTGGGTGACTATAGAAATGGGGGACAAGGACATAATTTGGTTTAGTTAAATGACAGGGTCCAATTCATGACATACACAAACTAAAGTGTTGGATTTTAGGAAGGCTGACTTGCAGAGATAGAAATATGTGTTACTGTGTCAGTGGCTGATTGGAGGAACTTGGGAGGAGTGCAGCAGAGGTGGGAAAAAATAAAAAAATGCAATACTGAAGGCTACAGACCTTTGTATTAAAAGGGTTATGAAAAGCACCAGGAAAAGGAAACCAGTGTGGTTTACAAAACAGGTATCAACTAGTGTGAAATTAAAAAAGATGGCTTTTAGAAAATATAAGCAGATCCAAAATAATAACGACAAAGAGATGTATCTTGCCAGAAGGATGGAAGCTAAGAAGGTGATTAGGCATGCAAAGGCAGAAGCTAAGGAGAAATTGGCCCAGTTAGTAGATAAAGGGAGCAAAACTTTTTTTAAGTATATAAGTGAAAGGAGGAAGTCAAATGGAGGAATAATAAGGCTTAAGACAGAGAGTGAGTACATGATCGAGGGAGACAAAGAAATAGCACATCATCTAAACAATTATTTTTGTTCAGTATTCACTACAGAAAAAGAGGGGAAGGGGCCACAGTTAAGTTGCAGAGGCATTCATAAGAAGGAAGTAAATGAAATTTCATTTACAGGGGAGAAGGTCCTAACAGAACTCTCAAAACTGAAAGTGGATCAATCAATGGGGCCAGATGGGATACATCCAAGGATACTAAAAGAGCTTAAAGGGATCCTGGTAACACCATTAAAATAATTATTCAACCAGTCACTAGTATCAGGAGTGATTCCAGAGGACTGGAAAAGAGTAAATGTAATACCACTGTACAAAAGTGGAAGCAAAGAAGAAGCAAGTAACTACAGACCAGTAAGCTTTACATCAGTAGTGGGAAAAATAATGGAAACACTATTGAAAGAAAGAGTGGCGGAATATCTCAAATCCAACAATTTACTGGATCCCAAACAGAATGGATTTACTCAGGAGAGATCATATCAAACAATCTTATTGACTTTTTTTGACTGGTTGACAAAAGTAATAGATCAAGGGGGGGGCGTAGATGTAGCTTATCTAGACTTTAGTAAGGCTTGTGACACTGTCCCGCATCGCAAAATGTTAAACAAACTGGAAAGCTTGGGATTGGATTCTATGACTGTTGAATGGATAAGATCTTGGTTGCAGGATGGTAAACAGAGAGTTGTAGTAAATGGAGTGTATTCAGGGGGGGGAAAGGTTACCAGTGGAGTACACCAGGGATCTGTACTTGGGCCAGTGCTTTTTAATATCTGTGTTGGTGATATTGCAAATAATATTAAATGGAAAGTATGCCTTTTTGCAGATGACACAAAAGTGTGCAACATGGTAGACACACCAGGAGGGGTAAAACAAATGACTGAGGATCTGGGTAGACTAGAGGAATGTCCAAGAACATGGCAACTACAGTTTAATGTCAAAAAATGCAAAATCATGCACCTAAAGGTTAAATATAGTATTGAGGACACTATAATGGAAAATACAGAGGATGAAAGGGATTTAGGAGTCACCAATTCAAATGACTTGAAAGCAGGCAAGAAATGCACCAAAGCATTGAGGAAGGCAAGTCAGATGCTTGGTCGCATAGGGAGAGGAATCAGTAGCAGGAAAAAAGAAGTGATAATGCCACTGTATAGGTCCTTGGTACGTCCTCATCTAGAATACTGTGTTCAGTTCTGGAGGCCATATCTCCAGAAGAATATAGGCACATTAGGGACAGTATAAAGAAGGACAACTAAAATGGTGCATGGCCTACAGCACAGAACTTACCCAGAAAAACTCAAAGATCTTAATATGTATAGTATGGAGCAAAGAAGGGAAAGTGGGGACATGATAGAAACTTTCAAATACATGAAGGGTTTTAACAAGGTACAGGAGGGAAGCATTCTTCAAAGTAAGAAATGTACAAGAACACGAGGACATGCACAGAAATTGGAGGGTGGTAGGTTTAGGGTAAATTTGAGGAAAAATTATTTCACAGAAAGGGAAGTGAATAAGTGGAATAGCCTCCCATCAGAGATGGTTGAAGCTAAAACAGTGGCTCAATTTAAACATGCCTGGGATAGGCATAAGAATATCCTTAAGAGAGATGTAATGAGCAAATAGGGTTGAAGTTTCCTAAAGGATATATGAAAAGGGGCAGACTAGATGGGCTAAGTGGTTCTTATCTGCTGTCAAATTCTATGTTTCTATGTTTCTATGTATTAATGTGTTCACTTCTGATATGTAAGATGAACAACTTGTAATCATAGCCAGTGCAGCAACTGTACCCCTGCATGTGTTGCAGGCACATGCTTGAATAGGGGGTGTGGCCTTATTGGGAGGGTAAATCAAAAAGGAGATGTATACTGCGCTCAGCTCTAGTGATTCTGTATATGTCCAGCTCTGGTATAGTATGTAGTATTAGAAGGTGCTGTTAGTATGTGAGATGTTGTTAGTGAAATATAGCAATATGTTTGCCCTGGCGGATTATGGGAGGTAGTGGGGAGGGGAAAATTGATAATGAATAAAATAAAATAATGCATGTGTTTACCCTACTAAAAACAAGATAGGAAATATGAAACTTCAGTCACAAATATGAAAGAAAAAGAAAAAAGTTTTACTGATATACAAACAAATGGCAGATTAACACTGAATAAGTAAATGCATAAATAAATAAATGATATAATGTCAAAATATACACATATAGTGTCAAAAAATGGTCCAGTTAAACAAGAAGAAAACCAAACATACGAAACTGCTAAGTTGAAAATGGTCCAATGATGCGTAATCTGGTGTTAAGTTCAAGTGAGTCTAATGAATCATGCTGACCAGTGGAGGAGTTAAGTCTTGGGAGAGGATATTGTAGTATAAAGTAGTGATGATAACCAGCAGCATCCCGCTGGTGATCGACAGTAAATGTGCAGCGCTAGTTGCCCGGGATGATCTTCTAGAAGTAGGCAGTACAGACCTGACTGGCAATTAAAGGGTTAACCTCAAAATTAGCTATTCACTCTGGAAGCCTCTGCCAGCAGCACATCTGGTTCCAGAAACCTGCCCGCAGTGCACACTGGAGTTGCTGCTGTGTCTGGGGACGGGATGTTACGGTTAGGGCTCACTAAAGCCGTTCACCGTGCACCCCCTCCACAATGGAGACTTACCTCCTGTGCCTTGTCGATTACCGCTCCTTCCTCTTCAGTTCTTCAGTCGCATGTATTTTTAAATGAAAATGGATTCTTATAGAGGTTTCCTCCTTTGAATGTAAAGTGGGTCTTGGGTCTCCAACACATTTCAACCATGCAAGCCTTTTTCTAGGAGCCCACATGAACTCCTAGAAAAAGGCCAGCACAGCTGAAACACATGCGCACAGCCCCCAAGGAAGTAGTGAGGAGGCGGCAGAGGGATCCGCTTCCCATAGGAAGGAGTGGGGATCTGAGAACAAGCGCCGTCTGAAGATAACATTTGTTCTTTCAAGCAAACTCCGAAATTAATGGCCCGGTAACTAAAATATGCTGAAACTAGCAATTCCGCATGGTTACTGGGCCATTTAGTGTTAGTGAATAGGCCACCTAATCTTTTAACTCTTGACAACTCTTTGCCACCTTTCAGGCCACCCACACTGACTCCCCTTCATCCATCACAACCCTCAATTTTGCTATTTACTTATAGGCAAATGCAACAGCATTAAAAAAAAATTCCTAATTCCAGCTTGCACAAACCTTGACTACCTTCTCTTACCTGACCAAATCCACCCTCAGTTCATTTTCGCCAGGAACCAACAATGAAGTCTATGCACAAATTTAATTTCATATTTCACAATACAACCTTCTCGCCAAACCTTTTGACTCAAAGCTTTTGCAATTTTTCTCAATTGCTTCATGCCTGGCTATATCTTATCTTATTACACAAAAATTAGTGTCTGTACAGAACCAATTCTATATCAATCATCCATTGCCTTTCCAAAGAATCCAGATTTAAATGAAAAATATACCTATATTCATATTTAGGATAGGGTAAACCAAGAAATAAAAACATTGACCAAAGAGAAAAGAAAGAACAAAGTATTTATATACAGGGCACTCAGTGGATTGATTATCATTAATTCAATATATGTCAATTTCTGGACTCAGAGGTCTAGATAAACATAATATAACTTACCCTAAAAATAATATAAAAGCCAGCAATGTATTTTTATTATCCTTTATTTATATGGCGCCACAAGTGTTCCACAGTGCCTTACAGAGTACATAAACTAATAAGTGAACAAAAAATTAGTAACTTACATTACATTACAGTGCAGGACAAGGACATGGTTTATATACATTGCTGCAATAACAATCAAAACACTTACAATAAGCAGCAGGGAGTTAGCAGTCAAGTATTAGGTGCCCTTGTGGGGAGTAAGGAGTACAAAAAAAGGGTAAAGAGAAGCACATGAGAGAAGTGGTCCCTGCTTGTGAGAGATTACATTCTAAAAGGATAGCTAGGGAGGAAAGAGCATGCAGTAGGTTAGGATGAGAGCTGGAAGGCCTTGCTAAAGTAGTGGGTTTTCAGAGCCCATTTGAAGATTTGTAGAGAGGTGGAGAGTCTGATAGGGCAAGGGAGAGAGTTACAAAGGTAGGGAGCAGCATGGGCAAAATCTTGGAGGTGGGAGTGGGAGCAAGTAATCAGCTGGCAAGAGAGGTGGCATGCAATTGTTAAGTGAAGCGGATGGGCAGGAGTGTGAAGGGAGATGAAGTCAGAGATGTACGTAGGGGAGGATTGGGTGAGGGTTTTGTAGGTGAGTGTAAGAACCTTGAATTGGCATCTGAAGGGGAAGGGGAGCCAGTGTAGATCTTGAAGGAGAGGGGAAGCAGATGTAGAATGTCTGGAGAGGAAGATGAGCTGAGCAGCAGCATTGAGGACCAATTGTAGTGGAGAGAGGTGGGAGACTGGAAGGCCAGCAAGGAGAAGGTTACAGGAGTCCAATCTGGAGATGACCAGCAAGTGGATGAGGGTTTTAGTAGCATCCAGGATGAGTAAGGTATAATCCTGGAAATATTTTTGAGATCAAAATGGCAGGACTGTGAGAGGTGCTGAATATGTGGTGTAAAAGAGAGGGAAGAGTCTAGGATAACTCAAAGACAGCATACTATGGGGCTAGAGGAGATAGTTGTGCCATCAATATATAATGAAATTGTGGGAAGTGAGGTAATGGAAGAGGGTGGGAAGATGATCAACTGTGTCTTAGACATGTTAAGTTTAAGAAAGCACTGGGACATCCAGGTATAGAGACAGTTAGCAGAGATAGCAGAGAGACAGTTAGAGATACAGGTGAGTAGCAAGGGGGAGAGGTCAGAAGTGGAAAGATAGATTTGAGTAGCATCAGCATAAGATGATATTGGAGGCCAAAAAAGTTGATGAGTTCACCTAAAAAGGACGTATATAGGGAGAATAGTAGAGGTCCAAGAACATAACCTTGGTGAACTCCTACTGTTAGTGGAAGTGGGGGGAAAGAGGAGTCATGAGAGGAGACAAAGAAGGAATGATCAGATAGGTAGGAAGACAGCCAGGAGAGGGCAGTGCCATGTAGACCAAAAGAGTGAATGATTTGCAGGAAGAGAGGATGGTCTACAGTGTCAAATGCAGCAGAGAGATCAAGGAGAATGAGCAGAGAGTAGTTGCCCTTGGATTTGGCAGCAAGGAGGTCATTGCATACTTTTGTGAGAGAAGCTTCAGTGGAGTGGAGAGAATGGAAGCCAGATTTAAATGAGTAAAGGAGGGAGTGGGAGGAAAGAGAGGTGGTAAGGCAGTTGTAAACAATATGCTTAAGGAGTTTGGAAGCAAAATGGAGGAGAAAGATGGGTCATTAGTTGGAGAGTATGTTAGGATCGAGGGTAGGTTTTTTAAGAATGGGGATACAGGGGCATGTTTGAATGCATAAGGGACAGATGATAGGGAGAGATTGAGGAGGTGGGCAAGATGGGAACAGGCAGAAGGAGACAGGTAACAGAGGAGACGGGAAGGGATTGGGTCAAGGGGGGAGGTGGAAGAAGGGGAGGACCAGATGAGGGCCATGACTTCCTCTCCAGAAACATCCTGTTAATTGAAGTGTCATGTTACTTGTGAAAAAGATAGAAAATAATGTGAATGAGTGAAATGAAAGGCAAAATCGCGCTGCGGAGACACATTTTCTTGTACCGCTCCCAAGCATCCTCCTATACTGGACCAGTATAGGAGGATGTATGGAACCAGTACAAAAAGTTGTCTCTTAGAAATTCCCACTCTGCTAAAGACATGTAGCAGTTGTCTAGTAATTGTCTTTGTTGACGTATTGCGCAATGGCATCCCTTCCAGGTATCTAGTAGCATAATCCATTACCACCAAAATATACTGGTGACCACAGGCATACTTTATTAGAGCTCCAACCAAATCCTTAGCTATTCTCTCAAATGGACATCAATAGTTGGCAATGGGACAAGCAGGCTTATAAAATGTCACCTGAGAGCATGGTGCTGATACTCAAGACAGTAGTCAGATACATCTTTATGAACCCCTGGCCAGAAAAACTACTGCAAAATTCTCTGAGGTTTTCTCTGCCCCTAGATGTCCTAAAGTTTTGTGACCATGAGCCATGTCTAACACAATTATTCTATGCGCCTTAAGAGCTATCAATTATTGCACAATTCTTCTCCCTTTTTGGACATTTGATACAACAAATTCTAGACATACTGCCATGTGAGGGTATTACAACCCACTATCAGGCTCTACTGGGTTTCCATCAACCACTTTTACATTCTCCCTAGCCTTTAAGAGAGTAGGGTCTTTTAACTTCAAGATCAGGCATATGATTAACTGGTTAATCTGTTTCCTGTTTCCCCATTCATGCTTGGAAAAGGGAACACTTCAGACTCGGAGAACATTCCCACCTCCACTGTATCAGTAAAATTATCAAACCAGTCTGGGTTATTTACTTCTATAATAAATTGGGTTTCCACACAGCTTCCAGAAGTGGGTAAAATCTATCCCCAATAATAGCATCATACATCAAATAAGGAACTGATCCCACAGTGACTACAGTGGTACCACACTTTGGGTCTCATTCAGACCCGCTCACAAGCGCCGATGTGCTCGCAAGTGGGTCGATGTAAAGGCCCTGCACATGTGCAGCTGCCGCACTGTGTGTGCACAAGCCCCAGAGCGAGAGAAAAATTCTCTTGCTCCGAGGCTTACTTCAAAAGGAGCGGCTGTCGATGGTGATCAACAGCTCACACCATTTTGTAGGTTGGGCGGGGGGATGGCTTGCCAAACGGAGGCATTCCCGATGGAACACCTGCCATTTGGGGGCGGCCCCACTGACATCACTCGTCATGTCAGTGGTGAGCTTCCGCCTCTAATAGAGCTGAAAGCTCACTGGGGCTTGCGGTAGACAAGACCCTACCACAAGGGTCTCATCACAAGCCCCGATGGTCACGATGGTCTTGACCATCGTGACCATCAACCTGGCAACTCATTAAAGCTGTGGGTGGTCACCCACAGCCTAGCGAGCAGCCAGGAGGCCCGGTCAGAAAATAGATGCGGCCGCCCTCATTCAGAGCGAGCACTCTCATTTTGCGAGTGCCTCTGAATGAGGTCCTTTGTTTCTACAGTAACTTCAGTAGCAAGATTGTACTGAGTATCCTCATGTATACAGGTTACAATAACAGTTTTCCCTGATGTATTGAGTGGTTTATCAACTTGCATTTTAAAAGAGTAATCAGGCTATCAGAATCTAACAGAGCCATTATATGTTTGCCTTTTGCAGTGATTATACACATTTATTTATCTGTGTCAGGTTTGGGATTTGTCTTGGACTAGGACTAGGGTCACTGGGAAGGTCTGGTTAGAATTGGAGTGTGTGAATAGGTGAACAAGTGACGCTTCTCCACAATCAGTCTTTATCTTCTGGAAATGTCTGAGCAGGAAGGAGAGTAAGATAGTACTAGGCTGTGGAGAATGTATGCTACCTGACTGTAAGTAATACTACTGATGCCAAGGAGACATGGAGTATAGGAGCAGGAGATATGCCAGTGACACAATAGGAAAGGATCTAGTTTACAGGATGTACAAATGTGTCATCACGCCTCTTTGCTGCAGCCATGCCAAACAATCCCTCTTGCTGGGCCTGGTCCCGTGAGACTCTGCTAGCGCTGGGCATAATTTGAGTATCTTTTTTTCCTCAAAAGCAGGTAAATTGCAATGCAATTTGACTAGGATGCACCAGAAGACTGTGCTGATTCATTTGATATGTGACACTTGTATATCTGTGTGCGACTGAGTTTCTCAATCTACATGCAAAGTGCTGCAATGCAGCAGTCACAGCTTTTTTCCCTGCCAAGTTCCATTTACTTTCTCAGTCGCACACAGATATACAAGTGTTAAACATCAAATTAATAAGCACAGTCTCCTGGTACATCCTAGTCACATCGCTACTTAGATGCATTTTTGTTGAAAAAAGACACCAGACGCTAGCAGAGTTGAAAGGGATCTCCCAGCTCACTCACACCAGCAATGCCATGCTACATAGTGTATTGAGGCTAGGTGAGCAAGGACACATCTGTATTACACACTAGCTTTATGTACAGAGATGAGTGAGTTTGGCTTCCAGGAGACTGAACCCCCCACCTTAACCGAGCTGATCTGAGCCCAGGCTTGGATGTCCCCACCATTTTCGGATTCCAAAATGAGGCAAAACGTCATCTTTACGGCAAAAAATTTTGTATTTTTTTGTCTCTAATATATGTCTCTCACACAGTGATTTGGGTGTCATTTGTCACAGGACCACAGGAGGGGAAGGAGATTAGGAGGGACAGCAGGGCTGCACAGTTCAAGTTCAGCAACAGTGACACCCACATCTCAATTATAGTAATACCGACCAAGCTAGTTTTTTGGATAGGCAGTCAGTAAAACATTTAAAAAAGAGGTATACTAGATATCGTACCAGGCACTATTCGGGGAGGTTTTCCTAAGAGCAGCTTTTTAGGGAGATAGTCACTCTCTGAAATATAGCAAACAAGAAAGGTAATAACAGCACTAATATAATTCAAATTCAAATAGATGCTATATATAGTTATCACAATATTATTAAGAAATAAGATTAAAATTGCATTTAATATAATTAATAGTAAATAAAACAGGTCAAAAAAGGGCATTCCTTAAATACGCAATCTAATAAAAAATCTCTTTGTGGACAGATTTAATGAGGATTTTTTAGGAGTGCTATTATCTCCCACATTCTTTAATGTTCTTGATGCCTGATTCAGTTTTTAGAGGGGGAGTACAGTCCAGAATTTGTGCAAAAAATACCAGGCCATGCAGGAATAATCCACATTTGTTTAGCTATGAAACCACCACATATGAGATGCTCCCTTCTGTTACATGGATAAATGCTGTTCATCTGGGAGCTAGCATTGTCTTCAGGCAAGGACAGGGTAAGCACTCCAATAGTATAAAAGAGTTCTCCAAAGGTAGTGACTGGTCCACATAAAGACCGCAAAGATCCTAACCTCTATTTGGGACAAACTGGTGATGTCCAAATAGCCCACTGATGCATTTCACTATGAACCTTCAGCTTTATCAAAGGTCAACAAAGCTATTCAGCAATGCATTGTTTGTTTGTTTTTGAGTGCAGGAACATCATTCTAATATATTACAAATTACTTGTTGTGTGTGGTTTACAAAATAGTGATTTTGTGCAAAAACCTTCAGGTTGTGATACTGTGTTTTTCAAGTCTACCATTAACGGTCAGTAGGTCTAGGGCCACCCCCTTAATATTATCTGTGCAGTGCGTTGCAGTTGGTGGGCAGTTTGTTATTTTTTTTTTAAATAGTGTTTGTTCAAAAAACTTCAGGTTGTAATATAGTGTTTTTTTTAGTTTAACACTAATGGTGAGTAGGTCAATGGGCACCACTCTAATATTATCTGTGCAGTGCATCACAGTTGGTAGGCAGATTGTTATTTTTTTTAAATAGTGTTTGTTCAAAAAGCTCAAAGCATCAATATAAATAATGATGATCGATCAATAGACCAGCAGGAGCAGCAACCAAGCACTAGCACTGCAGCTGCTGCCACCACCAGTCATGACGATACAGCTTCAATGTCATCAACTAAAGCTGATGCTCATAGCGGGTTTCAGTTAGGGCATCTAAAATCAAAACCATATTTTACATTGCTAAAGAAAAAACACCTCTAATAAAGGGAATGTTTCCTGCAGAAAAGCATAACATTGCCAAAATGGCATACACCACACACAGTGGCAAGAAAGGGCTCCGGCCTTGTCCTGGTGGATCTGCAACTGCTATCACACAGTCATCTTCTTCTGCCTCAAGAATGTCTGACTCTGAGTCTATAAGAGGTTGTTCAGAAACATCACAAATCCCAGAGAAAAGTCTAAGTGTGTCCGCGAGTGCTATGAGTGAGCCTAACAATTCTGCTACTGTATTCATAGAGAAGCCTCCATCCATCATTTCTGCACCCTGATCCAATGTGTGGATGAGACGCACAAGTCAAGAAGATGCTGACCTGGAAGTGGAGGATGCTACTTTGGAAGTGCAACAGAATGAGGGGTATATTTGCTTAGCTGATGTCACCGCTAATGATGATGTTGATGATGAGGATGTTGTTTGGGAAAGTGAAGTACCAGTGGAAGCAGTTCTTGCCTATTATTAGAAGGCCATTATCATGCCTGGGCATAAGACTAAAAAATTTAACTCTTATGTGTGGAATTATTTGTGGAATTATTTTTACCCAAATCCTGACAATTGTTTTGCCATCTGTAGCATTTGTAAAGCCACTGTAAGTAGAGACCTTCACCATCTAGAAACCTCATCCCTGTTAAAGTCATTTGCAGCATGTTCATTATTTTTTTTATTTGCAAAATCAGAATCTTATGCTAAAAAAGTAACAACAAGCAGTCCAGCATCAGCTAGCTCTCTTCTCTCTGCTAGATCCAAACACCTGCAATCTCCACCACCAACACCTTCATCATCAATATCCTTAATAATGATCAGAAGTAGTCATGCATAAGATTTGATAAAGATACCTGACTTTTATCATATCCAGGAATCCTCAGCAGAATCCTGCTGGGGTGGATCTTCATCTCAGAAGATGAACAAGAAGACTACTAGTAGTAGTTTAAAAAAACAAATGACTGATAAAAAATTATTTGCTAGAAGAAGCATGTATGACAGCTGTCACCCAGTTGCACACTGGATCACTGACACCATGATAGATATGCTAGTATTAGATCTATTTCCAATATCCGCCATTAATGCAGTGGGTTTTAGACTAGATTTCACTTTACAAGCAGTTGCTTGCCTGTACATGGAATATAATTATTGGCCTACAAAATGCCATTGTACCCACTTTCCACTTAACCTCAGATATGTGGACAAGCGGAACTGGGCAAACTGAAGATTATATGACTGTGACAGCCCCATTAGGTATATGTATTACCTTCAGCAGCACAAACAGCAGCATCTAACAAATGCCAGCTCATTCAGAGGCAGGCTATTCTTTGTATCACCAGCTTCACTAAGAGGCATTCTGGTGTCAACCATTTAGAAAAACACAGGGATGTAATTGCAAAATGGCTTACCCTGCTTGGACTTTACTCAGGATTTGTGATTTCTGATAATGCCACAAATATTGTGAGAGCAATACAGCTGGGTGATTTCGTACATGTCCCATGTTTTGCACACACAGACAATTTAGTGGTGTAGAAATAAAAAAAAAATGACAGGTGCATGAAGGAGATGCTGTCTGTGGCCCGAAAAATTTTGGGACATTTTCAGCATTCAGCAGCTGCATGTAGAAGGTTGCAGCACCTGCAAGAGCAGTTCAATTTGCCCTGCCACCAACTGAAGCAAGGGGTAGTAACAAGGTGCACGTCCACCCTTTATATGCTTCAGGGGATGGAGTAACAGCAAAAAGCCATCCAAAGTTACACAACAAACCATGACATGTGGAGATAAGGGGGAATGTAAGTTAGTCCAGTGCAGTGGAGAATACTTTCCATGTTGTTCGAGTTGTTGAAACCTTTCAAAGTAGTCACATGTAAAATGAGTTCAGACACTGCCAGCTTGAATCAGGTGACTCCCCTACTTAGACTTTTGGAAGAGTAGATTGAAAATCTGAAGAAGATGAAACTAAGCTAATCCCTTAAGTATGTCAGACTTGTAGATTAAGTCCTTTATTCTCTTTGCCAGGATCCAAGAGTCATCAGCATCTTGAAATTGGATCACTACATTTTGACGACTGTGCCTGATCCTAGGCTTAAGTCATACATGAGGTCTTTCTTTCTAACTGATAGAGATCTTAAGAAATGCAAAGAGCTCCTGGCGAGAAAGTTGTAAGTTCAAGTGGCATGTGACATGACGTCTCCTCCTTCAGTTTCTCCGGGAACTGATCCTGCTGCCAGGAAAAAGACTGTGCTTTCTCAAGAGACCCAATGGCGATTCTGGTGAGTCAACACAACATTTTGACACCACTACTGTGTCTCCATCTTATACAGTCACCATTTATATAATAGTGGAGTAATAATTTAATGACAGCATCTAAAGAGTAATGTCAGACAGTCTCTTGGTCTACTGGGAGAAAAAATTGGCTTTGCTTTACTTAAGCTGCTCACCTTCCAGTTTGTATTTGGAAAGAGTTTTCTGCACAGCCGTGAACCTTGTCAGTGAATGACGCAGCAGGTTACTTCCTCAAAATGTGGAAAAGATGACTCCGGCATGGACAAAATAATATTGTGTGAAGATGATGAGGGTGTGAATAATAATGGTGATAACATCTTGCCTATGTAGAATTCATTGCAGTAATGCCAGCTGCCCATTGGTATCTTGTTTTGTGGGGGTCCCAGCAAACCAATCACTTCAGCCGCAAGTGACAGTCTCTGTTGCTGAAGTGATTGGTTTGTTAAACTGTGCATGTCCTTTTTTATATACAACATAAAGGTGGGTGGAAGGGCACAAGGACAATATCATCTTGCACCACTTTTCATTATGGGTTTTGCCACGATTGTGTGTGTTTGACAGGCAGTATACTGTATAGTACTGTACTTTACTAGAGTGTTGCCATCCATCATCAGCTTCTCATCAAGGCATAAAGGTCCAATTTCCTGTAGTTTCTCTGCAGATGCAGACAAGTATCATCAAATCATTAAATCAATTATTCAATTTGACTAGGCCTTAAATCATAAAGAATCAACTTCATTGGAATTTTGGAAGCTTATTTTTTTTAACACTGCTTTCCACTTCTCTGATTTTTTTTATTTATGGTTAAATCATCAACACTAATCATGTATGGAGTTTGTACATTCTCCCTGTGCTTGCGTGGTTTTCCTACAGGTACTCTGTTTTCCTCTCACACCAAAAATATACTGATAGGTTAATAATTGGCTACCAACTCAAATTAATCCTAGTGTATATGTGTGTGTGTACAAGTGATAGGGAAAATAGATTGTTGTAAGCTCCACTGGGGCAGAGACTTATCTAGTTCTTGATTAATTAAAATGTTCTTGGTTTCTTTTTATGGGGTTGTATAGTTTATTAAATGGCTGCTGTCAGATTGCAGGCATCCCGACTGCCAGTATTTCATACCCAACCTGAGTACAGAACTAATAGCAGTGGATGACTGAAGATAGAGCACACTGCTTAAAATGAAGTAATACTGAGCACAGGATTAATAGTATATAATGGAAGGCACACTTGTAGTGTGTAACAGGTACTGTAGGCTGGAAATAATGTTCACCAGGTACACTGTAGATGAGACTGCAGACTGGTAGCGATGTGCACCTGGTGGAGCTGGGAAGCTCTATGCACAGTGAGGAATTTGGGGAACAGGAGTCCAGAGGCGTCAATTACACTGGTGAGCACATGTAGCCTGTAGATGAGACTACAGAACGGTAGCGATGTGCACCGGGTGAAGCAGGGAAGCTCTGAATACAGCAAGGAATTCTGGGAAGAGGAATCCAGAGGAGTCAGTTAAACTCATGTGCCCAATACAATGTGAAGGGCAGACAGCAGAAAGTAACTGTCTTTGATCTGCCTATATCTAAACACATCACAACACTGTGTTTGGTTCCAGCTTTCTTTGTCTCAAGAATCACTATCCTGCTCATAGACAATAGGCCATCCTGTCAGGTAAATTGACATTGTCTTTCTGCCAGGCTCAGCATAATTGAATGTACATTTAGAATTTACTATCTGCTTCAACAACTCCTGAGGATTTAATATGCTAATGAAAACTTTTGATATTCCTGGACCCCTTATGTGGATGATAAATGCCACAGGACACACAACCTTCTCTAATAAAGGCAGTCATCTTTATGTCCTCACAACCAGTGATGTAACTAAGGGGGGTTGAGCGGGGCACGTGCCCTGGGCACTGTTTAGGACCCGGCAGGGGGGCGCAGACAGAAGTCAGTGTGATGATTGATATGATAGTGACAACAGTATGCCCACTGCTGCCGACACCTGGAGCCACACTGCTCTAATTTATGCTGAATTATTCCTTCCTGATGATTCCCTAATCCTGGTCCAAGGGGCAAGGGCACTGGGGCAAGGGGTGCGTGCAGCCATCAGCCAGACCAGGACCACTGCTCCTTTACATAAAAGGAGGCTGGGTGGTGCTTGTAGCCTAGGAAACATTGGCCGGCATTGCCCAGCCAATAACAGAGGAAAGCAGCCACGTCATTGGGTGTGCAGGGGTGTCTGGAAGCCATCACACAGGCTTCTAGGCTGCAAGTGGAACCACCTAGTGGGTGGTTCTAGTGGCTGCGAGGGGCTTGCTGGGCAAGTGATGTGATTGACAGGTGTGCTGCGTGCCCAAATTGGCATCTGATGTCACCTGGCCCATGGTCTGCTCCAGTCCAGACTGCAAAGAAGTTGGAGCAAGCAAGTGTGGAGGAGTTCATCTGTGCTCTGCCTGCTGGAAATTTTTTGTCTAGTGCAGCTGCTACTAGTGCTGCACTCACATTGGTATGCTTCACTGACTGCCCTGCCTACTGCCTGGAATACTGGCCTTGTTGGAGAGCAGCTAAGCTATGTCTGAAGTAAGGTAAGTGGCTACTTCCATGGGCCTAGCAGCTACCTGCCCTGGACTAGCTGTGTTGTTAGGTTAGGCAGTTTTCATTTCTAAAAAAGCCAATTATGTGTCACCTGATGCCAGTGTGTGTGTATGTGTATCTGTGTTAGTGTGTATCTGTCAGTGTGTGTATCTGTGTCTGTGTGCTGAGAGACAATGTGGGGGGAAGATGATGGTGTGACTGAGAGACTATGCAGGGGGGAGCTGATTGTGTGACTGAGATGACACAGGGGGTGGAGATGACTGTGTGAATGAGATGACACAGGGGGTGGAGATGATGCAGTGTGTGCCAGAATGCCAGGGCAATAAGGCGTGGGGGGCTCAAAGTTGCAACACTGTAATCAGGTGTGTAATCTTGGTGTTGTGCAAGTGTTGCACCCAGTAAAATATAAAGAGATCAGAAAGTCTATGTCCACACACTGCAGGAACCACCTGGTTTTGAGTGTTCTACCACTAGCTTGCCACACCACCAACAATCAAGTGCACTTTCTGGACAACATACAGTAAAATCTCCTGAAACAAATTGTGAGGGGGAAGAGGGCAAGACATAATTACCCAGGCAAGTTTCTAATTTGATCTTTTTTTCTGGTAATCCTTGCTAAAAAAAAAATTTCAGTTGCACCATTGCAGTCAGTTGGAATTATCATTGGCAAGGCTTGAGTTGTCGGAGCAGTGTTTAAGGGAAACTCTGTCTATTGTGACTGACTGCATGAGTGACACTGTGGTTCTGCAGCTGCTGCCAGCCTGCTGCTAAAAGCGACTAATTTATAATTTCTTCATAAATATAATATGCCTTTTATACATATTATACCACAGTGGAGTCACTTATACACATACACATTATGCTACTTTAGAACCTCTTATACACTTATGGCATGGTAGAGCCCTTTATACACATATACCATGGGAGTACCTCCACCTTATTCCTCCTCATTGCTAGTTCTTATCATTCCTCCTCATCATACCTCCTCCTCATTCTCATCATTCCTCCTCCCCCTTATTCCTCCTTCTCACCATTCCTCTTCCTCCTCCTCATTATGCCTTCTCATTGTTCCCTCGTTCCTCCTCCCAGGTGCGCTGCCGGGCCCCGGTAAAGAGGGGGCGTGGCCTAATCACGGGAGGCATGGCCACGCCCCCTCGAATGAAAAAGTAAAAAAAAGTATACATTTGCAGCACCGCGTAGCGGCGCTGCACGCCGGGGAGGGGGGCACTGCGAGCCCCTCAGCCCAGCGCAAAGCCAGGGGGGGTGCGATCAGTGTGATCGGTCCTCCCCTCAGGCATAGGAGATTAACACTTTGTTGAGACCTGTTGAGTGCCCTCCATTTCCCAGTATTTTTACATCCCTTGGACTGGCACATAGGCACGTTGTATACCTCCATTGGTGAGTGCCAGACCTTTGCGAAAAAAAAAAAAAAAATATATATATATATATATATATCTATAAGGAATGGAACGCAAACAGTTAAAATCAACAGTGCCAGTTGCAGGGTCAATAATTATTCATAGCAGCAAAGGTCCCATCAGAAAGCATGGAGCTAGACCAGCACACTGTATTATATTCAATCACCACAATTTAATGTCCAAAAAAATACAGGGTTCAAAACAAGCTTTCAAGCCATAAAGGTAGGTTGGTACTTAGCAGTTAAATGCATTGTTGTAAGGTAATGGTAACCAGGCAGCAAAGCTCAGAACCTGGTCTGACCAGGAAGCACACAAGATCCCATACCTGCCGAGGAGGTCAAAGTGAGAGGCAGAGGAAAGCAGATTACAAGAAAGAAAAATTAATTTTTAATCTATCCTCTAGAATATTACATGAGGATGAGATTAGTGTGTTGCAAAAAGGTCTAAATTTTGTTCCTACCAGTACTTTCAATGACCTGCAGAGTAAAATAGATACTAATAGATTAAATTGACAGTTAAGATTAAAAGAGTATTTTGGTAATAAGGATTCTATTCCTCAGACACTGCATCATTTAGAGTGCCCGATCAGGACTAAACCAAATTTTGATCCTGTTTCAACAAATTATAACATCAAGGCATTCACAAAAATTCTTAATAAAAGTATTGAGGATTGTAAGTCATGTACTACCATAAGTAAACAAAATCTTACCAAAAATGAGAGTATAGGACTTAAAAGATTGGCTACATATGATGATATTACTATCACCCTGCAGATAAAGGGGGCGGAATAGTAATACAAAATACGATTGATTATATAGCAGAGGCAAATAGGCAATTGTCTGACAACACAGTGTATATAAGATTAGATACTGATCCGACAAAATCCTTTTGTAAAGAGTTGGAAGTAATTTTACAAACAGCTTTTGAGAAAGAATTAGGGCCTCATTCAGAGGCGGTCGGAGGATGCAAGTGGTCATTCAGAAACTGGGCGGCTGCTTGCATCCTGACATGCAGCCTCTGTTTCGGTCGTTAGGCTGTGGGTTTACACCCACATCTCTAATGACCGCTCGGGTGATGGTCGCGATGGTCAGAGACCATCGCGACCATCGGGGCTTACGACGAGACCCTAGGGTAGGGTCTCACTTGTCGTAAGCCCCGGAGAGCTTCCGGCTCTGTCAGAGCTGGAAGCTCTCCACTGACATCACTAGTGATGTCAGTGGGGCCTCCCCCTAACAGTAGGCATTCCCATGGGAACGCCTCCATTTGGGCTGTCACCCCCCCGGCCCACCTTCCAAACAGGGCGAGCTGTCAATCAACATTGACAGCTCGCCCCCTTTGGAAAGAGACCTACAATGACCGGCGCTGTCGGTTGTAGCGGGTCTCATGCATGCGCACGAGGGAGCCAGCTCCCTCCTGTGCATGCGCACTGGCCAAACATCGAGGCAGCCATGCTGTCGTAGAACGTACGGCCGCCTCTGAATTAAGCCCTTAATCCCTAGATCAGTACTGACTACACTGATTCCAGAGAACCTACGTATACCTATGTTCTACACCTTACCCAAGGTCAACAAGGATCTGCAACAACCCCCCGGATAGGCCAATTATATCAGCCCGGGGGTCTATGTTTTATGAGGTTTCCAAATATTTGGACTACTATATGCAACCGGTGTTCCAAAATGAGTTGACATATTTGAAGGATACTACCTCACTATTATGTAAACTTGGGAAGATTAAAGTGTTGCCAGGCATTTTTTTCATGTGCACAATTGATGTGGTCTCTCTTTATGCTAACATCCCACATCGGAGAGGGATTGAGGCTTCGAGACAACTGCTTACTAATAATCTTAAGTATGTGGGAACTGACTTATCTTTCTTTCTACAACTGCTTACGATAGTCTTGACTAAAAACTATTTTCTATTTAATGATTCATTGTACTTACAATTATTGGGCTGCACGATAGGGTCATGTGTGGCCCCCGCATATGCTAATGCATTTATGTTTCAGTTAGAGCGAGATTTGTTTTTGTCTAATGAAAAATACTCTAAATACATCAAATTTTTTACATGCTATATAGATGATGCACTGCTAATTTGGACTAGCAGTGAGGAGAATTTCCTCTCAATGATGAATGAAATTAACAGCCAAGATGAAAATATAAAATTTACATATGATATACAGGGGTCTGAGATTCATTTTTTGGATGTTAATATTAAAATTGTTGATGGACTTATACAAACATCGCTCTTTCAAAAACCTACAGATTGTAAAACCTCCTTTTGTAATCGAGTCATCACCCAGTCCCATTGAAACGAGGTCTCCCCTTTTCACAATTTTTGAGGATACACCGCATTTGCAGCAGTGAGGAAGATAAAAAGGTACAAATGTCCCTCATGATATATAAATTCCCCAAGAGAGGATATCCCAGACAACTATTGGAAGATGCAAGACTAAAGGCCCTAAACATTCCTTGATGAGAGACATTAAAATCTAGATCTAAGAAGGATTTACAAAATACTGTGATATGGGTTAATAATTATAATGTACATAGTGGACGAATTAACAAAACAGCAATAAAGTTCTCCCGTTGATTAAGTTTGATAAAGAAGTACCACTATTGAAGGAAACCCGACTTCTTCCATGCTTTAAAAGGGGTAGGAGTATCAGAAATATCCTTGTACGCATGGATGTTAAAACCCCTAAACCGGTAACTCAAAGTAATTTTCTGTCAAAAAAAGTAGGCAATTTTCGGTGTCTAGACTACCTGTAGCTACTTGGAGATCGGAGATAGTTTCCCGCTCCCACACTCTGGGAGAAAGATAAGAATCAAATACACTTTGACATGTTCATCGAGATACGTGGTATAATTTATTAGGTTACTTTATGTGTGAAAAACCGCAAGAAAATTTAAAGAAAGAATGGCACTGCATCGCAACTCGATCAGAACTGCTACAGAGGGGAATCTCAATGAACAACCTGTAGTGCGACATTTTGGGAAGTATAAACACTCGCTTGCGACCCTCAGGTATAAGATAATTGATTTCATCCCTGATGACCCTAGAGGTGGAAACAGGGATTGTAAACTGTTACAGAGAGAAGCCTGGTGGATTAACTACCTCAATACTGTTAAGCTGCACAGACTGAATGATTCTCTTTCTCTATTCTGTTTTTTGTAAAATGTATAGCTGTGCTTAGGCATCTAAGTCATTATTAATATGATAGTTTCTCCTGAGATTTATTGTAGCATTTATTGTAACATTTTTGTTGCCAGCCTTGTTGTTATGGTGATGGAATTGTCACTTTGTTTCTATAGGATAATTTTCCCTTACATGGACGTCACTTCCGCACTTGTGTGCAACGAGGGACACCGGCAAGGGAATGATTGATTAATGTCAGATTTCACTACTGTGGTGTTCGTATATTAGGTAAGATAGCTCTTTTCTATGTTTTATGTTCCTGATGAAGATTGTAATAAACTGAAACTGCTGACTCAATTTAAGGATCTCTGACCAGAGTGTTAAGTCTGTGAGTGCCGCTGCTTTGTTTGTATTTTTTCCTGGTGGAATTGGATGGCACCCAGCTACAGTATATATTGAGCAGCGTTTGGGAGTGCCGAGGACTATGTCTTTATATATATATATATATATATATATATATATATCCCTGAAGATGGGGGGCAGTCCCATCTGCGCTGGATTAAAGAAATATTGAGTGCATTTAAAAGTCTGCTGAGTGCTCCCTTATTCTACCTCTATGCATTTGGAAGGGCCGACATCCTAGGAGGGCACTGCAGCAAGTTACCTTCATTGGACATAGAAGTGCCGGGTCACACATTTTTGATTTATGTGTATATATATATATATATATATATGACAGGGCCAGCATAATTACACATGAAGTAAATGTGAAATATCCTGATCTCCCAAGTTTGGCAGAGCAAAGGCATTAGGATTGTGTAAATGTCCAGTTCAGGTATTGCCTCAATCAGTGCCTGGAAAGGCAGCTGATTACAGACACCTGTGAGAAGCTGGTTTAAGAACTGCAGAGACACTGGGGAAACTGAGCCTGATGGTGAAATAGTCACCCAGCTTATAGGCCTGTGGTGACTAGTGTTAGGGTTCCTGGATCTGCGAGTCCACTGAAGAAATATTGCTGTATTGGAAAACTTTGTATGACATCTTGCCTGTGAAACTGCCATATCTTGTGTACCTGCCTGTGGTGAGCCATAAAAGCTACTGACGGATTTTTACCCGGTCTATGTGATTCTTATCACATTTGGCACCCAAACAGGGACCCTTGCTGGATACTGCTACACAGCAAGAGCCCAGATGCAGTGACTGGATCCACCCACAGTGGCAGTGAGACACTTTGCAGAATGCTACCCACTGCACAGCGGCTTGGTGAGTTAGTGGCTTTACTAGCAGCTGGGTGAGTGTGGCAGGCCATCCATAAAATGGCAGTTGTTCACAGTGATATAATGTCTGTGTATATGCAAATTGTGCACAATATAAAACTGCTCAATTCCTGTGTATGTGTGAATGGCCAGGGAATGTGGTGCAGTTTTAAGAGAAGCCAGCTGATATAGTTTGTTGGGAATCTGGCTTCCAAAAGAGAATTTATAAAACCTCCTAAGTTTGTCCATAAAGGGATAAAGCAGTGTAATAAGGAGGAGCTTTTGAAAGGTTTTGCTGAAATAGCTGCAGGGCAACAAGCTCTGGTAGCAGGGCATCAAGCACAGATGCAAGGACAACAAACTCAAATTCAGTTATTACATGCAGAGTTAACTGAAATAAGGAAAGGTGGGTATGAGCGAGAGGTGTTACAGAAGCTTATTCCATCTGATGACATTGGAGTTTTTCTGTGCACCTTTGAGCATACTGCTGCATATTTAAAATGGCATGAGGAGGAGTGAGCTGCCAGACTTGCTCCCTGTCTCACAGGGGAACCTCAGAGAGCATATGTTGATTTAAACATGACAGAGGCAACCTCCTAATCGCACTTGAAAAATGCCATACTAAGCAGAGTTGGAGTGAAAGGACCTAGCAAAGCTTAGGAGTTTCAGGAATGGCAGCTAAACCCATCTGAAGCTCCAAGGGTCCAGCTGGCCAACTTAGCCAGGCTGAGTATGGCGTGGTTGCAGCTGGATAAGAACTCTGCTCAGTGTATAGTAGAGAAAGTGGCTTTGGTCCATGCTGTGTGGATACTAGATCATATGGTGCAACAATGGGCTCTACAGGCTGATCCTCAAACGTTTGAGGAGTTAGCAGTGGTGATTGAATGGTAACTGACTTTTGGGGAGTTAAACAAAGCCAAACAGGGATTCCAGCCAGTTCTCAAACCTAGAACTCAGGCCCTCCTTGGCCAGTGAGCAGCTAGAGGGGAGTGAAACCAAGACAGAGTGGGTTCCCATTGGCAAGGAAGTCTCCTTGCAGGACTTTGACCAGGATCAGCAGAATTATGGGAACTTGATAAATGCATTTGAATATGTTTGAAAAATCATATATCACATTTATTATCTATACACATAAAATCATAAATGTATAAAAAATTGGAGACATCTCTATCAATATAACATAAGAGAATTAATGATATTCAGTGCTCTGTAATCTTTTCAGCTGCTGGGAAGTCCCTCATTGGATGGTTATTTTGGCTACAGGTTGTAATTGTAGCAAGACATCAGGAAAAAGTTGTGTGCAGCAAATATTTACCAAGTGGAACAATCTTAGTATGGCAGTACAATTAGCAGATAACCGCAAGGCAAGGTAGTAATAGTAGTCCACTTGTAGCTGTGTCCTGAGTCCTGAGAGAAAAGAATCCAAACAGCTTGGCTAGTGTGTCCCAAGTCCACGGAATACGAGTGTCACTTCCAAAGTCAGTGCAGCAGTGTAGGGAATTGCTTAATGCGTTTGGCTGGACAATGTGCATCCAGCTTCATCAGACATGCTTCTAAAATAACAATCCAATGAGGGACTTCCTAGCAGCTGGAAAGATTACAGAGCACTAAATATCATTAATGCTCTTATGTAATATTGAAAGATGTCTTCAGTTTTTTTAAACATGTATGATTTTATGTGTATAGATAATAAATGTGAGATATGATTTTTCTACACATCCATTTCTCTATCAATGGTATTTAATTTTTATATGAATGGTATATAAGCGCCGGTCTTCAGACATATATATTTTCATATTCCCAAAAGGTTGACAACCTTGACTGGCTGCTGGTTGACAGCGCACTTGTGATTTTATCTACTATTTCTGCATATCTAGATGATATAGTCATCTATAGCCCCGACAAGGAGACACACCTACCAAGAGTAGAAGCAGTGTTGCAATTTTTATGGGCACATGGGTTTACTGATAATCCTGAGAAGTGTGCCATTGGAATGGTGGAGGCAAAATACTTGGGATATATTGTAGGCATAGGGCAGGTAAAACCTCAGCCCAGTAAGGTGGAGGCGGTTCTCACATGGCCTAAACCCAAATGTAAACCCCAGCTCAGAACATTCCTTGGCCTAGTGGGTTACTACCGCAGATTCATTCGTGATTTCACCACTAGGGCTGCACCATTAACTGAGTGTCTCAAAAAACAGTCCCCAGCCAAGATACTGTGGTCTAGAGCAGCAGAAGCTGCATGGTACGATTTAAGGTGCAGGCTCCTAACTTAAAATCAGTTTACATTGCAGACAGATGCCTCAAGTACAGAATTGGGAGCAGTACTTTCCCAAGTGGTAGAAGGGGAAGAGAAACCCATCCTCTACCTCAGCCAGAAATTGCTCCCAAGGGAGCGCAAGTACTCCACTGTGGAGCAAGAGTGCTTGGCAATCAAGTGGGCAGTAGACTCATTAAAATATTATTTGTTGGTGTGGGAGTTTGTGCTGGTTTCAGATCATGCCCCTTTACAATGGATGCACACAAAATAAGAAGTGAATGCTCGTGTAACCTGCTGGTTTTTGTCTTTGCAGCCCTTTAAGTTTGAGGTGCAGCATCGTCCGGGGAAACAGCACCTCAATGCTGATGCCCTTTCCAGGAAGTTTGTTGGGCCCGATCCTCCAAGCAACCCTATGGTGAAGCTAGATGAAGAGGAGGAAGAGAGTGAGGATGGAAAACTGTGGAAGATGGCAGAGAGCTGTGTACCCGGATGGATGGCACAAATAGATGTGGGTGAGGCAGATAGCTCGCCTGAAAGTGTTTTAGCTTTACCAGGGTGGTTGAAGCTAAGTGGAAAGGAGTGAGATAGGGTCAGCATAATTCCACATGAAGTAAATATTTAATATCTAGATCTCCCAGGTTTGGCAGAGCAAAGGCATCAGGATTGTGTAAATGTCCAGTTCAGGTGTTGCCTCAGTAAGTGCCTGAAAAGGCAGCTGATTACAGACTCCAGTGAGAAGCTGGTTTAAGAACTGCATAGACACTGGGGAAACTGAGCCTGATGGTGAAATAGTCACCCAGCTTATAGGCCTGGGGGTGACTAGTGTTAGGGTTCCTGGACCTTCGAGTCTACTGAAGAAATATTGCTGTATTGGAAGACTTAGCATGACATCTTACCTGTGAAACTGCCCTATCCTTTGTACCCACCTGTGGTGATCAATAAAAGCTACTGATGGATTTTACCCAGTCTATGTGATTCTTGTCACAAAATATATATATATATATATATATATATATATATATATATATATATATATATATAAGTGATGGTAAAGTGCTAAATGGCAAATATGTTTGTCCAAGTTTTCTGACCTATGTGTTTTAAAACCCACAGGAAATGTCTGTTTCTGCTAAACAGACTTGATCAGAGTTTGGGCTTTAAGTAAAAGCCAGATAAATAATGGGTCCTAGGGCTGTGGATGTGAGAGAGAAGAGAGGGCTCCATCCACAAAGGCCTTCAGCCTGAGAGCAGGCTAATTAGTCCCTGCAGCTGTGAGAGGCTAATAAAGACTGTGTCAAGGTTTGGCTCAGGGTCTAATACCTGAGGCGGTCAGGCTTGTCAGAGACATTGTGATGTTCTACTTGTAAGTGCTGTGCATATGCCTATGTTTGTGGTGAGGGCAGTAGGCCCTACCACTTTGAGAGAGAGAATTTATTGTTTACTTAGTGCCCAGACGGTCTAGGAATTATTTTTATGTTTTCTATTTTTATACTGCACAATAAAAACTAGATGCAACTAGCTTGCATGAAAACCCTGGACTGGTGTGCTGTGTCCTAGCTGCTATGTGTTTGGAGGTGCCCATCTACCCCAGATGAGAGACCTCCAACTCCGGTCCTATTACTATATATATATATATATATATATATATATATATATATATATATAATTAGTTGCCAATGCATGGCTAAATTATATATTAACACTTTGGTGAGAGAGAATGACTACAAGGTGTATACCAGATTGTACATGGTTCCCATGAAATTAAATTCCACATATCCCCAAACCTCTGATTTGTGATTGAGAAACTATGGTCACAGTGGAACCTTTTTACACATATGGTAGGAATGTGGGGTGCTATTCTTGATCTGATTGCTTGAATTACTGGCATTTCTAAAAACCTTTTGTTTTTTCTCCTATCACATCCAATCTTCAGATAAGCGCATATGTAACACCACTAAGCTGCAAGTTGCTAGAGAATGGAAAAAGCATCTCCAGGCCCCCTTGAACACATTGATTACCAGATGCAGGTATACTGTGTCCATGGAATACATAGCCAATCTTTTTGCATGACACAGTGGAATAATTTCATAACAATTGAGACATATATACATAATGGTGTTACCTTTCCGGGTTCAGTGTAAATATCTATCTGAGTTCCTCCCTACCCTAAGAAAGGCAGATTGAGTCTTATGTTCTGTTTCTTAGGCTTTTTTTGTTTGCACATTTAAAATGCTTTCTCGATAATTTAGCATTTGTTATGCAAATGGTTATAGGAGTTTATTTTTCTTCTTTTTTGTTTTTAATTAATCATTTGTTGATTTGTTTACTTATAACTTTTGCAAACCTGATGGGCTCTGTTTATTATCGGTCTCTTTCTCTTCTGTCTATTGCCATTACAAATAAACAGATTGCGAAAAGAAATAGGAATTGCACTTTTTTTGCAATCAACAAAATGCAAGTGACAGCAAATTTTAGAAAAAGTAATTGAAATAAAAAATATTCCATACTCATTTGCATAAATTCTTGCATAATGATGCTGTTGTGGTCAATTGACTAATAACATTTAAAAATCAACTTTAAATATAAATTACTATACACCTGCCAACAAAAAAAGTAATTATGATTAACCACAAATAAAGATCACTTCTTTCTGTGGTATGTGCTTTCAGTTCTCTTGGATGTATCTTGCCGAGATCACCATGGTCTCCAAAGAGCTACTGTATTAAAATATCTACAAGATTGTTGAAAGATTCCAGTCAGGGGAGGTGTAGAAAAGAATTCTAAAAGCTTTATACTGTATGTACCATAGAACACTTTCAAATTTTTCAACAATAAGTGGAGAAAATGTGGCACAATAGGGATATTGGTAATTTCACTCTCCAACATAATAGAAATTCAATGCAAGTCCAGGGCTGTCATCAGAAATTAGAGGGGGCCAAGTTCAAATGCAACATAGTCCTACAACTCCTTAATCACCCTACTACACCCTCCCCTATGGTGGGCCCAGTGATGTAACTCAGAGCAATGGCATGAAGTGTTTTAGTACTGTCCAACAGTACTAAATTACACCACATACTCCTCAGACATGTCCCTCTGATCTCTCCACATGCCATCGGACATCCGACATAAAATAGAAGAAATAAAAAATAAATAAATGTAAAAAAAATATAAAAAATTCTAATATTTTAAACCCTTTAAAAACATTTTTGAAAAAAAACTTTATTCAAAGAATAAACATTCATTGGAGCCATTTCTGATGGGGAAGGGGACAAAATTACAAATGAGGAAGGGGGAAAATGCACAGATGTGAACGAGACACATAAAAATTTGAGAAGGGCAGGGGCAAACAGGATTTTTTAGAGGGGTTTCTGTACAATATATATAGGAGGGCTGTTTGTGTCATTAGGCCCTGTTTTTGAAGGGGGGTGGGGCCAAAATGATGTATTCTCATAGAAATTAATCATCTTGGCCCTGATACCTTCTGATTACTCCATGAGGGGATGTGGCTCTGGTTTAGGAAAACAAAATCAGTCTGGTGGTTGGGGTTGGTTGGGTACTCAGAACCCCCACCACCCTCCCTACCTGCATGTGCCACAGCAGGGGGCATAGATGGTAAAGGAGGCAGGGGCACAGATGGTGAAGGGACAAAGGCACAGATGGGGAAGTTTGCAGAGAAACCATTTGGGAAGGGGGAAAAGGTACAGCTGGAGGAGAATGCAAAAAACTGATTTTGAAGGGGCAGGTGGATAGATTTGGAAAAGGTCAGAAGCACAGATGATAGAGCACAGAAGAACACATAGTATGGGGCAGAGGCACAGATGAGGAAGGGGCAAGGGCACAGATTAGGAAGAGTGCAGGGGCATAGGTGGGGAGGACGCACACATGGGAAGGAATTGGCAGAGGCACTGCTTGGGACCTTCTGAGTGCCTGTATTACTGTTAACCATAAAAAGAGTAGTTCACGGAAATAGAGTGGGCAGAATGCGGGAGAAATGCCTACCCTTCCGGGGGTGCGGAGGGTTACCCGAAAAATCATGAGCCTCCCGCGAAAACCAGGAGGGTAGGCATGTATGGTGTGAAGCCCGATGGTCGCCATGGTCACAATGGTGATCCGATCTATAGATGCTGCACTCGGATCGCAGATGTATGCAGGAGGTGTCTATTTCTGACAGGCACCTCCTACTGCATTAGCATATTAGGTGGATAGTATTGCACAGCCACTGCCCTGCAAAAGATGTTATTACCATGGTCTCATACTACATGTACTGCGGAAAATACCACATCTAGCTGTTTATGTACAGCACCATTGTAACATTATTCTATTTTAAAATTATTTAAAAAAAAATAATTATATATCATGAATAATATTTTCTTATCATTTTGTTTCCAAGGTAACATTAATGACAATTTATTTCTGCCATCGGAATAATTAACATGACCAATACATGTTAATTTCCCATAATTGGTCATAGACATATGAAAATAAATACTTAGACTAGATACAGGTCCACATGGTTACTAAACAAATATATATTAAAACAGAAGGAAACACTGTCATATGAAAATTGCAATTTTATTTTCAGCAGGCATGCATTGTGATTCACACACTTAGGATATTAAGGTTTAATAATGCATCTTAAACTTTTGTTCTAGTTTAAAGTCTTTAAATATGTCATTCTTATTTTATATTACAATTCATTTATAACTTTGCATCTGTCATTCCAAGGACATAAGGTACAGATAGATTTATGAAAAGTTGGCCTGCATTCTAAGAAGGAATGAATTAGCATAACTTTGTGAAGCTTCCTGTATATTAAGGAGCTTCGATCACTAGTAAAAATCTGTTTCATGCACTAGTCAACCATCTTTACTTAAATATTAAGCAAGGTATATGACCTGTGGCCTAAAGAATCACTCTCGTATAGCATCAGAAAAATCTATTAGCTGTCAATGATGTGCCACGACCACAACTCTCTCAAGGCACTTTTTGTGGACATTATTAATATAACCCTTCCATTAGGCATACTCACAGAAAATAACCTTGGGCTTTTCAGGGTCAGTATATAATTCCTTAGAGGAACATTCTGATTTTTGTCACTCTGAGATCAACTACTAGCCATTGTCATAGACTCTAAACTGAAACTGCTATAACTGAATTGTCCTCAAATATATTTAATGCAAGAATACTAATGAGCCAAAACACATAAAAGCATATAGGTGTGATAGCAATTGATTATCTCTGGGGGAAAAAAATTAGGACTGTGAATCCTTCAATATTAAATTGTAATATCTGTTTTATTTGGATGCAAGTAATTGTTTGCAATAAAAATAGATGATAAAAAAACAATGAAATACTATAATATAAGCAATATCATAACATGTTAAGCAGAGTATCCTGCTATTTAATGCCCAGTAGACACATATTTTCCATACAGATATGAGCTGTACCTCCCACATACTGTAATTACCATTTATTCCTAACAAAGTTGTTACCTCCAAGAATCAGGAAATGTTTATATACTTTTCAATTGTGTGAAATGTAAAGCAGAAAAGTATTATTGCTAGCCCAGATGTATAATTTTCATTATAAAATTTTGATAAACTTGGTAAAGGAATAATAATGGCCCTTAGAAGAAAATGAAGACAATATTAGAGCAGCTAGATTAAATGCAGATGTAATGTCAGTGAGATGCTGATGTGTACAGTATATTGTTACACTAGGGTAATTTATAATGGCTGCTGAAAAGGCCATCATATTTTTATCCTCTTGCTTCAGGCAGCACAATTCTATGTGTAACAGATACAAAGTTCTCACAGCTTGCTTCTGTTTCCCCACCTCTGACCATGGCATCCCCGGTATTGATTGCAGAATTGAGTAAAGCATGACACCAATCACTTGCATTTCCTACTGGAATCATAGTATTAGGAAAGCATTGATTGGCAGAAAAGAAAGCCAAGGGCAAAGGGCATAAAGTCGATTGCCTAGGGTGCCACTTCCCTGCAGGCATAATGATGAGATTCACTGCTATTTACGAGGCGTTAACTAAAAGTTTGCCGGGGGGAACCAAATTGGTCAGAGCCAACACTGGTTGGTAGAATGAGGAAAGGGTGCTTTCCTAATACAGTACCTGCAGGAGTAAGCACAAATTAACTTCTCCAATCACTTCATGTGGTCACCAGAAAAAGGCCCTTTTAAGTAATTCCATAAGGATCTGCTCTACAAATGCCATCTCAGGCTTGACAGTCCCAAATCTGTCACAAGGAACATTCTGGGCTGGATTATAGGCGAGGCAAACAGAATGATCATCCAAGGGCCCCCACACATTGCCCCTACCTGGCCCACTCTGCCACCTCCCTTGCCTGTCTGGCTTCCGCAAGCATAGCTGACTCGCACAGACACACACTGCAAAGTCTGGCCCTCCCCCTACTCACCTTCCAGTTCAGGGTCCAGTCCAGTTTTCCCTCAGGTGGAGTGGATGTGCTCCTCAGTGCTCTGCTTGCTCGCCTGGCTCCCCGCTCTACCAGCCCAGGCTGCTGCTTCTCTGTGAAAGCCGGGCCAGTGACAGCACAGTAGTGTATATTTCTCCTTCTGTTTCTGTGCCTGGATGTGACGTGCAGTGAGGGCAGAGTGCAGTTTCCTGCCCATACAGTCCACCAAAAGAAGACAGTTGTCCCCTCATGGGCTCGGTGGCACGCTACTCTCGCCACAAGATTATATTCCCCCTCTATGCCCACGTGGATGGTAAGGAAAGATGCTGGACAATTGGGGCCAGATTAAAGACAGGTCGACAGGGGCTGTCATCCTGGGGCCACCACACATAGGGGGCCCCCACACACTGTCCCCAGCCCCCATGCACATCCAGATGAACTGGGGTTCTTTTGGTTATTTAACAGAGCCGCCTGTTGCGGCCCATGGTTAAGCCCTGCCCCTCCCTACATTTGACCGTGCCCCCTTTTAAAAAGACCTGTGAAAGATGCTGTTCCATCTCCTGCCTCTGAAACCAGGAGAGGTAAGCAGGTGTATGTGTCTGTGTATGCAGAATGTTGATTACAATAGCAGCATTTACTTTCCAGGTAATATGGGCCCACAAGTGTCACTGCCCCCAGGACTTGGGTCAGCCCCAGGGAGGGAGAAAGCTGCAGCCTGATGCTAGGTACCAACAGTAGCAGCAATGTTTTATTGATAGGGGCCCCTACACGTTTGTTGCCCAGGGGTCCCCATAGACCTTAATCCGGCCCTGTGGACAGTTACTAATGACGTCATGGTACAGAAACAGAAGGGGCTCTATCCACTACCATGACAGCACCTCCGGCAGAAAGAAGATGACTGATGATAGAACAATGAGCACCACTCGCAGCCACCGGGGTCCTGACAGGTAACGCACCGGTTCCTGGTCCTCTCCTTGTATGTGTGTTTGTGTGTGTGAGTTCATTCTGCCCTCCACTGCCTATTGCAGCTGTGATGGGGAGCTCCAGCCGGCAACCTTGCATTGCAAGATTTCACCTGCCTGCCCAGAGACCACCATCCCTGCTGTCTCTACTGCCACCAGTGTTCCTTACAAATGCCACCTGCCATGTGTGGTACTATCATGCAGGTTCATAGGAGTGAAAACAGGTGGTTAACATCAATTTGATTGGTTGGGGCCCCCACAACTTAGTTGCCCCGGAGCCCCCACAAGTCTTAATCTGGCCCTGGTAACATTTAAATGTACTTTTGTTCATGTGATATTGGAGAGCATTTCAAAAGTTAGCAGCAGGTGATACTGTTTGAATACTGTGCTACAGCAAGGTGTATTGTGTAGACTGAGATCAGGGCACCAGCAGAAATTGGCACACGTGGAGTCAAGGCACAGTTCAAGGGAAATCCAGGAGCTGGTCAGAATACATACTAAAGTCTACACACAATGAGGCTAAGGTGTAGCAAGGCAATGTAAGGGAAATGCAATAAACAGGTCAATGCAAAGGCAGAGGGCGGCACACAGTAAAGCTGAGGTGAAGCACATTACAGTCCAAGGGAAATCCAGTAGTGGGTCAAATACATAGACAGGTGGTACACAATTACATTAATATGAGTCTATGCACAGTACAAGTGAGATCCAAAAAGTGGGTAGGACACAGGCAGAATTCAGTACACAACAGAACTGACATACAGTAGGAATATGGAAAAAGATTTAGAAATCATTGGGGCACCAGAACACCAGGATCTTGCTGTAATAGTCAAGCACTGAGGCCTAAAGCTAACTTCTCTAAATAGGGAAAAAATAGATAACATCACTGGCAGATGGAGCACACCATGTTGCCATGGAAGCAAACCACTTTAACCCGTATCTGTGAGTCAAGCACCAATACCATGCTGCTGTGCCCATACATAATCTGCAGGCCGAGCACTAATACCTTGGCTGCCTAGATAATGTCACCCACCTGGACCACCACAGCAGGCCTTCCTGGACTTTGTAAGGCATCATCCGGCTGAGCTCCAGTGATTTGTGACAGTGACAAGGTTAAAAATGCTCTTGACCTTTTTCTATGACTATTTGTATTCATATAACACTGATTACATGTGCTACCTTGGTTAACTATTACTCCTCTCCTTTTTATTAAGAGGCAGTCCAGAAAAAAGGTCAAACACTGTACACATATTATATACCATCCTGTATACATATATATAAATAAATTAGAGATATGCAGTTCGATTTTCATGAAATACGACCACACCAGAACTTAGGGATTCCGAGTCGAAATGAGTCCCAGTTTGGAATCACTTTGGGGCTCCGAGTCGAACTGAGTCCCGGTTCGGTTCTGCAGTCAGTTCATAGGTTGGATTTAAAAACCAAACTCAGGTTTTGGATTGCATATAAACAGGTCCAAATTACATGATTTTAGCTGTTTTATAAATTTTTTAAGGAATCGAAAACTGAACCAAAACCAAATTCAAGCCAAAACACTTGAGAGTGGTTTTGCCAAAGCCAAAATATGATGATGAATTAGGACCAAAACCAAAACATGGGGATCCTCACCAAGGGTGCCGAGAGGTCGGTGTTATTTACCCGGGCCCAGGCTTACTGGAGTGACCCAGGTCCGATGCTGTGCCCACCCTCCCTCTTACCTCTCAGCAGACCAGCACACACTGCTGTGTGCTGGACTGCAGTAGGAAACTGCTCACTGCTGCTGAGCAGCAGCAGCAGCCTCATCTGCCTGTGGGGGGAGCAATCACACTGATCGCACCCCCTCCCTGGAAATTGTACTGGGGTGAGGGGCTCATTGCGCCCCCCTTCCTGGTGCGCAGCGACGCTGCAAAAGGATTTTCTCTTTGATTTTTCTTTTCTAAGGCTGAGTGGCCACCCCTTCCCTCGATTAGGTCATGCCCTCTTCCCCTGGGCCAGCTCTCTATGGCCCTGGTCCTCGCATATCTCTAATATAGATATATATAGATAAAGATATATATTATTTTAATTTTTATTTTGTTTATTTTTTATTTATATTCAATATAAAATGCTTGGATTTACCATCAAAACAATTACCACTTTAAATCCAGGAGAAAGGATCACTGAAAATCAGTTCAGGACACTGCGGGCCAGAGGTAATCATTGGGTTCTACACGCTGTGTACCTCTCTGTGCACTGCATGTAATTTTGTCCAGTCTCCAGCATTCCGGTCCCATCCGGTTCTCCAGCATTCCGGTTCCATTCCAGATCTCAAACAATCCAGTCCCATTCTGGTTCTCAGCATTTCGGTCCCAGTCTCGTCCAGTATATTCTGATCAAAGTCAAGTCCAGGGCTACTGTGGTTTTCACTTAATCCAATTCCCATCTGGTTCTAGCCTGGTTGAAGTTACCAAAGCTCTCCTTCATTTTGTCTACCTGCACCTGTGTGCATCAAGTATCTCCACTCTGGCTCCAACCAAGACTCCGGCTGTTCCACCAGTGCCTCCAGTCACCAGTAGCCAGATTTGTGCTACCAGTTACACACAGTGCGCTCTCAATATATTACACCCTTCCTTGCTCTAGTCCATGAGCAGAAATTACATTATGCCAACCAGCTTTCAGCCACTCGCTTTCAACCACTCGCCCCAGATCCCATTCCAGCCACAGACTCAAGTCTGGGTTCACAAACAAACATAAACATGACAAGAGATATGTTGAATATGACCCCACTCACCCCTCTTTAAAGAGCTGGGGTCCTGGCATTTGCTTACATTTTTTCCTTTTATTTTACTTGGAGGGTAGTTTAACAAAAAATGTCCTGCACCAGCATATTATAGGCATACATTATTTTCTCTACAAGGTTGTCTTTCTTGTATTGATAATGGTCCAAGCCACCAACCAAATTGCATACATTCTGAGTCTAAAGTCTGTAGTCTGATAGATGCAGGAGTAACATTGTGCACAGGAGACCAAGGAGTGTTTTTATGAGAAAACCTTTTCTTTTCACTCCTTTTGCTGAGATGAGTCTATAGTGATGCAACAATCCATAATGCTAATCTCATACAAGGATTTATGGTAGCAAGTTCATAATAAGTTCATAACATCATCAAGATTCTTCCACAATTTAGCTGCTATTTTCCAGTTTGTATTGTCAATCCAAAGATGAAACTCCACCACATACTTAAGAGCAGAGCAGGATTCTGCCATAGATTCACCAATTTTGACTCGGCAGTCATGGCACAGAGGGGAATATCAAAGGCTTGTGTGAAGGCATACAGAAACATAGGATAAGAATTTAACATGGGGTGATATTTTTCCAAAAATGGAGTAACAAAAGCTAATGCTGGCCCTTTAATATGGGAAAGAATACATCTCACTTATAAAGAATTATTTTGTTAAGTATTTTAGTGCATTTGAAAATCTAAATTACACTGAGTAATAAATTGTCTTTAATGACCTGGACACCCATCAAAGTTTTCAGATAACTGAATACTGAGCTCTGTAACAGTATCTGTAGATTCAGACTCACGTGCTGTACAGGGCTGTTGTACTGGAATTCTCTGAAATTCCTCTAACTGGATTGAACTGTAGTTAATTGAATCTGCAAGGCTTGTACAGCTTGTGTGTCTTCATTTTCTGCAGAATCCATCTTTTTTATGGTTAGGTGATTCTCTCACATTGATATTGTATCAATACAAATTTTTGGATTTCTATGTGCAGAATTAATCCAAAATATCTTCTATATGGAAACAATTTTTAAAGTCTCTCACCTGCCCTTGGAGGTTTCTCCTGATGGAATGCTTGCCATTTTGTGGGCGGCTGCACTGACATCAGCAGTGATGTCAGTGGGGAGCTTCCTGCTCGATCAGAGCAGGAAGCTCCCTGGGGCTTGCGGCTGCCGAGACCCAACCTTAGGGTCTTGTCGCAAGCCCCAATGGTCACGATGGTCTTGACCATCACAACCATCACCCTGGTCGGTCGCTAAGCTTAGCTAGTGACCAGGAATCGGGACTAAAAAAAGAAGCGGCCGTCCTCATTCAGAGAGAGCGATCGCTTCTTGCGACCGCCTCTGAATGAGGACCTTAATCTTTCTGTTTCAGCACCCTGGCCAGCTCCTATACAACAGCTTTGTGCAAGATTTTTTACTTCACTAAAATCGTCACTGCTCACCTCCCTTTTGTCACAGATGAATGGTTCATACACCTAAACCTTCCTCAACCAATATTGTATAGATTAGTGAAAGCCTCATCAAAATCTGCACAGTGGTTCAAGAGATTATCCCAAACAGACAGACAGACCCCTAAAAAGGGGACTTTATTTTATATATATAGAGATATTTATAACCTTTTGTCATGCAAAATATATGTACCACTGCAGCAGCATAAGTAATCAAACTGTAGATAAGTGTGTACAAAAAAAACAAAAAATATATTCTTTAGACTTGCTTCTGCTAGCACACAAAGATATGCTTTGGGAGCAATAAGGATTAAAATGAAGAGTCATGTTCACATAAAAGTGGATGTCCTTGAAAGATAAAATGTCTGTATGATTGAATTGGATTTACCATATTAAATGTTTTTTAAAGTACGCTATTATCCACTGTAATGTCTAGTAACATTTAACCTTGGCCTTCAGAGGGAAAAAAAACAAAACTTTCCAAGCAGCACTCACTTTTTTGTCTCACAATGGATTATATATTCAGTGTTTAATGTTCATTTTACAGTCACATTTTGTTTCATAGGACAATACACTGCACAAAGCCTAATATGAGAGGTAATTTAAAGGAATCTATTGGCATCATAAATCAAGAGAGGTCTGCTAGAGCAGTTTATGAATAGTAGTAAAACTCTGAACCTGAACTGCATCATTAGAATCAGGAGCTACATATTGTTATTTATAATTGTGTCTACTGGACATCTATTAACTGTTACTATGGACTGAATATTCCATTTTAGTGTTAAAATATCATCAGTTTTTTCTTGTAACATAGTCTGATGTGTATTACATTATATAGACAGTTAATGAAGTGTTCCAAATTTTAATATAAGTTAAACAAAAAATGAAAAGGTTTTATATGTGCAGTCACTTACCACAAAGTCATATTTGGTATTTTAATTGTGTGCCCCCTTATTTGAGTTAGATATCTGTAGCATTCTCGTCAACACTCCCAGAAGTCACGGGAGGCTCCCAATTTTTCGGGTAGCCCCCTGCACCCCCGGAAGTGTAGGCATATCTCCCGCATCCTGCCCATTCCTAGTGAAGCGGGCAAGGTAGGGAGATTTAATGGGGAATTTGCAGGTCCGCTGGGAGGGGTGGGGCTAAATAGTGCAAATTGCGTCATTTAGCCACGCCCCCTCATCGCGGACCCACGAATCATGAACTTTTCCAAGAAAGGGAACCGACCTATAGCAGCAGCTCTCTGGGCTGCTCCCGTAAAGGATAAAAACAAAGTCAGTAAGTATTTTCTATAGACTGTAATGGACCTCTATAAATAGTTTATTATTGAATCATAGAAATGCACATTAACGATTGCACATCTATCTATAGCTCCAATATCCTGTTTTTACTGGACAGTACTGGCTCTGGTCTTCCAGCCAAGTTCTGTCTCAAAATAAGGAAAATCTTAATTTTTCCAGAAATCTCAGATTTTGTATGTTTTGGATTACATACAGTATAAGAGTTCCTCCCTAGTGATCAGGCACCATTTCACACAAGAGAATGCAAGGAGAGGGTATGGTCTGTAGTTGTGCTGCAAGCAACAATACTAATTGTCATTAGAGAGTTGAATGTACAGTAGATGCAATAGGTGTAAAAAGACTGCAAGCTTATTTGTCACTGTGTATGTATATGTTAGCTAGCAACTGCAAATGACTGCTGCAAATTGCAGACAGGCTACTGTCACTGTATATTTGTTTGTCAGACTTTAGTAGCACCAGCAATTCAATGCACTGCAAATAGACTCTTGTGTATGTTTGTTAAGCTGGCCATACACGATACAATTATCCGGCCGATCCGCCCAATATCCGCGGGTCGCCCCAATAATTGTAGCGTGTGTGCAGGCAACCAAGAGTTAAATATTATCCAGCATGCCCGTCCGATGCGATATTTAAGGGTAAACTGTCGGCAGCACCGCGCAGTGTATGCCCAGCCGCGGCCGACAGACAGACATTTCCTGTGTTCCATGGAAGGAATACAGAAATGTCTCCTCCCCCATGCAGCCAGATAAAATGTCTGTCAGTCTTACAGGCATTTTATCTGCACATGTATGCCCAGTTTAAGATGTGAACTAATTGTATAAATTAGTTGCACATACAATTGTCTTTCACAAGTATATCTATCTGCACTGCAGTATGCATTGTCACATCTGTATGAGGGCGGAGGCAGTGTGATTTCAAGCTTAGCTGTCTAAAAATACTGTGCCCTGAGGGGGCAGTTCAGGCCGGCTCACTAACACGTGATCACTCGGTGCATGATGTAGCATGTGTATGCAAATATGCAATCGCACAGGCAATCGCTGATCAAACATGCAGACGCCCATCCGCAACTAAAGTCCACCCACTTCCTTCTACGAGCAAACGGTGAGACGTCACTACAGAAGGGGAACATCGGTACCATCGTGCACCATCAGACCCATTCGCAATACTGAGGGTACCGCAAGCACTGTGAGAGCTTCTGACCTCAATACAGCCCTGTCACGTGAATTCTGATGATGCGTGTTAATTATGGATGTCCTAGAAATGGTGTTCAGATGCTCTGACACGCCTGCATTCACTCAACCACTCCTTTGTCAACACCTCTTAATGGCATCTAATGTCACTCAAGCTTGAGGACCTTTTGTGTGCTACGAGTGATCGCTTCTGAGGGTCTCATTCAAACCCGCTCGTGAGCGCAGGACGCTCACAAGCTGGTCGACGGTACCCAAATGTGCATGCGCACGATGGAGGCTGCTCCGTCGTGCGCATGCGCGAGACCCGGTGGGTGATGGGGAAGCCGTCGCTTGGGGTCTCGCACCAAAGGGGGCATGCTGTCAATGGTGAGTGACAGCATGCCCCCTTTGGTGGGCGTGCCGGGGCGTGGCTGCCCAGATGTAGGCGTTCCCATGGGAACACCTACCGTCTGGGTCCGGCCCCACTGACATCACTAGTGATGTCAGTGGGAGTGATTTTGGCTCTGATAGAGCCAAAATCACTCCAGGGCTTGCGGCAGCGATACCCTACCGCAGGGTCTCGTCGCAAGCCCGATCGTCACGATGGTCTTGACCATTGCGACCATCATCATGGACGCTCGCATAAGCAGTGGGTGGTAATCCACAGCTATGCGAGTGTCCAGGAGGACGCACCAACAAACAAAAAAAAAATGCCCTGATTCAGAGCGGGCGCTCGTTCAGAGCGTCCGGCTCTGAATCAGGCCCTGAGTACTTTATGCATACACAGTACTTAAACATCGCCGGCTAGTGAGTGAATGGGTCTGTAATTACTGGGGGTGGTGTCCTCTGCAGTTGCACCCCAAAAATAACAAGTGCAAAAAAAAAGAACATATCAATATTTATATAATTTAATTTAATTTAATATTAATATTAGTATTTTATAATTCAATTTAAATCCCATTTCAAGAGTGTGTGTTTTTGAGAGGCAGCGTATATTAATGTACTTGGTGTGGTTTGGTCCCTGTCAGCAGCACCCAAAAAATAACAAGTGCAAAAAGGCCTTTTTTCTGGTGTAAAAAAATTCTCGTCTTTCAAGATTGTGTGTTTTTGAGAGGCAGTGTATATTACTGTATTACTTGGTGTGGTGTCACCATAAACTGCACCCCAAAATAATTCAAGTTTTAAAAAAAATCATGTATTTTAATAAAAGTAAAACCCTTTGTTTCCCCATCTCATTGAACATTCACTTGGTGTGCTAGCAATTAAGTTCAACTACACTAGCTTTTCTCCTGACCTGGTGTAAGAAATAAAATCAATCATGGATCAGTCTGGAACCCAGTATTGGTGCTGGCAGTCATAGTTCTTCTTCAACATCTACTTTTGATGAAGGTCATGGTGTAAGAAAGTGTAAGAAAAGGCACCCCAAATCAAAAAATGTTTCACAATCTTACAGAAAACATCATCTCTAACAATGAAGGGAAAAGTTACTGCCGAGAAATGGCAAATTGCCAACACACCTTATACCACATACAGTGGTAAGGAAGGGCTCAGACCATGGCCTTTCTTTGTGAGTTGTGGTCCTGCTAGTGCTCTCTCATGCACTAGAATACCTACTGCAAAGACCAGGTCCAAACACAGGCATCTTCTGTAACCTCGCATGCACCACCTTCTTTCTCTGAGTCTTGTTGTGTCACCACTAAAACAGGCAAATAAGTACACAAATAGAACAATAAGGTTAAGAACAAACTGTGTGTTCAGAAACTTCACAGCTCCCTGAGGAGAGTCTAAGGGTGTCCATGAGTGCTATGTTGACTCTGTCATTACTGACACTGCAATCCTAGAGAAGCCACCATTTCTGAACCGATTCCATAGATTTCTAAGTATAGTCTAAAGTACCACAAGTGCTTTGTGTGAGTCTCACATTTATGACAACTTAATCTTAGAGAAGCCTCCTTCCACCATTATTGAAATCTCTGCAAATATGAGGATGAGAAGTAGTAGTAAAAGTAATGATGATGACATAGAAATTGAGGGAGCTACTTTGGAAGTGCAATAAGGTGAGGAGGATAATTGTATATCTGACACTATGAGGATGTTGATGAAAAAATAAAAATGTATAAAAATTAGGAGGTGGATGATGTTTGTGTCAAAGTAAGTCAACCACCAGTGGCAGCAGTTCTTGAAGCACAGTGTCATGCCTAAAAAAAACTCCAACTCCTCCATGTGGAATTTCTTTTACCCAAATCCTGACAACATAAACAAAGAAATTGCCACTTGTAGTTCCAAACTAAATAGAGATAGGGATGGGAACCATCTAGGCACCTCCTCTCTGTCATGTCATTTACAGTGAGTTAATTCAAATTATTTATCAAAATCTGGAAAATCTTTAATAACAAACAGTCCAGTATCAGCTGTCAGTAGCATTGATAAATTGTCACATTTGGACTATGGAGATCCTTTACTGAGGAATTGAAAGTTTGGGTCCCAGGTTGGGAAAGGAACCAGAGGTGAGGGGTCTGGATATATGCCTTCCTCATCCACAAGTACCAGATGTTGGCTAGACCTGACCAAAGGCGCAGAGTCTAAATTACTGGGAGGTGTTCCCAAGTGACCCCTTCAATTGGGATTTGGGTTTAAGCTGCTCTCAGCAAGCAGGTCACAGCCTTTTGGTCCGGTATCCAGCACAAGTTTGAAATAGAAGAACACAATCGCAGGGAAAGCACTGGAGAATGATACTGGGAGATAGTACTCGGATGAGGTACTGAGTACACACACTGTGGATCCAGATGCAGAACAGGCACAGGAGGATGACACTTGGAGATTGTAGTTGGATGACATACTGAGTACACAGACTGTGGTTCCAGATGAAGAACTGGCACAGGAGGATGACACTAGGAGATTGTACTCGGATGACATACTGAGTACACGCAATGTGCTTCCAGAAGCATAACTGGCACAGGAGTTTGACAGTACTCATATGACGTACTGAGTACACATACATTGTGGATAACTATAGGAAGATATCAATAGAAGAAAGGAGCTTGGAACCTGGAACACTGCAACAGCAAGTATATACTTTAAGTAATTACATTGTACAGGCAACTTCCTGTTGTCCGGAGCCATGCTAAATACCCTAAGGTAGCAGTCCATTGGAGGATAGTGTCAGCTGAGAGCAACCAATGCTACCATTGGGTAAAGGGCTAATCAGTTGATGTAGACTGTCATGGCTGTGTCCATGATGGCAACTGCATGAACCAAATCACGGACCAGAACATGGATGTCTTAGCAGACCCCAGGCATAATTTTCAGCACGGAGAAAGAAAAACTGATGCACTAATCACTCCGGTGCTGTCTAATATAGACACTTGCTGCAAACACCAGGGGGATACCTGCAAATCACTCTCAAAAAGGAACAAAAATACAAATAAAGTGTCTGCGCTAATCACTATATAAAAAACATAGGCTGTGAAAATTATAAATATATTATTATTATTTTATTGAACATATGAAAAAATGAACTGCAGTTCAACTCTAAAAACATATATAAACATTGCACACTGAATGAAAAAAGAAATTAAATGTTACATTAATAATCTAAACACATACTGTTTCCAATATATCATAGGAAAAAAAGATAGATGTTTTAAACTCTATGTAGAGCCCTGATGGTAATCAGCATATGTTGCTATTGGCAACCAGAATGATATCAATCTGTAAAGTAGGTATAGTCGCTCTGTTGAAACCTGATATAGGGTATAGTAACTCCCTAAATTACGGAGCCATGGAGCTAACAAAATCTTGGTATAGTAAATATAATAGCGACCAAAACCTGCAGTCCAGTGGACTCAAAGCTCCAAAGACTCCCTAGGAACCAACTGCTCCTGCGACTCCCAGACAAATAGAAACAAGTAGGTGTGATGTTGGTCTGTGACCAGTGCCGCTCCGGCGGCTAACTGTGTGACTGCGCATAGCTCCAATGACTCACAAGCAGGGAAGTCATGCAGGATAGTGAGCCATTCGTGCCTCAGCGACTCCTGATCAGGCCAAAAGGAGTGAAGACTGGACAGTCTGCCTCTGTGGGGAATCCTCCCATCCAGCGGAGGCAACAGATAGCAGAAATGATGGTCTGCACAAACAGGCTCAGCAATGTCTGTCAGTGTGTCTTAGCAACACTGGGGGTAATTAATATGCAGGTAGTGCAAATCACCAAACGATGGTTCCAAAGATGGAATACAGCAGTGTAGTTGGTCAAGAGTTTAAAAAGCAATCCAGAGAACACCTTGACATGTTTATCCCCTCTTGCAGGGGTTTTTGCAAAAGGTAATGAAGTCCCAGTTCACTTGCTGCTGCACCTGGCATCTGACCGCTCGAGAGGTCAGGGGAAGCCGGCACTGAGGTGAGTAATGGCTAACCCTAGGCTGCAACCTGACAGTATCCCCTCCTTTCAGGGTGAACTCCGGACACCTACAAGGCTTATCAGGAATTTTTTTTGTGAAAAGCTCAAACAAGCTGTGGAACATGGACATTAAACACCTTGATTCATGCCCATCCTTCAGGTCCATACTCCTTCCAATCAATGATATACTGAAGATGATTCAAGCGGTGTCAAGAGTCAAGGATCTTCTCTATTTCAAATTCAACTCCCAATTGAGTATGAACTTGAGGTGTGGAATTGGTTAAGAATTAATGGTCATAGAAGAGAAACATGAAATGTGTTGGAAATTTTAAACTGAGGAGGTAGCTCCAGTTTATACACAACTGGACTGATGACTTTAAGAATATGATATGGTCCAATGAAGTGTGGAGCAAATTTCATGCTTAGAACCTTCAACCAAATGTTCTTGGTTGACAATCACACCCTATCACCAACTCCCAGAAGAGGAATGGCAAGACGTTTATGATCTTCTTGTAATTACTAGAAGCTTTTTTTTTAAGAAGAGTGAATATCTTTCCATATACCAGAAAATTATTTTACAAGATTTGTGATGGCAGGTACTTCCATGGGAGGTAAATCATGAAAATCTGGAACACATGGATGTCTGCCATATACTGCAAAAACAGAGTAGAATTTGAAGAGGAATGGTACCTGTAAATGTGGGCAAACTCTGCCCAAGGTAATAAATCGACCCAGTCATCTTGAGATGAGGACACGAAGAGCCTAATAAATGTCTCCAGTTCCTGATTCACCCTTCTGTTTGGCTGTTTGTCTGCGGCTGATAGGCGGATGAAAACTTCAGTTTAATTCCACAAGAGGCATTTAAAACCCTCCAAAATTTGGCCACAAATTGTACACCTCGATCAGACACTCTCCTTAGGTAGTCCATGGAGATGGAAGAAGTCACGAGTAAACATTTACACCAACTATGATGTAGAAGGAAGTGCAACCAAGGGAATAAAATGGGCCATCTTTGAAAATCGATCTACTACCACCCAGATCATATTATGGGCCTGATTCAGCAAGGAACACAAAGGAAAGAATGCACGCACTTGGCCAATGTTTTTGCACTGCGAATGCATATGCATTGCACTGTACATACGAGAACTAGCCAGTGCGATCGGGTTATGGTATTCAGTCTACACGCAGTGTGTACGCAGGCCCTTCCAAAATTTATTGACAGGAAGTGTCGTTTGTGGGTGGTGACAGGGTGGTGATCAGGCGAATGCAGGCATTATAACATCATTATAGAGATGTGCATAATTAAGGCAGTGCAGCATGCATACACAGCCATACCATAAGCTGTACACAGGAAGCAGGCAAAATCCTGCGGCGGGTCAGGTCAACCACTATTATGCAAATGGATCCAATGGTTCTCGATGTTACCGATGTTTGCTATCTTGCATGCTGATCATGCTGTGAGTAAAAGGAAATGGTGGGTTAGTATGAGGCTGGGCATCTGCAACTTGTGCTGCGGTCTCCATGCTGCGCTCTTGATTAGCATATTCTAACAGCGGACGGGTGCGTGCATCTGCATCCGTGCATTCCTTGCTGAATCCGGCCCTATGTCCCTTAGAGGGTGGTAACTCAGAAATAAAATCCATTGACAGATGAGTCCAAGGAGCATCAGGAATAGGCAGAGGATGCAAAGGGCCTATAACTTTGTTGTGAGAGAATTTATGCTGGACACACTTAGCACAAGAAACAATAAAATTCCGGACGTCTTCCTTAATAATGGGCCACCAGTAGGAGTGCTGTAAAAACTTAAAAGTCTTGAGGATGCCCGAGTGGCCATCAAAAGAGGAGGCATGAGCCCAAGTTAATAAGTTCTTACATAACTGAGGTGCTACAAAGATCTTGCCAGGAGGGGGAGACAGCAGTTTGGTTTGAGTAAAGACAAGAGGATCCAGATTAGGACGATCTTGAGGTTGATCTTCTTCCTGCAGAGGTAGAAAGGACAGGGAGAGCGCATCAGCTTTTTTATTTTGAATGCCAGTATGAAATTGGACTTGAAATCAAACCTGGAGAAGAAAAGAGACCAGCGAGCTTGTCTGGCATTCAAACGATGAGCTGTCTTGAGATATATAACATTTTTATGATCAGTGATGATCATAATAGGAAACTTATTTATGAGATAATGAACCACAAGGATGATTCTTTCCATCTTCAGCCACTTGGGACAGTACAGCTCCCACTGCCACCAAAGAGGTATCAACTTCTAACGTAAAAGGTATCTCAAGTTGTGGTTGACAAAGAATTGGTGCTGTATAAAAAGCTGTTTTAAATGTTTGGATGGCAGCCACTGCTGCAGGAGGCCAATGAGACGGGTTAGCACCCTTCTTAGTGTGAGCTGTGATGGGGGCAACAATGGTAGGAATTATTAAAATGAATCTCCAATAATAATTAGAGAAGCCAAGGAACTGTTGGATGGCTTTCAAGGAGTTCAGTTGTGGCCAGTCTTGGATGGCTTTTAGCTCGTCTGGATCAATTTGAAGGGAACTTCCTGATATTATGTGCCCCAAAAATGGCACAGAGGACTGTTCAAAAAGGCATTTGGAGATTTTCCCATGCAGATGATGGTTTTGAAGATGGAACAAAAGCTCTCTGAAATGTATATGCGATGGGACTGTAGGTTCTCAGAGAAAATTAAAATGTCATCCAGATTTACTACAACAAATTTGTAAAGGACACCTCAAAAGATTTAATTAACATAACTCTGAAAGACTGCTGGGGTGTTACACAACCCAAAAGGCATCACCAAGTACTCATAATGGCCATCTTGAGTATTAAAAGCAGTTTTCAACTCATCTCCTGTCCTAATACGGATCAAATTGTAGGCTCCCCGGAGGTCGAATTTAGCGAAAAGGGATGCTCCACGAACTTTGTCAAAGAGCTCTGAGATGAGTGGCAAAGGATATCTATTTTTTCATGGTGATTTAATTCAGCCCACGGCAGTCTATGCAGGGACCGAGACCCCCATCTTGCTTCTCGACAAAAAAGAATCTGGCCCTAGCAGGAGAGGAAGATTGTCTTATAAAACCATTGGCAAGGTTCTCCTTTATATAGTTGGCCATAGCAGCTGTTTCCGTAACCAAAAGAGGGTAGATACAGCCACAAGGTGGCATCATTCCAGGGATTAGATCGATGCCGAAGTCTCAAGGGCGACAGGGAGGCAAGTTGTCCACAGCTTGTTCACAAATAATATCAGAAAAATCTTGATATGGTTTTGGCAAATGAAAGTCTGGTTTAGAAATTAATTGACCAGACTTTGGAAGCATCGGAGAAGATCCATTAGAGACTTGGGTTCATACTGGAACATCACAATGAAAACACTGGTGAAAACAATTGGATCCCTAAGCCAGTACTGTACATGCACGGTGGACCAGTTCAGTGTGGGGTTGTGAGTTTTAAGCCAAGGCAAACCTAAGACTACAGCATGGAAAGTTTTAGGTAGAACATAAAGTGAAACAGGTAGAGTAACAGAAATTATATCTCCAAGGATAATATTGCCATCTACTCAAGAAAGAGCCAGCTTGTTTGGGAGAGGAAGAACCAGAATTCCCAGTTCATGTGTCAGAGACTTAGAAATAAAATTTCCAGCAGCTCCAGAGTCCACCAAGGCTTTAATATTTTGGTTTGATTCTTGAAACAAAAAGACACCTGTGGAAGACTATCCAACAAATGGGATGGCTTAGTTAACACCCCCAACTGCATGCTTCCAAAACCAGTTAGAGTCTCTCGTTTCCCGAGAGAAGAGGACAAACTTTAAGAATATGATCAGGGGCTGCACAGTAGAGGCAAAGCTTGTTCTGGAAATGGCGGGTCTGCTCAGCCGGAGTTAAATGAGACCTGTTGACCTGCATAGGCTCCTCTTTAGTTGGTGCAGGAGAGGAACAATGTGAAAGTGGCACAAATCGATCCTTGAAATTTTCTTCATGCCCTTTACTAGCCTGCCATTCTCTGTGGAGCAAGTCAATCTTGATACATAAAGAGATTTCTGCAGGTGGAGATTCTGGAACATCTGGGAGGCTAACTAATTTTTCATTCTTTCAGACAATCTGTGAATAAATACTGTCCTAAGCACCTTATTATTCCATTTTAACTATGAAGTGATCATCTGGAATTGAACCACGTACTGGACCACTATACATGTCCCTTGTCGAATTTGAAGGATATCAAAGGAGGCCGTAGCAGTCCAGCCTGGCTCATTGAAAATTCTAATGAAAGAACAAATAAAATTCACTTAATTAGAGACTAGAGGGTAAGTTCACTCCCATAATGGAGAGACCCAATTGAAGGCGGTTCCAGATAGTACGGAGATTATGTATGCTACTTTCAACCTTGAAGTGGGGAATTTCTGTGGCAGACACTCAAACTGTATCTCACACTGATTGATAAAGCCCCTGCAGCATCTAGGATTTCCATCAAAGTGCTCAGGAGAGGCCAACTGCAGATGATACTTTTGTGTGACTGCTACTGGAGGATTTACAGGAGCAGATGCAGAGGGAGTAGGAAGCATAGTGGCCAGAGTCAACTGAAAGGAGAGTAATTGACTGGAGAGTTCCTGGAGATATTGTGCCACTTGGTGCTGTTCTGCCTCCTGATTCACCATGCAAGAGGTGAGATCTTGTAACACCCCTGCAGCCTGAGATCCTGTGGTTTTCAGAGGGCCTGTACAAACTGTCATGTTTGGACTAGGGAGATCCTCTACTGAGGGATCCCAGGTTGGAAAAGGAACCAAAGGCGAGTGGCCATGTTATATGGCTACCTCATCCATAAGTACCAGATTTTGGCCAGACCTGACCAAGGAATGGGGTCTAGCTTACTGGGAGGTGTTCACCAGTCATCCCTCCAGTTGGGATTTGGGTTTAAGCTGCACCCAGCAAGCAGGTTGCAGCCCTTTGGTCAGGTATCCGGCATAAGTGGGAAATGGAAGAAAACAACTGCAGGGAAAGCACAGGAGAATGATACTGGGAGATAGTACTCGGATGAGGTACTGAGTACACACTGTGATTGCAGATGAAGAACTGGCACAGGAGATTGACACTTAGGAGATGGTACTTGGATGATGTGTTGAGTACACATACTGTGGATCAAGATGCAGAACCAGCACAGGAGAATTACACTTAGGAGATGATACTTGGATGACGTACTGAGTACAGACACTGTGGATCCTGATGCAGAACTGGCACAGGAGGATGACACTAGGAGATTGTACTCAGATGACATACTGAGTACACACTCTGTGGTACCAGTTGCAGAACTGGCACAGGAGGATAACACTAGGAGATTGTACTGAGATGACGTACTGAGTACACTTACTGAGGTTTCAGATGCAGAACTGGCACAGGAGTTTGACACTTAGGAGATAGTACTCAGATGACATACTGAGCACACACACCATGGATAACACTAGGAAGATATAACTAGAAGGTAGCAGTCCATTGGAGGATAGTGTCAGCTTATAGCAACAAGTGCTACTATTGGGTAAAGGGCTAATCAGGTGATGTAGACTGTCATGGCTGCATCCATAGGGAGGGGCTCTAGACTGCACACCATAATAGTAATGAAAGGTGCTATCATTCTGAGATTTAAAAGTTATATACACAGGAAAAGAAGTTTGCAGATGCACTATGTGATCATTACTGTTCACATTTAAATATGTTTTGTAATTAAATATAATTTCGAAGGTAGTTAGCATATCAGTGGCCAATGAGCCGGTCCTGCCCACCAGCATCAAGGTCACCTTATTGAGCAGGTCCCCAACACTCTGGGGTTCACCCATGACAGAATCCGCAGGAACCAAATCATGGAGCAGCACATGGATGCCTTAGCAGACCCCAGGCATAATCCTTAGCATGTCACTCGCCACGCACCTGGCATCTGACCACTAGAGAGGTCAGAGGAAGCTGGCACTGAGGTGAGTAATGCCCAATCCTAGGCCGCAACCTGACATAAATACAGTACCAGCACATGTAATCTCCACTGCCAACATGTTCATCAACCTCCTCATTAATGATTGGCAGTAGTCCTGCATGCAGTTTGCAAATTCAAACTGACTCCTCCCCTATCCTGGATTCCCAAGAAGAATCCTCACATGCTAGAGCTGCTGTTTTAGGTGATTCTTCATAACAGAAGAAGACCAAGAGAGTAGTAGTTGCAAACAACAATTGACTATGAAACAAGTATTTCCAATAGGAATCAAGGATGACAGCCACCATCCTGTTGCACAAACGATCACTGAAGCCATAAAGGTTATGATAGCATTAGCTCTGCATCCAGTATCCACCATCAATGCATCTGGTTTTAGATGATTAGTTGAGGTCATGTATCCATGCAACCAAATTCCATCTTGATTCTATTTCACCAGACCAGCAATTCCTCACCAGTACCAGGATGTTAAATAAAAAGGTATCCTTTACCCCAAAAAATTAATTATACTGACTATCCGCTTAAATATAGATATGTGGACAAGTAGTTCTGGTTAATTTAAAGATTTCAGAACTGACAGCCCACTGAGCAGCAGTATCTAACACACAATGCCAGGTCAGTCACAGGCAGCCTACTCCCTGTATCATTGGCTTCACTAAGAGGCATACCAGTGTCAATCTGTTGGAAAAACTCAGGGATGTGATAGCAAAATGGCTTATCCTGCATAGGATTTGTCCTTTCATTGTATGAGCATTATAACTGGGTGAATTTGGACATGCACATGTTTTACATACACACCATACTGGGTGGATCAGAATATCTTAATAAATTACAGGGTCCGTGCAGTAGATGCCATAGTAACCAAGGGCCTGATTCAGACTCAGATGCTAAGCCACGATCGCTCACTGCCAAAAGGGGCTGGATATGCAAATTCTGTGATTGCACAGTGTGGTGTAAGGACGCCCTCTATGTCTTAGAGAGCAATGGCAGTGAGCGAACGCAGGTGTATACAGATGCCCACTTTCCTTTCTTAACACACATCATCTCCAGGAAGTGTATGATTAATTGGTAACATTGAGAATCATCGGAGATGCATGCAGTGCTTGAAGTTGCCCCTACCCCGCTGCAAGCACTGTGATCAGTGCTTACCAAAATACAACCAGGTGATGTGTACAATGATGCCTCCATGCTAATTATGCATGCCCTTTAAATGCCGTTTTGATGGCCAGACATGCCTGCATTGGCACCACCACTCCACAAGCACCTTCCCCTGTTACCACCCACAAATGGTACTATCTGTCACTCAAGGTAGCACTCAGTCTTTGTGCTATAAGCGCACAAATCCTGATCACAGTGACTGGTGTGTGCATGCGCACTGCGATGCATATGCATGCACACAATGTGAACCATCAGCAGCTACGAGCAAACGCTTCTAAGTGTCCAGGTCTGAATCAGGCCCCAAGTGTAATTCCACCTTTTATTTACTTCAATGACTGTAGGAAAACAATGAGCCATCCAATGGTACACATCAAGTCATGACCTTACTGCAGCACATGGAGAATACTCTCAGTTTTATGAAGCTACTAAAACTTTTTAAAATTGTAACCAATGAAGTGAGTTCAGACACTACCAGCCAGAGTCAGGTCATACCCTTACTTAAACTACTGAAAAGCAGCTTTAAAAACTGAAGGAGGAGATTAAATGAAGTAATTCCACTAAGTGTGTTGGACTTGTAAATCAAGTTCTTTATTTACTTCAGCAGGACCCAAGGGTCGCATCGACCTATGTGATGTATCTTCTTTCCAACTTGCACAGATCTTAAAAGATGCAAAGTGCTCCTTGCAAGCAATTTGTCAGATCAAGTGGCACATAACACGTCTACTGCTTTAGATTCTCCTGATAATGCTGCTTTCAGGAAAAAAAGGACCCTTTCCAAGATACCAAGTGGTGATGATGATGATGAGTCAACTGTGCACACCAGAATGAAACATTATAACATCTGGTCAGGTATAAAAGAATTGCCCATATATATTGACACCTCAACCATGACTCGATCTGTTACAATAGGAATCAATAAAATGGTGGAGGTCTACTTTAATGATAATGTAAAAATAAGCATCTCACATAGTTCCTTTGAATACTGGAAGGAAATAAATGTTATTTGGTGGCTAGCTACAAAATGGTGTACTTAAGCTGCCCACCCTCCAGTGTGTCCCTGGATAAAGTGTTTAACACAGCCAGGAACCTTGTGTGCGATTGGTGTAAGGAGGATACTCCAAAAATGTGAAAAACTGGTGTTCTTAAAAATTAAGTACAAATGCTATGAGGAAGACCTTTTAAGCCAATTGGTAGCATTGCTTAATCAAACCACCAAGATGTATCTTTTTTTTGGCCAAACAAACCATGCACTACAGCCTCAAAAGTGACAGTCCCTGAAGTGCTTGGTTTGTAAAACTGTGCATGCCCTTTTTAATATACAGCATAAGGGTCGATGGGAAGGCCATAGGACAATTCCATCATTCACCACTTTTCATTATGGGCTTTTCCAAGATTTTATGTGTTTGAAAGGCAGTATGTATTACTGTACTTTACTGAGGGTTTTAGCCCAGAATCAAATTTATATTAATACAAAACAAAATTCTGACCATGTGAAGACAAGATTCTCCACACAATTCTTACTACTATGCTCCTGTACAATGAATGTGAATAGTGATGGCAACAGTATGAATAGGTGTAAACTATTATGGAAAATAAAGAACTCAAAGGAATATCTCAGCCAAACCACATTTATGGAAATACTAAGGCCCATTTTCAATTTGAGGTGAAAAGTCCGGATCCGCTATACTTTTTCGCCGATGATGTCATTTTCGCCTATTTTGAGTTTCCTCCGTATTCAATTTGGAAGACTTTTCGCCTAGGCGGAAAGTCAATGCAATGTAATAGGCGAAAAAGTTTTGCCTATGAATAGCAGGTGGAAAAAAGTGCACAATTGCGGTTTTGGGGTACAACATTGCGGGAACCCTCGTGCAGCCTTAAGACAGTCCCCTAAAGGTAAACTGTGTCAAAAATAGTTTAAAAATATTGAGGACACCCCAAAAAAATATGTTTAATTTTGGGGGTAAAAAAAAAAAGGGGAACAAAGTGCCAAACTATCTAAATTAATTCAGGTCAGGTCCCCATGTATGCAGCAGGTGTTTTCTTTATTGCGGGGACAAGCGGCAGGTGCAATTTTGCAGATTTTTAAAATTAGTTTAGGGACTTAAAAATATGTTTACCCCCATTTTCATGTACCCCAAATTTGATGGGAATAGTTATTTCCCCCCCAAAATAAATCTAAGCACTATTGTTTACCACTTCTTCATAGCTGCAAAATTGCACCTTGTGCAGCTATTACAAACCCGAACTTCCTTCAGCAGGCAAAAATGGGGGTACCCATAGTGATCCCCCATGTCTGGTCATCTTTAGGGGGTCCCAGGCATATTTCCCAAAAATTCCCATTTTTTTTCTTAAATGGGGTGAAGGGTCATTTTAAAAAACAGGGATAATTTTCAATTTCCTATAGCAGGTGAAAAAAAGTGCAGATTTGGGGTTTAGAGGTGCGGGCTTAAAAAAAATAGCCTGCACCATTGGGAATGCCCCCTTAAAAAATGTCAAAATTTTGGGGTGAAAAAAAAAATAGGGAAACAAAATGCCAAACTAACAAAATTAATTCTGGTGGGATCCCCAAGTATGTGGCAGTGTTTTTTTCACTGCGCAGAGTAGCGGCTGCTGTATTTTTGAAGAATTTTTAAAATTACCTTTAGGGACTTAAAAATATGCTTAACTGCAATTTCATGTACCTCAAATTTGATGGGACCACTTTTAGAAACAAAAAAAAAAACCTAAGTGCTCTTCTGCATCACTTCTTCAATGTCAGGAAATAAACCACCTGACACATACCCTTAGTGATCTCCGATGTCTGGACATCTTTAGGGGGGTCCTACAATTATTTCCCGAAAATTCCCATACTTTTTCGCTGATCCAAGTTTCGCCTGTTCCCGATTTCGCCTATTTTGGCATTGAATCCGGGGAATAGCGGGCACGCGCATGATACTTTTCCACCTGGAGGCGAAGGTCTGTACTTTTCGCCTCAAATTGAATACAGGCCTAAGATTGTAGGTGCCCTTTGGTAATGAGACTTTCTTTTATATTCCCTGCTAATTTAATAATTTATTAATTCCCTCCACCTCCAATCACCTGTATTGGCCTGAGGCATGTGATTTGCTGATTTGAGAAGTTTAATATTAATTAATTAACTTAGAATGTGTTATCTTTTCTACTAGGCTGTTACTCTGTCTTGAATCGTCTGTATTGGCCTGATGCCTGTGATTTGATGTTTGGGTAGGTGTGTTGGTAATATATAATTTTCAACTATGCTTTCACTTTTATGCTACTAGTTCTATATATAGGGTCATATAGTTTATTCAACTGTCATCCTGTCTGCCATTGCTGTGCCACTAGGTTTCATAGTTGTGCTATATTCTTTTAAAATGTCATGTGTTTGTGCCACTGCTCTGTTTCTTAGTAAAGCCAGCCAACTCGCTGCAGACTTTGACTAAAATTGGTGAAAACAATTTTGTGAGCTGTGAGATGGTCAAATGTGACTGGAAATTACTGGAAATTAATGTTACTGATGATAATAATAATGTAGGAACAAAAACAGGTCCAATTTACATGATTGTAGGTGTTGTTAACAATTTTTAAAGAAATACAAGACTAAACATGACAATGATTCAGTTTATTTTGTGTGTGCGTGTGTGTGTATGTATATATATGTATGTATATATATATATATATATATATATATATTATCCTTTATTTATATGGCTCAACAAGTGTTCTGCTGCGCCTTACATAGTACATAGAACTAACAAGTGAACAAGAAAAAAGTAACTTACAGTATATTACAGTGCAGGACAAGGACACAATTTACAGTATATACATTGCTGCAATAGCAGTTAGACACTCACAATAAGCAGCAGGGAGTTGGCAGTCACGTGTTTGGTGCCCTAATGGGGAGAAAAGAGTCAAAGAAAATGTAAAGAGAAGCATATGAGGGAAGAGGTCCCTGCTCGTGAGAGCTTACATTCTAAAGGGGAGGGCAGACAGACAGCGTGACACAGAAGGGGAGGATAGTGAGGAAAGAGCATGAGGTGGGTTAGGATGAGAGCTGGAAGTTTCTATTATAGTTATTCTTCCAAATATATAGACAATTTTTATATATTTATACCGTACCAATGGAGATACAGAGGACCCTGCGGTCCATCTCTCCTTCCTAATATAATATAGTCAAGTTTATGGAAGAACATTACAAGGTCGCTGGATAGCAACCTTGTAATGCTGGATAGCGACCTTATTCCCATGATGCAGCATGTTTAGACACACCCACGATGCATAGTAATGGATGATATCTTGACCTTCTTTCCAGGTGTAGATGCGGGAACGTACTGATGTCACAAGTGCCAATGGAGACCTCAGGTCCCTGAGGCTCTGATATTTGGTGCGTGTGCAGTACACCTATTTGGACATATGCATGACCTTTTTTCCATGATCCTAAGAAAGTGCACATGTGCAGTAGCGCTATAGATGCCATGTTTTTTCTAATTGTAATCATTGATTCAATTAGTATGGATATAAAAGGGACTCTGGGTGATATGTAGGTGTGATCCTCCTAAAGAAGTCCAGCCAATGGGCACATAGACAAAACATGTTAAGGAGACTTGGTGACTGTGGTCCGCTCTTGACTATCAGTGACCTGAACCAGATGAGCTTTACATAATGTTCTAGATATACATTTTTGATATTATTTATTACATGTGTTTTTATTATATTCCTCATTGGTACCTTTTTTCCTTATTTTACCCACAAAAACCTCTCTGAGTGACAGTGTGGACATCAGGATAGAGCCATATTCGTCCATTGGTATGAGCACATGCACTTTATAAATTGTGGTTATGGGATAATAATTTTTGGGTGCCTATAGAGTTGTGCACAGTGCACTGAATGAATTGCTGTGAGTATGTGAGTAAGCACACTTTTTTGCAATTTATTGAAAGCACTATTGCCCTTTTTTGGATTAGCTTTGTTATATACACTTGTGTGAAGTGGTTTAATTCACAAAAGAATATTGTGTGAAATAACTATTGAGATAATTGTATAATTTTTTTTATTATATTTCATATACACTGTTGATCACTGAAAATATCTTGAGTTTAAGAGAAAAAAGGTCTTTGGAACAAGTACGATTATTTAGAAAATTTTACATTTCTGATAAACTAGATGGTGCTGCTATCTCACTATTGTTAAACATTTACTTTTGGGACTTTTTGAACAACAGTTTGCCCTGGAGATTCTGAGGCTGCCACTAATAGGGGCATAATCAATTGGGCATGAGGTTTAGTGAGGTAAAATCCTTGTGCCCAAGTTTGGAATACCGCGGGTATGTCCGCTCCTGATGCTCGCGGAATCCAAATAAAACAAAGTGGTCGCAGGGTTTCCAGCTCCGAAAACCCTGTGCCACTGAAAAAAAAAAATTCAGCACTTACCTGCCCAGGGGTCTCCGCGGCTCCCGGTGGCCTCCCTTTTATCTTCTCACTGGAGAGGGGCTGCTGGGAGGCTCCATGGGCTGGCGGGAGGGACAAGGGCTGCTGGGAGATGTTTTTTTCCCAGCATTCATTCTGGGGAGGCACACACACACACAACACTCAATTAGTCCCTCAGGGGGGGTGCCACCGGGGTCCCAGAGCAAATCCTGCTGATTTTGCCTAAAATTAATGATTTTAGGAAAAATCACACTTGTTCAGGAGGTGCGAGAATAAAAAGCTCCTGGAGCACAAAAAAAGAAAGAATCTGCACATAATTGAATAGCAAAAAACCCGCACCTGCAGGAAAAGCTCGCAGGTGCGTGTTTTTTGCTTTTCTCGCTCCCAATTGAATATGCCCCATAATAATAGGATTGCTCAGCTGGATCAGGAAGGCTGCATGATTATAAGTGAAATTACAATTTGATCATTTAAGACGGAGTTCTTATTAGCCATATGCACACCATGCAAAGACTGATGTGACTTCTCTGTTTCTATCAAATACAGGTCATTTGCCACTACTGTTCCCATCAGATGCTGCTACGTTGATTACAATAGCACAGCTTGGAAAAATTGTTGTAGGTAATTTGACACTACTTTTACATTAGCACTTTTACATAACTATAAACGAAGTTAGGAATTTATTTTGAATCTGTGATGTTCTACTCCCCTCTCACCATTTGTTTATGTTAGACTTTATTGCATCCTCTTCTAGTGTGCGTTTAGTACTGGGGATGGGGTGCCAATCAGTGAACACACATGTTTGTAGCTATACTTACAAGTGATCAGGAAGGCTGCTATAGTCAGTGTAAGAATCAAAGAGCCAAATGTAAGAGAGTGAGAGTTTAGAAAAAGTGTGAATTAAGCAGTAAACTCTCAAGTTTTATCTTCAAAATGAGCAAAAAATCTGAATGAAATTTTAAATTGTGAGTTTTGAGTCTGAAAAACATGTGAGTTTGCTCTATTGCTTTGTTCTCGGACTCTATTACATTGGCCAAGTTTAAAAAGTGTGAGAAAACTCTCACCCTATTACATTTAGCCCAAAGTGTTAGATTATAAGTGTAATATAATTTGATAACTAAGGGCCGTATTCACTTAGAGGCGAAAAGCCATAATTGGTGAAAAAGTTTTGCGTTTTCCCACTTTTTGCCTGGTCAGAACTTCTCTCCAAATTCAATTCCACCCGGAATTCGCCTAAGCGGAAACTCAATGCAATGTAATAGGCGAAAAAGTTTCTCCTAAGAATACTGTAGCAGAAGAAGTGCAAAATCTTTATTTTGGGGTGCAAATGTGGGGAAATGACCCAGAACCCTTGGAACAGTCCCTCAAAGGAAAATCTGGCAATTGGGGACAGGTGTTTTTAGGAGTGCCGGTGCATGCTGCAGGTGCGTTTTTAAGTTTTTTAAAAGTTCACTTTAGAGACATAAAAATATGCTAGCACCCATTTTCAAGTACCCCAAATTTGACTGGAGTACTTGTTTCCACCAAAAAATACTGCTTTATGCCATTCTTCACCACTTATGCAAAGACACTAATAAGCTGGAAACAGCATGTTGGGTGCGGCTGCAACTCTTTGTGGGTAGGTCTAGCATGTGAGAAGCACCCACTTACAGGAGCATGTTATAGAACCCAGCAGCTGGGACAAAAGTATTCACTATTAAAATGGCGGGACAGTCCCATAATATATGCATTTTTAGTTGGATGTATTTAGATGCTATAATGTAAATGACAAAAATTAAAGTGCAACAATTTTATTTTATGTCTGTCTGTCCATCTTTTTGTACTGTATGCACAGCCAGAGTTTTGGACCTAGCTCCACCAAATTTGGCATGGTGGTGTAGCTTGACCAGGATTAGGTTTTTGCCTAGGTTTGAACTTCGTCAGTGCCACACACTGTCACACAGTCACCAAAAATGGGGATGCTCTTAAATTACACAGGTTCAAGCATCCTTTTCACCTCTGAGCATACTTGATGACTCATGCAAGTTCATAATAAATCCAGAGCCTCTGTGTTTGCATGCAAGGGCTTAACCAGGGGTTTAGAGAGCCATCTCGCACCCTGGGGTGGGGGCATGGCCTAATTGCTGTATGGTGTGGCCACACCCCCTTAGAAAAGAAAACCTTCTGCAGAGCTACGCACTGGGGAGGTGGACAATGTAAGCCCCTCAGCCCAGCACAAATCCAGGGGTAGGCACGATCTGTGTGATCACTCCCCTGTAAAGGCAAAGGAGACTGCTGCTCTGCAGCAGCAAGCAGTCTCCCATTGCAGCCCAGCACACAGCAGCATGTTTTGGGCTGCTCACAGATAAGAGGGAGGGAGGCAGCAGTGGACCTGGGCCCCCACTGGGATACTCCAACAAGCATGGGGTGCAAGTAATTAGTACCCACTCCCCCCCTCTCACCGACCCTGGGTGTAACTACAACTTTGTGGGCCACATAGCAAAATCTTAAAAGTGCCCCTCAGGTAAAAAAGCACATACATTTGCCCCCACACAGTGCCCATTCATGTTATGCCACACAGACCCCATTCAGGTTATGCTACATGGTAATACCCTTTATACACATTATGCCACTTAGTAGTAGTGCCTCCTCTCCTTATACATTATGCCGTACAGTAATGCCCCACACTCTACACATTAATGCCCTTTACACATTATACCACAAAGTAATTCCCTTTACAGATCATGCCACATAGTAGTAGTGCCCCATATAACACATTATTCCACACAATAGTAGTGCCCCTTACACATTATGAAAAAGAGGAAAAACTGCGCTTGTCAGTGAACCAAAGTCAAGAGAGGTGGGAATATTTGTAGCACACTAGCCGCTGTCTGCTGGTATCCACTGCTCACAACAAGTCACTGCAGATCTTGGCTCATTCCGTTGTCCGTCTTGGTGCGAGGCTATTGACCGAGCTGCGGCCGTGCTCAGGGCCCGATTCAGAGCCGGACGCTCTGACCAGAGTGCTCGCTCTGAATCTGGGCCCTCCTACCTAAACTTTGAGCGGCCTCCTGGCCGCTCGCATAGCTGTGGGTGACCACCCACAGCATATGCGAGCGGCCAAAAAGATAGTCGCGATGGTCAAGACCATCGCGACCATTGGGCTTGCAATGAGACCCTGCAGTAGGGTCTCGGTGACCACAAGCCCTGGAGTGATTTTGGCTCTATCAGAGCCAAAATCACTCCTACTGACATCACTAGTGATGTCAGTGGTGCCGGACCCAGACTGTAGGCGTTCCCATGGGAATGCCTCCGTCTGGCAGCCACGCCCCCGGCACACCCACCATTGGGGGCGTGCTGTCAATCAACATCGACAGCATGCCCCCTTTGGTGCGAGACCTGGAGCGACGGCTTCCCCGTCGCTCGCCGGGTCTCGCGCATGCGCACGACGGAGCAGCCTCCTTCATGTGCATGTGCACTAGGGCACTATCGACCCTCTTGCAAGCGCTCAGCACTCGCAAGCGGGTCTAAATCAGGCCCTCAGTCCCTGTTTACCTGGACCCTTCAACCACCTTCCCGGCTCTCACCACCCAGCCGGTTCCTTGTCCACTCCAGCCGCCTATTTGGCTGCTGCACTGGAGCATCCTGAGAAGCCTGAGTTCCTTACACTGGTCAGTACTTTCACGTCCCTCACACTCCCTTCCGTGGTGCCTGACGGGGTGAGACATAGACACATGCACTAATGGTTACTGTGACATTTAATACAAAAGCCTCACGCTACTCCTATATTCGGATCAGCTAGACGGATACAAGATAGCCACTCAGTGATTACAATGTTGCCATATATCAAGTACTTTTGTTTTTATTGATGCCGATCATCTGCGAACTGTGCTTTTCATTTATACAGGTATACAGACTATTTGGCTCTAGAGCTACAGCTTAATACATTTAGTCAGCATTTCAGCAGCTTATTTTATTTATTCTATTTGATTATATAATTGTCTGATTTATGTTTTTATGCTTTTGAATTATATTGTCTTGCATGTCCTTTATATGTTCTAAATTTTAAATATGAAATTTTTTATTACTACAAATATTCCCACCTCTCTTGCCTTTGGTTCACTGACCAGCGCGGTTTTTCTTCTTTTTCATATTTATGTGGGGTTGCAATATTCCCCTTTTGCCATTAACTGCTGCAGGTACATGTTTTGATTAAACAGTGTGTTGAAAGCACCTAGAATTTCTTTCCCTTTACACATTATACCATCCCCCAGCAACTCACCTCCCCATGTCCCTCCATCAGCCTCTCTCCTCCCCCATGTGCCATCACCAGCCAGCAGGTGTGGATTTGCGGTCGGGCTTCCAGCTAATTACAATTGGTGCACTGGCAGACAGTGGAAGATATGGACAGACAGCACCGGCACAATATGGACAGACAGATATGGACAGACAGCACTGACTCCAGTTGTGAGCCAATCAGAGATGGTGGACCATCAACCAATCAGTAGCCACCACTGCTGATTGGCTGCAACTCTGCGAGTTCTGATTGCCTCATGACTGGTGGCCCTGTGTCTCCATGACTGCCTGCCAGTGCATCAGCTGTAATCAGCTGGTGATCCGACACCAAATCAACATTGCTGACACACGGGCCCCCATTGATGGCCCTGACTGGACTGACCCACCTTGTGTGCATGATTGGATGCAGGGGGAGTGGCAGTCCACAGAAGCAGCTCAAACACCATAGCAGCCACACCCCTTGCACCCACGGTTGCAAGCATGTTAGCAAACTGTGGGCTCTTTTTCAGGATCAATGGAATAGAATTATAGGCGAGGACAATGTAAACAAATAAAAACTGTAGGTGTACTTCAGAGTCCAGTCTTAAATACAAAAAGAAGATAAGGGGGCAGTGCACATAGTGGACCTTATCAACATGTTACTAGATGGTACTAATAACTTAAGCCAAATATACATACACTTGTAATACTGTATAAAAGCAATTTTGTAGTGCTTATCTGAATCCTTAATGAGGGTGGTTCACTTTGGTCCTTTAAGCCAGTGCACATATACCACTTTATGTAATAATCAATTCTTGGTTCCACTAAAAAAGTAGAGCTTCACTAGTGCAATAAATTATTTAAAACATTTTCAGTCTGCAAGCACTTTTATTTCTCATACTTACTCATCACACACCACCTTATGATAAAAACACAGACACTCCTGAAAATCAATCAATGACATCATAACATTATCTACAACTAAAAATGTATAACAGTATAGAGAAAAAGAAGAAGAGAAAAAAGCACACAGGGATGCTCAGGCCACATACAGAGAAGAAACTGCAAGGACGTCCATAAAAGTATAATAGTAAAGATGAAAAAAGGCAATGCTAAGGATAACAGCTATACATATTGTATAATAAAACAAGTACTGATAAGAAACATAAGGTCTGATTTACAGATGGACACTAATTCATGTGAGGCTGTTATCCTGTATGCAGTGGTCGTCTGAAAATATGCATATGTTTCAGCCGCTGTAATTTGTATTGAGATGCCCAGATGTGCCGTCTTAAGTCTGGCTGCTTGCATATACAGAACCATTATCGGTCGCTTATCATTTGCAGCATTGATGTTCTGAGCAACCCTATGGTCACTCAGAATATCCATTAAATGTCCAGGAACAGAACCAGATATCTTGGGGCCCAGCACATTCATGTTTTTGGGGCTCCCTATCCCCACTCAGTAGGTTCATGCAGGTCAGCAATTGTCTCATCCCCAACTGTCTCTCCAGCCTCTCTGTCCCAGCATGTAGTGACAACATGTGCACTATGCCAGCACCAAAAATAAACTTTATGGTGCCAGGCTGTGACCTCCCTCTCTCACTGTGATTGTCTCTGTGCTCAACCCATGCAAAATACAACCGAGGCAAGTGAGACACATGAACAGGGCTCCTGAGATTCCTGAGGGGCTGGGTACAAGTATCTTCTTTGTACCCCCCTGCCTCCATGCCTGCAGATGTCAGCCACCAGAGCATTAACCACTGCATACTATTTTGCAGATACAGGCACAGATGCCTAAGAAATGGCCACAACATGCCAGCTTTTGAGTAGTTCCCCCATTACCTCCCACCTCTCACTCACACTGCTTCCAAGTCCTCATTTCAACTGCTGTCAGTAATGAAACTTGAAGCATGTATAGTGTAAAAAAATCACTGAACTGTTCAAACTTTGGCATTCTGTCCAACTCTTCATCAGGTCAATAGGCAGATGATGTGGAAGAGAGAAATTTGGAGAAAGAGAAGGAAAATAAGAGATGGGAGAAAGCTGAAGAGAGAGAAGAAGAAAGACAGAGGAGAAAAAAAACAGCAGACATCTATCATTATTTGTATATATTTTATACATTAAAAATTGTGCCAATAAAAACATCCACGATGACATCATTATGAAAAAAGTAAATATCTGAAACTTACCAATGCATGAAAACATGTATAAAAGAAAATAAATAGCACAATAAATGTACACAATAATCTCTGCAAATAGACAAGTTTGAATAAAGCAGTAGTGCAGTAACAATTAAACAGTTAGGCACTACCAAGATGGGTTAGGGTAGATACCAGTATATGGGTTAGGGTAGATACCTGTCACATGAAACTGACATGACTTGCTTCATATATATATCTTGTAGCTTGCTGTACTTCCACCCTCTCTTCACCCCTTACCTTCCTCCTCCTCAATTGCTGATGCAGCTGGAGTACTGCTGACCAGAGCCGTTACTAAACTTTTTGGTGCCTTGTGCCAGAGAGAGCAGTGCCCCCCCCCATTTTTTAAATAGGGACATAAGATAGTGCACCTGAAAAAGGACCATGGCCTCATGGGGAAGAGATAGGGAGGCCAGGAAATGCTGGGGATAAAAGAAGAGGAATCTACGAGTGAGAATGATTATAAACAGGAAAATTGACAGGGCCAAACAGCACCCCCTGCCCTGCGGTGCCCTGTGCCATGGCACTGGTCGTATCACCCTAGTTACGGCCCTGCTGCTGACTGCAGATCAGAAGCAACATTGATAAACGTCATGCTCGAGGTTAGCACAATAATCATATTTTATTATTTTTTTCCATTAGAACCTAAGAATTTTACTGCCAGCGATAACCCTGATGGCAGATTCACTGCTTTCCTCAGCAAAGGATTCCATAAGCAAATTGCAGAAGTATTATGGCAGCACTTTTACTGCCACGATACCCATTCTGATAATAGATAACAGATTAAAATAATTTAATATTCTTTATTTTAAAAAAAATGCTTTATTCCTACTATATTAATGTATAGATGTTTAAAATATTTTTCTCTTAAAAAAAAAAATTGTCAAGCTTTGTTTTAGTATCAGTGATAATGTTTGGATAAATCAATATGTTATTTTAAATCTAATCCTCGTGACGGATTGTTCTTTTAGTATAGAAGAAAAACATTCAAATATCATAGCTTATTTATGTCATAGAGTGATTCAAATTTCCTACTTGGATTAATTCCACTCCCCTGCCCTCCTCCAGAGAAGCAATAGAGGTGACACTGACTGATCAGACTACAAGCTGTAGGGTGGGTGGCTTTCAGTCAGTTACATTTCCATTTTGTCAGAGAAGCATGCTGGAATGGGGGAGTGATGAAGCATGTAAAGTACATGTTCTAGGTGCCATGCCTCCTCACTACACCTCTGACAGTGAAAGTACAGTACAGCAAGACACCCTAGAGCAGAGGAGTCAGCAGGTCTGGTGACACCCTGTGCTGGCCTACCATAAAGGGGCATAGCCTTGTGAGAACTACCAATCACGTCACTCCAGGGGCATGCCCAGCATCCCCAGAGATGCTGGGCTGTCGCCACAGACTGTGCCTGCATTGCCGGTACCTCCTCTGTGACAGGGACATCATGCTGCAGGAGAATGTCAGACTGCAGCACTCGGTTCCTGTCACTGAGGAGAAGATGACATTTTGGTATCACCCCCTCTGAGGATGACACCCGGGGCGGCCCGCACCCTCAAAGTGATGCCACTGCCCTAGAATACTCTCCATAAATGTGCATTAGTAAAACATATATGGCCTGATTCTGAGTTACGATACAACTTCAATGTCGGATGCAATTTTTTGCATGTGCGTCTAGATATCATCCACACAGAGTCGTAGTTGCAGTTGAGGCACATGAAAGATGTACGGTCTCAGAAATGGTTTAAAAATTTTTTGAGCATTTCTGGGCAGACAGAGGTGACAGAGAAGTAGTTGCAGAGACGGTCTTTCTTATAGACATGTTATGGGAGTGTAGAGGGTATGTCACGGATAGTAATTGGGTTCACAGATGCAGAATTGTTCACATAATGTAGGAGGCATATTGAGATGGAAAATCTGCACCTGCCATATGGCAGATAGAAGTTTCCATGGTGCGACTGATGGTGTGTCTAAAAACACACCAAGCGGTATGTCAGCATCTCAGATGGCAGTAACTAGTCTCATTTATTCTCCAGACAAAGAGGTCCCAATTCACACACTTACACGAACACCCTGCCTAAATTGTATCTTCTTAGCACACTTCCTAACTTTCACTCCCCATATTGTGTTACTGTATCTGCTGCTAGAGCAAATGAAAGCAAATAGAGATTAGTCAGGAGAATAAAGGATAAAGACTCCAATGTATATAGATTGTCAGATTTACCAGATAACCACAATAGCTATTTCTTGCCTTTAATAAAACAAAAGTAGTAAACCTGATTCAAAAAGTGATTTGTGATATAAATTGTGACAATAAACAACAAAATGTTTCCCTAGAAGTCTCTTTAATACAAATATTTCTGAATAGTACATTGTCATATCATTCGTTTACAAACACAGGTACTGCAGTATAAAATAGTTTGATATCGTTTTATAAAAATTTACATTTTAATAGTCAATATAAATCTGAAGCATAAAAACACTGTGCAAACATCCTAATCCCTAGAAAATGTAATAAATAACTGTAGTGGTTCATTTTCCAATGTTTTGTGCTAATTGACTCTTGCTGTTCTATCATTGACCTTGCTTGTTTGACATTACTTTTATTTTCATTTTTATAAGGGATATACAATAACCATTATCACTTGCTTTTTTGAGATTCATATTCCAAAACAAGCACAGAAAAAGTATCCTTGTATTAGAGCTACAAGGAATGTACTAGTGGGATATTCTACAAATGTTGATGATTTATAAACTGATAATTCATTGGCCTGACAAGAAGTGAATTGTTATGCATTGGAAATTAGAAATAAAAGGGATATTGACACATGATAACAAAAACAGTTTAAAATCATTTAGATGGTAATAAAATAGTTTGATGTAATTTGGTAAACTTAAGGGTGGATGAGAATTCCCCCAAATTGTACAGATGTCAGACTTATATATTAGTATACAAGAAACTAACTAAACCTTCATAATCATAGAAAAGAAGCATTTAAACATTTTTGGTGTACAGTAAAGCTATTGCTGCATACAGCGTAAGTCAAAATCACACTGTACTAATTTTCATTTTTCCAGATTGTATTTAAAGTGACTTAATAAAAACATTATTGAATCACTACAATTTATTCTGAGCAAGACGATTTATTTAAAAAAACAATAGATATTGATATAGTTTCCAAATTCTGTTAAATATAATTTTTGTTAAATTTGACATTTGCTATGAGAGCAAACAATTACATCCACAAGCCATCCAATAAACACTAATAGCTGGCATGCTAACGCCCCATAGATGTGGGTGAATAGATGCACCGTACATAATAATGGTTTCCAGTGTTTTGTACATACATTTTTCTTTGTACAAATGATTTTTGAGAGATATGTGTTTTTATGTTATTAAAATAACAAACATATACATTTTAAATTAAGTTATCTACATTCTACAATAATGTTTTATATAAATTAGTTATTGACATTATGACAGGATACCACACACACCAATTGTTTAAAACATATGTAACACCATTATTTCCAAAATTGTCTACTGAGAGCTCACTATCTATTTACTTAGCTTCGCAAGGATTTTAGTAGCTAAGGAGCATCTTCCGCAAGGTACCTTGCATGTCTGCCACACACCTTAGGGCATATAAAATGAATATGCCGTAAGGGTTTTTTCTTGTGGAAAGATCTATGTCTATAAATTGCATAACAAATGTGAACCAAGCCAAAGAATATATTTGGAAAATATTTTTTTTCACTGGTTTAGTTTAAGTGTAGCCTCCAGTATATAAAAGCCCCTTACAAAAGTTATCAGACAGTGTAATACTAATCCAGTGCTCTTTTTTTAAAATTGGTACTGTACATACCAATTTCTGATAACAGATAAATAAAGTAACAGCAAGCACATATACTAATTATTTTCAATACTGGGCAATGTGAAATGGTATTGATAGTAATACTGTAGGTATGGTGAAACAAAAACAGCAAAATTACAAGACATGGAGTATTTTACTGTGTATTCAAAATTCTAATGTTGTACTGTATGAAAATGCTGTTGGCTAAGGAATTAATATCTTTGCATACTATGCAGTGCTATTATGTACTGTAGTTGCCCATGAGAAAACCACTAATAAATGTAGTCTTTGTGGAGTGATATGCTTCAGAAAAGAGGTATAATTTTTATTAAATCAATATAACTATTAAGATAGCTTATAAGAAACTATTCTAATGTTCTTTATTGAAAAATAACATGACTCTTTGGCTTCCCATTTGTAGTATTGTTCTGTCCATGAAAACTATGTTTATTTATACCTTCAACATGATAAATCAGAGCAAACAATTTAATTGAAATCTATTGTTTGGAGTATTACAGTAATATTTGTTATTCAGCAAAAATGCTTAAAAAATATTATTTTAATTAAGCTGACTGAATGTACTAAAGTCACATATCCACTTACAACTGAAAGACAGTAGTGGTCTGTATCTAGGCTGTAGGCAAAGTACAGAGAAATGCAGGTTATGCAGAGTTGGATGGAAGCATTTCTAGGTGTATCATTATTGCTTGGCAAACACTATTGCAAGGGCACCATGATGATAATAATGATGATGGATATGAAACTAAGGCCCCCATTTACTAACAAGTTTTATCACCAAAACGAGTGATAAATTTCACTGTGTATGATAAATGGGGCTCCAGCCAAACAGCTCCCAACTGTCATTTTTCTAACAGTTGACAATTAGGAGCTGATTGGCTGGAGCACCATTTATCATACACAGTGAAATGTATCACTCGTTTTGGTGATAAAACTCATTAGTAAATGAGGCCTTTAGAGGGGTATTCAATATGAAACGTAAACTTCGCTGTCGAAGTTTACGTTTCACATCGGAGCTTTTACCTGCATTAAAGTATCGGGCGCGCGCCTGCTTATCCCCGTATTCAATATGAAATTAACGAAAACGGGATCCTGAGAAGTTGGATTTGCGTAAAGTTACGAATTTTTCGTAAAAAAAATTGTAGGACCCCCCTAAAGTTGTTAAAACATGGGGGATCACTATGGGTACCCCCATTTTAGCCTTTAAATGAAAGTCTGGGATTTAAATAGCCGCAGCAGGTGTTTTTCCCGACATTGAAGAAGTGATGCAGAAGAGCACTTATGTTATTTTTTTCGTTTTTTTAAGTGGTCCCATCATATTTGGGGCACATGAAAATGGGTACTAGCATATTTTGATGTCCCTGAAGTAAGTTTTTAAAAATTCTGCAATTGTGCACCTGCCGCTATAAATCTATTCTAGAAAACATCTGCCACATACTTGCAGAAGAGCCCTGAACCTATTTCCCTATTGTTAAACAATTTTTTCCCATTTTTTTTTTTCATCCCAATTTTTTATTAAATTTTTTGGGGTGTCCCTATTTTTTTTTTAAGTTTTTTTGACACAGTTCTTTTTTAAATGTCATTCCCAGGGGTGCAGGCTATTTTTTTTAAGCCTGCACCCCTAAACCCCAATTCTGCACTTTTTTTTCGACACCTATTCAATGGTGAAACGTTATCCCCGTTTTTTATCAAAGACTTTTCGAACCTGCGAAAAGTCTTTGAAATTGAATACGGTGTAAAACTAAAACCTGCGATAATGACGTCATAAGTGCGATATTAACGCAAAAACAATGTTTTCGCTCCCATATTGAATACCCCTATAAGTGTGCACATAGTGGTGGTCTATCTGCAAATATGTGTAGAATCTGCCTATATAGTTTTGTGTGTGCAATTACATCAAACTAGTGTGCTACTCTGCATCAAGCCCATAGTCTCTAAGTCTTTGTGTATGTCTGAGTTTTTATTTTTAGTTTTGTGACTCTATACATATGTATTGTAGCAGTAACAGTTTCCTGGCTTTGTCATTTTTTTAAATACTGTCTTGGAGGTGTGGGGATGGGGGAGCAGGCCACACTTATACCACAATACTAGGCTATGATTGTGGCAATAAACTACCTTTCTTGCCATCCATTGTATGATATGCAACTTTAAGACATGAGAAAAAATATAAGAAGATATAAAGAAAGATATTTGTCAAGTTAAGAGAATATGACAAATGTAAAGTAAGGCATGCAGGGGTTGAGGCAGAGTAGAATGCAAGTTGGCCACAATTACACCTGCGTTGTGTATAAGAGATGTGTATTGTTTATCCGTGATACAAGAGATCTGTCCAGAAATAGGCATATTTATGCATATGCACGGCCTTGCTAAACTTTGCCTACATGCTTGCCTACTCTGCCTCAACCCAATTACTGTATGTCTCTTAAATAAAGAAACCAAATATAGAGGATTATCTAGCAAAAAGCAGTGCTGTGTCTTATGATGCGTACACATGGGACGATTAAAATGCTTGATATGAACGATAACGATATCGATCATTTCGTTATCGTTCATAGCATGCATTTTCTGGTCCCTTCCAACCCACCAACGACCTGCGATGGCACGCATGGACGATCACGATATCATCCATCGCCCGTGCATGCAGACCAACCTGGTCGATATTGACCAGGTTACTATAGGGACCCGCTATCATTGATCGCAGGTCGTTGGTGGGTTGGTGGTGTGCTGGATGATCGATATTGATCATCCAGCACACCCAGGAGATCTTTCAGAGATATCGTTATCGCTGACAGTCGTCCCGTGTGTATGCACCATTGCTCAGATGCTCAATGTTGTATTGACAAATACAGTATTACAAAATATGAAAGTAGTTTAAAAGAAATGATGTGACCATTCAATATAGTACTGCAGAAAGAGTATTGCCAGACATGGATAGTCAATAATGAAATGAGAAAAAATGGAAATCAGTCCTTCACATTTACAATGCCACAATAGTTTCATTATGTTTTGCATGTAGGAACGGTACATTTTTTATTGTAAATATATTCTACTTTCATGGCCGTTTAAAGAAAATTAATTTTAATTGTCAACTGAGTGATCCATTTACCATAGTAGCAAAATGGAAAATTAATTATGAGTGGCACATTCAAATTAAAATATGATTTAACATATTTTTCCCAGCCATTAGATGATTTTAGCCTCAAGGTAAAAATTGTGACCAGTATTTACTAATTAGAGCTGTAACAGTGGAAAATCACTTAGGCTCCATGTAATTGAATGGGCAAATAATATATTCCTCCAAACTTGTCACTTTGAAATACATGCTTTAGAAAGTGAAGCTGTTCATTCAGTACTTATTCTTTGCAATAAAAGGGCTGGTAATCTCTGGTTATTGTCTGTAGGAAAATGGCCTTTGTTTCAAAGATCATCACCATCATCAGAAGTGAAGCTGCTCCTTCTGCTGCTGCCTTTGGAAAGGTCTGGTGATGTTGTAGACAGGAAGGGGTCTGTTCCATAAGGAGACATTTCCTCTAAGATCTGTTCCTTTAGAGCAGCACTGAATGATAAATCTGTAAAATGTGAGAGGGGATCAGAAAATCCAGTCGATCCATCACACAACTCAGTCGTTTGTCCAATAGACAGGGGAAGCTGATGAGCATAATCTTCTGAAATATTTTCTCCGTATGTTTGCTGCTTGATAACCTGGGAAGTTAGTTCTACTGTGCACATTGCCGGAATCGGCAGACCATGAGCTCGGGCTTGTATTTCAAGTTCCTAAAATGATATAATGGTGAAGAATTAAGTTTTGGACACTAGGAAAAAGACAATTCATTTAAATGACACATATTACATTCTATTTCTAAAACAAATGTCATTAAATAATATCTGACACATGAAAACTGACATTCATTTTTAGTTTGCAGTTGCACTGTATCTACTGTACCTACAGACTCATTATTGTTGTTGTATTTTTTCCAGTATTCTAAACATAAACTCTACATGTATTTTTATTGTTGCAACAAACAATACCACTAAAAAGCCATATCAATACTATCTACATTAACAAAGAGAGAACAGATATTGTTACTTTGGGTAAGCATTACATAAGTGTCAGACTTAAACGTTCTTGCATGAATATGATGCTAATTAATCTACTGAATTGGGTAAAATTATCAAGCAGCCATTTTGAATAATGAATGCTTTTTGGTGTTTTATTGGACTGGTTACAAACCACCAGATTTAGTAGAGGAAAACCATAGCAATAAAATGCCCCACAACTGATATGCCGTGAATCACCATCCACATTTTTTAGAGGTCAACGATACAAATTTCTGGTTTGTGAAATGTGTGTCGGAAGAACTTCCAGAAAGCTGTGGTAATGCTTGCAACAGTTTCAACTATGGCTCTGATTCAGAGTTGTGCACTATTTCCACCACAGCTGTGATCCTGTACGCAGCTGCTGTGTGAAAATATGCAAATGTCGCAGCTGTCAGGATATATATTGAGAAGCCCACTGGCATCTTTGCAAATCCAAACATCTGCGAATGTTGCAGATCATTCAATATTAGCATTGTAGCCATATTTTTTGCATACAGAATCAAAGACACAGGATGTGACTCATCCCGAAACGGTAGCGACACGCTGGCGTTTTTAGGCAACACTTCCTATTACCACCCCTAAATGCTCCCTGACTGTCAATCACACTGCAAATAAGTACTTGCTGTGAGTGACTATGGTAATGTACCATGATACTTGTGCAGTATGACTCAGATGCATGCGCAGATGATTGATAATCGCTCAGCTGCAAAAACATTAGCATAGCGTAGGACTCCGAATCAGGCCCTATACTGCCTAATCGAAAGTGTTACAAAAAAATTAAACCTACTCTTCCCTTCCCTTCATATTGCCACTGCATTTTTTTTTAAATAAAATATGTGCACCAGCAATTTGCAAAATGTAATATTTCTTATGTCCCTCAGTAAAGATAAATTATGTATTATGTCCCCCCCTTAATTTTATAATGTCTCTTATGGCCTCTTTTATTTTTATAATATTAATTGTAGCACCGGTTGGTTGTACTATGTTCTTACCTACACTCTCTCTATTTATCCAACATAATCTGTGCATTAATAAGAAACCCACTGAAAGTAAATGGACACTAAGACAGAGCACACAATGAGGGTTCCCACCTACTTAATAAATGGCTAGTCAATCAGGGGCAGTCACTAATTTTTTCATGCAACTTAAGGGTTTCAAAACCACTATACATCACCGCCAATTTTACTTTTGATCATCCAAACCACTGGATATTAAAACCGATAGAACTAAATTGCTGTATAGATAAAGTACTTATTATGTGCCCCCATTCATTTATAATATCTATTATAGCCCCCTTTATTTTTATAATATTTAGTATGCGCCCCCATTCATTTTATATCTCATGGCCTCCATTATTTTTATAATATTTATTGTAGCTCCCAAAATATATGATTGGTTGCACTATGTTCTCTCCTACCCCAGCAGATTGCAGAACAAAATCACTGGCAATGTGCAGCAATGTGGGGAAATTTCAACCGTCAATTCCCACTCGCCCAAATAAAATGCACATTAATAATTTTTTTCCTATGAATGTGTCAGATTTAGGTTGCAACGACTTTAATATCATCATTTACACTACCACTTTTTTAATTGCCTTCATATGTATATTAAAGACTTGAAAACAGGGTGATAGAGCATGAATTAAAGTGTAAAATATAGTGTTGCACATGTAATCTCAAAATTGGTGCTGTTGCCATATCAACCAGACTTTCAATGTCATTTTATTTTCTAGAAAAATAATATAAACAATCTTTGGGCTAACGTCATCCTGCGTTTTCCACAGCATTTAACATAATAAAATGTATCTAAAATAAAGAGACAGAGATATGTATTTTCTGGGGAAAGGGGGCAGCTTTATTTGATAAGTTATATATATTATTTAAGAAAAAGTATGGTGTCAAAGAAAGAATGGTCCTACCTAACCATATCACCATCTGCTCCATTAAATCAAACAAGGACTAGATGGGGACCAACTGCCAGCCCATCACACAACCACTCAATGTAGCCAAACTTCTCTAGCAATTATACACAGACAAAGACCCACCTGGACTGGTGGTGTATCTGACCCCAGTAGGGTAGAATCAGCCGAACTCGTGTATTAGTGTGGGAGAGCATTTAAAGACCTACAGTATAGGAAGATGACCAATTCTGCCATTCTTTCCCACCAACAAATAAAGCTGACAAAAAACACCACATTCAGGTCAAACCTAGCAAGAGATCTATCTGAATACACTCAATTAATATAAAACCCACCCAAACAAACAATCTAATAGACCCTAACATTACAGCTGAACTACTGTTAGCATGGCAAAGTAGTCTATTCATCATCAGGGGCCATATGAAGTATTCACCTTGATGCAGGGGATACTAATCACTGGAGCAATTCAGCATTGCTCAAGTGCAGGGACAGCTGCTCTGAAAAGCAGCTTTCCCTATGATCAGTAACACTGCCACTTCTGTAGCAGCACTACTTACCTGTCCCCATCGCTGGCTTGGAGGCAGTGAGGAGGCAGCGGAGGGTTCTGCTCTTCGCATCCCTGGAACTCCTTCCAATGGGACACCGAGAACTAGTGCCATCTGAAGATGGCATATGTTCCTGCAGGTAAACTTTGAAAACGTAAACTTTTAGGAGTTTGGTGAGTATCATGTTCTCCCATCGGACCCCTGATGATGAATGGTCCGTTACCCTATATATGCGGATGATAGCATTTTTGCATGTGTAATGGAGCATTAACGGATGATGAATGGCCCCCAAAACCTCTAAGTGAACCTTACTATAACCCTGCATGCTGCCTTGTGGGTTAAACTCCCCATGCTTAGAAAATGCCTTCTGTTCTTCTTAAGAATCTACTTGGTTGCTGTGAGTTTCTGCACTTTTCATAGTATATATCTTGTTTTATAAATATGTCCAGTTGAACCCTGTTGTTCCCTTGTGATGCTGGTGCGACAAAAGATTTTGAGTGTATTTTTCAGAATATACCTTTTTATCCTGTGAGATGGCATGGCAGCCATTTCCCCAGGGATTTCCCTACTGTGCATGCACAGAACACCAGAAAAATGGCTATTTTCCAGGCGTTTTGTATAGCACCTCTCCAGCCGACATGGGACTTTGGAGATGTAAGAATTAGAAAGTATGGGTGCAGGGTGTGCAATGTGGGCCCGTGTGCACCGCACACCCTGCACCCGTTATAGATATGCCCCTGGCAAGTACTAAAGAGATGGCTTTAAAGGAGTGAGAAAACTTGTTTAATACTGAGTGCTGAACGGTTCTACTGCAAGTCAAACACAAATATACTTGATTGTAAGTGCTGCAAGTTTTCAAACTACACTGTTCAAACCAATGAAATGTTAATTTAATCATATCAGATTGAATTTATATATATATATATATACATATATACATACATATATATACTGTATATATATATATATATATAGAGAGAGAGAGATATTATATCACGCCTGTCTGTCTGCCCCTCCCATTTAGAATATAAGCTCTCACGAGCAGGGCCCTCTTCCCTCATGTGCTTCTCTTTACATTTTCTTCTACTCTTTACTCCCCATAAGGGCACCTAACACGTGACTGCCAACTCCCGGCTGCTTATTGTGAGTGCTTTAATCGCTATTGCAGCAATGTATATAAATTGTGTCCTTGTCCTGAACTGTAATGTACTGTAAGTTTCTTGTCCACTTATTAGTTTTATGTACTATGTAAGGCGCTGCGGAACACTTGTGGCGCCATATAAATAAAGGATAATAAAAATAATATAGTTTCTCTGAAAGATTAAGTACGTTTTGGAGTTACAAATGACCACAATGGTAAGAAGAATGATAAATAAATGATACATTCTGACAGAACTGATGCAGAAGAATTTCAGGACTTTAGGATATTTTTGTGCATATTTAACCAACCTGAATACGAAGCAGCAATCTTCTGTTGGCTTGTTCTAATTTTTTTTGTCTGTGTTCTAATTCTCTACCTCTTTGTTGTTCTCTTTGTAGCCACTTGATGTATTCTACTGAAGCTTTTAAAATAGTTCCTTTGTTCCAGCGCATATCACTGCAAAATGGAGAAATAACCTTTTCACAATTGTGCGCATCAGCAGAATTTATAAGAACTTACAAAATCTTTTACATTAACCTGAAATAATGATTTACATGACTATTATTCACTGTTAGATATTATTGCTTCTGAATGGAAATTTTAATAGAATAGTTAAGAAGTCCTTATATAGTAAAATTGATCCTGGAATGAAAATATGTGTCAAAAGAAACTAATAGAGAGACTTTTTTGTGAGAGCGCTAAATGTATTATCATGATTCCACCATTACAGTTTTTATATTTTAAGTGAAAATTGCTTTTATTATTAACTCTCAGATTAAAATCTATGTGCAGTATTTATACATTAATAGAGAAGAAAATGTACATTGCCAGAGAATTCAGATTACATTTTTAAAGATCATTTTAAGCATAATATTCTTTATATGTAACTCTTTTCAGGAAAGAGAGAGGGGCTCATTGTAAAAAGTTAAATAAACTATGCTCTGAATAGTGATTCTTATTCAAAACTGTGCGTAATAGGAAAGTATAATATACATAGAAAACTATTCAGATGTTTATTTCTTTTCTAATCTGAGATTATCAAATATATTGGGCTAAATCTAATCTTACCTGTAAAACACATTCAAAAGCTAGTGTAAATAGACAATATATACCTTCTAATACATTAGGAGAAATTACTGTATGAATTGCTCTTGATACATGCCATAGGTCAACTGGTCCTTGCGTATTATACCATGAAATTAATAGTTTGTATGACTCAGTCAAGATACTGATGGTCCATGCATATATAGTTATGGCAATTATGCAAATTAGTTTTAAAAAAGTGTTTTATCTACATATACTGTATATATTTTATGCAAATGTGCTTAATTCATAACAATTCACATACTCATATTTAGTACTACATCTACCCTAAATATCTCTTCTCCCTCCAAAGACTACTTTATGAAGTGACAATTTGAGAAAGTGCACAGTGGCACACAAATCATTGGGCACTTCATCAAAATATGTACACACTGGGTTTACAAGTCTATGTCTTATGCTGGGCATACACTCTACAATTATCTGTCAGATATCTATCCAATCTGGCTGGTTGGCATGAAAATCTGGTAATGTATGGGAGCAAATGAAAGTCAACTATTGGCTCACAAAAACTGGAAAACAAAATATAAATGGTCGTTCAGACATACTGGTTAAATAAAATGAATTTAACCAATTTGAACAATTGTTTTGGTAAGTTTTCCAGTGTTTAAGACCATATGGTCGATTGTAATTTGCTTCCATACATTACCAGGTTCTCATTCCAACCAGCCAGATTGGATAGATATCTGACATATTTGCATAATTGCATAGTGTATGCCCAGCATAAAATATGCTTCTAATGCAAGTTAATTGCATGTATATGGAAGTGGGAAAAATACTGTACTTATAAATCTTCATGTGAGTTTGGGATGAGTTGCAGGAGCACACTGTCTATGTAAATGTTATGTGTGATATGTTTCCATATGTAATTCACTTGAACAAGATAACACCTTCCTGTTTTGCCACAAATGGGCGTTTAATAGATTCATGTTGAATGCGCTTGTAAAAGTTTATTGAAATGCATTAAATGTATAAACTTGCATTTTAACATACAATAAAAATGTATTGTAAACGTTGGTTTGTAAATAGCCTTAGACAGTCACCACAAGTGTTTTCATTACTGGACTATATAAAACAGGCAAAACAATTAATATAAATATTATATTACTGTTTTAACATTAAAACATGCATATAAACTCACGGATCATTAGACTTTGGGATCATTGTTCCAAGTTCTTTAATCCTGTAGTTAATATTATATCGTCTCCGACGTTCAACTGTAAAAGAGAAATTAATATTTCATAACGCTCTATTCCAAGCTACGTGAAAAGACATAACTAGATATTCTTTGTATGTTTAGAAATATATATATATATATGTCAGTGGAATCTTAAAACAACACTAGTTTGTATTAAAAAACTTGGAATTACAGGGCTAAATGTAATAGGGTCCCATTTTTTGGGTGTGAGTTTGACTGGTAAACTGCGGATAAACTCACACCTTGTAATGCAAGTTTCATTACAAGGTGCAAAAATTGACAGAAGCATGCACAGATCAGCAAGAACTGTGCATGTTTCTGTATGTAAACGTTAAATAAAAGTAATCGGCGTGGGGTCCCTTCCCCAAAAGCATAACCAGCCCTGGGCTCTTTGAGCCAGCCCTGGTTCAAAAAATACAGGGGAAAAAATGTGTAGGGTTCCCCTGCATTCTAAAAATATGGGATAAAAAAACAAGTAGGGGTCCCTCATATATTTAGAATCAGCAACGGCTCCACTAGCAGGGGAGTAATGCCCGGCCGTAACATTCATCCCCCTTAACTAGTCAGCCTAGGCTGGGGATCCCTGGGGAAGTGGGGACATCCCCAATAAAGGGGTCACCCCTCTCCAGGGCACCCAAGTCCTGGGCTGAAGCTTGAGGCTATCCTGGCACCCCTGGTTTGTGGGTGCCGAGTTAATAGTGTAAAAAATAGTTAAAATATTATTGTCCTTTACAGGGGAACTAAAGGTCCCAACAAGCCTCCCCTGTATGCTGGTATTTGGAGAACCTCAAGTATCAGCATGTGGGGCATTAAGGGCCCACTGGTACCTCTAGTTCATCTGCAAAATAAATATTAAACAAAGACAAGACTCATACTTTTATTACACATTATATACACTCACTCACTCACCTGCACTCACACTAAATAAACAAGTACACATACAAGTATACATAAGGCTATGGTGATTGCTTGAAATATAGATGCTATTCTCTAGACAAGCGCTTCCATAAAACAGATCATGATATTCCTTTGGAAGAACAAATCTATAAGGATTTTATTTTGAGACCAAGCATAGGTACAGTTGCAGCAGATATTGTGGAACAAATAATCTGCTCATTTATCTATTTTCACACAAGCAACAATGACGATTAATCTATTATTGTAGTATGTATATATACTTACTAAGGTTATGATTGTCTTTCTTCTGCCTCTCTTTGGCCATTGCTCTTGTATCTGTATCTAACAAAAATGTCTACATTAACTCTGGGAATATGAATGTGTTATTACAGATACTGCAAGATAACAAAGATGTACAATACAATAGCATTTGCTTTATGTATTTTGTTTGTTTACAAGCTTACAAATAGCTTATTGGTTGTAATATTTACTCAGGGCTACTCAGATGACCAATGGTCATGCAGTTGATCTGATGCTGTGTCTGCGGACGCAGCAGAGGATCACAAAAACATGCAGTGGGCGTCTTTCTACTACATATGCCTCCTGCTGCTTTCATATAGCTTTAATATATTTTTGCACAGCACAAAGACGAAGCTGCTGTGTGAACTGCGTACAACTGTAAATCAGGCCCCTAGTACGGTAACACAAACACAGTTTTCATTGCTGCATGTTTGGTAATATTTTATCTTATAATAATAATGATACAAGCTTGGGAACATGGTCACTCTTTGCATGTGAGCTCAATGATTGTGTTTTAATCTAAAATTGCATGGCAGAGGACAGACAGTGAATTCTGCAGTGTTCAGGGTTGGGCACTCAGGATCCCGGTGCTCAAAATCCAGATGCCGGAATCCCGACTAGGTGAGAATGCCAACACCAGGAGTTAAGTATCCCAACACTAACCCTACCCCTAAACCTAACCCTCCCCCCTCCCGCAGCCTAACTCTAACCCTCACCCCCTCCCAGCAGCCTAGCCCTAACCTCCCCAGCAGCCTAGCCCTAACCCCTCCCCCACATACTAGCCCTAACACCCCCCTAGTGCTTAATCCTAGCACTAAACCTAACCCAGCCCTCATATTTGCCATCAAGATGTCAGCAGTCAGGATACTGGCACCAGGATGTGACTGGTGTCAGGATTCCGGTGACGACATTCTGAGCGTTGGCATCCCAACAGCCGGAATGCCAACTACATCCGTGTGGTTCATGTACACTGCCGCCTTCTGTTGGTAGGGAATGTTTGAGTTAGTGGGCCTGATTCTGCAGCAATGATGTCCGTCGGATGCAGTGGAGCTATTTCTGGTCTAAGTCTCACTGCACATGTGTTCAGATTCTGTATGTGAATGAGACGAATGGGAGTCACATAGTATCAAAAAAATTTTTAACGAGTATTGGGCATTCCTGGGCAGTGACAGGGAGGCGGCTTAGCGGAAATATGGTGATTGTCAGTTTGGGAGTGTTGTGGGCATGTTGCGGATAGTGATTGCTTACAGAGATGCAGAATCTTTCACATAGCAGACCATACTGAGATGAAGAATCAGTCTTAGTTGGAGTGATGTAGGAGAGACTTAAATCTTAAACAAAAATACATGTGTGCAGAACAGCAAGGCTTAAATGGTAATACATGTACATTAATAAATGACTTGTTGTGTCTACAGCCTTCTTTCCTCCTCATTCTTCCATTTCCTTCAGAAGTATATGCACCTGGTCATAACTATCAAAGTGTACTTGCACCTACCCTATTCTAGGGAATAAGATACACCTCCTAACATGCATACATATACTTATGTTCTGGGAACTGCATGAACACTCTATCACTGAAATATGTCTACATGAGAATCCCAAACCCCTTTCCACCACTTTCGTTGCAAGCAGTGTCAGACTGGGACATGAAGGGCCCACCGGGGGAATGCAGTGATAGGGGCCCATATTTAGGGGTGTGATCGGCCTCTAAAGGATGCTTGGCTAACCATTAGAGAGTGCATGGACTGGGCTCCTTAAAAATGTATATATAGTGAATACTGCTAGTGTATGCATGATAATGTACCAGATTATTAACAGCAATAGTTTGTAGAAAATACACCATATTTCTGTGCAGTATAATGTAACATATGTATAATGTATGGTTCAAGTGCAAGTCTTGAACCTGATCCCTAGAGGAGGGGGTGGGCCTACAGGCAGTGAGGCCCCCGGGGGATTCCCCTGTACCCCTGTGTGCCAGTCCAATCCTGGTTACAAGTGTAGATATGGTCAGAATGTGTTTGACTTTAAATTCTCGTATTTGCGCACACTCATTTCCTCTGCATGCTCAGTGTAAATTACACAAATATATAACACAAACAACAATATGTTCAACTTTGCATCAACCCCTTTATATCTCCCAATAGTGCAGGGAAACAAATTAAGGACCTGGTGACCAAATTTACAGAGACCCTGGTCCATCAGTGACGAGAGTGAAGAAACCAAACTCTCCTTTGTCACTGTACACTGCATGACTATCGCATCCAGTGGTAGTCATGCAAATGAGGACCCACCCCTGTTTTGAAAATGAAGGTGTTATAGGCTGAACTGGTTAACAGTATGTTTCAAAATTTGTACAGATCCTGCAGGATATGCTGTGATGCCAACAAGAGTATTGGCCTTGCTCTCCTCATGGCTTTTGTGCCTTTTTGATGATGTCCCTAGCTGTCCTGCACTCCATTCTGCCATTGCAAGCAAGGCTAGCTCCTGAGTTCCTGGAGGATGGGACTGGGCTTCCAGGAAGGGGCTGCTCATACTGTAGGTGCTCTTCCTGGAGAGCACAATTATATATTTGCAAGCAACAACAGGGACAGAATGTACTAGAACAGCTGAATGAGACCAACTCCCAGGAATCCTTGATATACACCTTCACAAGGATGAGTTTTAAAATATCTCCTCCTTGGTGTTCCTACAGCTAAAAGTAAGTCAGTTACTTGGCCACCTTTGAAGAGTCAATGAGACCCAGCTAAGTCATTATTCTGGTGTCTCAGATCTCAGCCTAGACAGAAGATGAAGGACAGCAGCCTTGTAACCCTAAACACATGAATTTAAATTAAACAAATTGACAAATATTTGAGGCACTGTGGTGTGACATAATACATATTGGATGCATTGTTGTGTGCAATATTATGTATTGGATGTACTGTAGTGTGGAATACTATGTATTGGGTGCAGGGTGGTGTGGCATACTATTTATTGGGAGAACTACAGCGTGGTATACTTTTTATTGGATGCACTGTGGTGTGACGATCTATATATTTGATGCACTGTGGTCTGGCATACTATGTATTGGAGGCACTGTGGTGTGGAACATTATGTATTGGGTGCACTGTGGTATGGCATACTATGTATTGGGGGCACTGTATAGCATGCTATTTATCTGAGGCACCGTGGTGTTGCATATTATGTCTTTAGGTACTGAGAATCCAATAACACCTTTAAATGGCTTTCTAGCTGAGCTCCAGGAGTGGATGAGTACCAGTTGGCTGCGACTGAACTCTGATAAAACAGATTTCCTAAATGACTGCAGCATAGCTAACCAACAGGACTTACACTTGGGGGTTCAGAACTACAAAACACTGAACATGTGTGGAATGTTGGTGTTGTCCTGGATAGAGGCTTGACACTTAAACATCAGGTATCAGCCATAATCAAATCCTCATTCTTTAATCTGCAGAACATAGCCAGCACTTAATTCCCTCAGAAGATCTGCCTAAAGTCATACATGCATTTATATAATCACACCTAGACTACAGGATGGGTATGGGATGCCGGCGCTCAGGATCCTGGTGATCATAATCCCGATGTCAGAATCCTGGCAGGGTTAGGATACAGACAACTTCAGGTAAGTATCCTAACCCTTCCCCTACCCTTAAATCTAACCCTCCATCCCTGCAGCCTAAACCTAACCCTCCACCCCACAACCTAAACCTAACCCTCCCCTCACAGCCTAAACCTAATCCTCCACCCCCACAGCCTAAACCTAACCCTCCACCCCACAGCCTAAACCTAACCCTCGCCCCACAGCCTAAACCTAACCCTCGCCCCACAGCCTAAACCTAACACTCCACCCCACAGCCTAAACCTAACCCTCCCCCCACAGCCTAAACCTAACCATCCCCCCAAAGCCTAAACCTAACCCTCCCCCCACAGCCTAAACCTAAGCCTCCCCCTAGTGCCTAACCATAACAGTCCCCCAAACCCCAATACTTACTGTCGGGATGCCGGTGGTCAGGATGCCAGCACCAGGATTCTAACTGGTGTCTGGATTCCGGCCTGGATAGCTGCCAGGCTATTAACCAACCAGCCTTGTTCCAGCCACATCACATCCATTCTCTACTCCCTTCATTGGCTGCCTGTAAGATGGCGGATCATTATCAAGATTGGTTTACTGACTTTCAAAGCCCTACATGGTCAGGGCCCAAGGTACTTGAAGCAGCTTCTGATTCCTTACTGTCCCATTCGATTACTGTGATCCATTGACAAAGGACTATTAACAGTACCTAGAATCTCCTGGAATTCATTTGGGGGTCGAGTTTTCAGCTTTGTGGTTTTGACTCTATGGAACACTTTCTTGCACAGTTTGACAAGCCTTCTCTCTAGAATCCTTCAATAATATACCCAAGACATATCTGTTCACCCAAGCATTTCACTATGTCCCTTGTTAAGCTTGCTCTGTATTTTGTGTTATAAAGGCACATGTAAAGCACTTTGAGTCCTATTAAGAGAAAATGCTATATAAATAACATTATTATTATTATTATTATTATTATTATTATTATTATTATTATTATTATATGCAATGTGTTGTGGCATACTATGCATTGGGTACACTGTGGCATGGCATGCTATGTATTGGAGGCACTGTGCTGTGGCATACTATGTATTGGAGGCACTGTGGTGTGGCATACTATCTATTGGAGGAACTATAGTGTGGCATACTTTGTATTGGATGCACTGTGGTGTGACATGCTATGTATTGGCGGCACTGTGGGGTGGAATAAAATATATTGAATGTACTGTGGTCTGGCATACTATGTATTTGATGCACAGTGGTTTGGCATACTATGTTTTGGAGGCACTGTGATGTGGCATATTATGCATTAGATGCACTGTGGTGTGGCATACTATGTATTGAATGCACTGTGGTGTGGCATACTATGTATTGGACTAGCCAATTAGTGGCTGCCGGCAGTTCTCATGCGAGGTAGAGAAAGAGGCATTGCTTTCGAGTCGCAAAGCCGGTGCTGATTGGCTGGGAGTTGTGAGCCTGGAATTGACGTGTTGGAGAAAGTCGGTGAGGGAAGGGTACCCCCTACGGCAGCAGCCTCACATTTTGTGCCCTCCGCGCACCTTCCCTCATTATGTAATTGTGATGTCACACAGCCAGGTTGCCAATCAGCAGCCAAACTGGGCAGAACATAAACAGTGTCCGCACATGGCTAGGGCGCTGGGTCCATGTGAGAGCACAGACCACCAGTAGTGCATGAGAACAGCAGCCAGCGGCAGTCACCCTATCCCGCTTCCCCGAGTAACTGTGACGGCTCTGTGTTCTGGTAGTTTTCTTGTTATTTTAAGGTTAGCTAAACCAAAGCATTTATTATGGTTTTTGTTGATTTTTTTTTCATCAAATTTTATACAGTATTATTAAATTCTGTAATTTATTGCTGATTGAAATCCATTGCAAAATAATTACATGAATGTCTTAATAAGTCTTTGAGATATTCAAATTCAAAGAGCATTCCAGAGAAAGGGACTAAGCAAATTATATATATATATATATATATATATATATATATATAAATATATATATATACATATATATATATATGATGCTTTGTGTTCTGGCATACTATGTATTGGGGGAACTACAGTGTGGCATACTATGTATTGTAGGCACTATGGTATGGCACACTATGTATCGGAGGCATTGTGGTATTGCATATTATGTTTTGGAGGCACTACAGTGTGGCATACTATGCACTTGGGCCAGTGGCGTAACTAGGGTACTTGGAGCCCAGGGCAAATTTTAAAATGGAGCCCACCCACTATGTGCACGCACCTGCAGCGCGCAGCAGCAAAAAATGGGCGTGGTCATAAGGGGCATGGCCACTGAAAAATGGGGCATGTCAACATGACACACACCCCTTTCTTGTCACTGGGAACATTTCTTTCCATTTGCACCTTAATGCAGTGCTCCTTATACAGTCCCCCCTATGCAGTGTCCCTAGTAGTGGTCCCCCTTATGCAGGACCCCAGTAGTACCCCTTATACAGCATCCCCAGTAGTGCCCCCCCTTATGCAGCCCACAATTAATTCCTGTTATACAGGCCCCCAGTAGTGGTCCCCCATATGCAGTGCCCCTTACACAGTGCCCCCTGTAGTGGTCCCACTTATGCAGCCCCCATTAGTTCCACTTATACAGTGCCCCCAGTAGTGATCCCCCATATGCAGGCCCTCAGTAGTGATCCCCCATATGCAGTGCCCCTTAAACAGTGCCCCCAGGAGTGATCCCCCTTATTCAGGCCCCCAGTAATGCCCCCAGTAGTGATCCCCCTTATGAAGTTCCCCTTACACAGTTCCCCCTGTAGTAGTCCCCCTTATGCAGCCTGCCATTAGTTCCCCTTATACAGTGCCCCCAGTAGTGATCCCCCATATGCAGTCCTCCAGTAGTGATCCCCCATTTGCAGTGCCCTTTATACAGTGCCCCAGGTGTGATCCCCCCTTATGTAGGCTCCCAGTAGTGCCCCTTATACAGTGCCCTGAGTAGTTGTCCCCCTTATGCAGGCCCCCAGTAGTTATCCCCCCTATGCAGTGCCCCCTGTAGTGGTTCTCCCTTTTCAGTGCTCCCTGTAGTTGTCCCCACTGTGCAGTGCCCACTGTAGTAAGCCCCTTATATAGTGCCCCAGTAGGAGTCCCCCTTGATGCAGTGCCCCCAGTAGTAGTCCTCCCCCCAGTAGTGGTCCCCACCAATGGTGTGCCCCCAGTAGTAGTCCCCCCTATACAGTGCCCTTTATATAGTGCCCCCAGTAGGATGCCCCCTTGATGCAATACCCCCTGTAGTAGTCCCCAGTAGTGGTCCCCCATGATGCAGTGTCCCTAGTAGTGATCCCCCCCAATGCAGTGCCCCCAGTAGTATCCCCCCCAGTAGTATCCCCAGTAGTGGTCCCCCCCGAAGCAGTGCTGCCAGTAGTAGTCCCCTCCTTAGTAATAGTTCCCCTCCGAAGCAGTACCCCAGTGTAAGTGTCCCCCCCGAAAAATACACATTTAACTGAAACAATAAATAAAAGAAAAATACTTACCTGAATCCACGCTTTGGCTCCCGCCGCCGTCTGCATGTCAGTCCTCCTGGGCTGGCACACTCTGCATTATGGGAGAGACATCATGACGTCATGACATCTCTCCCATTACCCACTGCAGAAGCCGGAAGGGAACCAGCTCTTGCAGTGGGCGCTGCAGCAGTCAATGAGAGTCTATCTGACTCTCATTGGCTGCAGTTTAACACACACATCGCCAACAGCGCTGGCGGAGATGTGTGTGCAGCAGCAGCCAATGAGAGTCTGTCTGACTCTCATTGACTGCTGATTAACACACACATCACCGCCAGCGCTGGCGGCAATGTGTGTGTTATGCAAAGCATGAGCCCACCTGCCACCCTCCTCCTGGTGCTATTGGGCAAGCGCTCAGGGGGAGGGAAGGGGCTCAGCTGTGCAACACAGGACCAGTGCTGGGAAGCCTAGCACAAATCCTGTGTAAATGTGTAGTGATGACCGCACTCACTGCGGTTGGCACTACACTGGCTAACTAGGATGGGCCGGTACCGTGGCCGGCGGCGCCCCCCCACGCCGCTGGTCCCACGGCGCCCAGGGCACGTACCCCACTCGCCCTGCCCTAGTTACGCCACTGACTGGGGCCTCTGTGCTATACCATACTATGAATTGGTGTTATTCTATGAATTGAGTACCAGAGACGGGCATGAAGACTTAAGGGGCATTGAAGGGGCATGAGTCGAGTTCTAGAGAAGTTTTCAAATACAGTATTTTGGTTGTGGACAAAAGTCTGGCTCTTAAATACGCTGGTCATAGATTTTAAAAAAATGTGTCAAGCCCTATATTAGTGCATATTTCCTGTGGAAGAGCAACATTTAGATAACTATCATGAAGTAAGAAAAGCAGGATTTCTAAAGGGATTTTCCAAACGCTTAGATGGGGAAGACTATATAACTTGTACAACCACAAAACCTGTTCTGTAATCACCATCTCAGGTATGTGGTCATGTGGTAACATATTATTAGAATTAAAAAGTGCTCAATTCTTTGAATAATTTTTAATTAAGGTTTCTAAATGTTTTAAAATCAATTTAATCCAAACCTATCCAGTTGCTGTTATCAGAAGGGGATGATTTAAGTGCAAGAGATGTTCTGGGAAACTGGAAGCTCAACCGAACATGTGCGGGGGTACAGATGGTATGAGTGGACTCAAGTAGACAGACATACATAAAAAGAGGGAGAAAGGAAGGAGCAGACACCCTTCATACAGAGACACGCAAACATAAAGAGGAGGGAGAAAAAAACACATAAGTGGTGCAGAGGGAGAGACAAACAAAGAGAGAAAGAAATGGGCTGAATAACACAAAGGCAGAGAGATATACCCACACATAAAGTGGGTGCAGAGGCATACATGGAAGAAAGGGGGAAATATACACATAGGGGTATATTTACTAAAGTGCAGGTTTTTAGAAGTGGAGCTGTTACCCATAGCAACCAATCAGATTCTACTTAACATTTATTTAGCACCTTCTAGAAGATAATAGCTAGAATCTGATTGGTTGTTATGAGCAACATCTCCACTTCTAAAAACCCGCACTTTAGTAAATATACCCCTTACAAAACAAATCTACTTCAATTGAGAAGTGGCGACAGGGTCTATGCTCTGTAAACTAAGCAGCCATGTGCTGCCTACTCTATTGTAATAAGCAGCATGTGGCACATGGTGCAGAAAAAGAGAGTCCCATCTGAGCCCGTTAAAAGGTGTTGGGTGTGAACTGCATGGCCCATACAGTGACAGAAATAAATGAATCCCCCTCTTAGTGGGCTCCTAATATTGAGCACAGTGTAGCTATAGTACAGAGATACAACATGTGGGGGACATAGACTGTGTGCCTTGCTATAAGAATAGGTTATATTGCCTTCACTAAATTATGGTGGATTAGATAGCACCATTTTAAGATAAGACTATATAAGTTAGCCTTATACTATTCTTTTGTTATGGTGTTGATTAGTGTTAGTTTCTACAGTCCAACTTTGATTAGATGAGTCCTCCTTTTTCACTGTAACCAATTTTCATGCCTTCAGTCATCATCCCCATCTTTCTGGCTGTGTTTCAGGAAGGGTACAATCATACAATTTAGCATATGGTAGTATAGACCTGACTGGGATCTTTGCATTAATGACTGTCCATGCAAAATCTGAGACCTGGTTGCTAGTGCGTTAGCGATGCAAGAGTGTTAGGAAAATGCTGACCATTCAAGGTCTAAAAACAATACTGCCATACCAGTTTCTTTCTATAGTGTTGTACTTGGGAAAGGCTGTGTTTATTCCCCATTACTGAAATACTGAGTCATGCAATTTTTCAAAGATTATGGGGTATATTTACTAAAGCTTCTAAAATAGACAAGTGGTGATATTGCCCATAGCAACCAATAAGATCATAACTATCATTTTCCTATTGCATTGTAGAAAATGATACACAGAATCTGATTGGTTGCTATGGGCAACATCACCACTTGTCTGTTTTAGAAGCTTTAGTAAATATGCCTCTAAAGCTGCGTATCCACTTGCCGATTAAACAGAGCGATTGAGCGTTTAAATCATCGTAATCGTTCAATCGCTCATTAATCATGCATAAAGCGGGCAGTTTAATGTCGGAAACAACCAGCGATGCGCACTCCCACTGGTCGTTTCCGATATCAATCATCGCCTGAACATGCCGGTCAATCTGCCTATAATGACAAATTTGGCATGTTCGGGGATGAGGGAGGGTGCCTGCACAGAATGACATATCGCTCAGTGTGGGCACCTACAGGATGAGGAACGACTGAACGATTACGATGTCGTAATTGTTCAAACATTCCTCATTCGGCAAGTGGATACGCGGCTTAAGAGTTAAACACATACATTTTGGAATATATTTAAATATAAAATTCTAATGCATTAATGAAACATAACAACTACTTTACTCACTTCCTCCTACTATATCATTACTGTGTTGATTACAAAGTCCAGGGAGAACTATTTATTGATACATATTGGTGTTTCGTTTAGAGAAGGGGACAGTTGCCCAAAATAAAGCCAGTGTTATTTTTCTGCATGAACAAGCAGGAACTCTCATTGACTATGACGTAATGTCCTGGGCCAAAATTTATTTTTCATAAGATAAGTTTTATATTGAGTGCCTTCTTTTCTAATTAATATATATGTGTGTATATATATATATATATATATATATATATATGCATATAATAGTCCCGGCACTCCATAAGCCCCAAGCTGGGCAAATACCTTGCTCCAGGTGCCCTCTGTGTGTTCCTGAAGACGGGGTCTCTGTATCCCAAAACATCAAATTAAAACACGTTGTTTCACCCCATCGTGAAGTCTCCTGAGTGCTGCTTTATCTGCTGTGGATTGTGTATATATATATATATATATATATATATACACAGTATATACATAATATATATGTAAATATAATCTATATAGAATTGTTTTTCTATAGCTCCATGCACAGTTCCTGAACATTATTTTTCCAGAAAAATAGCCCTGAATAAAGCAATGTCTTAAAAAATAAATTTCCAATCGAAAGACCTAGTGGCTAGAAATAAGATCACTATTTTTTTATATATTTTCCCCAAAAATACCCCTTCCCAATGATTTAGCATCACAGAGACACCAGCAGCAAATGCTATATGTATGGTAATGGCGAGTGCCAGTCCCCCTCCTGCACATACCCTAAACCATTAAGATTTGCTAGGAACATTGGGACTGATTCAGAGGTGGATTTACAATTGAGCGATTATCGGAGGTTTGATCGTGGGTATGAGTTGCACTACGCATGCATCGGCGGTCACAGCGAGGATTTGGGAGCAGTGTGATTGACAGACAGGCAGCATTTGTGGGAGGTAAAGGAAGACTGGCAGCTCAAATGCAGGCATGTTGAGACCATTTCAGGGGCATGTCACAGACTGCGATTGTGATCCCGTCTGCAGTAAAATTATTTCCGCCGTCTCTTTTCACACAGTGAATCTACACGACCATAGGGTTTCTCAGATGGTTAATGATATGCGTCTCTGTATGCAAGTGGCAGTCAATGGGCGTCTCAATAAACAGCTAGGCAGCTGCGACATTTGCAGGATCGCAGCCGAGAAGCCATTTGCATCCACCTCTGATTCAGGGCTATTGGCACATAGATCTTAGCCATAGAACAACTTTAATATTGTTACTCAGATGTCCGATGCCGGTGTGATGTTCTCGCAGTGGATCCGATGCTGCATCTTTGGACGCAACAGAGGATCTCAGGAAGGCAGCAGTGGGCGTCTTTTAACACAAGATGCTTCCTGCTACTTTTACATATTTTGGCACAGCTGCTGCGCAAAAAAAAGACGCAGCGGCTGTCGCTGAACATCTATGAATCAGGCTCAGCATTGTACAGTATCTCTCCAGCTTTGCAGCCCCTTCTGACTGTCACTACTCTCAACACTCCTTACTTGTCTAAAGTCAGGAGCTGTGATGTGGGAAGGAGAAAAGAATAAAAATCCTCTACTTTATAAAAACTAAACATATGCCGAGCTAGTAGCATGTTCTCCGTATAATTGTTGCCATTATTTTTTGTCCATGTTTGAAAGAGTATGTTATTATATTTAGAACACATTTTATAACTGAACTAATTAAGCAATATTTTGGGGAAACCTCTAAACAAGATGCTAATATCTTGCAGATGAATCACATGTTTAATTATTAATCTGGTAATACATTCATTTGATTCATTATTTAGGAGCACATAAAGAAGACAAATACTACATAATCCATGTAAAGCAATGAAAGCTGGGCTATTAGATTATACTACACAAAGTAAACACATCGTTGTGCATTCTTTGAATAAGCATTGTTTGCCACCCCTTATTTGCTTTAAGCTAAGGTTCCTGAAATGACGTGTACATAACTGCATATTGCCATAAGGACAAATGAAGGACTTTTTAATCTGGGGAAATAAAAATTGCCCAATAAAAACACATTCAGGAGACAAAATTATTGACAACGCTGCACAATGTGAATGTGCAGCACTAAAGACCTTTTTTCCCTTTGGTGATGTCATGAATCTTGTATGCTCATTTTCAGCAACTTTACACAGGGCCCGGCTTAGCATGCATTTTTATATTAACAGCTTAATTCTTGCTAAATCAAACCAGTATGGTATAGGGACAGACAAGTTATCATCTAAGTGTACAAATATGTCAAAAGTCTGAAAATATTTTGCTGAGCACAGGTGGCAGCATTAGAGTACACATTTTATGATCATTTCAAAACCTAACCATGATGTCACATAAGCGAAACATGACTTTTTCTGTAGGTACATTGGATGGCCAGATAAGCCTAGGCCTTCTTCTTAATGCTGGGTACACACTAGGGCGGTGGATCGGTCAGTAGACCGATCCATCGTCAGATCGGTTGAATTGTAAGCTACAGTATACACACACTTACCAATTGGCCACTTGATGTGTCTGGGCTGACATCCCAACTGGGCAGGCATTTAAATTTGCCCGCCTAGTTGTGATGTCAGCTTTGGAGGTCCCTGCAGCCAGTGTATGAGCGGTGAGCAGGTCGTCCGTACACACATGCAGATGCACCAATATATCTTTCAGGGGATGGGTACGGGATGCCAGCACTCGGGATCCCAGAAGTAAAAATCCTGATTCCATCATCCCATCTACCCTAACCTTCTCTTCCCAGTGCCTGAACCTAACCTCCCCCATAGTGCCTAAACCTAACCTCCTCCTCCCCGCACTCTAACCCAAACCCTCCCCCATAGTGCCTAACCCTAACATTCTCCCTAGTCCCTAACCCTAACCCTCCCCCCAACCCTGCTACTTACCTTCAGGATGCCGGCAGTCAGGATGCTGGCACCGTAATTCCAACATGGGCCGTGATTCTGGCATCAGTAATCTAAGCACCAGCATCCCATATGTCGGTATGCTGAAAGTATCCCATCTTTCAGATATATCGGTATTGACTGTGCTGCAGAGCCGACCTGATATGTCTGTGAATGACGTAATTCACAGACATATCGGGTGTACATAGCCGCCAATGCAGTTGTGATGATATATTGTTCAATGATCGAACAAGAAATATATCAACAGGTGTTTACCCAGCATAAAGTGCTAATGCAGTCTATGAAGTCAAGGTTCTCCATAGTCACTCACTCTGCACACTATTATTATGTATGAATAAAGTGTAGTTAACTATATGATTTTAAAGTTGTATATTTTAGAAAGGATGTGTCTAAGTGTATATTTGCAGCAACTTTGTTTTTTTTATTATTTTTTATTATTTTTATTATTATAATCATTATTATTATATTGTATTTCTTAGGCACCACAAGGTGCACCCAGAGCCATACAATAGGTGTACATAAGAACAAGGCATACATACAATGTACAGCAGTGAGTACAACGCCTAAACACAAAATTATGGTAGAACCATAATCAGAGAGTGACATATACAAGAGAAGGGTAGAGCAACTCTCTGTAGAGGTTGGGTATGGGATCCTGGCGGCCGGGATGCCAGCTGTCAGAATACTGAGAGCGGCATCTCGACAGTCAAAATCTCAACATAATTAGATAAGTGTCCTAACCCACCCCTAACCCTAGCCCAACTTTCCCGCAGCCTAACCCTCCCCTCGCGCAGGCTATCCCTAACCCTCCCCCATAGCCTAACACTAACTGTCCCCCCACAGCCTAAACCTAACTCTCCCCCTAACTCTAATACTTACACTTATTGTGACTACATCTCGTCTGTAGCTATAGTAATCCGTCAATAATTAGTGACAGCAGTGGTATCACAAGGGGGGTGTGGGAAGCACCGAGGTGTCATCCGCTGAGGGGTGACACCAAGGTGCAGGCTCCCCCTCAGTGACAGGAGCCGGATGCTGCACTGTAGCATTAAGTGCAGCACTCAGCTCCTGTGACAGTGAGGGAGCCGGCACTGCCCTCACCTCCGACACCCCCCACCACCCCAGTGATAACCACAGGCCGGGGTTCGGGCTGTGAGGCCATGCCCCCTTCCAAGAGGTCACATCCCCATTTTGGCAGCACGCATTGCATTCCTCACCGCACAGGGTGTCACCACAGGGAGGGACACCACTGAGTGACAGGTTAAGAAACAACAGCTTTCAATGATCATCATAAGGGTGAGCAGAGTTGGTGAAGGGGAGAAGGAGAAGGAGATGAGAGACAAGGAGCACTTGTTGTAGAAATAGTTCAAGGAAAGGATAAGAGGGAAAAGTCTTTAATTATCAACTACATATCTTTATTTAGACATCCTACTCAAAATACATGCAAACACATGCAAATTGATCGACCTTACTGACCACGAAAGCTATTTGTAATAAGTTTGTGCATTTTTGTGCGTTTTGTTATTTGGTTTGGCAAACCAATGGATAATACAGTCCAGATTAAGGTACAGATGGACCTAGGTTTGAAAATTATCAAGGTTCTATTGTTGGACACAGATGAGTTGTGACTAGTGCTTTGTTAGTGTGTATACCCTTACTTGATCAGCCCCAATGTCTTCTTAAATATGTAAAAAGTAGAAAAATTGCATGATTTTGTGAGGAAAGTAGAAATAAATTTTTAATACTCATGATTCATGCCCAACTGTATTTTAGCAAGCTGGCTGGTCATCATAATGCTGTCATGGTGATGGACCTATTTTTATGTGGAGGCCTGAGGCTATAGTCCCATCTGCTCCATTGCTAATTTGGCCCTGGATACATGTTCCATTTGTGTGGATCTTGGATCACGATGCTGGCATTGCAGGTAGCAATTTGAAGTTTTCAAAACATGTTGCTTGATGGTTTGCATTTTACTAAATTGGGCAATTTTCATTGGTTTTCAAAATGGAAAAGAACAAATAAACAACATGAAACAGGCATAGAGAACAGACATGTTACAATCGCATAGAAAAAAAATATCTCAACGGGGTTAACAGCTCTGTATACACAGTGTTAAGGTCCATCTGACAAACAAAAGCATAGAGTAATCAGAAGCTGAATACATAAACAGCTTAAATATGCAGTGTCAACAGCATATGAAATGAAAGACAAAGCGAAGGAAGGAGACCCAGTAGCACAGCAGCCCTCAGAGTAGAAAATCAACAGCCTATTATGCAGTCTCAGTAATAACAGAGCAGTACCCTAAACCATCACCATCACTATGATGGTGATGAGAGCGGAGAGGAAGTGGGGCCCAAGTCAAAGCATTAGCACACTTAGATTGCAGCCATTTATGCCAGATACCCAGATATGGTCAAATTTGGATGCTTGCATTTCAATTAATATAGATGTATTTTTGATAGGTGATGATAACATTGACCAGGGAGTCCCAAGCACTAAAGTCAGGACCCAAAGGTGGTCATCCAGGAACAAGCCACACAAACATTAGCTAGCATGCAGAGGACCCACATCAGACTTCAAGCATAGTCTGAGATGTCATAAATCTATTGAGTGGTAAACAGTCATAAGGAAGAAGTAGAGGCAGTAGAGAATTCTAAGGGATCTGAGAGAAGGAAGAAACATATAAGTGAGGAGTTTTTTATAGGGGAAGTTTGTCTGAAAATTGGGCAGCTAAGGCATGCCAGTCCGGCAGATATCTATAAAAGTGAGTGGAAGGGAGTTGATAAAAGTGAGTGGAAGCGAGTTGATAAAAGTGAGTAGAAGGGAGTTGATGTTCACTGCAAGGTTGATTAAAGGATTTTAGTATATGATTGCCTCATTGTAGACACCCCCAGTCACCCCACACCACCCTAGTCTGAAAGGAGATTTTAGACAATTGTTTAGCTTTCTAAACCCTGAAAGTTTAGCAGCTTGGTGACTGTAGCCCTCATTTGAATTTCTTGTGTAACCATAGAGGGTCCCATATGAAACTCTTTATCACTAAGTAGGACATGCAGGGGTGTGTTTGCAGAGGTTGCCTGAGCAACTAATAAAGTGTGTAAAGCATCAAAAAAGTATCCTGTAACCAAAGCCACAAATGTGCCAATTGTGCCACAAATGCCAAGCCTCCATTTTCCTGCATCTAGTAAGAACATTGAGCTGAATATGGGCTTGATGGTCCATATGCACCAGAGGAGAAACAAGACTATCAGCTTTCAGAAACAATGATAATGGGAGGAAAATAGGGGATTGTTGAAAAACATAAAGGAATTTGGGCTGGACCAACATTTTGACCAAGTTAACTTGACAGGTAAGGTTATGGGGAGCCTACACTAAGAACGCATTTTATCCCTAAGATAAGTACATTGTGGTTGTACATTCACAGCTATAAGGTCCTGTGGGGAATTGGTTATTCAATTATTTGAAGCAGCTATCCCAATGAAGTGAAAGAGGTAATAATGGAATTATAGAACAGGAACCCCAAAGAGGAATAATGTAAGATTTATCCCAATTTATGGTGAGACTAGAATATGTGCCAAACTCATTGATCAACTGAAGGACAGTAGGTAAAGACACTGTATAATCTGATGAAAATAGTAGAAGATCATCAGTATATGTCTGTCCTACAACCTAGCTAAAGCCCCACAATATCTGGATGAGTGCATCGTAAATGCTACAGATACAGCTAATGCAAAGGGTCCTGAGGACAAAGGACACCCCGTCTCATAAATTTAGACAGGGGAAACGAGAAGGAAACAAACCCATTAATGGAGACCCAGGAACATGTCGCAGAATTCAGTAAATTGAACCCATTTAAAAAATACAGGGCCCATTCCAGAACACGGCATGACCTCCCACTCCATTTAATCGTACTCTTTTTGGCATCCACGGATTAACCGAGGAGCACTCCTTCCCTTGGGAGATCCGCAAGTGGGTAAAAAGTAGACAAATGCACAGAGGGCCTGATTCAGACCCGCTGGCGAGCGCTATGCGCTCGCCAGCAGGTCAATAGTGGCCCAGTGCACATGCGCATGATGGAGCCGGCTCCATCGTGCGCATGCACGAGACCCGGATAGCGACGGGCAAACCGTCACTCCGGGTCTCGTACCAAAGGGGGCGTGCTGTCGATGTTGAGTGACAGCACGCCCCCTTTGGTGGGCGGGCCCGGGGGAGTGGCTGCCCAAACGGAGGCATTCCCATGTGAATGCCTCCGTTTGGGGGCGGCCCCACTGACATCATCAGTGATGTCAGTGGGAGAGATTTCGGCTCTGTCAGAGCCGAAATCTCTCCGGGGCTTGCGGCAACGAGACCCTACCACAAGGGTCTCATCGCAAGCCCGATGGTCATGATGGTCTTGACCATCATGACCATCTTCCTGGCCGCTCGCTATAGCTGTGGGTGGTCACCCACAGCTATGCAAGTGGCCAGGAGGCCGCTCTAAAAATCCAGAAGGACGGCCCTGATTCAGAGCGAGCGCTCTGTCAGAGCGTCCGGCTCTCAATCAAGGCCAGAATCCCATGTTTTGGTTTTGGATCTAAATCATTAATGTGTTTTAATTTTGGTTTGTCAATCTGGATTTCTTTAAAAATTGATTTAAGAAAACTGATAAAATCATGTAACGTGGACCTGTTTTTTGTTGCTACAGTATTATTAACATTAATTTCCAGTCAATTTTGACCACCTCAGAGCTCACAATACTGTTTTCACAAACATTAGTCAGAGGCTGCAGTGAGCTGCTAGCTAAACTAAGTGACTGAGCAGCGGCACAAACACATTGCAGTTTAAAAGAATATAGCACATCTATGAAAATGAATTATAAGTAAGTGCAGCTCACTTCAAGTTCATATTTAACAAACATAGGGCCTGATTCACATATTGCGTACGCATGCAGGTTAACTGCGATAGCATGCTAATCAATGAAAAATCAGCACTACATAAGGACGCTCATTTTACATTGCAGACATCTGTAATATTTAGCAGAATAGCGAAAACATTGGTACAAACGAGTACCATCGCAGCCTCATGCACACTTGCACAAGCCTTGACCTTACTCAGAAATTGCTAACAACAATGCACTCTATGAGACCTCACACTACGTAGGCTATCGCAGTGGATAATTTATGCACGCCCCTGCAACGCTGTGCATACGCACTGACATGCCTGTGTTTCCCCTTCCACCCCCCCATCATCAACCACAAACGGTGCTTCCAGTCAATCAATCTGCGAGAGGTCTGCATAACCTCTGCAATCACAGTCCCAATCGCAATAGCTAGTTCGCGAACTTCGATGCATACACATGCGCAGAATGCAACAATTGGCCAATTGCGTGCTTATTTACAGTTGCATATGGTAACAAATCAGGCCCATAGTGCCTTACTCAGCGTTTGGAATTAACTAAGACATAGCAAGTAACTGTGGGCCTGATTCAGAGCCAGACGCTATTTGCGCTCGCTCGTTCAGAAAAAGGGGCCGGCTATTTAAATTGAGCGCTCGCTCTTTGCGGTCTGTTGATGCCTCTATGTCTGAGTGAGCGAAGGAAATATGCACTCGCTATTTTGTAAAGACGCCCCCTGGCCGCTCGCATCATACGTCATCTCTGCTATTTATTAGATTAATCGAGTACACCGAAAGGCGTCTGAACTGCTCGCAGTGCTTGTGGTTGGATTTTCCTACCGCAATCATGCGAACAGTTCAGGCTAAGAAACAACCAAGTGACGTGGTCGATGACGCTGCTTTGTTAATTATGCACACCCTTAAAACGCCCGTTTTGACCGTTTGGCATGCCTGCATTCGGATCTCCACTCCCCATTTTCAAGCACCTTCCCCTGTTACCACCCACAAACGCCTCATCCTGTCACTCAAATTAGCAGGCACTCGCAATTTTGCGAACACACGTTTTCCAACCACATTGACTGGTTGGCGCGTGCGCATTATGACCCATATGCATGCGCAGATGTGCGAACATCGCTCGGAGCGAACGAGCGGCCGCTTACGAGCGGCTCTGAATCAGACCCTGTGTTCCTGGATATACCATGTTGCAATGCAAGGGGTACAAATACATGTAAATACTGGCTGCTTTTGCACGTAGCCCACAAATGCTGGACACCTTACTTATTACACAGCAATTTAGATGTCAGTTTGGACACACCCCTCCCAAATCTAACTCTCTGCACATTTTATATCTGCCCCACCTGCAGTGCAGCATGGTTTTACCAAGATGCACAGTTGCTTGCTCTTTTTACACTATTCCCAGCTCTGAATCAGAACTATAGTACTCAAGTACCTGTTTGCACTGGATTGCAGGTGCTAGCTGGTGTCTTGCAAACAAGCATACATAGTAACAAAGATGCCTGAGGTCTTTTACATGCTTCCCTTTCACTCCATCTACCTACAACTCTACCTAATAGCAAGTATGTACCATTACAGTATGAACTACAGTTCACATCCTCTCCATGCACTCCCCTGTGTGAAATGACACCTAAAACCACAAGTGACGGACTTACATACAATTCAAAACACATGAAATCTATTTTTTTAGATCCAATTTCCAAACTTAACTAGTTTTAGAGAACCATCATTCGCCGGGCTCTAGCTGTTGTGGCTGACGTTGTCATTTTTCCCCCTTTCCATGTCCATCCCCTTTTCCCCATCTCTTTGTGTCTCTATCTTCTTGACCAATTTGAGCTAAAAAACTTGAACATCTATTTTGAATTGGTTGGTGTTCTGTCATCTTATAAACTCAAATATTACCTTATCGGTGAGAAGCCTTTATTACCTAGAGTTGAAGTCCTGATAAATTTGTTTAACTTTTAGGTAAAGATGACTGCTATAGGTAAAGAGCTCCATTAGTGGTTCTAAAGGTCTTGTCACTTACTCACAAGAATTATTCATAAGAAAGAGTGCTTTTAGTCAAAAACTAAACTAACTCAAGGACCTAACATACTAATTGGGAATTAACTAGCAGTGGCTTTGAAATCCCTGGAGGTTTGCTGTGGTTTTCACTGAGATACCACTCTTTAGAATACAATTGAACATTGAAAGAACATTTTATTATTTTACCATTTGCCAGTATTTCTACAATTAAAAAGTGCTCTAGTTTCACCAGCTGACTGGTAAAGCCTAGTGCTGGTTAGTGAAAAACTGTGGGAAACCCAATCTCTTTGTCAATCTTTTTTTTTTTTCATTGCCAGCCTAGGTTTAAATGACTAGAGTTGGTTATCAATTGGGGGGGGTACACCACAATTTTGTTTTTAATTTTTGGTACAATTTTAAATATATACAAGGCAGCACCCATCTTTGTAATCTGTGCAGTGCTTTTAAACTATGACAGGTTTGTGACAGGTTTGTGGCTGATTAGAAATGGGATAGGGGTTTTGAAACCAGGGGATCGATGGAAGGGTTTTTTAGAAGGTTAAACCAGTCTTTAGTAAACGCTTTATTTTGGGCTTAAATCCCACCATCGATCAACGGTGGGTTCCATTGGTTTCAAAAGCCACTTAATAAATTTTTCACAAAAGAGGAAGAGTGATATGACTAATTCAGTGTTTCCCAAACCCCGTCCTCATGTCCTACTCACAGTCCGGACATTAGGGATATCTCTGCTTAAGCAAGGGTGGGTAAATTAAACGGACTGAGATAATAATTAAGCCACCTGTGTTCATGCATGGATAGCCTTAAGCTGGGTACACACTATGTGATCCATTGCATAATGTATAATTCTGACACATATTGGAACAATATATTGTGCGGATCGCGTAGTGTGTATGCTGGATCGCGTGTGCCCACTGGTCATTAATCGTATAGTACCATCTGCTGTGCAGCACAGCAGATAGGACAATGCGATGAATTATGCTATGCTGCTTAACACATCATGGAACCATATCACGTCATCGGTCAGCATCCACTGTATAATGCAGTGTGTATGGACGGTGCAATATATCGCATCGTGACGTCACTGGACACACATCGTGTAGTGTGTTCCCAGCTTTAGTCACCTGGATTGTGAGTGGCTATGTGTACTGGGTTTAGGAAATACTGGACTAAACAATACATGTAATAAAGTCAATGTACTTATATTTGGGTGTAAAATTTCAGTCAAATTTAATTTTGCACAAAACTTTAAAATATATATATTTTCTAAAATGTCTCACTCCTACATATTGGTATCTGATTACGATTGAATATGACATAATGATAAGTCAAACGGAATAAGAACTGAAACGCTATTTCAGTAGTTATAGGATGCACATAAAAATGTGATAAAATAATTTAGCTTTATACTATTCATTTCTTAAAAGTGGGCACAAAATATAGAACCTCCCCCCCAAATTGGATAACATTTTCATTCCTTTTATGTGTGAAAATAATTGTACATAAAAACATTGTTTTTCCATGCAGCTAATCATAATGTCAAATTTCAGTCATATTTAATTTTGCACAAAACATTAAAATATACAGATCTGCCCAGCTATTTTGTTGCTCATGGCGTGGCGTGAGTTGCGCCATGGACTTGTGGCGTGGTGTGCAGGCCTCTGAGTCGCGCCATGGACTTGTGGAATACCGTGGTATTCTTCAACGAAGGATATGCTACGGCATGTAATACAGTGCTTAACTGCTGGGTGGCGAGTGCTCCACTGTACTGAATGTCTATCATATTTACAGCATTTGCATGAACGCACAACCCATACTGTATTTTTAATGTCGCATAATATACATATACAGTATATAGTACTGTACCGTACTGTACGCAACATCTTATAACAGGATGCAAATCACTGCACATACTGTATTGTACATACTGTACGGTGCAGAAACTGAATAGTAGAGAAGTTGCCGGAGTTGTTGTCACGGTATAACCGATACTGTAGAATAATTAGATGCACGCACAGCTTTCACTGATATGGGATGCATTACAGTATGACAAATTTTTTTAATTAAAAAAACAGCAGCGGGAGGAGTGCACAAGGATGAGGCCACTCTCTGTGGTTCACTGTAGCTGTCGTTTGGGCTAGTGGTTAGGTGATCACTTTGGTAGAATTATGGTCCGGGGTCCGATCCCTGGAAAAGAATATACCGTACTGTATATATTTTTTTTTGTCACTGTCTGCTCTGGACACTATAGTGCCCAGAGAGGGCTCTGTACTGTACTGTATTTCACTGAATAGTGATTTCATACTGTGGCTATGGTGGCTGACAGGGCTCTGCATCTGCAAACTGACGGTGCCGTACAATTTAGCACCACAGAATAGTGATTTCATACAGTAACTGCAGAAACTGTTAGTGAATCTACTGCCTCTGCATCACAAACTGTGTGCCCAGAAACCGCAAAACGCAAACATGTGACAACGTATATGCGGTCTCAGCCTTGTGCACTATGGCTACGTCCCTTGGAGTGTGTCTGAGAGTGGTTTCCGTCTGTGAGAGAGCGCTCTGTGTTCAAAGCTGACTGTGCGTTTGATGCGCAAAATAGCGTTGCATCCCAAACTGATGACATTGGTGATGCTGCTCCAACCTTGCACACTAAGTACGGTAGTAGTGGGATCTGTATGAGAGAGAGCTCTCTGTATTACATGGTTGGTGCTATGGTGGCTGTCAATGGAGGGGGGTACAATGGGATCTGTGGTGCCAAGCCATACGCCATGTAGCGCTATGCTATCACTGAGCATGCGCAGTTGGCTGTATTACTGCAGTCGGTACAGTATTGTATTCTGTTGCATTTCCATCTCTGGCGGGCGCATGCCCAGTAGGAGGGTTGCGATGGGATTTCTGGCGCATGCCCAGTGGGCCGAGAGTCATACACAGTGCATCAGGTCCCTTCCCCCAAAGCAAGCCAAGAGCCTCACATTACCATAATAAAGGAAGCTTTGTTAATCCATTTACTGTAAGCAGTCAGCTCTGCCCTAGTGTCCTGAAAAATGCTACGAATTGTCACTATTGCCAAAGACACCATCCCCCGTCTGCTAGGACAACTAGTGTGCCGCTATGAATGCGCCTTGTACTGAATATTCAAAACTGACGGTGCCGTACAATTTAGCACCACAGAATAGTGATTTCATAACTGCAGGAACTGTTAGTGAAACTACTGTCTAGAATGTGAGATAGGCCTCTGCATCACAAACTGTGCGCCCAGAAACCGCAAAACGCAAACATGCGACAACGCATATGCGGTCTCAGCCTTGTGCACTATGGCTACGTCCCTTGGACTGTGTCTGAGAGTGGTTTCCGTCTGTGAGAGAGTGCTCTGTGTTCAAAGCTGACTGTGCGTTCGATGCGTAAAATAGCTTTGCATTCCAAACTGATGACATTGGTGATGCTGCTCCAACCTTGCACACTAAGTACGGTAGTAGTGGGATCTGTATGAGAGAGAGCTCTCTGTATTACACAGTTGGCGCTATGGTGGCTGTCAGCCATCTGTGATGGATTAGAAATGGAGGGGGGTACAATGGGATCTGTGGCACCAAGCCATACGCCATGTAGCGCTATGCTATCACTGAGCATGCGCAGTTGGCTATATTACTGCAGTCGGTACAGTATTGTATTCTGTTGCATTTCCATCTCTGGCGGGCGCATACCCAGTAGAAGGGTTGCGATGGGATGTCTGGCGCATGCCCAGTGGGCCGAGAGTAATACACAGTGCATCAGGTCCCTATCTCTCCCCCCCTCTCTCCCCCCCTCTCTCTCTCTCTTTTTCTCTATCTTTTTCTCTCTCTCTTTCTCTCTCTCTTTCTCTCCCTCCCTCTCTTTCTTTCTTTCCCTCCCTCTCTTTCTCTCATTATCTCTCCATTTCTCTCTTTCTCTATCCCTCTCTCCCCCTCTATCTTTCTCTTTCTCTCTCTCCCTCTCCTTTCTCTCTCTCTCTCTCTCTCTCTCTGTCTCTCTCTCTGTCTCTTTCTCTCTTTTTTTTCCTCTCTCTCTTTTTCTCTCTCCCTTTCTTTATCTTTCTCTCTTTCTCTATCCCTCTCTCCACCTCTATCTTTCTCTCTCTCTCTCCCTCTCCTTTGTTTCTCTCTCTTTCTCTCTCTCTCTTTTTCTCTCTCTTTCTCTCTCTCCTTCTCTCCCTCCCTCTCTCTCCCCCCCTCTCTCTCTCTTTTACTCTATCTTTTTTTCTCTCGCTTTCTCTCTCTCTTTCTCTCCCTCCCTCTCTTTCTTTCTCTCCCTCTCTTTCTTTCTCTCCCTTTCTCTCTTTCTCTCTCCCTTTCTCTATACCTCTCTCCCCCTCTATATTTCTCTCTCTCCCTTTCCTTTGTTTCTCTCTCTCTCTATTTTTTTCTCTCTTTCTCTCTCTCTTTCTCCCTCTCTCTTTCTTTCTCTCCCTCCCTCTATTTCTTTCTCTCCCTCCCTCTCCCTCTCTCTCTGTCTCTCCCTCTCTCTCTCCCTCTCTTTCTATATCTCTTTCTCTCTCCCTCTGTCTTTCTCTCTCGCCCTCTCCCCCTATCTCTCTCTCTTTCTCTCTCTCCCTGTCTCTCTCTTTTTTCTCTTTCTCTCTCTCTTTCTCTCTCTTTACATGTTTTTTTCCCACAGTGCCAGAGACAGTACCCCCAGCCGCCCCCAGCGAGAGTCTGCATAAGTACAGTACTGTACACTACAGTACATTGTTCTCTCTCTCTCTTTTTCTCTCTCTCTCTATTTTTCTCTCTCTGTCTCTTGTAATGGTAAATAATCAAACCAATACATTACGCTGCCTGTACAACCCTTTTGCGGGTTCGAAGCTTGAAAGGTTACACTTTTTATTTTTTATTAACAAGGTTAGACTTTTTGGTCAAAGTACTGTGGCATAGAAATACCAGAATTTCTGGATAATGTACTGTATTAGTGAAGATTTAAAACAAAATAAAATTACCGTATAAAGTATGTACTTTAAAGGTCTCAAACCAGCGGGACAAGAAAATGGTAGATGCAGTAGGGCTAGGCATTAGCCCCCTAGACTACTGCATCTACTGTACTGTAGTTCCTAGAGTCAGGGAATCACTACAATGTCTACCATATTGTACTTACAACTACAGTTATAAGTACCGTATAATACAGACAACTGGGCATGCGCAGTGCTATGAGACTCAATACGCCACAGTGTAGCGCGCAACAATGCGGTATACTGTATGGCGTACCGTATGGAGCAACAAACTACAGTACTGTAGCTGGGCACATATACAGTACAATAGATTGAGTTTTGTAAGGGTTGGATAACAAGACTGAACTACAGTACTATAGTGAACATTAAAAAAATACATTAAATTATAAAGGTCTCGAACATAAGGAGAGAAGTGTAAGCAAGACGGATCACCTAAGCCCTTGCTCACAAGTCTCTCCTAGTCCTCTACAGTACTTTATGTGACATCTACAGTACCATACGATGAAGTACAGTACTCAGGCGTCTGTAGCGTATAGGTAAGAAATCGAACTTCTACATTGCAGACGTCTGTACAACCCAGGTTCGAAACCAGGAAGCTTAATAATGAAGCTTTTCATTATTATTAGACAGTCAAGGTTACACTTTTTATTTTTAATATTATTATTACACAGTCAGTGTAATAATAACACACTTTCACTGTGTGTGAATCATGACCTGGTACTGTACAGTATGATATTCCATACTGTACGCCATGGCGTACAGTACATAGCCATAGCGCTACAAGGGTATGGCTATGGCGCAGCACCACTGGCAATGCATTGCAACCCCGCCACTGGGCACAAGCCAGAGATCCTATTTGTACCGTAACCCATCAGAACTGGCTATAAGTTACCACAACGCAAACTGTGCTGAAATTGACGCAATTTTGCAGTTTAAACGCCGAGTCAGTTTGTACTATAGAGACCCCTCTCTTATACACAGTCAACTATCAGTTACTAAACATATTAAATTACTAATGTTACCAAGTCTAAGACAGCATTTTCATTGACGCAAGTTTGCGCTCTGCATCTGCCCTTCAAACTGCTGTTAGTCCACTACTGTAGCACCTTATGTACTGTAGTAATGAATTTACTATTGTGTATACTGTGCGGTACTGCAAGTCTTGGACAGTGCAGAATGGCACTAGTGTGAAAATTCAACAGTACTGTTAGCAATACAGACAACTGGGCATGCGCCATAAAATAGCGCTACTTAATGTATGGCTTGGCTCCACTGGACATGGGGCACATATTCCATTGTGATTAAAATCCGACCACTGGGCACGCGCAGACATTGATGCAATTTTGCGGTTTAAACGCGCAGTCAGTTTGATATACAGAAACCAGTCTCTTTAACAGGGCCCATTGCCACTTGATGGTCATAATAAATCACTATAATGTCCGCATTCATGTCAGCGCCGGCATTGACGCAAGTTTGCGTTCTAAGGTACAGTACTGTATGTACATTAATAAAAATCCTAGTTTCGCTGTTTGACTCCCGAAGCACTGGGCAGACATGCGCTCCACATGTACTGTATTGAATTCTGAATATTTTAAGTGAAGATTTTAAAAATAAATTAAAAAAACATACTGTATTTTCAAGGTCTCGAACCCACGGAACAAGAAGAGAGGAGAAGCAGTGAGACTAGGCATTAGACCGCTAGGCCACACGCTTCACCCATTAATAGAGTTCTGTAGTTTGCAAAGTCTAATGTCTAAGCTTCTGTCAAACAATCATCAGCCGGTGATACAGAACATACCGTACGGTACATTGGAAAGTGACACCTGGTGGGCAAAATGTTGTATTACACGTAATGAAATCACATGCATGCGCTATGTAGTTTAGGAAAAGTGACACCTGGTGGGCAAAATGTTGTATTACACGTAATGACTTTTTTCACTAATAAACTTTCTTTGTGGCTTGACTCATGGCGTGGTGTGTGGCGCGCCTTGCGTGGCGTGAGAGATAGCGCTGTGATGCCACGCTATAGCTGGGCACATCAGTATATATCTTCTAATATTTCTCACTTAAGCAACGCCATTTCAACAGTTATAAGATGCACCTAAAAATGCGATAAAATAATTTAGCTTTATACCATTCATTTCTTTAAAAAATATACAACTCCACCCCCAAATTGAATAAAAAAATTTTTCCTTTAATGTGTGAAAATAATTGTACATAAAAACATTGTTTTTCTATGCAGCTAATCATAATGTCAAGATTCATAGTACTTTCCCATACAAAAAGAGTATTTAACCATTCCACAGTAGCTCTGGCTTCTTTCATTCCCAAGTTCAACTCTAATCAGATTTCTTAAATAGTTCCACTGAAAGAACGCTGTGTTTCATTTCCATGACATTAATAAACAGTAAAAGGTTTTAGAATGTTGAGTACTAATTGAATGTAACTTTTCAAGCTGTTAATCCGTTAATATAGATACTTATTGAATGGATTTTCTGTACGCTCTCAATAAGCCATTTGTTCTATCATGAAACACATTAAATGGGAGATAATTAATTTATGCAGTTGATCTCAAGCCAGTCTTTGAAAGAATCTTGTGTTTCCCAAAATAATTTGATTTAAAAAGGCATGATGTCCATATTGATCACAAGGTCAGCATTGTTTGCGAGCTTCTAAACTAAGAGCACAGAGTAAACATGCTTATTGATCTTTGCTCTGTCTTTACTAAAATAGTATTTTTCTTAAAACACGTGCAGCTGTGATTCTAAGATTGTTAGCATTTTCCTGTGTAGAAAGCATTATTCTAGCGCTGTAAGAACTTTTTTATTATACTAGTTTAATTTTAGCTACTGTATATATTTTCTAAAGATTATTTTTAGGATATGACCTATTAACAAATGTGCTTTTCAAAGGGAAACTATAATGTGAGTTGTTTAAATAAATCAATTTAACAAATATAATAAATATATTACTGTAAAGAAAAGTATATATATTTTTGTTTTGTATTTTGCTCATTTGTAAATAACAATTAATATAGTAGGTGTCATACAGCTCAATTATACACACTGAGGTGTCTAGAATTAAAACTGCAGATGTACTTATAAGTAGTATGCTTTTCTTTAATATAGTTGGAAGAGAATGCTTTCGCTACTCTCTGTACAGTAAGCTTAAATCGCTCAAGGTTCATACTGTATGTTTGTCTTAGTGATCAGCATTCTATTATTTTTCAGTAATTTAGTAGAGAATGGAAAATGTCCTGCTTATTTAGTGATTGAAATAATATGACCCTGATCAATTAAACTTATACCCCTTTTACACCAGGGCAAAAACCAGGGGTTTTGCTGGGTCTACCTGGGTGCGCAGCTTAGTGTAAAAGGGTCCCTGAAAAATAACCTGGGTCAAGTGACCCAGCAATCCAACCCAGGTAGCTAACAGGGTTGGACCCAAGATGGACCCGGGTAATGGTGCAGTGTAAACGGTGCAACCCGGGTTATCTGACCTGGGTCATGCCTAAAATGAGCTGATTGGTGGTTGTGGAGCATTCACCTCCCACTTTTTATGACCTCACAGGTTTAGCAGGGCAGACCTGAGGACCTCAATCAGACCCGCTCGCAAGTGCCTATGCGCTCGCAAGCGGGTCGATGGTGGGGCACTCTGCACACGCCACGTGCGCACGGCGCGTGCGCAAGCCCCGGAGCGAGAGAGAATTTCTCTCACTCTGGGGCTCACTACAAAAGGGGCGGCTGTCGATGTTGATCGACAGCTCGCCCTGTTTTGTAGTCGTGGTAGGGGGTTGGCCAGACAAATGGAAGGAACGCCTGCCATTTGTAGGTGGCCCTACAGACATCACCAGTGATGTCAGTAGGGTGCTTCCTGCTCTGTTAGAACAGGAAGCTGTCTGTCGCTTGCGGTAGATGAGACCCTACCGCAAGGGTCTTGTCGCAAGCCCCAATGGTCGCGATGGTCTCAACCATCGCGACCATCACCTAGTCACTCGCTAAAGCTGTGGGTGGTAATCCACAGCTTAGCGAGTGGCCAGGAGGCCGCCTATCAAAAGAGAAGCGGCCACCCTCATTTTGCGAGCGGCTCTGAATGAGGTCCTGAGTTCAGTGTGAATAGGGCTGACCTGGGAGTAACCCAGATCGAAGGTGCAGTGTAAATGGGGTCTGACCTGGGTCTCACCTGGATTGGAACCATGTCGGACCTGGGTTTTTGGATTTTTGGTGGAAAAGAGGTATTATTGTCTACTGTCACTTTGTGCTTGAACAATAATTATGTTCCATAATTTCTTCATATAGACATATAATTGCAGTAGTATGAAAGGACTCACTGTAATAAATATATTGTCTCTGTCTCATAATGTTGTCACAGAAGTAGCTGCACCTGATCAATTTGAGAGATCTATATTAGATAACTCTCATTGTACATCTGTCACATCAGAAGCAGTATTTTCACCTTTACAAGATGAACAGCATTACATATGTATTTCTGTATATATGTATGTATGTATGGGCAGCCCAGTTGGTGCAATGGTTAGCATTACTGCCTCACAGCATGAAGGTCTTGGGTTCAATTCCCACTATGTCTGACTGTGTGGAGCTTTCATGTTCTCCCTGTGTTTGCGTGGGTCTTCTCCAGGTACTCCAGTTTCCTCCCAGAATCCAAAAACAAACTGGTACTGTAGGTTAACAGGATTCTGACAAAAAAATAACCCAAGGGTATATGTGTGTAAATAGGAAATATTGATTGTAAGCTCCACTGGGGCAGGAACTTATGTGAATGTTCAAATACTTTCTGTAAAGCGCTGCAGAATATGTGTGCACTTTATAAATAACTGTTAATAATTAAATACACTGCGGGATGTACTGTATTAGATGGTGAACACAACTTGAACTAATAATCTCCATCCACTTTATCTCTCTCCAAGGCTTAGTACATAGACCTATAAGTAGGCAGAAAGCAGCATATACAGTATAGGCCATCATGAAAAACCACTTGCATGTTTTTGATTTAACACTTATCAAAGGGATCAATTAACCCAATGATATATTTGGCACTGAGATACTGTAAACCGTGCAGTGGAGTGGATAGCCTCATGAAAAGCAACCTTTTTGTATGAACCCTAACATGTCTTTTGCACTAACAAGCCTAGGCCAATTGCATTTTCATGATCTGACATTAGCAGGAATTGCAGCCTTTGCAGATGTGATGGGATCACCACATTGACAGTTTATTTCTACAAAATCTATATTAATAATGTCCATATGGGTTACTTCATATATACTGTAAGGTCTTTTTTTACTCTCATGCTAATGTGTTCATTCTAATTTCAGCATTGTAATTGCTTTAAAATAATCACAAATATTAAGTAATACGTGATAAGTGACTGGTTATAAATCCAGTAATTACATTGTCTGTACTCAGCCACTAAAGAGTACATATTCCATACTGAGAACATTTTCCAAGCAGTTATTTTATAAGGATAAGGCTGACATCTACAGTACTTGTTGTCCATGCATGAAATTTAAATAAAAATAAATTCATAAATATTTGTAATATAACAAACCTTTAAAGAGGTCATACAAACCATTACCTATTTAAACACAAATGACCATAAAAATATATTTTTCCTGCCCGTAGAGTACTAGAAAATGTTACATTTTAATGTGTATGCTTTGCATTGATGATTCGATGCATACAGATTATAGATTCAGGTTACATTACCTGCAACTTCTCTCTTTACACCAACACCAGCTGTGCAAGATGCATTAGAAAGTCCCATACTAGAAGCCGAAATGCTTTGGTCAGTATTGTAAACATCCAGAATGCTACTGGTCAGTGGAAGCTAAAGGAGAAAAAAAATATCATGGATTAAGTACATTGTGAAACCATATGTGGAGTGTTGTACATTCTAGTGTGAATTGCAGATAAAGTTAAATTAACTGAATATTTCTGTAAGATTCTGCCATCCTTATCCTTATGCGACTTTTTCACACATGTAATGTTTATATATTGGAATCTGAATCTGGACCAAGGCAGTCAAGAGATCTTTAAGATCAATTGACTCACACCTGCCCACTAGAATAAAGTCATGGTGAGGTCAGCAGCACAGATGGTGTAATGGTTAGCATTACTGCCTCACAGCATTGAGGTTGTGGTTTAGATTCCCACCACGGCCCTACCTGTGCGGAGTTTGTATATTCTCCCTGTGCTTGCATGGGTTTCCTCCGGGTGCTCCGGTTTCCTCTCACACTCCAAAAAATATACTGGTAGGTTAATTGGCTCCCAACAAAAATTAACCCTAGTATGTATGTATGTACATGCGGTAGGGAATATAGACTGTAAGCTACAATGGGGCAGGGACTGATGTGAATGGACTAATATTCTCTGTAAAGCGCTGCTGAATATGTGTACGCTATATAAGTAACTGATAATAAATACTGGTATAAAATGTCACTTATACTGTACATCTCAAGTATTTGATTGTCACACTGGATGGGGAGAACTAGAATAACAAAGTCTTTTTATATGACTGCACAATGATGATGTCTAGACACAAGGACTAAAATGTATTTCTATATTTTAACCTGAATTTTAATACTGTCATACATTTTTAGATATACTTACATCTGATTAAAAATATGCTTATTAATTTTTACCTTATTAATTGATGTTTTGGAATTATTAAAACTGAAACAGCTTAAAAAAGAATTTGGATGCAGGCTATTAAGTTTACAATCAAGGTTAATAGTATAAAACACAAGTGTTTTTTAGTGAATAATAAAGCAGTGTGATAGCTTGGTATTGTAATTATGACTTAAAAGAGTTTATTAAAGTTATATGATCATTATATTAACACTAGCAACAAATAACACAGTGCAATTAGCACTTGTGAAATAGAAATTTGTGTACAGAAACAGAAACGTTTAAGTTGTATATTGATTTGAAAATAACTCTTGTAGCTAATATGAATTACTGCATGATTTGGTATGAGGGAATACTTTCACTTCACTGGTACTTTAGGGTTAAATGTTTATGTCCTAACAGAAAAATGTATATTTATTGCACATATAACTCATAGATAGAAGATGATATGGGCTCTCTTTACCTCCTAAGTATTGTGGTGGTATTAATGTTTGATGGAGGGGCTGTTATATTTTAGCCACCACCAAAGCTGTAAAGAACACATTAAAGTATATATTCCAAGTAAGCAGTAGGTGGCAGTACTGTACATATTGTCTGTGCTGTAAAGTTTGAGGCAGCAATACAATAAAGATAAAACAATATGACTGAATGAGAAACATACATTAATTTATTTTGGGCCTGATTCAGAGTTGTACGATACGTCAATGTACGCACAGTTGAGCAATTTTTTTGCTAATGCATTTGCGAAACGAGGTGGGAAGTCCCTCTGCATGTGCTTGAAATAATGTTTGAGATGGCATTCTCAATGTCTCCATGATTGCAAGGTCCTGAGCAGACCACTACGATCAATGGGTGTTCCTGGGTAAAGTCGGGAGGTGGCCGGAAGTGTTCCATGTTATAGAAGTTCCAGGGGTATGTCTGTGCTACTGCTGTGTTCCCAACTGCAGAATCAGAGTCTCTCATTTATCAACGAGTTTATCACTCAAAACTAGTGATAAATTTCACTTTTTATGATAAATGGTGCTCCGGCCAATCAGCTCCCAACTGTCATCTGTTCGAAAAATGACAGTTGGGAGCTGATTGGCTGGAGCACCATTTATAATAAAAAGTAAAATTTATCACTAGTTTTGAGTGATAAACTCGTTGATAAATGAGGCTGTCAGAGGCCATTTTCAGAGAAACAGTTGACCAGAAATAAGTGCAGGCTGCAGCCCAGGACTTACAAGGAGTCAATGTGCATTCAATGTTATGTCGATGGTGGTGTGTTCCCAATCACCGGTGGATCTGCGCACGGCGCAGATAGGGGAAGTGGGTGTAGCAACATTGCTCAGTCCATCACACACTATATCAGGTGGGGAGTCTGTTGGCAGACATTCGCATATTTTTGCAAACATTGCGAGTGTGAATGCAGTTACCAATCAATAGCGTCCAGCTCTAAAAAGTCCTATGTGCAAAACAGCACAGAGCCGCTCCAGATTTGTTCATCTGTAACATCATTGCGCAGCGTCCAGCACTAAGCAAATAGCTTTATTCTTGTTCTTTCTTCTCTAAGGGGGCGTGGCCATGTCTCCCCCAATTAGACCATGCCCTGGGACCCGGGTCTCTATGGCCCTGTTACTGATACTGATTCAGTTACTTAGTTGTATTTCCATACATGATTTTAGGGTATGAGATTCTATTTCCTATGATTCAGACATATTTTAGCTCAAAAATAACAAAATGAAGAAATGAAAACTAAGCCACTCTTGCAGGTATCTGATTTCGCAGTGTTGATACGGTCTAAGAAAATAATGTAAAAGGCCTTTTATAGGACCCAATTGCTGGTGCACAGGTCACCTATAATAAAATACTTCCTAACATTAAAAAAATAAATGCAATAAATTATAAAAAAGACACAACTTCCTTGCCCTCAATATTAAACCAGCTGCAGTATTAGATAGCATAGACTGGTTTTCTTTATAACATAAAAATTATGAATGTGAAGTCCCCCTACTATAGTAACAGCCCTGAGCTCATCAGTACAGCACTGTTACCCTAATTATGATAGGGGGAACAAAAATACAGCATGTAGTTCTTCCTAAAGGATACTAACCCCTTGATAAGAAGCACTATGGCTGCAGAGCCCAGTGCACAGTACCTACAGAGATTGGGACACCTGGAGTGACATTTACAGTAAGACAATGAAAGAAGAATTCTGACGTCAGATTCAGTGATGCCAAGTTGTTGCATTTGCATAGAGCACACTATGTTTTTCTATTCTCTCCCACAGATACTGTCCCTTTCGGAGTGTCGGTTTGACTTAAATTTTTAATACATAAGAGGATCAGTGGTCCCAAGAGTTACAGTATGTACAATATAAAAAAAGGAAAAATGACAATTAGTTGAACACATCTATTTCACCCTCTCTTGCTTTAGCAGCTATGCTCTGCTACATTTACATCCCATTTTAGAGATGGTTGCACACATAGTCCTCTATGTAAAAATAGCTGCATGGCGTTTGTTACTTTTTCAGTATTTACCACATACAGTGACACATATTTACAAAGATTAATATGAAAATGTTTCCTTACCTTAGAATTTTAACCTGTGTTATATTGGTAACGTCAACCTCTACAATGATTGCTATAAAGTGCTTTGTTTCATGCAGGAAGATGAACTTTGCTTCCTCTCGTAACTTTGGATTCTTGTTTTTCCAACTATTTTTTACTTTGCTAGGCAAATTGTCTTGTTAATATTTGTCCAGTCTGTCTAAAGTATCCAAGTGTCCTTGCTGGAGTTGTGTACATTCTGCCAGGCAAATACTATGTATCCCAAATGCAGAGGAACACTACGGAATAAATGAATATATCTCTCCCATCCTGGTCTAGAACTGTTTACCCTTAATCTATATCTGCTATCCTGACTCTTTTTCACAGTGAGACAATACTATTTGTGCTTTTCACACTAAGTTGTAATAGGCTGGGTTAAATACCTTTAAATCCAAATAATTAACTCAGCCCAGTCAAGAAATCAGTTAAACAGGCATGCTACACCCTTTCCTGTCTTAAGCAGCAATGTTACCACATAGAAACAAGGACTGATCTTTAGCTAAACAGATTTAAATGTTCTCCCATTTCTCAGTCAATAAGGGGTATATGTATGAAGGGGAGATTAGGTATATATATATATATATATATATATATATATATATTAGGGGTGAGCGGGTTCTGATTTCAGAAATCCGGACCCCCCGAGCCCCCCCGATCCGAGGCCGATCCGAGTCAGACTCGACTTTTCCCGCCTGACTCGGACCTGAAATCGAGGCAAAACGTCATCATCCCGCCTTCCGGGTCTTGCGGGTTTTGGATTCTATATAAGGTACCCGCGTCGGCGCCATTTTCTCACTCGGCTGTGGACAGTGAAGAGGGAGGGTGGGAGTTAGGGCTGGCTGGGCTGTGTAGTGTAGTGTAGTGCAGTGTAGTGTTGTGCTGTGCTGTGCTGCGCTGTGCTGCTGTTGTCCATAGGGGCTGTGTCCACTCCTCCAAAGTCCATAGGGGCTGGCTGGACTGTGTTGTGCAGTCAGTTGTCCATAGGGGCTGTGTCCACTCCAAAGTCCTGTGCAGTGTCCCAGTCCTAAAGGGGTGCTGTAGTGTTGTCCAGGGGGTGCTCTGTCCATCAGGGGTGCTCCCCCCAAGTGCAATTTTTTTTTTTTCTGTGTTTGTGAATTGTGTGCACAGTAGCCGCACGTGCATCAGCAAAGTAGTGCCAAGCGTGCGCCTGTGTCATAAGTAAAGGGCCGGCTGGCTTGACCGTTAAAGGGTGCGGTAACCCCCAAAGTGGACTCCAAACAAAATAAAAAATATTTTCTGTGTTTGTGAATTGTGTGCACTGTGGCTGCACGTGCATCAACAAAGGAGCAGCGCCAAGCGTGCGCCTGTGTCCCATTAGTAAAGGGCTGGCTGGCTTGTCTGTTAAAGGGTGCTGTAACCCCCAAAGTACACTCCAAACAAAAAAACTATATATTTTCTGTGTTTGTGAATTGTGTGCACTGTAGCCGCACGTGCATCAACAAAGTAGTGCCAAGCGTGCTCCTGTGTCATAAGTAAAGGGCCGTCTGGCTTGACCGTTAAAGGGTGCTTTAACCCCCAAAGTGCACTCCAAACAAAATAAAAAATATTTTCTGTGTTTGTGAATTGTGTGCACTGTGGCTGCACGTGCATCAACAAGCGTGCACCTGTGTCCCATAAGTAAAGAGCCGGCTGGCTCATTTCTTAAAGGGTGGTGTAACCCACAAAGTGTACTACTCTCCAGCAAAAATAAAAAATATTTTCTGTGTTTGTGTGCACCTTAGCCGCACGTATATATCAATATAACATAAATGGAGGACCAAACTTTCTCAGATAAAAATAAAATAGGGAAAGATCAAGAACCACTTCCTCCTAGTGCTGTTGCTGCTGCTGGGAATTGTTCATCATCCCAGAGAGGAAGTAGGAACACCACTACTTTTACTAAACAATTGACCCTCCAACAGTCCCTAGTGAGGAGGATGAAATACGACAGCAGTCATCCTGAAGCAAAACGTAAAACTGAAGCCTTGACTGCTATGTTGGTGTTAGACGTGCGTCCGGTATCCGCCGTTAGTGCAGTGGGATTTAGACAATTGATGGAGGTAGTGTGTCCCCGGTTCCAAATCCCGTCTAGATTCCACCTGCATCCTCAAAGCAGCAGCGACAAGCGTGCGTCTGTCTGTTAAAGGGTGGTGTAACCCTCAAAGTGTGCTCCACAAACAATAAAAAAATTCTTCTTTTTTTTCTGTCTTTGTGAATTGTGTGGGCTGTAGCCGCACCTGCATCCTCAAAGCAGCAGTGACAAGCGTGCGTCTGTCTGTTAAAGGGTGGTGTAACCCTCAAAGTGCTCCAAAAAATAAAAAACTATTTTTTTTATGTGTTTGTGACTTGTGTGCGATGCAGCCGCACGTGCATCAACACAGTAGCAGTGCCAAGCGTGCCCCTGTGTCATAAGTCAAGGGCCGGTTTGGACATCTGGTCTGGACTGAAGGACGTGCCAACAATTTCTGACAAGTCTACTGTCACTGCATATGATACTGTCCTCAAAGCAGCAGCGACAAGCATGCATCTGTCTGTTAATGGGTGGTGTAACCCTCAAAGTGCGCTCCACAAACAATAAAAAAATTATTTTTTTTTCTGTCTTTGTGAAATGTGTGGGCTGTAGGTGCACCTGCATCCTTAAAGCAGCAACGACAAGCGTGTGTCTGTCTGTTAAAGGGTCGTGTAACCCTCAAAGTGCGCTCCACAAACAATAAAAAAATTATTCTTTTTTTTTCTGTCTTTGTGAAATGTGTTGGCTGTAGCCGCACCTGCATCCATAAAGTAGCAGTGACAAGCGTGCATCTGTCTGTTAAAGGGTGGTGTAACCCTCAAAGTGCGCTCCACAAACAATAAAAACATTCTTCTTTTTTTTCTGTCTTTGTGAATTGTGTGGGCTGTAGCCGCACCTGCATCCTCAAAGCAGCAGTGACAAGCGTGCACCTGTCTATTAAAGGGTGGTGTAACCCTCAAAGTGCACTCCACAAAAAATAAAAATTTCTTTTTTTTCCTGTCTTTGTGAATTGTGTGGGCTGCAGCCTCACCTGCATCCTCAAAGCAGCAGCGACAAGCGTGCGTCTGTTTGTTAAAGGATTACATCGGTGACAGCATCCAAGTAGGCATGTCAGACAGTCCTTACATGTACTCGTAGGAAAAAGAGGCAATTTGGAGGCCCCTGTACAAACTGGCTCTATTTTACCTGAGTTGCCCCCCCTCCAGTGTGCACTCCAAAAGAGTGTTTAGTGCAGCCGGGAACCATGTCAGCAAAAGGCGTAGGAGGTTGCTTTCACAAAATGTGGAGAAGATGATGTTCATAAAAATGAATTATCAACTCTTCCAGGGAGACCAGCCTCCAGAACGTCCAGAGGGGCCTGTGGTGGTGGATTCCAGTGGGGACGAATTAATACTCTGTGAGGATGAGGATGTACACAACACTGAAGAGGGTGAGGAATCGTTGAATGAGGAGGATGAGGATGACATCTTGCCTCCGTAGAGCCAGTTTATGCAGGGCCAGATTAATTGCCAGCTTGTTTTATGGGGGCCCAAACGAACCAATCATTTCAGCCACAGTCATGTGGCAGACCCTGGCGCTGAAATGATTGGTTTGTTAAAGTGTGCATATCCTGTTTATACAACATAAGGGTGGGTGGGAGGGCCCAAGGACAATTCCATCTTGCATCTCTTTTTTTTCTTTGCATTATTTACTGTTTGGGGCCTAGTTTTTCAAACTGCCATCCTGTCTGCCACTGCAGTGTCACTCCTAGATGGACCACGTGTTTGTGCCGCCCACTCATGTACGCTTAGCATAGTCATCCATCTACCTCGGTGCAACCTTTTGGACATAAAAACACTATTGTGAGGTGTGAGGTGTTCAGAATAGACTGGAAATGAGTGGAAATTAAGGTTTTTGAGGTTAATAATAGCATAGGAGCAGAAAAATCAACACATTCTATGATTTTAGCTGTTTTTATTCTTTTTTTTTTTTAAAATACAGATCCAAAACACAAAACCCAGAACCCAAAACACCGAAGGGTGGTTTTGGCAAAACCAATCCAGATCCAAAACACGAAGAAAGATCCAGATCCAAAACCAAAACACGAAAAGTGGCCGGTGCACACCCCTAATATATATATATAGATATAGATATATATATATTTATATATATATATATATATATATATATATATATATAAATGCAGTAGAAATGGCTGTATTCCCACTTTACACAATTTATTAAAAGGTCAACTGTGGAGAAATCAGTTATTTCTTCTACAGTACCTATTTTCCCCGCTTACTGCTGTGCCATAGACCTTTATCACAGGATAGCATTATTTTTACCAGGCAATAGGGACCAGAGAAGCCGATAAGGCACATTCGTGTGCACATCAGCGGACATTAGCCGGGCATGCACCTATAGCTTTTTCCTTTTTGTCAGCAGTGTTAGGCTACCAGTGACAGGGAAAAGACCCTCAAAGATAATTACCAGCATGGTAAATTGTAGCGATACATCATTATATGTTACTGCTATATGCAGCGATATATAGTTATATTACTGCTGAACCACTGCCACCAATGGAAAATAGACCCCTAATTTGCAATAGATCCGCAGAGAACAGGAGCATGATGCTAAGAAATTAGGGTCATTTACACCCACTAAAAACGTATTCACATGTAATTGGGTGTAAAATTAGCAGTGAACCAAAGCAAGCTATCAGTAATAAGCTTCAGTCTGTCTAGTACAAATTAAACTGAGAGCATACTTAAAAAAACAAATCAAAAATTGTCGATGTTGATCAATTTTGATCGATTTTAAATAGATCAAAATGGATTAAAAGCAGCCTTTAGTATACATACCCCCAAGTATCTAATTGTGTACCTAAATGCAATGTTAGTAAATGAGCTCTTTTGCATTTGCACAGCCTAATTACAGAAGTCTTGCGCCTAACAATTTTTTTTTTTTTTAAGAATCTTCCATTTGAACCTCGTAAACTATGTATGAGGACGCTAATAGTATAATAATGCCCCTGTCCATTCAGCGATCACTGAGGTGGGCTGAGTTTAATGTCACAACACATTTTGCAGGCACCTATAAACCCCTGTGAGAGAATAGCTTGCTGTATTGGGAGTCTAGGAAGACTCCCGCAATACACAAATCTCCTTGACATATCGGCAGAATATGCAACTAAAGCTTTTTCTTATACACTAATATTGCAGAACTCACACGGGTTTTGTCATGGAAGTCCTGTACAGAAATAATCTTAGAGGGGGAATACTAGTTATTCCAGACTACTATTGCAGGTTAGTTCTTTATGTCTGCTATTTTCTCTACTCTATGGTGCTGATTCTGAGACGGCTGCACCTGTGTCTGTGGCTGCGTCTTTTGCCAGTTGTACAGTACATCTGCGACGTTATGGAAATGCTGCTATAAAATCCTTCCTTGGTGTACATCTGTCTGTCCAAATGTGATGCCCACTGTCATAGATGCTGAAATACCAATTGGTTGTCTTTAAAGGCTCCATCGGTCGTACCATCTAAACTTGCACCAGTCCATCTCAGTCAGAGTATGGCTTTCTTTATGAGCTGTGGTATGCAAACACTTTCAGTGACATGCCCACGACACTCCAATAACACACCCATAGGGCGGACTATCTCTGTGTGTACATTAAGGTGGTGACTCAGCTTAGGACGGAATTACAAAGCTGCACACAAGCAGCTCAGCAATTCCATCCATGCAAATATGCAAATTCAGCAGGAGGTGTACACACGCTAGTGCATTTGTGATCCCAGCACTGCAACCGGGGTCACAGGCGATGGTCACGATGGTGGACAGCGGTGGACACTGGACAGCTGAGTAGCGTCATTCTACACAGGCTGGCCAGCTTACTTACGAGGACAGGAACTGTGTCTGTGGATGCAGCAACTTGCCTTGCCACTCCCAGAAAGTGAGACAGACACACCCCCTTTTCCAGGAAAGCCAGCCATCCCCACTTCCACACGCCCCTTAAATGCCTCTGCCTGTCAATCAGGCAGAGGCATAGCAGGGGCTGCATGTGATCACGCAGGACCTGCTCTGCACATTCCTGATAATCGGGAATCTGCGTTCAGCATTGCACTTACATGCAATGCTTAACTAGCCCCTAAATCAGCACCCTGTCACTGCCATCTTCTATATAAAAACAAAAACTTGTCCTTCTGTCTTTCTATACAAATCCACAGTTTACAAGCCATGATTGTGAAATTTTACATACGAGAGTATTAAAACACAGCGGAGGCAACTAAAAAAAATTGAAATCGAATTTAATTACTGTTACATTTTAATTAATGAAAAAACAAATTTTTTGCATAGCATTCACCCTCTACAGGTCAGGTACAGAATTACAAAAGGATTTAGCTTATCTACTATTTTTTTATTTTCTTTCTTCTCTACTAAATCAAAATTAATTAATGTTACTTTTTAATTAATTAGAAGCCACAATTTTTGCATAGCATTCGCCCTCTACAGGTCAGGTATGGAATTACAAAAGGATTTAGCTTAACTACTATTTTTTCTTTTCTATCTTCTCTACTATAGCAAAGCAAAAATTTGTCCTTCTGTACTTCTGTCTTTCTATACAAATCCACAGTTTACAAACAAAGATCATGACATTTTACATACGAGCATACTAAAACACGGTGGAGGCAACTAAAAAATATTTTAATCGAAATTCATTACTGTTAATTTTTAATTAATTTCAAACCGCAATTTTTGCTGGACGCTCATTGTGGGGCCTCACGGCATATGGGTAGGGCCTCGAAGCAAGCGTTTTGTGTTGTCATGTTTTGTCATGATCTTACTGTTTATTATCGAAGAGAGCTTTAGCAGGCTTTGCCAGCATTCTCAGTTCTCTGACTATATACCAAATTATGCAACAACATTTACTTCTTTCTTTCAACAGTGTCAAAATGATGACTTTGCAAGGACCCTGCTGTACTGTGAGCTGGCAAAATATTACACATGGAATGCTTCTAAAGTTTTTCTGCGCAGAAAACAGGGAGTCGCTGTAGATGGTCATCCTGGTATCCGAGCAAAATTTGTACATCCTACAAATTTTGAATGCTTCTCTCTCCATTACAGGTCCTACTTCCTTCGAAGACCTTAGGACTGTTGATGGGGAGGTTTGTCACACTTTTTGTGAGGCCTGCCTAATGAGAGGTTGGTTGGAGGATGATGTGTAAACAAACATTCTTAAAATCCCGGGCAACGGCGGGTACTCCAGCTAGTGCTTAATATTTTTTTCATTTCATTTCTGTGTGCATGCCTCTGAAATCGCAACTGCGACTCTGTACAAACACAATCAGTGCATGTGCACAGTGTGACATTAAAAGCATGTGCTGTAAACAAAAACCAGCTCGTTACATCTGACATTGGTAGTAAATGCGACTTAGAATCGGGCCCTACATGTAATCTAAAATCATTTAGCACGCTTTTAGATAACTCATGCACACCTAACTGTCCCAATTTAGGCAGGACAGTCCCAAGTTTAGGGGACTATCCCACCAGCCCTGCAATCAACTTGACTGTCTTGAATGTTGTGAGGTGTGTCTTGCTCACTGTGGGGTGGGGTGTTTTAAAGAAGGTGGGATGGCTATGGCCTATAGCTTCAGAAGTGCTAAGCACACCCCCACGGATGTGGTATGCCCCAATTTCATAAGACTGTGCCCCAAACATTGACAAATTCCTGATCATTGTACATTTGCTACACAATAAGCATTTTCATAGAAATCATCATTCACTTTGGTTTGTGTATTTCTGGGACTATATTAAAATAAAAGACAATATGAATCCTTTTCTTTTTTTGCTATTTTTAAACATGCAGTATTTTGTTCTCTGTGCTTGGATAAAGGATCTTTTGACATACTTTGCAAAGTACATTAATAATCAACAGGTTCTCTCCTTCTACTATGCAGGACATTTCTGTAGTATTTATCAGCACCAAGCTGGGGTCTTCCCTTCACTTTAACAATGTGCAGATTGCAAAGACTTTACTGTGTTGGGTTAGAACACAGGTGCTGAATGGACAGAACCACAGCCCTGCACACTCAGCACCCTAAGGAACCAACACAGCACTGTGTGCACCTCCTCTTTCACTTATTGCAAAACACTATTTCACAAACCGCTGGGATCTGCTAGACGAGGTAGGGTTGGTAAATACACATTTTATATGATACAGTAGGAAATATGCTTTAATGTTTCAGAGTTGCTCATAATTTTGGAAGTTTGGACTGTTCATGTAGAAATCTCATGAAGAGCAAATGTAATTTTCTGGTGGCATGAATACCTACAGAAAGGGTTCTAAATTTATTGGAATTAATATGACAATGTAGAAATATCTATACTAAAACTAAATGCCAATGTAGGAAGCACGAGATAAGTTGTTTCCAGTGAGAGAATTGTCTCATCACACCTCAGTGCACCGGTATTACTTTTACTTTTATAAAAGAATCTACATTAAAGGAAGAAAAGTTACAACAGTTTTATTCAGCAATATAAAACTTAGGATGGTCTTAATACATGGTAAACTAAAGTGTATGCCTTTATCAATTCCCAAATTAATATAACATTCAAACAATTCAATAATTACTTTTAATACCTTTTTTTAGTATATATTTCTAAACATACATAAAACAAAAGGCTAATGACTTGCTTATTGTTTAAATCTATTTAATTTCTTAATATGCAAAAGCATTTGCCTCTTTATGAACAGACAAAACATAACCCATCAATCCTTACACGAGAACAACTTTTCATTTGTATGTACCTAGTCTACAGTTGTGAATTTAATATTGTTTTATTTGTTTTATTTTGCTAGTATGGTTTTCTGAGGTAGTATATTGGAATAAATCCATTGTAATTTGATTGAGAAAAAACTAACAGTAATAAAAGAAAGTCTACAGTTATCATTGTTCATCTTTTTTTAGTTTTTCAAATAGTTAAAATTGCCCCATAAAAACACCCCAGCATATAGGACAAATGTAATAACCTGCTATTTTTCAGGCACTGGGGCGATTTTGGCAAAACCCTGTAGCATACTTATGGACTTTGTATAAATCCTTTCCGGGAGCAGCCCTGAAGAGCTACTGCTGCTGGCTGGTTGAGGGGGAGGCCAGACTATTGAAATAATTAGGCCCCGTCTCTTTCCTAGAAAAGTCCATGATTCGCAGGTCCACGAGGAGGGGGCGGGGCTAAACTACGTGATTTGTCATTTAGCCCTGCTCCCTCCCTATGGACCTGCAAATTCTCCATTAAATCTTCCCATCCCATAGGCAAACGCAGGGGGGGTTCCGTCTGCCTGGAAACCCCCCTCCCCAGACCACAATAGAATAGTAAGGTAATTTTACTAGTGCTGAATGTTCTTCACAGTATCACAAATGAAATAATTAGCACCACATGTGGATCTTTTAACATGTATCAGTCAGTAATATATAACCTTGCACCAACTAGGAGATCTGGAAAACATTCACTGTTAGAGATGTGCTGCTATAAAGCCCAATATGTACATATATGTCCAGGGTAGCGTGAGATTATTCTGCTGCTCCCCCTGACCCCCAGACTTGCTCTAATGCTCTGGAATGGTGCCTACATCTAAAATAAAAACATTCAGCTCAGGCAGGATGGCCTTACTGCCACATTTAGGGCTCTATTTATTAACATTATTTTTACTAAAATAAAGTGAAAAAGGGTGTTTTGACAACCTTTTCACATTATTTTAGTTTCACCTACAGTTACTATAGGGCAATTGGAGTAGAATTCGTAAAAAATTCTACTCCAACCCCTAAGTATCACTTATTTTTAGTAAGCAGATCGCATTTCCTATAATTGTAATGGGAAACGTGATCTGCCTGGTAGTTACTAAAAATAAATAGTGAAAAAAATACCTAGGGAGGCCCTGTGATAATAACGCCATCTGGAGGTTACCGGACACCTGCTCTGCTCTAAAAAGCAGAGCAGAGCCGAGAGCCAGCCCCAGTGATCAACAGACCGCAAGCTGATCACTGCAAAAAAATATATATATATAGTTAAAAAAAAAAAATTTACTTACCTGACTCCATGGACTGGTGGTCGGGGCTCGGGTGATGTCTCCCCTCTGGACAGCTGGTCTCCCATGCTGCCTTGTGGCCCGGTCATCAGGTGATCGGGTCCCAGTGCAGTATGCGATATCACCTGACCGGAGGACATGGAAGACATCACCGGAGGCCCGGATCATGCAGGTAAGTATAATTAATGGAGGTGGGGTCCGCAATCGCAGGGGGCATGGCTTAGCATCGGGGGGGTTAGCAGTGGCGGCCAGTCGGTGCATGCGCGGGCACTTTGTCACGGTATTTTTTCTGAAAATACCATGAATAGTGTGAAGAGGGCATTCGCAAGGACAGAGCTTTATCGCAAGCTCTGTCTCTACAAGGGATTGTAGTAAATCCCTGTGATATTGCCTGAATTCGCAATGTGAATTCAGTCGGTAATATCACACTACTATCTGCATTACAAATGCGGATTGTAGTAAATAGAGCCCACAATGGCTTACTGTGATTGCTGGTCCTCTATATGCTGGAATTATGACAAACAATATACTTTGTATGACGCATATCAAAGCTGGTTAAATGCCAATTATGTCCTCTTAATGGACTCCCTACACTCACTCTAAAATCAAGCATTTGGTAACCCCCCTCTAGAAATCCTGTGTTTGCCACTGCATCCAGCCTGCTTCACTTTGAAGTGGGCAAGATGCGGGAGCTCTGCCTACACTTCCGGGGGTGCTTTACTGACATGGTCATTTCCTATGCAACAGTGTCATCCACGACATCCCCCAGCCATAAAAGAGGAAATCCATTCTGCACATGGTGCCCACAAATAACCAGCTATTACATTTGGGCACTGTCTTTAACTTCTGCATTGTAAAGGATGCTAATTACAGTAAATATTATTTATTACATGTTGCTATGGGTTGGCTCAGGGGCTGAAGATGCTGGCTGACACTAAGAAACTTTTTGAAGAGCTGATTTCAAATTTAAGCAGACGGAGATAAAGTACCAACCAATCAGCTACTAACTGTTATTTTTCAAACACAGGGGGGAATGGATGAAGGGGGCGGCTAAAGGACGGTTAAGCCTGGACTTGCTGCGCCCAATATCAAGGCAAAGCAGGTCCAGACACCTTGTGCACGTATTATAATGTGTTTTGTCGATGATAGAGAGTGCAGATTCACCTGTCCGGCGAATTGTGCTGTCCCTCTTCTGGCTGTGTAACTGCCACTTGCATCCTTTCTGCACATTCACGCCGGTCATTTTCTTCCAGCGGCACCCGGGGCTTTGTTTAAAATATATATTTATTGTTTTTTGTATGCACAATACCTGGCTGTCAGAATCGACCTCCAGGGTCAGTGCTCTGTGGTGAGGAAATGACAGCTGCCAAAATCTATAGCTGCAGTTTTCGGAAACGGTCAGTGCCATTGACCGCTCATACATTGCCTCCCCCGTCTTATCTAGGAATAGTGGCGCCGATAATGACAGGGGTGCATAGCAATCACTTTCCTGCATTACTACATGCAGGGAAGCATAACTGCAGCACATAACATGCGCAGTTACCATTTTTACAACTACAACCCTTCATACCCCACAGTCTGTGACAGTTAGGAGCTGAATGGTTGGTACTTTATCACCATCCACTTTTTCTCTCTCCAAGGGCTACTATATAAGCTCCCTTAGTGAGCTTCTCTGAAACTGTGTCCAACAACACATCCTGTGTATATATATAGATATATATATATATAGGATTCTGGGAAGGACCGGCACTCGTAGCTAGAAACAGGAGAAGGGTTGGGTGCCCTCAGCGCACATGAAATACACCAAAGGGAAAAAAACTGCGGCACTCCAAAATGCTGTAAAAAAGGATATATATTTGGCAATATGCTTTCCGACGTTTCAGAGCTAAGCTCTTTTATCAAGGCAGCCAAATATGTAATAAGCACATCAATAATGACAAACACGGTGAAAGGACAACACTCACCTTATATAGGAGGTGAGAGACACTGGTCTGGAGCAGACCGGGGAAAACGCGCCCACGCTGCAGCCTGGTCCCACCGCGATGATGTCAGCCCACCGCGTCGAGGTTGCTAAGCAACTGAACCTAGCTCCGGGGGCCAGGTCTCATCGCGATGGCGTTAGTCCACTGCGGTGAGGTAACCAGGCAACAGCTACGGGATGCTAAGATGTCTCCCCGGTCTGCTACACAGACCCTGGTGATCACAGCCATAAACAATAAACAATATACAATATCATATTACTATCAGTGGAGCATGTCCTGCATACATAGAACATAGAAGGAAAAGGGTAGTGAAAGGTGCAGCTGTGATGCAGGTCATGCAACTATGCACCGCTGAATGCATAAATGCCAAAGCTCTAAGAATACAGATAAATAAAGTAGTACCAATGGAAAATCTCAAATCCAGTGCATATAACGATATACCCAATAGAATCATGATATTGTCTAAATGTATACACTCAAGAATGTACAGCTGATAAAGACTAAGCTGCATAAATCAAATAAAGTAACATATGGAATGATATGCAATATTGTGGACATAGGTCCAAAGACTTAAAGTCATAATCGGAGAATACGAGGAATGATTATAAGGAATTCCAGTTAATCTTTTTGTTAAGTCCCTGCAGTGCAATAGTTCCCAGATGGTAAATCAACAGTGCCTCCAGACGCAAAAGCTTATTTTCTCGGTCGCCTCCTCTAATGGAACCAGGTACATGGTCTATTACCATGTGTTTAAGGGAAGATAATGTATGGCCAGCTTCCAGGAAGTGTCGGGCTACAGGTTGGTCTGTGGAGCCCCTATTCAACGCAAGTTTGAAGGCAGAGCAATGCAGAGCCATCCTTTCTCTAATGGTTCTGATCATTTTACCAATTTTTGCAGCTTAGTCTTTATCAGCTGTACATTCTTGAGTGTATACATTTAGACAATGCTCCACTGATAGTAATATGATATTGTATATTGTTTATTGTTTATGGCTGTGATCACCCGGGTCTGTGTAGCAGACATCTGCTACACAGACCCGGGTGTAGTAGATGTAGTGAGACATCTTAGCATCCCGTAGCTGTTGCCTGGTCACCTCGCCGTGGTGGACTGACGCCATAGCGATGAGACCTGTCCCCTGGAGCTAGGTTCAGTTGCTTAGCAACCTCGACGCGGCGGGCTGACGTCATCGCGGAGGGACCCGGCTGCAGCGTGGGCGTGTTTTCCCCAGTCTGCTCCAGACCAGTGTCTCTCACCTCCTATATAAGGTGAGTGTTGTCCTTTCACCGTGTTTGTCATTATTGATGTGCTTATTACATATTTGGCTGCCTTGATAAAAGAGCTTAGCTCTGAAACGTCGGAAAGCATATTGCCAAATATATATCCTTTTTTACAGCATTTTAGAGTGCCGCAGTTTTTTTCCCTTTGGTGTATTTCATGTGCGCTGAGGGCACCCAACCCTTCTCCTTTAATAGCTACGAGTGCCGGTCCTTCCCAGAATCCTATACAACCGGGACCTGTTCCCACCCGGGACGTGGCACCACCTAATTCTAATACATTGGATGACACTCTTCCCTTGACAGGGAGAGACTACACCTATAGTGATCACAGCGATCCATAACATGGATCAATCCCTACCTTCGGATTCAGCGGGCAATCCCGCGGGATGCAGGGGCATTTTTTTAACAAAGGGCAATGTGCAGAGCTATTCTGATGCGGAAGCCCAAGCCATTCTATTTAAGGATCAGTGGCCGGTTGATGATAAAACCCAAGGTTTGGATGAACTAACACAACCTTACTTGAAATTAAAGAAACGTGAAATAGATTTCCTTCTCCATGGGATCTCTTTATCAGAATATTTCACAGACCAAATGATCCCTCGCGGTTTTAGGGTCCACAACATGCCCACTATTGGGAGGTACAACCCAGAATTTTGTCAGAAATGGATAGGCATACTCAACAAATGTAGTATGGACCTAATGCTCTTAGTAATTGCCGAAGCCAGTAGGGAACTTAAACTCACTAAGGATAAGATCATGGCGTTTGATCTGCAACATAAGGACATGCTGGAACAAGAGGGCAGTAGAGATTGGATCCACAAAATTCAACAACAGTGCGACAACTATCGGCGTGACTTAATTAAGATTAAGAAAAACAAACAATATCTGGTAATTAACGATTATGATGAAAACCGCGAATATCGGTGGCTGATGGGGTCCGATGTTCGACCAGGTACCCAGGGGCCTTTCCGTCAGAGGGCAGGTTGGAGACAGCGTAGAGAAAATCAAACGCGAGATGCTCATACCTCTAACAGTGACAGCGATTTCGCCATTAGAGATTCTGACGACACTTCAGAGCCCACACCGGTCCCTTTAGACGAGGCTATCAACCCTCCGATAACATCCGTTACAAGAGGCCGCCCACCCGCAGGGGACACCAAAATCAAAGGAAGAAAAGGGCAGCCCTCCAGAAAGAAAGTCTGATTTATAATCTATCCTCACGTATTTTATCACCAGAGGAGACACAAGTTCTAAATAAAGGCTTATCATTCGTCCCTACATCTTACCATGACGAATTTACTTGGCAATCAGATGCCCATCAATTTTCCCATAAACTACGCCTACAGGAATTTTTTCAAGACAAGCCACACAATAATTCCTTGGAGCCTCACAACACCTTCATTTCCTCACGGAGCAGTTCCAACTTTGATCCCCAATCCTCTAATTCCTCATTAAAAACTTTCTCCAGATTAGTTGATGAAGCGGTATCCAGGTACATTCGCACCCCAACTAAACAACATCCAAATGTATCCAAATCCGAACAATTGGCCCTTAAAAACTTAGGGAGTTACGGCGATATTCTGATCCATCCCACGGACAAAGGGGGGGCAATCGTGATACAGGACTTATCTATGTACCAACAGGAATGCATGCGTCAACTATCAGATGATTGTACATACCGTTGTTTGTCCAAAGATCCAACCTTGGAATTTAAAAAAGAACTTGACACCATTCTTTCCTCAGCTACCCTGACAGGGCAAATAACAGAAAAACTTAGGAAAGCATTAAGCCAAGAGCATCCAACTGTACCTGTATTTTACCTTGTACCAAAAATCCACAAGGATCCCTTGCATACTCCTGGTAGGCCTATCATCTCGGCCAGGAATTCAATCTATCAGCCAGTATCTATGTTCCTGGATTCCATTCTGCAGCCTTTGGTGATGAAACAGCCGACATTTATTAAGGGTACCACCAGTTTCCTTGTGGAATTACAATCGATCAGAGAGATTCCAGAGGACACCCTGTTGTGTGTGATGGATATCAACAGTCTATATACGTCGATTCCCCACCTTGAAGGCTTGGCAGCAACTCATAACTTTTTACTTAAGGAACAAGTTCCGAACATCGATATTGATCTTTTCATGACTCTCCTGTAACTCACACGCACCCGTAACTACTTCCTGCATGACGGAGCATTTTACCAACAGCTCCGTGGCTGTGCCATGGGCAGTAACGTGGCCCCCTCTTATGCAAACATTTATATGTTTGAAGAAGAACAGCATATGTTCTTCGATGACAGCGCCATTTCGGGAGATATTTTGATGTATTGTAGATACATCGACGATCTGTTTCTGTTATGGATGGGAGGAGAAGAATCTTTTAAAGATCTGATGGTTTATATCAACAGTGGGGACTCTCCAATTAAGTTAACCTACCAATATAGTAGAAACACCATTAGTTACCTTGACGTTCAAGTGACAGTTGATCATGGACAAATCCATACAAGTGTGTTTAGCAAACCTACTGATCACAACACATTACTCCTGGCTAGCAGCCACATCCTAAACCACTCAAACAGGGTCTCCCAAAATCACAGATGCTCAGGGTCTCTAGGATCTCAAGTAATCCTTTAAACACTCGTATGGAGCTCGACAAAATTATAGATAAATTTGCCAGTAGAGGATACAACTTGGGAATGTTAAAGCGCCTAAAGGATGAGGTACTTCAGATTCCCAGAGATGAACTACTACATCCATCGACCAAATCCCAAAGGGATATTATTCCCTGGAAACAACGATTCCAGACTTCCAGCCCTGTAGTTCAACTTGCATGTCGAGCATTGTGGCCCATTATATCAACGGATAAAGATTTACCTAGCCTCCGTAATAAAAGACCGATGGCATGTTACACCAGGGGACGCAATATACGTGACATAGTGGTACACACAGACATCACTGGATTTACCAACCCAGATAGACCACCGACCACTCACCTACAGAGGCAACCAGGTTGCTATAAATGTCTTCACTGTACCACATGCCAGAATATGCTAACAGGCACCTGTTTTAAGCATCCACCTAAAGACAAAAAGTATTCCATCCGCTTTGTGTTGAACTGCCGGTCGTCTTTTGCCATCTATGTGATTATGTGTCCATGCTGACTCTATTACATCGGTAAAACGATCAGAACCATCAGAGAAAGGATGGCTCTGCATCGCTCTGCCATCAAACTTGCGTTGAATAGGGGCTCCACAGACCAACCTGTAGCCCAACACTTCCTGGAAGCTGGCCATACATTATCTTCCCTTAAACAAATGATAATAGACCATGTACCTGGTTCCATTAGAGGAGGCGACCGAGAAAATAAGCTGTTGCGTCTGGAGGCACGGTGGATTTACCATCTGGGAACTATTGCACCGCAGGGACTTAACGAAAAGATTAACTGGAATTCCTTATAATCATTCCTCGTATTCTCCGATTATGACTTTAAGTCTTTGGACCTATGTCCACAATATTGCATAGCATTCCATATGTTACATTATTTGATTTATGCAGCTTAGTCTTTATCAGCTGTACATTCTTGAGTGTATACATTTAAACAATATCATGATTCTATTGGGTATATTGTTATATGCACTGGATTGGAGATTTTCCATTGGTATTACTTTATTTATCTGTATTCTTAGAGCTTTGGCATTTATGCATTCAGCGGTGCATAGTTGCATGACCTGCATCACAGCTGCACCTTTCACTACCCTTTTCCTTCTATATTCTATGTATGCAGGACATGCTCCACTGATAGTAATATGATATTGTATATTGTTTATTGTTTATGGCTGTGATCACCAGGGTCTGTGTAGCAGACCGGGGAGACATCTTAGCATCCCATAGCTGTTGCCTGGTTACCTTGCCGCAGTGGACTGAAGCCATCGCGATGAGACCTGGCCCCCGGAGCTAGGTTCAGTTGCTTAGCAACCTCGACGCGGCGGGCTGACATCATTGCGGAGGGACACGGCTGCAGCGTGGGCGCGTTTTCCCCGGTCTGCTCCAGACCAGTGTCTCTCACCTCCTATATAAGGTGAGTGTTGTCCTTTCACCATGTTTGTCATTATTGATGTGCTTATTACATATTTGGCTGCCTTGATAAAAGAGCTTAGCTGTGAAACATCGGAAAGCATATTGCCAAATATATATCCTGTTTTACAGCATTTTGGACTGCCGCAGATTTTTTCCCTTTGGTGTATTTCATGTGCGCTGAGGGCACCCAACCCTTCTCCTGTTTATAGCTACGAGTGCCAGTCCTTCCCAGAATCCTATACAACCGGGACCTGTTCCCACCCGGGACGAGGCACCACCTAATTCTAATACATTGGATGACACTCTTCCCTTGACAGGGAGTGACTACACCTATAGTGATCACAGCGATCCATAACATGGATCAATCCCTACCTTCGGATTCAGCTGGCAATCCCGCGGGATGCAGGGGCATTTTTTTAACAAAGGGCAACGTGCATAACTATTCTGATGCGGAAGCCCAAGCCATTCTATTTAAGGATCAGTGGCCGGTTGATGATAAAACCCAAGGTTTGGATGAACTAACACAACCTTACTTGAAATTAAAGAAACGTGAAATAGATTTCCTTCTCCATGGGATCTCTTTATCAGAATATTTCACAGACCAAATGATCCCTCGCAGTTTTAGGGTCCGCAACATGCCCACTATTGGGAGGTACAACCCAGAATTTTGTCAGAAATGGATAGGCATACTCAACAAATGCAGTATGGACCTAATGCTCTTAGTAATTGCCGAAGCCAGTAGGGAACTTAAACTCACTAAGGATAAGATCATGGCGTTTGATCTGCAACATAAGGACATGCTGGAACAAGAGGGCAGTAGAGATTGGATCCAAAAAATTCAACAACAGTGCGACAACTATCACCGTGACTTAATTAAGTTTAAGAAATACAAACAATATCTGGTAATTAACGATTATGAAGAAAACCGCGAATATCGGTGGCTGATGGGGTCCGATGTTTGACCAGGTACCCAGGGGCCTTTCCGTCAGAGGGCAGGTTGGAGACAGCGTAGAGAAAATCAAACGCGAGACGCTCATACCTCTAACAGTGACAGCGATTTCGCCATTAGAGATTCTGATGACACTTCAGAGCCCACACCGGTTTCTTTAGACGAGGCTATCAACCCTCCGATAACATCCGTTACAAGAGGCCGCCCACCCGCAGGGGACACCAAAATCAAAGGAAGAAAAGGGCAGCCCTCCAGAAAGAAAGTCTGATTTATAATCTATCCTCACGTATTTTATCACCAGAGGAGACTCAAGTTCTAAATAAAGTCTTATCATTCGTCCCTACATCTTACCATGACGAATTTACTTGGCAATCAGATGCCCATCAATTTTCCCATAAACTATGCCTACAGGAATTTTTTCAAGACAAGCCACACAATAATTCCTTGGAGCCTCACAACACCTTCATTTCCTCACGGAGCAGTTCCAACTTTGATCCCCAATCCTCTAATTCCTCATTAAAAACTTTCTCCAGATTAGTTCATGAAGCGGTATCCAGGTACATTCGCACCCCAACTAAACAACATCCAAATGTATCCAAATCCGAACAATTGGCCCTTAAAAACTTAGGGAGTTACGGCGATATTCTGATCCATCCCACGGACAAAGGGGGGGCAATCGTGATACAGGACTTATCTATGTACCAACAGGAATGCATGCGTCAACTATCAGATGATTGTACATACCGTTGTTTGTCCAAAGATCCAACCTTGGAATTTAAAAAAGAACTTGACACCATTCTTTCCTCAGCTACCCTGACAGGGCAAATAACAGAAAAACTTAGGAAAGCATTAAGCCAAGAGCATCCAACTGTACCTGTATTTTACCTTGTACCAAAAATCCACAAGGATCCCTTGCGTACTCCTGGTAGGCCTATCATCTCGGCCAGGAATTCAATCTATCAGCCAGTATCTATGTTCCTGGATTCCATTCTGCAGCCTTTGGTGATGAAACAGCCGACATTTATTAAGGGTACCACCAGTTTCCTTGTGGCATTACAATCGATCAGAGAGATTCCAGAGGACACCCTGTTGTGTGTGATGGATATCAACAGTCTATATACGTCGATTCCCCACCTTGAAGGCTTGGCAGCAACTCATAACTTTTTACTTAAGGAACAAGTTCCGAACATCGATATTGATCTTTTCATGACTCTCCTGTAACTCACACTCACCCGTAACTACTTCCTGCATGACGGAGCATTTTACCAACAGCTCCGTGGCTGTGCCATGGGCAGTAACGTAGCCCCCTCTTATGCAAACATTTATATGTTTGAAGAAGAACAGCATATGTTCTTCGATGACAGTGCCATTTCGGGTGATATTTTGATGTATTGTAGATACATCGACGATCTGTTTCTGTTATGGATGGGAGGAGAAGAATCTTTTAAAGATCTGATGGTTTATATCAACAGTGGGGACTCTCCAATTAAGTTAACCTACCAATATAGTAGAAACACCATTAGTTACCTTGACGTTCAAGTGACAGTTGATCATGGACAAATCCATACAAGTGTGTTTAGCAAACCTACTGATCACAACACATTACTCCTGGCTAGCAGCCACATCCTAAACCACTCAAACAGGGTCTCCCAAAATCACAGATGCTCAGGGTCTCTAGGATCTCAAGTAATCCTTAAAAACACTCATATGGAGCTCGACAAAATTATAGATAAATTTGCCAGTAGAGGATACAACTTGGGAATGTTAAAGCGCCTAAAGGATGAGGTACTTCAGATTCCCAGAGATGAACTACTACATCCATCGACCAAATCCCAAAGGGATATTATTCCCTGGAAACAATGATTCCAGACTTCCAGCCCTGTAGTTCAACTTGCATGTCGAGCATTGTGGCCCATTATATCAACGGATAAAGATTTACCTAGCCTCCGTAATAAAAGACCAATGGCATGTTACACCAGGGGACGCAATATACGCGACATAGTGGTACACACAGACATCACTGGATTTACCAACCCAGATAGACCACCGACCACTTAACTACAGAGGCAACCAGGTTGCTATAAATGTCTTCACTGTACCACATGCCAGAATATGCTAACAGGCACCTGTTTTAAACATCCACATAAAGACAAAAAGTATTCCATCCGCTTTGTGTTGAACTGCCTGTCGTCTTTTGCCATCTATGTGATTATGTGTCCATGCGGACTCTATTACATCGGTAAAAATATCAGAACCATCAGAGAAAGGATTGCTCTGCATCGCTCTGCCATCAAACTTGCGTTGAATAGGGGCTCCACAAACCAACCTGTAGCCCAACACTTCCTGGAAGCTGGCCATACATTATCTTCCCTTAAACACATGGTAATAGACCATGTACCTGGTTCCATTAGAGGAGGCGACCGAGAAAATAAGCTTTTGCGTCTGGAGGCACGGTGGATTTACCATCTGGGAACTATTGCACCGCAGGGACTTAACGAAAAGATTAACTGGAATTCCTTATAATCATTCCTCGTATTCTCCGATTATGACTTTAAGTCTTTGGACCTATGTCCACAATATTGCATAGCATTCCATATGTTACATTATTTGATTTATGCAGCTTAGTCTTTATCAGCTGTACATTCTTGAGTGTATACATTTAGACAATATCATGATTCTATTGGGTATATCGTTATATGCACTGGATTGGAGATTTTCCATTGGTACTACTTTATTTATCTGTATTCTTAGAGCTTTGGCATTTATGCATTCAGCGGTGCATAGTTGCATGACCTGCATCACAGCTGCACCTTTCACTACCCTTTTCCTTCTATATTCTATGTATGCAGGACATGCTCCACTGATAGTAATATAATATTGTATATTGTTTTTTGTTTATGGCTGTGATCACCAGGGTCTGTGTAGCAGACCGGGGAGACATCTTAGCGTCCCGTAGCTGTTGCCTGGTTACCTTGCCGCAGTGGACTGACACCATCGCGATGAGACCTGGCCCCCGGAGCTAGGTTCAGTTGCTTAGCAACCTCGACGTGGTGGGCTGACGTCATCGCGGAGGGACACGGCTGCAGCGTGGGCGCGTTTTCCCCGGTCTGCTCCAGACCAGTGTCTCTCACCTCCTATATAAGGTGAGTTTTGTCCTTTCACCATGTTTGTCATTATTGATGTGCTTATTACATATTTGGTTGCATTGATAAAAGAGCTTAGCTCTGAAACGTCGGAAAGCATATTGCCAAATATATATCCTTTTTTACAGCATTTTGGAGTGCCGCAGTTTTTTTCCCTTTGGTGTATTTCATGTGCGCTGAGGGCACCCAACCCTTCTCCTGTTTATAGCTACGAGTGCCGGTCCTTCCCAGAATCCTATACAACCGGGACCTGTTCCCACCCGGGACGAGGCACCACCTAATTCTAATACATTGGATGACACTCTTCCCTTGACAGGGAGTGACTACACCTATAGTGATCACAGCGATCCATAACATGGATCAATCCCTACCTTCGGATTCAGCTGGCAATCCCGCGGGATGCAGGGGCATTTTTTTAACAAAGGGCAACGTGCATAACTATTCTGATGCGGAAGCCCAAGCCATTCTATTTAAGGATCAGTGGCCGGTTGATGATAAAACCCAAGGTTTGGATGAACTAACACAACCTTACTTGAAATTAAAGAAACGTGAAATAGATTTCCTTCTCCATGGGATCTCTTTATCAGAATATTTCACAGACCAAATGATCCCTCGCAGTTTTAGGGTCTGCAACATGCCCACTATTGGGAGGTACAACCCAGAATTTTGTCAGAAATGGATAGGCATACTCAACAAATGTAGTATGGACCTAATGCTCTTAGTATTTGCCGAAGCCAGTAGGGAACTTAAACTCACTAAGGATAAGATCATGGTGTTTGATCTGCAACATAAGGACATGCTGGAACAAGAGGGCAGTAGAGATTGGATCCACAAAATTCAACAACAGTGCTACAACTATCGGCGTGACTTAATTAAGTTTAAGAAATACAAACAATATCTGGTAATTAACGATTATGAAGAAAACCGCGAATATCGGTGGCTGATGGGGTCCGATGTTCGACCAGGTACCCAGGGGCCTTTCCGTCAGAGGGCAGGTTGGAGACAGCGTTGAGAAAATCAAACGCGAGACGCTCATACCTCTAACAGTGACAGCGATTTCGCCATTAGAGATTCTGACGACACTTCAGAGCCCACACCGGTCCCTTTAGATGAGGCTATCAACCCTCCGATAACATCCGTTACAAGAGGCCGCCCACCCGCAGGGGACACCAAACTCAAAGGAAGAAAAGGGCAGCCCTCCAGAAAGAAAGTCTGATTTATAATCTATCCTCACGTATTTTATCACCAGAGGAGACACAAGTTCTAAATAAAGGCTTATCATTTGTCCCTACATCTTACCTTGACGAATTTACTTGGCAATCAGATGCCCATCAATTTTCCCATAAACTACGCCTACAGGAATTTTTTCGAGACAAGCCACACAATAATTCCTTGGAGCCTCACAACACCTTCATTTCCTCACGGAGCAGTTCCAACTTTGATCCCCAATCCTCTAATTCCTCATTAAAAACTTTCTCCAGATTAGTTGATGAAGCAGTATCCAGGTACAATCGCACCCCAACTAAACAACATCCAAATGTATCCAAATCCGAACAATTGGCCCTTAAAAACTTAGGGAGTTACGGCGATATTCTGATCCATCCCGCGGACAAAGGGGGGGCAATCGTGATACAGGACTTATCTATGTACCAACAGGAATGCATGCGTCAACTATCAGATGATTGTACATACCGTTGTTTGTCCAAAGATCCAACCTTGGAATTTAAAAAAGAACTTGACACCATTTTTTCCTCAGCTACCCTGACAGGGCAAATAACAGAAAAACTTAGGAAAGCATTAAGCCAAGAGCATCCAACTGTACCTGTATTTTACCTTGTACCGAAAATCCACAAGGATCCCTTGCGTACTCCTGGTAGGCCTATCATCTCGGCCAGGAATTCAATCTATCAGCCAGTATCTATGTTCCTGGATTCCATTCTGCAGCCTTTGGTGATGAAACAGCCGACATTTATTAAGGATACCACCAGTTTCCTTGTGGCATTAAAATCGATCAGAGAGATTCCAGAGGACACCCTGTTGTGTGTGATGGATATCAACAGTCTATATACGTCGATTCCCCACCTTGAAGGCTTGGCAGCAACTCATAACTTTTTACTTAAGGAACAAGTTCCGAACATCGATATTGATCTTTTCATGACTCTCCTGTAACTCACATTCACCCGTAACTACTTCCTGCATGACGGAGCATTTTACCAACAGCTCCGTGGCTGTGCCATGGGCAGTAACGTGGCCCCCTCTTATGCAAACATTTATATGTTTGAAGAAGAACAGCATATGTTCTTCGATGACAGCGCCATTTTGGGAGATATTTTGATGTATTGTAGATACATCGACGATCTGTTTCTGTTATGGATGGGAGGAGAAGAAGCTTTTAAAGATCTGATGGTTTATATCAACAGTCGGAACTCTCCAATTAAGTTAACCTACCAATATAGTAGAAACACCATTAGTTACCTTGACGTTCAAGTGACAGTTGATCATGGACAAATCCATACAAGTGTGTTTAGCAAACCTACTGATCACAACACATTACTCCTGGCTAGCAGCCACATCCTAAACCACTCAAACAGGGTCTCCCAAAATCACAGATGCTCAGGGTCTCTAGGATCTCAAGTAATCCTTTAAACACTCGTATGGAGCTCGACAAAATTATAGACAAATTTGCCAGTAGAGGATACAACTTGGGAATGTTAAAGTGCCTAAAGGATGAGGTACTTCAGATTCCCAGAGATGAACTACTACATCCATCGACCAAATCCCAAAGGGATATTATTCCCTGGAAACAACGATTCCAGACTTCCAGCCCTGTAGTTCAACTTGCATGTCGAGCATTGTGGCCCATTATATCAACGGATAAAGATTTACCTAGCCTCCGTAATAAAAGACCGATGGCATGTTACACCAGGGGACGCAATATACGTGACATAGTGGTACACACAGACATCACTGGATTTACCAACCCAGATAGACCACCGACCACTTAACTACAGAGGCAACCAGGTTGCTATAAATGTCTTCACTGTACCACATGCCAGAATATGCTAACAGGCACCTGTTTTAAACATCCACATAAAGACAAAAAGTATTCCATCTGCTTTGTGTTGAACTGCCTGTCGTCTTTTGCCATCTATGTGATTATGTGTCCATGCGGACTCTATTACATCGGTAAAATGATCAGAACCATCAGAGAAAGGATTGCTCTGCATCGCTCTGCCATCAAACTTGCGTTGAATAGGGGCTCCACAAACCAACCTGTAGCCCAACACTTCCTGGAAGCTGGCCATACATTATCTTCCCTTAAACACATGGTAATAGACCATGTACCTGGATCCATTAGAGGAGGCGACCGAGAAAATAAGCTTTTGCGTCTGGAGGCACGGTGGATTTACCATCTGGGAACTATTGCACCACAGGGACTTAACAAAAAGATTAACTGGAATTCCTTATAATCATTCCTCGTATTCTCCGATTATGACTTTAAGTCTTTGGACCTATGTCCACAATATTGCATAGTATTCCATATGTTACTTTCTTTGATTTATGCAGCTTAGTCTTTATCAGCTGTACATTCTTGAGTGTATACATTTAGACAATATCATGATTCTATTGGGTATATCGTTATATGCACTGGATTGGAGATTTTCCATTGGTACTACTTTATTTATCTGTATTCTTAGAGCTTTGGCATTTATGCATTCAGCGGTGCACAGTTGCATGACCTGCATCACAGCTGCACCTTTCACTACCCTTTTCCTTCTATGTTCTATGTATGCAGGACATTCTCCACCAATAGTAATATGATATTGTATATTGTTTATTGTTTATAGCTGTGATCACCAGGGTCTGTGTAGCAGACCGGGGAGACATCTTAGCATCCTGTAGCTGTTGCCTGGTTACCTTGCCGCAGTGGACTGATGCCATCGCGATGAGACCTGGCCCGCGGAGCTAGGTTCAGTTGCTTAGCAACCTCGACGTGGCAGGCTGACGTCATCGCGGAGGGACACGGCTGCAGCGTGGGCGCGTTTTCCCCGGTCTGCTCCAGACCAGTGTCTCTCACCTCCTATATAAGGTGAGTGTTGTCCTTTCACCGTGTTTGTCATTATTGATGTGCTTATTACATATTTGGCTGCCTTGATAAAAGAGCTTAGCTCTGAAATGTCGGAAAGCATATTGCCAAATATATATCCTTTTTTACAGCATTTTGGAGTGCCGCAGTTTTTTTCCCATATATATATATATATATATATATATATATATATACAAAACATGCAGAGGTTCGGCACTCAGACAAAATATGCAAAATAGCGGGGTCCCATCCTAAAAAGTAATATAAAGTCCAATGCTCTGCCTATGAAAGGTGTAAGAACCCCCAGGGGTAGAACAAACAGAGGAGGCACTCCCTTGAGAAATGAAAAATAATTATAATATACTTATAACATGTTGAATTGTGGTACAGAAATTCGTCAACGTTTCAAGGTCCGCAGACCTTTTCGTCAGGACTGTACATCAGGCATTAAACAGGCTGTGATAAGTGCTTACCTTAAATACTCATATATGTATGTGCTGGAAGGTGCTGAAGGGAAAGGAAGGCAGCAGCGTGTGTCCCAGCCGCGAGGTCCGGGCTAGCATCCGGCGGAAGCAGGGGATTCCACAGAGGGTTGCCCAGCAACGCAGACGCATGTCCAGTGACGTCATCGGGGGACCCGGCTACCGGAATAGACAATGAAAAAAGAGAGTGTGTTTCCTGTATGTAGACAGTAGCGCTGTCCGGCTGTGAACATAGAGGAGCAAGTGAAGTGAGATAAGACTGTGAAACCTGTGAACATAAAGCAGTGCATATATAAAAAAGTGAAAAAGTAAAAAAGACTGCTGATTGGCAAAAGGTAGAGCTGGATGTAAGATGTTAAAAGCAAAGCAAAACAGATTTGGTGAAATATGAAAAAAATGAGTTAGGCATACGTAAATACATAAAAATAAATCAAGTGGTCATAATTATATATCGCACAGAAATGCAAGCGGGGGAACAATGCATAGAGGGCAAGGCTCCATAGAATTGCCAAAAATAATCTCACTTCGTTAGGAAAAAAATAAATCAGACAGAAGTGAGACATCCCAAAGCGGAACTGAAATACAATAAAAGGACAAGAGTTGGGGGAAAAAAAAGGGGGGGGAAAGGGGAAGGGAGAGAAGGGGTGGTGGGGGGAAGGGGATATGTGAAAAGGGGAAGGGAGGGGGGTGGGTATTGAAAAGGAAAAGGGGGGGAAAAAAAGAAGAAAAAAGGGAAGAGACAAAGGGGGAAGGAGTAGCTGCATAAGCAGAAAAAGAACTGTAAGAGAACATGAGTGAGGAAAAGAATGCGAGCAAAGAAAGAAAAGGGAGGGTAAAGAATGACAAAAGAAATAGAAAAGAGAAAAAGGGACCACGAAGCCAAGACATGAAAAAAGAATATATAGAAGTCAAAAAAAGGAAAGAGGGTTAGGTCATAAAAAAATGTTCCAAGAAAATTTTTCGTTTAAACCCCGTGGAGAAATAGTATCCAAGCGATATATCCATCTTGCTTCCAATTGGCTCAGGCGTTTAGCACGGTCACCACCACGAATGTCCATTGGGATATGGTCTATAATCTTGTAACGTAGAGATGATAGCTAATGTCTAGCATGTTTAAAGTGTCTGGCCACAGGCTGTTCCATTTCTTTGCCCGAAAGGGCCGCTCTGATTGCCGACCTATGTAGAGCCATACGTTCTCGGAACGTACGTGTGGTCTGGCCCACGTACATCAGACCACAGGGGCACATGATGATGTATATGATGAATTGAGACATGCAAGACAAAACATGTCGAATGAGAAATTTGTGACCTGTATGGGGATTTTTAAAATAATGGCCACTCTCCATGTAGTTGCAAGTAGTGCATGATATGCATTTATAGCAGCCAGGTTTTTTCTTCTGTGTTAAAAAAGAAGATGAAGGGGTCAGACTGGAGGGGAGACTGGAGATATTTGTTTTGACTAAAATGTCTCTCAAATTCTTACCTCTGCGATATGCAGGCATCAGTCTCTTGTTTCTAAAGATTGGTAAATCCTTATCCCCAACTACAATGGGCCACAAACCCTTAGCAGCCCTGGGTAATACTGGGCAGGCTAGATCATATTCCGAAATGAGAGGAATCTTCTGATTCAGCACCTTCCAGCACATACATACACGAGTATTTAAGGTAAGCACTTATCACAGCCTGTTTAATGCCTGATGTACAGTCCTGACGAAAAGGTCTGCGGACCTTGAAACGTTGACGAATTTCTGTACCACAATTCAACATGTTATAAGTATATTATAATTATTTTTCATTTCTCAAGGGAGTGCCTCCTCTGTTTGTTCTACCCCTGGGGGTTCTTACACCTTTCATAGGCAGAGCATTGGACTTTATATTACTTTTTAGGATGGCACCCCGCTATTTTGCATATTTTGTCTTAGTGCCGAACCTCTGCATGTTATAATTTTTTGGACACCTTCCCATGAAGATTGTCCATAGTGTTAAGGCACCTCGTCTTTTTCATCTTTACTCAATTAATTTTTTTTTAAACATTTTTTTTGTTCATTTTTTCTCAAGTGACCTTATCGAATACTTATGCTGGTCTATTGCAGTGCAACTCATTAATTTTTTCTAGCTTGTCTAATTATATTTGTTTTGCAACATGGAGCCTACCGTGTAAAGCCAGGACCCTGTCTCTTTTATGACATTACATCAACTCAAAGGTGAGGTTAAAAGCTTCACTGATGAACAGGCGTCTGCTATTTTGTTTCAATCAACTCCAGAATCTACGCAGGACATCTCTAGTACTGACGATATTTATTATCAAATACTTAAATGGAGAAAACGCGAGATCGATTTTATTCTGCATGGCACATCACTATCAGATTACTACTGGTCCAAACTTATCCCAAGGGGATTTAGAATTAAAAATACTCCTACCATCGGCCATAACAATGCCGAGTTCTGCAGAAATTGGATTGCTATATTGAACAAATGCAGCTTCGATCTCATGCTCCTTGTTATTCAGGAGGCTAACAAAGAACTACAGATCACCAAGAACAAAATAGCGGACTACAAATTATTACACAAACCTGTATTTGATGATAAAAAATACAAACAAACTTGGGACAAATTGGAACAACAGATTGAACAACATCGAACCGACCTGTTGAAATTCAAAAGAAATAAACTTCAAACGGTACAGGCCGATTATGATGACAATCGGGTCTATGGCTGGCTCACAGGTACAGGGACTAGACCCTCTCGATTTAGTAATCGGGGGCGACAACCCTGGCGGCAAAGACAAGGATATGGTGATTCATTTAAGTCCAACAGTGATAGCGATTTCGCCATTAATGACTCAGATGAAGGTGATACCAATATATCAGGCCCTTTAGGCAGGGTCACCCGCTCAAGAGTAGACAGCCCAGGACCAAGCCCACGCGGCGTGGCGGCCAAAACCAAAGAAACAACCAAGCCACCTGTAGTAAGGAAGAGGACCTAATCTTTAATCTTTCCTCTAGAACATTAACTCCCACTGAAACCAGTGTGCTCTGTAAAGGACTGTCTTTTGTTCCCACCAACCCACATGATGATTTTAGGTGGAAAATCGACTTACATCGATTTAATCGATCCCTAAGAATTAAGGAATACTTTCAAGATAAGCCTGCATTAAATGTAGACCCATTCAATGACTTCTACAAAAAACAATCTTTGTCCAATTTTGATCCGCCTTCATCTAATGCATCAATAAAGACATTTTCTAGACTTCTGGATGAATCAATAACCAAATTCAACAATACTCCACATAAAACTTACCACAATTTGAACAAAACTCAACGGGCTGCCCTCAAAGACCTCTCTGGATATAAAGACATAGTTATCCGTCCAGCAGACAAAGGAGGTGGCATTGTGGTGATGAATGTTCATAAATATCTCAATGAAATTGATCAGCAGCTTATGGACACCGCCACCTATAGCAAATTACCCGCTGACCCCACTGATATATATCAAAGAGAATTTATGTCCCTTCTTAACACTGCCTTTGAGGAGGGTTTAATCACCAAAAAACTTATGGTATCCCGGATTCAGCTGCACACCAGGGTACCCATTCTCTACACCCTCCCAAAAATCCACAAAGATGCACTTAACCCACCAGGGAGGCCAATAATTTCCGTCCGTGATTCCCTTATGCAACCACTGGCTATCTTCCTTGATTTTTTGATTCAACCCCTCATCATGCGTGAAAAAACATTTTTGAAGGATACCACGCAACTATTGATGAAATTACAAGCACTTCCAGATATTCCTGTCGGAAGCTTACTGTGCACATTGGATGTAAAGAGTCTTTACACCATCATTCCACATGTGGGTGGACTTAATGCAATGGAAACATTTCTGACCAAAAAAATTTTTGACACCCTTGATGTAAATTTGTTGTTGTCCCTCTTAAACATTACTTTAACACACAATTATTTTCTCCATAACGGCAAGTTCTATCTACAGTGCACTGGATGTGCCATGGGTTCTAACGTCGCTCCGTCCTTTGCCAATGTATTTATGTTTACACAGGAACAACTCTTTTTCTTTGACAACGAGGAGATATCCAAAAAAAAAATTTTCTATACAAGATACATAGACGATCTATTTCTTATTTGGTCTGGCTCCAAACATGAACTATTGAGTTTAATTGAGAATATTAACCAACAAGACAACCCTGTGAAATTTACCTGTCAGATTAGTGACACCAAGATTAATTTCTTGGATGTCACAATGCAACTTCATCAAGGTAAAATTATGACCTCACTGTATAATAAAGCCACGGATCGGAACACTCTCCTTCACCATAGTAGTTGCCACCCACCCGCCCTTAAGAAGTCGCTTCCAAAATCCCAGATGTTGAGGGCCGCACGTATTACCAGCGACCCCAATACCCTGGAAAGTACTCTAAACTCTATGACTTCCAAATTCCTGCAAAGAGGTTATTTATCTTCTGATCTTCATAAAATTAAAAACGAAATACTGCACACCCCACGTGATCAGCTACTCTTACCATCTACAAGGATTTTATCCCAGGATCAGAAGATTCCTCTCATTACGGAATATGATCTAGCCTGCCCAGTATTACCCAGGGCTGCTAAGGGTTTGTGGCCCATTGTAGCTGGGGATAAGGATTTACCAATCTTTAGAAACAAGAGACTGATGCCTGCATATCGCAGAGGTAAGAATTTGAGAGACATTTTAGTCAAAACAAATATCTCCAGTCTCCCCTCCAGTCTGACCCCTTCATCTTCTTTTTTAACACAGAAGAAAAAACCTGGCTGCTATAAGTGCATATCATGCACTACTTGCAACTACATGGAGAGTGGCCATTATTTTAAACATCCCCATACAGGTCACAAATTTCTCATTCGACATGTTTTGTCTTGCATGTCTCAATTCATCATATACATCATCATGTGCCCCTGTGGTCTGATGTACGTGGGCCAGACCACACGTACGTTCCGAGAACGTATGGCTCTACATAGGTCGGCAATCAGAGCGGCCCTTTCGGGCAAAGAAATGGAACAGCTTGTGGCCAGACACTTTAAACATGCTAGACATCAGCTATCATCTCTACGTTACAAGATTATAGACCATATCCCAATGGACATTCGTGGTGGTGACCGTGCTAAACGCCTGAGCCAATTGGAAGCAAGATGGATATATCGCTTGGATACTATTTCTCCATGGGGTTTAAACGAAAAATTTTCTTGGAACATTTTTTTATGACCTAACCCTCTTTCCTTTTTTTGACTTCTATATATTTTTTTTTCATGTCTTGGCTTCGTGGTCCCTTTTTCTCTTTTCTATTTCTTTTGTCATTCTTTTCCCTCCCTTTTCTTTCTTTGCTCCCATTCTTTTCCTCACTCATGTTCTCTTACAGTTCCTTTCCTGCTTATGCAGCTACTCCTTCCCCCTTTGTCTCTTCCCTTTTTTCTTCTTTTTTTTCCCCCCTTTTCCTTTTCATTACCCACCCCCCTCCCTTCCCCTTTCCACATCTCCCCTTCCCCCCACCACCCCTTCTCTCCCTTCCCCTTCCCCCCCCCCCTTTTTTTTCCCCACTCTTGTCCTTTTATTGTATTTCAGTTCCACTTTCGGATGTCTCCCTTCTGTTTGATTTATTTTTTTCCTAACGAAGTGAGATTATTTTTGGCAATTCTATGGAGCCTTGCCCTCTATGCATTGTTCCCCCGCTCGCATTTCTGTGCGATATATAATTATGACCACTTGATTTATTTTTATGTATTTACGTATGCCTAACTCATTTTTTTCATATTTCACCATATCTGTTTTTCTTTGTTTTTAACATCTTACATCCAGCTCTACCTTTTGCCAATCAGCAGTCTTTTTGACTTTTTCACTTTTTTATTTATGCACTGCTTTATGTTCACAGGTTTCACAGTCTTATCTCACTTCACTTGCTCCTCTATGTTCACAGCCGGACAGCGCTACTGTCTACATACAAGAAACACACTCTCTCTTTTCATTGTCTATTGCGGCAGCCGGGTCCCCCGATGACGTCACTGGACACGCGTCTGCGTTGCTGGGCAACCCTCTGTGGAATCCCCTGCTTCCGCCGGATGCTAGCCCGGACCTCGCGGCTGGGACACATGCTGCTGCCTTCCTTTCCCTTCAGCACCTTCCAGCACATACATACACGAGTATTTAAGGTAAGCACTTATCACAGCCTGTTTAATGCCTGACGTACAGTCCTGACGAAAAGGTCTGCGGACCTTGAAACATTGACGAATTTCTGTACCACAATTCAACATGTTATAAGTATATTATAATTATTTTTCATTTCTCAAGGGAGTGCCTCCTCTGTTTGTTCTACCCCTGGGGGTTCTTACACCTTTCATAGGCAGAGCATTTGGACTTTATATTACTTTTTAGGATGGCACCCCGCTATTTTGCATATTTTGTCTGAGTGCCGAACCTCTGCATGTTATAATTTTTTGGACACCTTCCCATGAAGATTGTCCATAGTGTTAAGGCACCTCGTCTTTTTCATCTTTACTCAATTAATTTTTTTTGAAACATTTTTTTTGTTCATTTTTTCTCAAGTGACCTTATCGAATACTTATGCTGGTCTATTGCAGTGCAACTCATTAATTTTTTCTAGCTTGTCTAATTATATTTGTTTTGCTACATGGAGCCTACCGTGCAAAGCCAGGACCCTGTCTCTTTTATGACATTACATCAACTCAAAGGTGAGGTTAAAAGCTTCACTGATGAACAGGCATCTGCTATTTTGTTTCAATCAACTCTAGAATCTACGCAGGACATCTCTAGTACTGACGATATTTATTATCAAATACTTAAATGGAGAAAACGCGAGATCGATTTTATTCTGCATGGCACATCACTATCAGATTACTACTGGTCCAAACTTATCCCAAGGGGATTTAGAATTAAAAATACTCCTACCATCGGCCATAACAATGCCGAGTTCTGCAGAAATTGGATTGCTATATTGAACAAATGCAGCTTCGATCTCATGCTCCTTGTTATTCAGGAGGCTAACAAAGAACTACAGATCACCAAGAACAAAATAGCGGACTACAAATTATTACACAAACCTGTATTTGATGATAAAAAATACAAACAAACTTGGGACAAATTGTAACAACAGATTGAACAACATCGAACCGACCTGTTGAAATTCAAAAGAAATAAACTTCAAACGGTACAGGCTGATTATGATGACAATCGGGTCTATGGCTGGCTCACAGGTACAGGGACTAGACCCTCTCGATTTAGTAATCGGGGGCGACAACCCTGGCGGCAAAGACAAGGATATGGTGATTCATTTAAGTCCAACAGTGATAGCGATTTCACAATTAAAGACTCAGATGAAGGTGATACCAATATATCAGGCCCTTTAGGCAGGGTCACCCGCTCAAGAGTAGACAGCCCATGACCAAGCCCACGCGGCGTGGCGGCCAAAACCAAAGAAACAACCAAGCCACCTGTAGTAAGGAAGAGGACCTAATCTTTAATCTTTCCTCTAGAACATTAACTCCCACTGAAACCAGTGTGCTCTGTAAAGGACTGTCTTTTGTTCCCACCAACCCACATGATGATTTTAGGTGGAAAATCAACTTACATCGATTTAATCGATCCCTAAGAATTAAGGAATACTTTCAAGATAAGCCTGCATTAAATGTAGACCCATTCAATGACTTCTACAAAAAACAATCTTTGTCCAATTTTGATCCGCCTTCATCTAATGCATCAATAAAGACATTTTCTAGACTTCTGGATGAATCAATAACCAAATTCAACAATACTCCACATAAAACTTACCACAATTTGAACAAAACTCAACGGGCTGCCCTCAAAGACCTCTCTGGATATAAAGACATAGTTATCCGTCCAGCAGACAAAGGAGGTGGCATTGTGGTGATGAATGTTCATAAATATCTCAATGAAATTGATCAGCAGCTTATGGACACCGCCACCTATAGCAAATTACCCGCTGACCCCACTGATATATATATAAGAGAACTTATGTCCCTTCTTAACACTGCTTTTGAGGAGGGTTTAATCACCAAAAAACTTATGGTATCCCTGATTCAGCTGCACACCATGGTACCCATTCTCTACACCCTCCCAAAAATCCACAAAGATGCACTTAACCCACCAGGGAGGCCAATAATTTCCATCCGTGATTCCCTTATGCAACCACTGGCTATCTTCCTTGATTTTTTGATTCAACCCCTCATCATGCAAGAAAAAACATTTTTGAAGGATACCACGCAACTATTGATGAAATTACAAGCACTTCCAGATATTCCTGTCGGAAGCTTACTGTGCACATTGGATGTAAAGAGTCTTTACACCATCATTCCACATGTGGGTGGACTTAATGAAATGGAAACATTTCTGACCAAAAAAATTTTTGACACCCTTGATGTAAATTTGTTGTTGTCCCTCTTAAACATTACTTTAACACACAATTATTTTCTCCATAACGGCAAGTTCTATCTACAGTGCACTGGATGTGCCATGGGTTCTAACGTCACTCCGTCCTTTGCCAATGTATTTATGTTTACACAGGAACAACTCTTTTTCTTTGACAACGAGGAGATATCCAAAAAAAAAAATTTCTATACAAGATACATAGACGATCTATTTCTTATTTGGTCTGGCTCCAAACATGAACTATTGAGTTTAATTGAGAATATTAACCAACAAGACAACCCTGTGAAATTTACCTGTCAGATTAGTGACACCAAGATTAATTTCTTGGATGTCACAATGCAACTTCATCAAGGTAAAATTATGACCTCACTGTATAATAAAGCCACGGATCGGAACACTCTCCTTCACTATAGTAGTTGCCACCCACCCGCCCTTAAGAAGTCGCTTCCAAAATCCCAGATGTTGAGGGCCGCACGTATTACCAGCGACCCCAATACCCTGGAAAGTACTCTAAACTCTATGACTTCCAAATTCCTGCAAAGAGGTTATTTATCTTCTGATCTTCATAAAATTAAAAACGAAATACTGCACACCCCACGTGATCGGCTACTCTTACCATCTACAAGGATTTTATCCCAGGATCAGAAGATTCCTCTCATTACGGAATATGATCTAGCCTGCCCAGTATTACCCAGGGCTGCTAAGGGTTTGTGGCCCATTGTAGCTGGGGATAAGGATTTACCAATCTTTAGAAACAAGAGACTGATGCCTGCATATCGCAGAGGTAAGAATTTGAGAGACATTTTAGTCAAAACAAATATCTCCAGTCTCCCCTCCAGTCTGACCCCTTCATCTTCTTTTTTAACACAGAAGAAAAAACCTGGCTGCTATAAATGCATATCATGCACTACTTGCAACTACATGGAGAGTGGCCATTATTTTAAACATCCCCATACAGGTCACAAATTTCTCATTCGACATGTTTTGTCTTGCATGTCTCAATTCATCATATACATCATCATGTGCCCCTGTGGTCTAATGTACGTGGGCCAGACCACACGTACGTTCCGAGAACGTATGGCTCTACATAGGTCGGCAATCAGAGCGGCCCTTTCGGGCAAAGAAATGGAACAGCTTGTGGCCAGACACTTTAAACATGCTAGACATCAGCTATCATCTCTACGTTACAAGATTATAGACCATATCCCAATGGACATTCGTGGTGGTGACCGTGCTAAACGCCTGAGCCAATTGGAAGCAAGATGGATATATCGCTTGGATACTATTTCTCCACGGGGTTTAAACGAAAAATTTTCTTGGAACATTTTTTTATGACCTAACCCTCTTTCCTTTTTTTGACTTCTATATATTTTTTTTTCATGTCTTGGCTTCGTGGTCCCTTTTTCTCTTTTCTATTTCTTTTGTCATTCTTTACCCTCCCTTTTCTTTCTTTGCTCCCATTCTTTTCCTCACTCATGTTCTCTTACAGTTCCTTTCCTGCTTATGCAGCTACTCCTTCCCCCTTTGTCTCTTCCCTTTTTTCTTCTTTTTTTTCCCCCCTTTTCCTTTTCATTACCCACCCCCCTCCCTTCCCCTTTCCACATCTCCCCTTCCCCCCACCACCCCTTCTCTCCCTTCCCCTTTCCCCCCCCCTTTTTTTTTTCCCCCACTCTTGTCCTTTTATTGTATTTCAGTTCCGCTTTCGGATGTCTCCCTTCTGTTTGATTAATTTTTTTCCTAACGAAGTGAGATTATTTTTGGCAATTCTATGGAGCCTTGCCCTCTATGCATTGTTCCCCCGCTCGCATTTCTGTGCGATATATAATTATGACCACTTGATTTATTTTTATGTATTTACGTATGCCTAACTAATTTTTTTCATATTTCACCATATCTGTTTTGCTTTGTTTTTAACATCTTACATCCAGCTCTACCTTTTGCCAATCAGCAGTCTTTTTGACTTTTTCACTTTTTTATTTATGCACTGCTTTATGTTCACAGGTTTCACAGTCTTATCTCACTTCACTTGCTCCTCTATGTTCACAGCCGGACAGCGCTACTGTCTACATACAAGAAACACACTCTCTCTTTTCATTGTCTATTGCGGCAGCCGGGTCCCCCGATGACGTCACTGGACACGCGTCTGCGTTGCTGGGCAACCCTCTGTGGAATCCCCTGCTTCCGCCGGATGCTAGCCCGGACCTCGCGGCTGGGACACACGCTGCTGCCTTCCTTTCCCTTCAGCACCATCCAGCACATACATATATGAGTATTTAAGGTAAGCACTTATCACAGCCTGTTTAATGCCTGATGTACAGTCCTGACGAAAAGGTCTGCGGACCTTGAAACGTTGACGAATTTCTGTACCACAATTCAACATGTTATAAGTATATTACAATTATTTTTCATTTCTCAAGGGAGTGCCTCCTCTGTTTGTTCTACCCCTGGGGGTTCTTACACCTTTCATATGCAGAGCATTGGACTTTATATATATATATATATATATATATATATATTTATATATATATATATATATATATATTTATATATACACATACAAACAAAGGATGGCAGCACTCAGACTCTTTCAATATCAAGGAAACACCTCTTTAATCTTCAGTTCCAGTGTTTCGACTAGGCCTATAAATCCTCACTGCTCAGGGACTACTTATAATACAGTGCTTGAATTCCCATATCACATGGTAAAGAGTTATTTTCTGATAAGTGGGAGCCAATTGAATTGTCTGTCACCAGACATAAGATACACATAGTCATGGAAGCCAGAGCAGCAAGGCACATTCAAATATCACTATGTGCATTTTGTGTTAAACTATCTAACCTATAGATCTATGCTGTCTATTTGCCTTGTTGAACAAAGTTTCACCAGCTAAGAATTGTATTCCTAGCAAAACAGTATACACACAATATACAATGTCAAACATAAAATAGGTCATATTACATATAGAGATATCAGTTATACCATATATGTATTTTTATTTTGAACATAGGTTTTAGCAATAAAAATAGGTACTATGTATTTTTCAGATGTTAAATTGCTATAACTACTGTATAAGGGAAATTTAGTACTATATGACATATTAAAACGTAAACTAATATCTCAGTTCTGTATATTTATAAGCTTACATTATTTGGCATTAGCAATGTAGGTTCTGTGCAGCTGAGCCCATCATCATTGAAACTTGATTCCAGACTAATTATGTCATCAATAACTTCTTCCATCTGTTGAAAAGTAAATATAATACATTAAAAGTGGGCATTTATACTATATATACAACTACTGTACATGAAACAAGTACTCCCCTAAGTGGGATTATGTTAAAGTTACTATTTCCACTGTCACAGTTTCGAGAACACTATGGGATATATTTACTAAAGGTCAAACTTGGTATTTTGGTTGTTTTTTTCAATAGTTTTGCAAACCAACCATTTACTATAAATTGATAGCAAAATGACCAAAATACAGACTTTAGACTACTTGGAGCAACTATCGATTATTTTACACAGACAAGTATACAAATTGGAGATTTACTCAACATTGTTTTTAAAACTGACCCTAAAATGACAGGAAAAACCTTCCCAAACAATAGAGCTATCTGTGGCAGGTGAGTTTGAATGAAATACTGCACAGATCACTATGATGTGCATGCTTCATTACTGTAATTTAAGTGTTTAAATGGTTAAACAAACGAAAAAAAAATTGTGCAGAGTCTAAAATTACTACAGCATAGATTGAAAGAAGATCTTGGCCAGAAATTGTGAAAGCCACTTAAAGAATCTCATTTGATCAAAGCAAAAATAATACTGTTCCACCAGCCCCCTACTTCCTCTTCTACTGTATACAAATATAACTTTACTAAAAGCTAAACAATAAGATCCTACAAATATGAGAAGTTGATAATTATGTTGGGATAGTACAAGAACTAAACAGATAAACGTAATAGCCTAAAGGGCTCATGAGTAGGGGATACGGTCTTAATACATACAGTCGGGATGCCGACGCTTAGAATGCCGGAGCCGGAATCCCGACACCTGTGAGAATCCTGGTGCCGGCATCCTGATCACCGACATCCCGACTGTAAGTACTGGAGTTAGGGGGAGGGTTATGATTAGGGTTAGGGTTAGGCACTAAGGTCTAGGCATTAGGGGGTAGGTTAGGTTTAAGCAGCGGGGAGGGAGGGTTGGGGTTAGGGTAGGGACAGGGTTAGGATACTGACTGACAGGTGTCGGTATCCTAACCCTGTCGGGATGCCGACACCAGGATTCTGACTGCCAGGATCCCGAGTGACGGCATCCCGTATCCAACAGCATAAATGGATTACCATGTGCCATGACATTGTAATCTGATACTGCTGACTGTCTATATTTGACCCAGTTATGATCAACCTATTTATAGTTTGAGCACCAGATTTCTAAGTTCCATTTTCTGTTACTCCAAATGAGGTGGTCCCTAATTAAAATTTATAGTGTATAAGAGTACCCCATATTCAGGGACACCTAATGGAGTCCTGATGCAAAGGATGTGCACCTCTGATATAATGAGCTTACAGAGCATATTAGTATTTGTAACTTCTGAATTTGGTCGAATGTAAAGCAAAAAAAATAAACTTTTCTATTTCCATATATGTTTACTAACTGCACACCGGACCCCATCTCCCCCATTTACATCTTCTACCATACACTATACACACAAACACAATACAATACATGCCACACCTACCTCTTCCACTGAATCCCTGTGACTGTAAAAGCTATGTGCAGCCTGTTTAGTAATATTAAAACCTTTCTGGCTTTGAATTGCCATGAGAGGGCTGTGTAGTTACATAATTGCATAGCACTTCTGATTTAGAAAGTGTCTTATAACTGTGATACAGTCCATGCTGCTGCATTTGTGATCTTTAAGAGAGGTAAGGTACCAAGATGCCATAATCATGCATGGGGGATATACACATTAGGTCGATATTTACAATGTCGACAGTCATAATGTTGACACCACAATGTCGACCGTTGTAATGTTTACATTGTTAAAATGTCAACAGGCAACATGCCACCATTCTCAGAATGTTGACATGTGAAAAGTCGACATTGTCAGAATGACGACATTAGGGTTAGACTGTGGGTGAGAGGTTAAGGTTAGGCTGTGGGTTGGGGAGGTTAGAGTTAGGCAGTAGAGGGAAGGGTTAGGTATAGAGACTAGGGTTAGGTACAAGAGAAAAATACTTAATGTAACGCTGCAAGATCACAGGTCTGCCCCAGAAGTGATGGTCACTTGACCATCTGTACCCAGAAGATGCTCTGGAGCCGCGGAAGCCATCAGGAGGGGATAAGTCACCACTTGGCCACCACTGACCATACTGACATTCATCATGTAGACAGTGATGAAATGTCGACATTATAAAAAGTCGACATTTCATCACTGTCTACATGATTAATGTCAACATGGTCAATGTTTACATTATGCCATGTTGATATTCTCATTCTCATGTCAGCATGATGAATGTCAACATTATGACTGTCGACATATATCACAACCGCATAATGGGAATAACATGGAGTGTATGCCATTGTTGCTTATACAGAGATTATACAGAGATTACTGTAACATTACCAGTACAAAGTCTCAACAAACCAGTCTGTATATAAAAGTATGCTATCCCTAGAGTCCCCCCATGGAAACCAGTGTAGGTTAATCTATGTTTTTGTGATGACCCACTTGAAAAGCTGTCTAAAAATTCTATCTACTACTTTATCTTTCTAATTGTTTGTATGTCACCCCACTATTGAGATGTCAAAACTTAACTTATGAATGTTGACATAAAATGCAAAAAGGTAGTGATAAACCTATATACAACACATCTTAATAGGTGAAGGCCCCATACAGCTGCGATGGATCATCGCAATGTAGCGATCCTGCTACCCTGCATTGCAGGATCACTGAAATCCAACATGTTGGACTTCACAGATATGCCGATCACGATCAAAAAATTATCGTGATTGGCAGATTGGTGAAATTTAACATGTAGAATTTCACCGATCCTGCGACAGATCGCGGAACATCGATGGCCGGCGGTTGGCATTTCTGACTGGTGGTTCTGCAATCCCATCGCTACATTGCGACGATCCACAGATGTATGGGGGTTTGTAGATAGATGTGTAAATAAAAAAAATTGCAATATCTTTACTATTGTGCATATTATTTTGTATTTACTAAAAAATATTGTGAAGATGCATGTGTACAATTACATGTACAGAATGGGAGCAATCAATTATTTTAATTGTTCACAAATATCAGTGAGTAAAGAATGTACTACAGGAGTAGACCTGTATCATAAAGTTGATATCATGATTGTTTTAAACAGATATGAGCTAAATTGCATATTTGCGGCTTTCTGCATTTTGGCACATAATTTTGTGTGTTTCCCACGTGGATTTGCCTACTTCTACCCCAATCACACAAACAGATCAAATGTATTTAACACCATTACCCTCCCCCCCAGCTCTTTTTATAAACTAAAATCTGGAATGCAGAAATTCTAAATACAGAGCGGAATGGGTATTCTGTGGAATGGAGAGGCACAAATGGCACTCAAGGATTATTTAGCCGGAAATTAGCACTTCTGTGAAATGCCAATTTCACTGCAAAATTCCTCCATTTCTAGCTGAAATGTAAGTGTATAATTAGTTAATTACTGCATGAATGCATGTTTGCTGAGCTTCTAACTCTGCAGGATATTACACAACACGCTACAAAGCTGACCTGGAAGCAAACTCCATGAAGTAATGATGATGATGGTGTCTCCCCCATATTAGATTGTAGTTGTGGAAGCACCTGAACGTGGGAAGAATAGTACCAGATAGAGGGTGTCAGTGGGGACTGTAGCAATCTAAACGTCTAAATACAGTGTTTTTCAAGATACATATTAAATCAGTATATGGACTGTAATATAATTTTTTCTTAAGCTAATAAGACATTCAATTGCACCTCTTTATAACCTTTACATTTCTCCTCTTTTGTACAGCAGTAAACACTTTTTTGTTATATGACAACTAAGTAAGATAATGATCTTACATTTTTACATAGCACAGTTCACTGCCCAGTTATATAAAATGTACTGTGTCTAGTTATCTCATGCATTAATAAACTTTATTTCCAAAAAAATAACTGTCTAAAAGATCTGAGCATGCTAATACAGAGTCAGTTATAGCAATGCAGTAATAAGTGCTGGTTGTAAAATGTATGTCATTACCATTATATTTTATTTGATATCACAAATCAGATTGTATGACTTTATTACTTTAATTTTATCCATCTGATAATCAATTATATACATAATACCTCATTTTTCTGTCCGGTTTCCAAATGTGATAATTTTGTCACAGTGTTATTTGCTGTACAGCTTTCTTCCGCAGGAGACACATGTCCATTCCTTAGTGATGGGGTTACTCCTGCAGGCAGGGCAGTATGTGAATGTGAGTATGAAAGAGACTGTGTTGAAAATTTGGTTCCAAGTGTTAAGTACTGTTTTACTTGCTGTCTTTGTGATTGTTGCAAGTGGTACTTTGTTGGGTTTTCCAGGTGTGCTTGAACCTGCAGCAAAAAATAAATACATCTTTGAAACTTCTGCACAATGGTCCATAAAGGTTCATAAGCCCTTGCAAACGTTTATCACATTATTATATTGTACAGTATGAAGCAAGTAGTTTAAATTTACACTTTAATATTTACAGTAGTAAGTCAACTGTATTGCATGTATTTGATGAGGATAATATAGATATATAAAGGGTACAGAATATTTTACAGAACATAACAAAATACAATATCCAGTACTGTGAAGTGATATTGGTATAAAAAAAAATGCAAGTTCAGTTATTAAACTGTTTAGCATCATTATGTGTAAATGCTATATAATCATTTAGTATGAGATAAAATGAATACAAAAAGTTCACATTGATAGAGGTTAAATAAACAGGTTTATGTGTACACAGTATATACTACAAGGAAAAATATAAACATACATGTTTAGTAAATAAATAGGTGGGATGATTTGTTTATTTTTTTTTCAAAGCTACAACAGAACGTGGATCTGGTCAGTTGAGCACTACACAAACATATCATGGAACAACAGTTCCAGTATACTAAAGTATGTCTGCTTTATGTAGTCAATTTCAGAGTGATACATGGAAAATAAAATATTAACAAATTAAATTAAATTAAATAAGTCAAATATATTGGATAAGAAATGGAAGCAATGTTTATGGAAAATTTTCCTTTGTACACAAATTATTACTGCTACAAAAGCCACCAACTGTAATAAATACAGTATAAACAAATTCACTTTTGGTAAACTTATAGAATCACTAAATTAAAAAAAATGAAAAAAAAAATACAAACATAATAAAGAAAAAAAAATATATATATATAACATCTATATTCCTTACCTCATAGTATGAACAGTCAGTTAAATGAGGCATTTTTCAATAGTTACAAAAGGAAATGTCTCCGTTCTGTCCTAGCGACTGAGGTACCAACCACACAGTCCTCTGGAGGTTGCAGTTCAATAGGGACAATGTTTGAACTCAGTAGGACTTTATAATCTTACTAAGCATGATAAAGGATCTAATTGGTTACAAGGAGGCCATCCTTTGATTGTAAAGACTGACAGTTACTTCAAATAGCTCTGTTTCTTGTAGATGTCACATTCCTTTAATTTAACCACGACAGGAATACTAGATACAACATAAACTGTATTGTTAATTGAGTCTTGCATCTTTAGTCCAGTGGGTTTTCCGATGGTTAATTGCAAACTTGTAGTAATAAATTCTTCTCAAGTGCCCCATATGTAAGTATTTTTAATATGCTCTTAATGATCATCAGTAGTAAGTAATGCTTGATTTACGACACATATTTATCTCTCTGCTGTGCCCCATTTACACAATCTATTTATAATTCCCCTAACAGACATTAACATGCATAAGTAATCCACTTGAAGTATTTTGCATTTAAATTAAGTACATTTTGTCATCATTATGTACTAGTTGTTTAGCTATTTACATCTAGTCATTTGACATTTTTACTACTACTTTACATTTCCTAATGAAGAAAATTGAAATAAGAAAAAAGCTAAGCTTCCTAATAAACATTATGTATGTTGCTTATTACATGACTATAAACATATGGGGACAATAAAAAAAATGAATGTTCTAGAAAATATTTTTTGGCTTATATGTATTTTTCAATAATACAAAAACATTTCTTTTCTTTCAGCAATTATATTTTTTTATAATGTAGCACTTCTTATTGGTAAAATAACTTGTTGACGCCACAGTTATCACTTGCCAGATTAATAACATCACTATTCTGCACTGTTGGGGAAAGCTGTTCCTTGTACTATCCCATGCTCACTCTCTGACTTCCTAATTGCCTCCATTCATGTCCTTATATCCTGACATTGCTCCTGCCGCCCTGCCCTCACTAACATATTCACGCAAGCACCACAGGTAACTGTTTCCAGTTTCTCATGTTTATCTCCTGAAATACTCTATGCTGCAGTGACAATAAGGGGGGAATTAAATATTTCCACCAGGCATCAACACAATATCTGCCTGCAAGCATATTAGGCAGTCATGGACACACCAGCATTGCAAGTTTTCCTGCATACCCCTATAAGGTTCAAGGTAAAACTTATTGAATCCCAAAATGATTACCTGAATGCATATAGGATCCTCTATATCTGTGAACTTTAAAACTGATGACCTTTGAATATGTAGATAAAGAGTTAAACCAAATAGGTTCTCAGATTATAATGTAATATAGCTGCAAAACGTTTATTTCCTAATACAGTGGTTCCCAAACTCGGTTCTCAAGGCACCTTAACAGTCCAGGTTTTCAAGATATCCATACTTAAACACAGGTGACTTAATTAGCACCTACCTGTAGAGGAGTAGAGTGGAACCATGGCGCCCTGAGAAATTGCATGTCATACAGGCCCTTCCCCCCCTTTCCTCCTCCCTGTACTGAACTGTGCCAGTGGGGTATAGCCAGCTTGTGGGGGAATACTGAAGTGAAGAGGAAAAGAGAAAACAGTGGCAGTATCACGCTGAGGCATGGAGGACCCATTGGGGGAATCTGAATCAAGGGGTTGCTCCTTTGGCACTGCTTTATTTATGTATAGCACCTAGGATCTGACTTTTATCTCCTTTGAATCATTGTTATTAGCCAATAGAGGAGCTTGTATTATATATTCTGATCAATTAACTTAAATTGACAAAGTATATGTGCAAGATTGAAATGCTTCACAGTGCACAGCTTATGACTGCAATTACTGCCCCAAGCAGCTTTCACTGGAGTGGGGACACCTATGGGAAGCTCCTTTCTCAGCTATGCTCCTACTTCGCAAATATACATTGCACCTATAGTAATGTGATCATGTTCTGTCTGCCACCATTATTATTATATCAGGTCTGTTAATATTTTTTTAAAAGACCTTTCAAATAACAATGTGTGGTCATGCCTGGTAACACCTCATTAAATAGCAAATCAGTGACTTTGTTTAATCTAATACCTTATGATTGAAGTTTAGGACTTTACCTCAGATGTGTCACTTTTAAGTCCATATAAGCACAATGAATGAATGAGGAGAGAAGGAGGGAGGGCATCAAAAAGGAGAGGTGAGAGGAAAGTGCCAATAAGAGAGGGGAGGTGACAGAAGCCAATAAGAAAGGAGTGGGGAGAGGCAAAGAGCCGATCACAGGGTAGAGAGGGGTGGTGACAGAAACCAATAAGAAAGGAGTGTGGAGGGACAAAGAGCCGATCACAGGGTCAAGGGGAGTGAATTAAAGAGGTGAGAAGTGAATGTAATCAATCTAACAGGAAAGGGGAGGTGACAGAAGATGATAACAGAAGAGAGTGGGCCGGAGGGGAAACAATCTGAGCAGCTTGAGGACCATGAAATGTAGAAACAGATCTCAGATCCGTAACTTATTTAGGATATAGAGCAAACAAACCGAGATAAAACTAACAGGCAGCCATCATACTGTGTAGCGCTCCACGAATTCCGGAACCCTGGATGGTGCCCTCTGTCCTTTTTGGCGCCCAGAGTACATGCTCCACTGGAACCACCTTCACTACTCCCCTGCCTACCTGTAAATCAGTTTCATTATATCATCTATGCACAAGCATGGATATCCTTTTCTTTGGGAACCCCTGACCTAATAGAAACTTTTTTATTAGCAATAATGAGGATAAAATTATGTTCAATGTTTTATTATTGGAGGCAGCAGAAGTTTCTACATCAGTCTTATGAGTTTATCTGTTTTTGCTATGCTGCAAATTAGTTATTAACAGATAATTATATCGTGCTTATGTATATATAACTCAGCAATTTGCAGAGTTATATAATCATTCACAATAGTTCCTGCCTTAACTTATCAGTACAATACGTCTTTGGACTGTGGGAGGAAACTGGAGCAGCCAGAGGAAACTCATGCATACAAATACAAATGAGGAGCATACAAATATCACACATATAGTGCCCTGGTTGAATGTAAACCTATGACCACACCAATGCCAACTAATGTATCACTGTATCGTCTCTTTTCTGGATTGTGACTAATTCTTAGATAATACTACTGCCTGCAGCCTAGGTAGTGTGAGCCAAGCTAATTAAATAAATAGAACAAGAGATATTACCAAGTGAGATCTAATTGCTGGACAAAAATATAGTGGTGATAATGTGGACTTGTGTACACAGGGATTGCAAATTTATAAAACAGACAAACGACATTTTTTTAAGATTGATTACAGAGAACTACTACCTTATCTATATAACACAAAAATGATTGTTATTGAAATACAGTAGTTGTTAGTAGTTGTAATTTAGTTATGCTTCTGTTACCACTTTCAGGGATTGGAAAGTCTAGCCATGTTCCAGTACTTAGGAATTTATAGAAATGATACTATAAAGTAGGGCATTGACTGCACCTGGCCTACTCGGAATTGGTTGTTTATTTTGCTTGATGAAAGCTAGCAATCATCCTCCTCTGGAGAGTTTGCAATTAGATTTTATTGGGAGAGATTTTGCATGTTACATGTGCTCTATCGGGGCATCTGTGTTCTGATTATGCTTATGTGTTATTACTAATAAAAAAAGGAGGATTTGTCTCATACAAATTGTCAGCGTTATATGTATATTGGTCTAAGAATTAGACTGAATATTTACATGGATGGCAGAGAGGCATTTGGGGATTAAAAAGGTGCAATGTTGACAATTTTGACATTAGGAGACAAAAATGGCTTCAACATCATCTGCCAGCGCTAGCAACAGAATGAAATAAGTTTAAGAAACTGTTTATTCTAGGTGACAGAGACATGATTATCGTAGCTGGTGGACCTATAGGTAAATGGCTGATATATATTTACCACTTGCCACTAATATTCGTTAGACAGTTCACAGGGTAAATAAGCTCCTTTCTTTTATAAAAAAAATAAACTCCATAACATCTTCCTGACACTAATTATTTTGCAAACCCAGAGCTGCCCTAGCCAAGGCCTGTGGTTGACTCTCAGGCAGAAATGTAGGAGGTGGATCGGGAGCTCGAACACTTCCATCCAGAAGCTCTAAATAGAGCACCTACTGCAGTCTGGGTGGATGCCAAGGACAATTGGTTGTCCTGGTATCCTGATAGGGCAGTTGGTATTTTTTAAGGCAGGGTTTCATGATTACCCTGGCTGTATCATGTGGAAAGGTAATTTTTTTGTGAGTTATTGCCCCCCTGCAAAGAAGGCTTCTCCTTCTTTGCCTTTTATAATGTTATGTTTAGCACTTGTTTACTATAATGTAGGACTCCTTGTTGCAAGATAGAACAATTAGGTAAAGGACATTGGGTATCTCTAGCTGTTTGTGTTGATGTCACAATATGTCCGGTTGCGCTGGTCTAAAATCAACCTCAGGTCAATAAAGCTTGGAGGATTCATGCAGATGGCTCCCCGATCACCAAATACCAGTTCAATTGAATCTTTGAACAATGAATCATCTTCTTAGGCCTATCATCGTCTTAGGCCTATCTCTGGAGGATTTTGGCACCCATTGCTTCCAAATTGGTGTAGCTTTGGTGGGTTTGTCAGCCTCAAAGACAAAAGTCACTAGAAATCTGATGTCTACAAATGATAAATTAGATTTTGCTAGCCCTAGTGTCCTAACTTGAGACTTAGCTACTCTGCACTTTTGGTGGGGTTCCATGAAGAATTTTGTTTTTCCCATTGTTGATTCTTTTATTTAGGTGGAAATAATGTGGCAGACCGAACTTCTCTGGATTTGCAACAAGCAGTTACAAAAGACATAGCTAGTTTGTCTCTTGTACACTGAATTGGTCTCATGTGATTCCTCAATTTGTGTGATGATGTCACCACAGTATGGTGGCTTAGATATGGCTTGGGGGAGACTTAATGTGGTAGTAAGTCCATGCATGGAGTCATTAGGTGGTACTGTGGTGAGTCACCCAATGATCCTGTTCAGGAATGTTCATTTGTTCAGGCCTCATGGGATCCACCTTACTCTGGAGGACACATTTTCATTTTTAGAATATTTAGTTTGTGGAATTGGATCTTGTATGGCAGAGGCTTATGTTTAAGAACCTAAAGATCTTGAGGTGCTCTCTACGCCAATACATGGGTGAAGCTGATTCTATCCTACCTTGATTAGTGGCACCACTGGTCCAGAAGAGCCCTATGGGTTTGTGTCATTGGGAGGGGAGTTGGTTACCTTAAATATAGTATGATGCGATGGTAGAAGGCCCACCATCTAGGCCTGGTGTGCAGATGGTTATGCTGTGAGTACGGCCATTCTTTCTTCACCACCATACTATTCCAAGTTAAGTAAAAGCAATTTAAAATTAAATAAAGATGATCCTTATCCCTACCAATGTTTGCCTGATTCATTATTTTAGATAAGTTTATGTTTGTCAACTGTCAGGGAAAAGTAGGCTGACATCAGCCAACAAGGAGTTTATAAAATAGAAATCTGAAAGCTGTAAACACAATTTTGTTTGGTAACCTTTGGGGAAATTGGTGGAGAATATAAATGGTTTTATATTTCTTATGTGGCTTCATGTCTTTTAAGCAAATAAACACATTTTCTCGTACCCCACTGGCAGCCAAAGAATTAAAATGCCAATATTATTCTTTGCACTGCCTGCCAAACTCTCAAAGTGGGCCTCCTATTTGCTTTCTATAAGCCCTTAGGTCTACATGTATTACCATATTCGAATAACTTCATATTAGAAATATGTAACAACTCTAAATATAATTCACAGTGGAAATCCAATTCACATTCAACACAATGGGGCCTATTTATCAGCTATCATATGCAAAAAGTTTTAAAACTCATTGCATTTGATAAATGGTGCTCAAGCCAATCATCTCCCAACTGTATTTTCAAACATATGACAGGAGCTGGTTGGCTGGAGCACCATTATCATATGCAAATAGTTTTAAAACTTGTTGCGTATGATAAAAACACACTGATAAATGGGCCCCAATATATGTAAACCCATTCAGCCAAGGACATAGGAGTTTTACTGTATATGCAAAATAAATAATATTCAGAACTGATTACTTGTTACATTTTATTACTATTTAGCTTTTTCATACTTCCTTCCTTCCTTCCTTCTGGCTTTGACTTCAGCAAAGCTATATATAACTTGTTCAAAATCCAGCCACATACTGCTCAAAGGCTAGAACTGCTAAACCTTTCAATCTTTCCTGACTCATGGTGCTTCTCAGATAGTTTTTTATGATTTGATGCTTTGAAAAAGAATGCTCTGCACCGGCAGTTGTGACAGGAATGGTCAGCAGCAGTAGCAGCAGCGCCCTGCATGTCTGGGCTCATCTCCTCCTCACTTTGCCAAGCATGCGGCGGCTGGCCAATCACCTCTCTCTGTGCACACTGCTTGTCCCAGTGTGTTCCCAGCAGCGGTGTGCACTATTGCATTCTGGTCACTCACAGCAGCAGGTGTGTAGTGAGTGTCGGGTGCACATTCCCAGGTGAGTTTGGGGACTACCGACTCCGGATCATTACTGCACAGTTCCAAGTGTCCTAAGGATTCTCAGAGTGACTGTACAGCCTGCAGGATGCATTGCGGTGGGCCCCCTTGACCTTGTGGACCCCTGGATATTTTCCAGTCTAGCCACCCTGTAGTTATGCCACTGTTACTGTTTTAGACCACTCATGTATCATATATATATAGACTAGCTGGTTTACCACTAAGAAATTCACAGAAACTATATATACCTTTGACCTCTGACATAAAGTTGTTTTATATGTATATATATATATATATATATATATATATATGGCATTTCCCAATAAAAGTGACCAAATCACCAAACTTGACCTATGCTTAGTTGGCAAACACAGGCAGTCCAAATACAATGTAGTGCAAATGCATACAATAATTATGAGTATGGATAGAAAAAAAATGATGTCCTTAAGCATATGAAATGTCTAAAAGTCAAATCTATTAAAAAAATATACAGGTTTGGAAAAATGAACCCTTATACTAATTTATATGTTTGCTTTAATTACTGTAACATTGTGACCTAGGAGGGTTCTTAATGGACAAATTTAGAATAATCATCTAAACAATGCAACACTGAACCCAATATGGTTATGAGTGAACACAGAATGGTTACAACTTTGCTTTCATGTAGTTTCTATTGAAAATGAGAAGAGTTAGTGACATTGATGGCTAACCAATATGTTATACCAACAATTGCCAACATTAGGATTTAAGGGCCTGATTCAGAGCTGAACGCTCTGACCAGATGCAGTGGGTGGACTTTTTGCTCTGTAAGAGCAAGATGTCCAATGGGACTTGCGGCAATGAGACCCTACCACAAGGGTCTCATCGCAAGTCCGATGGTCGCGATGGTCTTGACCATCGTGACCATGATCCTGACTGCTTGCACTACCTGTGGGTGGTCGCCCACAGCTTTGCGAGTGGCCAGGAGGCCGCTCTAAACATACAATAGGCGGGCACTTATTCAGAGTGAGTGCTCTGAAAGAGCGTCCGGCTCTGAATCAGGCCCTGTGTGTGACTCTGACAAAGTTCAAACCTAGGCAAAACCCTAATCCTGGTCAAGTTACACCACCATGTCAATTTTGGAAGAGCTAGGTCCAAAACTCTGGTCGTGCATAAAGGACAAAAAACCTGACTGACAGACACACTTTCTCGCTAATTATATAGATTATAGACATCTCATAAACTTATGAAAGGGCTAAATTGTGTTAGACTCACAACTTCATGTTTAAGAATTCATTAAAATTATACAAATTATAATTCCATCATAGAGCAAGTGGTTCATTGAAGTAAGGTGGTCATGTTTCCCTATCAAATTGTAATCATTATCCGAAGTTTGGTGGATTTTAAGCAAATAAATAAAAATGTTGCTGAAAAAGCTGAATGAAGAAAAAATCAGATACTACCCTCTGTCTGAAAATCACTTTGTATACATATGTACACAGATCTGCTGTAATACACACCCAGCATGTGGTCATAATCCCAGCAAGTGGGATGCCGGATCTTAGAATACTGGTGCCAGAATCCTGATACCTGTCAGAATCCTGGTGCCTGCATCCCAACTGCCAGCATCTTGAAGGTAAGTAGTGGGGTTAGGGGGAGGGTTAGAGTTAGGGGATAGGGCTAGGCTCTAGGGGGATGGTTAGGCAATAGGGGGGAGGGTTAGGTTTAGTGTGTGGGGAGGGGGAGGTTTAGACACTATGGGGGAGGTTAGGTTTAGGCACCGGGGAGGGAGGTTTAGAGATAGAGAGAGAAGAAGAGTTAGGGATCCTAACCCTGTCGGGATACCAGTGTCGGTATTTTGACTGCTGGGATCCTGAGCGCTGACATCCCATACCCAACCCACACACACAGCTCAAATATTTCTGAGCATAAAAAGGTTTTTCAGTCTGATTTAATGCAGGTTCAACACTGTAAAAAACATTACTCCTGTTATCCCTGTAAAGGTTGTCAAGAGCAGATATATATGTCCCAGGCTTTTAGTTTCTGTTTGGTAGCATGAAGCAATTTAGCAGCCTTGATTGCCAGACCACCTGTGAGAGGCTGATAAATGTTGTGTCAGTCTTTGCAGTTACTCCCTCACTGCCTGGGGAACAGGTCAGAGGCCTGTTGAAATACTGTACACTGTGATTACTTAACGTAAGTGCTGTGCTAAAGATTTCTATTTTGTAAGATGGATGTTTGGTCCCTCCACTCTGAGAGAGTGAATCATTTTGTTTAGTCAGAGCCAGACAGGCCAGGATTTAATTTTATGTTTGTTTATTTGTGCTGCTAATAAAACTAGCTGCAGATAGTAATACCAAGGCCCTGGACTGATGTACTACTACTTGGCTGCTGCATGACAAGTGCAAAGATTTACTCTAGGAGTTGGCACCCTTATCTTGATCTTGCCAGACTAAGACAAAGGCTATACTTGCAAATTGTATTAAACTTAATTTACTAATTACAACAAACTCCTATGCTAATGTAACACAGGGTCCAAATCTAAATATTTAGATTTTTGACTTGATTCTTGCCTTTCATTTGATTTGTATATAGACAGTCTGACATCCAAAATGTATTACAAACTGGGTGTGGTCCATATAAACAAATCCTTCAGAATTGTATTTTATGGTAGAGCCTTCTAAAATCTACCTTGATATCAATGATGAACTTTATACTTGTGTGTGACTACAAAAAATCACATGTTATCAGATCTAGGTTGTCTCTCACATTGGTTCTGATTCAGCTGTGGACACTAATGCAATCGCAGCTGCTGTCCCATATGCAGTTGGTGTGTGAAAATATGTTAATGAGTGCAGCCACCTGGAAATGTATTGAGACGCCCACCAGCAGCTCTGCAGATCCATGCACCTGCGTAGAAATATGCAGCAGCCATCACAGATCCTTTGATAATGGATCATCTGAGTAACTCTATGGTCATGCAGAATGGATGATGGAACTGACATGCTGGTGCCATATTTTCCACATACAGGATCGCAGGTAAGTGCCATGAACATGGCCATGACATGCATGCATTTTTGTCTCCACTCCCCAAATGGTTCCTGAATATTAATCGCTCTCTACCATTAAATCCTTACTGTGAGCAAAATCACAAAGTACCTTGGTGCATGCGCAGTGTGACCTTATAACATGCGCAGTCGTCCAATAATCGCTCTACTGCATGAATATTGGCACTGCATCCACATCTGAATCATGCTTATAGAAAGAACTGCAGGCTTATTCCTCAAAATATTTTTTGACAAATGATCCAAATATTAGAACTGACCTTAAGGTGGGTACACAACTGACAGATATATCTGCAGATGATGGTCGTTAATACACACTAAACGGCCATCATCTGCTTGTGCCCTCGGGGCCCGGTGGCATGTCCCGTCCCCTCCTCGCAGCTACTGCTGTGTGTGTACAGGTGGTCTGCCAACCGCCCGTACACACCTGACGATGGACAGATATGTCTGGTAGACATATCTGTCCATCGGCTATGCAGCACAGCCAATGCGGTATGTCGGTGAACGACAATGTTCACAGACATATCGCAGGTACACACTGGCCGACTCGCAACAGATATATTGGCCGATCAATTGACCGCCCAATGTATCTGTCAGTGTGTACCCAGCATAACTCTGCAGTCTGTGTACAGCAATTACTTCGCTAAGATGAATAAACAATTTGGCTCAACTTCATCCCTTACAGAGCTCATCATATCTGGAATACAGTATCCTACTTGAATCACTTAAAACCACCACATGCCTAAGATCTTTCTAAACTTCTTTTGATATAATATATAATACAATTTTTCTAAAATCAGATCACAACTGATGTTTCCAGGCCTGAAGTGTATATGTGTTTCCATGTGATAAGGAATATCGATTGTAAGGTCTTTTGAGGCAAATCACCAGCTTGTCACACCATGGAGCAACACAAAGGGCCACAACCTGCAGATCATCCAGCAACAAACATCCCAAACATATTGTAAAGTGTTCTGTGTGTGATATATGACAGGATACTAGAAAGATGCATTACATGAAGAGCTGTATAATGAACATGTCCAACAAGGTACTTCCTAGACATGAAGTGGATGGCATGACATTACCAAAGTCTAGGAATTTGGGATTTGCTTTGCTAATTCTACCATATCTGCAGCAGTGATGAAGAAAGCAACATTTGGTGTGAGCTCCTCTTGAGATAGCTAACTATTGGACAGAGGAGTGACCTGGGCTCAGAAAGTTGATCTCTCAACAAAGTCTCTATCCATGACAGTGGGTGCTCCTGCACTATCAAAGGGTGTTGAGAATTGTGGATTAGAAGATTGCAACACCCCCAATAGACTATTTCTGTTACTGTCATACAAAACCCTGTCTGCTTCCACAACATTGCAGTTGGGCGGTTGGGCTTATTGGCAAGTCTCTGCACAGTTCCTACTTTGTCAAATCCGACTGGGGTCTGGATGTAAATTGTTTGCCCAGAGGACTCAAACTGTGGGGGTCATTCAGACCCGGTTGTTAGCGCTGATGCGCTTGGACCGGGTCGATGGGCCCCCACAGAGCATGCGCACGACGGCGCTGGCACCGTTGTGCACATGCGTGAGACCCGCATGACCAACAGCACGGGTCGTAGCGGGTCTCAATCCAAAGGGGGCGAGCTGTCGATGTTGACTGACAGCTCGCCCCGTTTGGAAGGCGGGCCGGGTGGGTGGCAGCCCAAATGGGGGCATTCCCATGGGAACACCTACCATTTGGGGGTGGCCCCACTGACATCACTAGTGATGTCAGTGAAGAGCTTCTGGCTCAGACAGAGCCGAAAGCTCTCCGGGGCTTACGACAAGGGAGACCCTACCCTAGGGTCTCGTCGTAAGCCCCGATGGTCGCGATGGTCTTGACCATCGTGACCATCACCTTAGGCAGTCATAAGGCTGTGGGTGTTAACCCACAGCCTTACCACCGCAAAGGAGGACGTCTTGAAAATTCAAGAGGTCCTCCCCTCATTCAGACCGACTGCACGCTCTGTGCGACCGGCTCTGAATGAGATCCTGTGTTCTAACCTGTTATAACTGGATTTATGATTCAACCTGGAATTCTGTAGCATACAGTATTCTGTAAATTGGTGCTAAAATGTGGCTTGAGCTTGGGTATGCTGGTATGGATTATGGTGCAAGTATACCTTGAATGGAGGCATCGTGTAGGTCAGCGATTCCCAAATGAGGTCCTCAAGGCACCGAAACACTTCAGGTTTTACAAATCCATGTTTAAGCACAGGTGGTTAAATCAAATTTACTGAGGTACTAAGTAGGTCATTTGTGATCATGCATGGATATCCTTAAAGCCTGGACTGTTAGGGTGCCTTGAGGACTGAGTTTGGGAACCTCTGGTGTAGAAGAAGGTAGCCCATCCCTTGGAGTGTTTCTTAAATTGAGAAGCACCATGAACACATCAGATTCATCTCTGGAACATTTTTCTAAGATGTGTTTTGCAAAATGACCTGCTCTATCATTGCATTGGGGGAAGCAAGGGCTGCTGCATCTTGTTGATGACTGTGGTACTTGTGAGATTGGATTTATAGTGCATTTAGTAACACCCAGAGATTGAGTAAACAATTACCAACTGCTCTTTCCTCCTCCAATTGAAAATGTCAGTGGCCACTATAGATCAGGGAAGAGCAGACACATCATACAGGCTAAGGGGTAGGCATGGTGGACCTAGATATCATTACAAGGGGAACAAGTAGTAACAGCACACTCAATATCAGCAGACATAGAGGGCCAGAACACAGAAAATAAAACTTGGAAGGGATGACGAATAACAAACCATTGACCAATACGTATAACTACATCAGAGAAGGTGAGCATTACCAAGAACTATTTCAGATCACAAGATAAATCCATGGAAGAGAAAGGCCAGCTAGTCAGGACAAAATGAGATAGGAGTTGGCACAGTACATCATTAGGCTCCTCCAAATGACTGGATGACAGAACATAAAACTCCACAACATTGATGTCATCATCATCAGGAGCCCCAGAATTGGGAAGTTGATCATGGGAGAGTGCATAAGAAACATGGATCTCCTTACCATATTTGTACACCACGTCAATGTGGTACCTCCGGAGTTTGAGCATAAATTGCTGGATCTGAGCCGAGCTGATTTATTTCTTGTGTGCAGTATGCCACCATCTGCAAGATCCATGCACATTGCAACTTGCATGAAACTCAGAATCAGGCCCTTACACTTTTCTGAGGTGAATATCATGCACCCAGATCAGCATATTATCCACAATGATTTCACATAGGTACCCCTCGAAGAACTGCTCTATTGGACTCTGTGTGGTGACAGAATCAGTATGTAATGCCGCTGGATGTATTGCCGGCGGTCTAAATACCAACGCTGGAAGCCTGAACCATCAGGATCCCGACTGGGGCTGGGTAGTACCCCAACCCTCCCCTCCCCCCCCTAACCCTCCCTCAGTGGTGCCTAACCCTAACCTTCCCCTGGTGGTGCCTAACCTTAACCTCCCTCCGGTGATGCCTAACCCTAAACCCCCCTTCCTGCATCCTAATCTTAACCCTCCCAGGGGGAGTGCCTAACCCTAACACCCCCTTCCTCTAGCCTGACCAAAACCCTCCCCAGGGGGTGCCTAACCCTAAGTCCCCCTGGGGGTGCCTAAAACTAATCCTCCCCCCTGTGGCTAACAGCTAACAGTCCCTGCTTACTGTGGTTTGGGATGCCAGGCATCAGGATTTCTGCATCTGGCTAAAGATAGGTGTTGCTATTTAGACGCCTATCTTTAGTATAGAGTCGAGCTTCCAGTGTCAGGATTCCGATGTCCGGCATTCTGGACGCTGGTAGATAAACTGCATCCCATGGTGACATGAGACTGCCTGTTTCCATTTCTAAGCTTTGACCTGCACCGTGGGCAATGTGGTTCATTTGCCACAAGAAATGCAGCCTTTTATTTATGACACTCAAAAGAATGGCAACCACTACATTTTGCACAGCACACCAGTTGCTGAGTCTGATGCTGGAGGGTGCATCATCAGAATCTCTTTCAAAGTCTTGGATACTTTTGTCAGACTGTTCATGCAGCATGCAGATATGTATGGTAGTCTCTAGTGTTAAACACGTCTCATGCAGTAGGTGAGCGCTTGTTGCATCACTGTATGTCCCACAAACAATCCTGTCTCTGATGAACTCACTTGTGAGAGCATCATAATCACATTTCTTGGCTAACAATTTAAGGCTGGCAGCATAAAATTGAATGCTCTCTGCAGAGCTGAAAGTATTCCTGTTCATAAAGAGGTTTTTAAGGGTAAGCATATCTCATCAAATAAATGTCTTTAGATCCTCATTATCCTTTCCTACTGCATAGACAAATGTATCAGACTTATCGACTGCCTCCACTACAGCAAGGTTTAAAATAGTGCAAGTCTGTATCTTTTTCAATATATCAGACAGCCCGGCACAGCAGTACATGTGCCATTCCTTCCTGAATGCATCTGGGGCCCTGGACCATTACTGCCAACTTCAATCTGACACCATGTAAAGTTCTCTGGGTATGATACGCCAGGACATCAGAGAGCTGCATAAAATGTGTTTTTATTTAAAGGACTGCATAACAAACATGGCAGATAGAGCACTTCCTGAACATGAAGTGGATAGCATAGCATAACTTCCACCAACCACACAAAGCATGCATCTAACCTTGTGTTTCCTTTAACTTTGCAGCAAATATATAAAACAAAGATCGGTTAGTATTCATGAATATCCATGAATCAAAGTTTATTACCTATGTTTACTTATACTGTAGGCAATGCTTTATTATTCTATTATTCATCTTTTAGCAAATATAATTCCAACAAATGTGCCACTTACACAGATTTTAAAGGATTTGAGCCATAATTTCTCCAATCATATGTATGCTTTGCAGTTTTCTATACCAGTTAGATTTTTTTTTATTAAATGAGGATAAATTAATTTTTCTTGATAATATTTAATTTTGCAGTGAACTATATATTTAAACAAAGTCTAAAAACAAATAACAATCTACTTAAATCTTGAAAGCAATTATATCATAGCAACAGATTATATTACACTCAAATCAATATAAAGAACTTTCACTGTCAGGTCTTGTGAAAGTGTTCTAACAGTTAGGACAACTGTGTTTCTACATAGTAGCACTGATAAAGCTGAGTCTGCAAGACAATAGTGTGATAAATATAATGAGTCCTGTCTTGCTTAGTCAGGTTCTCAGACCTCTGCAGCACCGACTGCTGACAATTCAGATTATGTCTACATAATCTCTTTCAGTTGTCAATGTAGGAGCCTCAAGAGTACATGGTGTGCTACTGACAGCAGAATATGTATGCAATAGGGCGAGGACAAGTTACTTTCTTTTGTTACATAGGACCTAGATACCTAGTTTTACATGTATAATATAAAAATATAAGTGAACAAAGTTCTTGCACATGGCATCCAAGCTTACACAAGTAATATTTTACAGTCTTCTAATACTGATTTTCAAATAGCTACCAGTTTTATTCTTGGGAATTTATAAACATTTATCTTATGCATAATATAATACAAGTATGAGCCACATGTGCAATATGTTATCCCTAAATAAAGAAACCAGAGTATAATTACCAGCTTTTGATTCCAAAAAGAAGTTCAAGTGTTGGTAAAACAAACTTAATTAAAAAAAAAACTACGAAATCACATGTATATAAGTATTCACAGCCTTTGCTCAATACTTTGTTGATGCACCTTTGGCAGCAATTACAGCCTCAAGTCTTTTTGAATATGATGCCACAAGCTTGGCACACCTATCTTTGGGCAGTTTTGCCCATTCCTCTTTGCAGCACCTCTCAAGCTCCATCAGGTTGGATGGGAAGCGTCGATGTACAGCCATTTTCACATCTCTCCAGAGATGTTCAATCGGATTCAAGTCTGGGCTCTGGCTGGGCCAGTCAAGGACATTCACAGAGTTGTCCTGAAGCCACTCCTTTGATATCTTGGCTGTGTGCTTAGGGTCGTTGTGCTGCTGAAAAATGAACCGTCGCCCCAGTCTGAGGTCAAGAGCTTCCTGGAGCAGGTTTTCATCCAGAATGTCTCTGTACATTGCTGCATTCTTCTTTCCCTCTATCCTGACTAGGCTCCCAGTTCCTGCCACTGAAAAACATGCCCACAGCATGATGTTGCCACCACCATGCTGCACTGTAGGGATGGTATTGGCCTGGTGATGATTGGTGCCTGTTTTCCTCCAAACATAACACCTGGCATTCACACCAAAGAGTTCAATCTTTGTCTCATCAGACCAGAGAATTTTATTTCTCATGGTCTGAGAGTCCTTCAGGTGCATTTTGCCAATCTCCAGTTGGACTGCCATGTGATTTTCACTAAGGAGTGGTTTCCGTCTGGCCACTCTACCATACAGGCCTGTTTGGTGGATTGCTGCAGAGATGGTTGTGCTTCTGGAAGGTTCTCCTCTCTCCACAGAGGAAATCTGTAGCTCTGATAGAGTGACCATCGGGCTCTTGGTCACCTCCCTGACTAGGGCCCTTCTCCCCCAATCGCTCAGTTTAAATGGCCGGCCAACTCTAGGGAGAGTCCTGGTGGTTCTGAACTTCTTCCATTTACGGATGGTGGAGGCCACTGTGCTCATTTGGACCTTCAAAGCAGCAGATATTTTTCTGTACCCTTCCCCAGATTTGTGCCTCGAGATCATCCTGTCTCGTGGGTCTACTGACAATTCCTTGGACTTCATGCTTGTTTTGTGCTCTGACATGCACTGTCAAATGTGGGGCCTTATATAGACAGGTGTATGCCTTTCAAAATCATATCCAATCAACTGAATTTACCACAGGTAGACTCCAATTAAGCTGTAGGAATATCTCAAGGATGATCAGTGAAAACAGGATACACCTGAGCTCAATTTTGAGCTTCATGGCAAAGACTCTAAATATTTATGTACATGTGATTTCTTATTTATTTATTTTTTTATTTCATTTGCAAAAATCTCAAAAAAAACTTTTTACATGTTGTCATTATGGGGTATTGTGTGTAGAATTTTGAGGACAAAAATGAATTTATTCCATTATGGAATAAGGCTGTAACATAACAAAATGTGGAAAAAATTAAGCACTGTGAATACTTTCCAGATGCACTGTATATTAGTACTTGTATAATATGACTTCACTAATTTATATTCATATTATTTGCTGTAAAATGAATTACTAAAGTTGGGTATAAAGTGTTTAGTTAAAATATTTTGATACATAAATACCCCTCTAGCAAAACATTACTGTAAATCCCACCTCTACCTAGTGTGCATTTCTAAATAACTCCTTAGAAACAATGTTTAAGGAGTACTAGAATAAGTACAGTACTAGGAGCAGTACTAGGAAAAGTGAAGTACACATAAATGAGCAGGAGGATACAGTGAATTAACTATCTGGTTTAACAGGGGGAGAGGGACTCAGCAATGGTGAGTCACTATCTTCCTCAATGTTCCCTGCTCCCTGGCTGATACCCCAGGTTGCTGGTTCAGGCCCTCACTCTGCTTTAAAAAGACCAAAGAGCCTCATCTGTCTTGTGCATGCACAGTGGCCACAAGCTCTATACCGAGAGCAGATATATCCTACTTTTGATCTGGGGCCTGGCGATTAACTGTTCTGCCTCTTGTTGGATCAGTACTATATGAGGTGGAACTTTTGAATTCCTGTGTTCAAATATCTACAGAACAGTTGTCTTATTGAGAGCGTTCTTAGTCTACCCTGTCTGTTCTACTTTAAGAACATGGGTCCTATGACCAACTTAATGACAAGTATTTAAAGTATCTGCTAAGTACCTTGATAACTAACCAGGTTTACCAGATGTGTTGGTAAGTTTTTCTACCTCCATCTGGCTCAGAGTGTTTTACATTTTTGGAGTCTGAAGTTATCCTGAATGAGAAAATATTTTAATATCCTTTACATGTATCTTCAAAAACCTTTCTTGCCTCAGTATAGATTGCCAGTTAATCATGTGGTGACAGTGAACACTACATTGGGAAACAGGTCACAGCCAATGTAGATTTGATCCCAGGGCCATATAAAGGGATTATGTTTTTGGACAAGTGAGGGTACCTTTAGTAGGCTTACCATACTATCCCTTTAAACTGGGACACTCATGAATTACACAGGTTATGTAGCTGATTAAAACAGGTGAAATGCAGACTTGAAGTCAGCCAGCCACAGAATCTCTGTAATTCATGAGTGTCCCGGTTTAAAGGGATAGTATAGTAAGCCTACCTTTAGTCTAGTTTGCAGATGGGGACCTCATGTGACAAAAAACAACCATGGCTTACATTCTGAATAATTAAAGTTGAGCAATTACCATTTCTATTATTTACCCCTCTGTCTTACTAGAAGAATAGTTGGCTTTCCATTAATGACATATAGACCCTGCTTATCTTGACATTTTGCACTGGGTTAATCTGTTTTATATTCATAGATGGAATATCTTCATATGAATGGATTTAAACAATTTATAATGAATAGTAGTACAATAAAACAGTTCCAATTGTTTAAAGGTAATAACATCCAAAAAGTTACAGGATTAAGTAAAAATAAACAAATATATACAAGAATAGATACATAATTATTGTAAAAAAGAGAAGTTGTCACATCAAAAGTTTAGACCTCATTCTTATATAAAGAAACTCTGTCTAGAAACTACATTTCTAACATTCTTTTGTTTCAAGTGTGGGCAGTAAATTAGCTGTCTCAGGCTGTCCAGTCATCCCATATCATTGAAATTTTGAATTAGTCTAAATCCTTGTCACCGGCATTTCACATCTAAAAGAATGTCTTTTATCTACCAGGTAGTTCAGTTGTTGAGACAATGTCTTAACTAGAAATTAATTTTAAGCTGAACTTAATTCTTATTTCTGCAGTGTTTAATAGAATGAGCTTTTAGTCAGGATTGCTTTACACACCAAGGAACATTTTAAAATGCAAGAAAAGTTAGAAATAAGGTGGGGGAAAAATTACATACATACACAAAAATGTATGTATTTTGACAAACAGCAGGGTCGTAGCCCAAAATTTGTGCGCCCTATAGCAACATATTGAAGGTGCCCCTGTCCTAATATTTCAAGAGAGACACTTCTCAACAACAGTTGTTCTTTTTATGCCCCATAACAGTGCCATAGTTCATTTTCTGGACTGTAGTAGTGCCCTAGTTAATGGTATGCCCCACAGTGGTGCACTACTGCAGTTTATTTTATGAACCATAAAAGTTTCCTAATCCACATTATGTCACATTGTAGGGTTGCCAGTATACATTATGCCACACAGTACCCTGATTCACATAATGACATACAGTGTCCCCAGTTCATATAATCTTACACTATAGTGTCTCCACTTCCTATTGTGCCACATTAGAGTGCCCCAGTTCATATTATGTATCCTTATTGTGCCCTCCAGTTCACATTATGCCACATTCAGTGGTATTTTTGAGCAGGAACAAGCAGTAACTCAGTTCCTAAACCTTTCATTAACTTTGATGTAAAGTCCTGGTCCAAAATGTATTTTACATAAGATAAGTTTTATTTTTAAAATCCCTTCCGAGTGCCTTCTTTTATAAATAATATAAATATATATATATATATATATATATATATATTATTGTTTTTCTATACCTCCCCCATAGTTGCTTCACCCACAGTTCCGGAACCTATTTTTCCTGGAAAATAGCCCTGACTGCATTGCAATATGAGCAGGTCAAATTATGCCACATTACAGTGCTCAATTCACATTATGACAAATTATAGTGCCATTTCACCTTTATAACATCCACTACACACACTGCCACTGAAAATGGAATGTCTCCCCATTTAAGCTGGGCAATGGGTCAGACTAAATTGTTTAAGAGGCAAATCCGGGAAATTGGTATGCAACTATATTATATAAGCCTCTGGCCCCATAACAATTACACCCCCTGCATCCTCTATAGCTATGACAATGACACACACTAATTGTTATCAAGGTTTCACTGTGACTGAAGGTTGGTTGAATAAAATATTAATCTTTGTAATGTTCACACCTTTCTGTGATGCTGTATCTTTATTCAACAAGGTAGCCTAGATATATTAAACTAATGTCTCTCCTTTGAACTAGACAGCCACAAACAGTTTGGATGACTATTAACTTGGATGGGATATGGGTTATCTTCTTCATACAGTATATATCAATAAATATAGCACTGGCATCTCTGAGATCCTTTAGGTTCATTGAGGACAATGCAGAGTTGTAAGTATATAAAATGGAGCCATCTTATGTGTATAAAGAAGGAGTACACGTTAAAATGCATTTGGCATAAATAATTCAGAACACTAAAAATGTTAAGTAAATCATTATAATAATAGACATGAATGTTAGGTATATGATGTAAAAATAACCGAAGTACAGCTAATGCTTGATAAAAAAAAAACAACGCCAGATCTGTAAATAAAACGTTTTTCCGTTCACAATGCATTTGAATACAAAGTCCATATATGATTTGCATGTCATAATATAATATAATTTAACCTCATGACATTGAACCCTATTAAGAAATTGAGTTCTTTTAAGAATTGATTGACTGAATAGCGACTGTTCTGGGTTCTACTTGACAAAGGTCAAGCTTTAAATATCCCACATATTTGCTACTGTCTTTTCTATTTTGGTATATGAATGACCTATAATAACTCCAATAGCTATAAATGACCAGGCCTGACATAAAACGTTACATTATCAGTCAAGTCTGCAAGGCATTAATAAAAATATAAATATAAATGTATTTATAGGTATTAATAACGGCTGAATAGAGTGTATTTTTAGATTTTGTATTTATATATTAACTCTCCTCTTTTATATTCATGTTGGGTGCATTCATATTATATGGCATTCCATTTTTCATGGATGAATAAGAGAATAGGAAACTATATTTGGTTCAGAGTCTGACATTTCTAATGAATAGAAACTGGCATTGGAAATATACAAATTACAATGTATTTTTATAGTAGGATGATCGTGATCTCTACTACTAACTGTATATTAAATCCTCCATTCACAAATTGTGTTGTAAATCATTAGTTCACTTACAGTACTATTATTTCTAAATCTACATATGAGCTATATATAATTCTTTAACATAAAATATCTAAATACCTTTAAAAAATATAGTTGTATAAACTGTGAAAAGCAATCAGCAGTTATTAACATCCTACATAATCAAGTTCTGCATATTATAAAAGCTATAAATAGTTACAAATTAGATGTATGAAATATAACAAAGTAAATAAAATATGTAAATATGCAAATTTTATAAGTAGCAAGTTAAACTGTATTTTTTTATTAAGATAATTACACATCACTTGTGACATACTGTAGCATTATATTGCATATCTTACATTACACTTGTCCCAAAGTTCATATTGGATTAGCTCCCCATATCTACATTATAAAGTTTATGTTAGAGAACTATTGCTGGGATGTTATTACAGCTTGTCAATGTAACCCCTTATCACTGTGTACCTGGTATTATGATTGAGTAGACAGCTCACCTCCTCGCTGATGACGTCTCTGGCTAGATTATGGGTGTGGACAGTCAGTGACTGAGGGGTGACCGCTCCTACAGGCTTAACAGCAAAGCTTTTCCTTGTGTGGACACAGGTGATGCTATGTAGTGGTTGTGCATTGCAAATACAATAAGATGGGCACCAGACCATCTCTATTCCAAAATATATTGGGGTCTATTTACTAAGCTGTGTTAGAAGATAAAGTAAACGGTGATAAGGTACCAACCAATCAGCTCCTAACTACCATTTTTCAAACATAGTCTGTGACATGGCAGTTAAGAGCTGATTGGCTGTTACCTTATCACCGTACACTTTATCTCGTAACATAGCTTAGTAAATAAACCCCATTCTCTTTATTAAGCAACTCCTCCATCATTATTTGATTACAAAATGATAAAGCAAACCGCATCTACATCTCTCCTTCTCCACTACTGTACAGTATTTGGGTTATTACAATGAAAAGGAAAATACAGTACTGTATATTCATCTCTTAGCTAGTGTCTGCCGTTCCAAATATAAGCCCCTTCTTTTATCTGGTTCTCACTGATTTACACGTGCAGTACTAGATATATATTCAGCTCATATGCAGTCTAACACTCCACAAGTGGTACTGTAAGCCAGCTTCTCACTATCACTCTGCAGCTCTCCTTGTAAGGCTTTATATAAGCATATCAATCATACTATATCACAACTCAGATTATCTGTACCATAGTTCAACATCCCTTTATTATATAACAGTTCTGAATCTCTTTATGTATCAAGCTCTGCATCTCTTATCACAGTCCTGCAAATCTTTATCACAGCTCTGTATATCTTTGTTTGGGAAGTAGTTAATAGACCTACATTTCCCCCCAGGATTTAGTAATTCCAAAGCCTAGAAATTTTAGACTTCTGGGACTTCTAGGTCTTGTGTCATTACAGTGACTAAAGCTGGGTACGCATTAGACGATGTGAACCTAGCACGACATTGCTGGTGACGGGACCCAACATGCAGAAAATGCATACACACTTGCCTATAATGGGTTCGCCGGGGGAGGAGGGATGTGTCATGCTGCATTCTGCAGCATGAATTCATTAGTGACATCCCCTGTGGGACCCACGGGAGCGTGCATATCATGGGTACACACTAGACGATGTACCTGATATGTCGCTCTGATCCACGGGATAGGACAACATATGTGTGTACCTAGCATTAGACATTAAAGTGGAGTCATTTTCAACTCAAAAAATTCCTGCTATAGTACATTGTGAAATATTAAACCAAAACAACTGTACTGTGAATGGTAAATAGGATTTTTTAGCAAATGAGTGAGCATATATCTATCCATTTTGCGATTCAGACGCATCACCATGGGTAACAATTCCAAGACTTTCATACATTTCCCTCAAGATAGAATGTTATTCGTATCATAGCTACATACAAAGTGCTTAGATTTTGTCCTAGGCACTTAGGGATAGTATCTATGTTGCAAAGGAATTAGTATAAAGTCACAAATGTAGCATGTAGCATGGTGTGGCTCACTCATATAGCTCCTCCCTCTTTTATCTTATTACCCAGGTTATAATCTGAGTCACATACAGCATCTGCATGCACTGCCAGCACCAGTATGCAGGGAACACACACATTGTAATTTTGTTGCATTAGGGATATGAATAAGATGCATTTTTTGTGAAAAATATGTGTGGCAGCATGCAGTTTAGTCGCAAAGCCCATGATGCACCAAATTAAACTATATGGCATATTTTGATAATAGGTGTATGTGGACACATCTATAGCTATCACCTCCTAAGCAACTATCATAAAAACTTATAATAGCTGCCTAGCTATCCTCCTCTGCATTTAGTGATACGATTGTCACAAGAAAATAATTGAAAAGGTAACAACACAGGAAGATGTGAGGTGGGGCCTGTCGCACCACATGTGCACAGGAAAAGCCTGCCTGCCCTGTTACTGGCTGCAGAGTCCAAATAAAATGGCCGCGCACTGCCAGAAAGTCACCTAAAATGATTTCCCCTTCTTCCTACTCTATTAATGTGTAAATTCCTATTAATTTCCTTGAGGATTGTTCTGAAAGCACAAATAAAAAAATACTTCAGATGGTAAATTTCAAATGTTTTTGAACATTTTTCAAAATATTTTTCTATGTTTGAAATTTTTTGAAGGCACTATGTGATCATTATATGCATTATATAATATTTACTTTCTAAAACATAAATTAGGATACAGACCAGACTATTAACAATTGCTAAAGCTTTTGGTAGTAAATGATGCTTAGTCACATTTGATCCAATTTTCTAGCACACTATAAAAGATCTGTTTATAGGATGCAATATGCTTTACCACATCAAAAGCACCCTCTTGACTTTGGTGGTAGATACAGTATGTGGATGGAGGTCTCTTACTTTTACTAATTCTACCCTTATAAAAATGTGGGGTCAGACAGTTCTTAAGATTATTGACACTTTTCAAGATAAAAGAAGGATTTTGAGCAATTATTGGTTTTAGCACTGTATCTAATTTTAAATTAGGGAAATATTTCTTGACTCGGTTTAATTTGATGAGAGGAACTATTGTACTTAGATATGAATGAAGTAGATTTATCATGACTAATATCATTAGATGACACAGATTTCTTAGATAATAAAATTTCCCTATTTTGGGGGTTTCAGTGTAGACTGACTGAAACAGATAAACAAAGTATTCCTTATCTTTAAAAACTTTTGGATGTTTATTAAATACTTCCTCTGTAGAACAGATTCTTGCTAGTCTTATTAGATGTATCTCAGAATGTTCGGAAGACAGTTATTGCAATTACACTGTATTTCTACTGGTGGTGAGTGGATTTTGGCTGTTTTCTATGTATGTGAACTTATTTTAGCAGCACGGTGCATAATCATAATTAATTGTACAATAAAGTGCAAAATTAAAGGTATTCCCCACAGTGCATGTTTTCTCAGATCTTTGGTGCATTTTGTTGGTGTAAAACCACCATTTTTATTAGGGTGCTGAATGGTGGCCATCCAATAGTTCAGCACAAATATAACAACATAGTTTATATTTTGAGCAAAATAAGTAAAAGTAGGCAACAATTTAAAATAGTTGGACAAGGCAGTCACAGGCACTACGCTAATTAAGAGTTTTTAAAATGTAATCTCCTATATGATATTCTTAAACTGAGCATGATTTAGAGTATCAGGGTATTGCAAGGTTTTCGCAATACTGCAATTTTCTTTTATCCACACATGTGCAGACATCACAGTGCTCATGTGTAGATCTTGATCTGTGATCTTGCTCGCAGTGCCCCACAGCTGCAGCATCACTAGCACACCCAAGGGGGTTTTCTGAGTACCCAGAAACCCCCCCTGACAGGCTGGAGAGCAAGCACATCTTATTAAGCCCTCCCCTTCACAACAAAATGCAGCACTTTGAGGGTCAATCGGGAGGAGACGGAGCCAGTATGATGTGATTCCATTAGAACTGCATCATTTGGCTCCACCCCCTCCTGATTTAACCGTGAATCATGGCATTTTGTCGCTAGGGGGAGAGGCCTAATGACATGGTGCCAGCCTGCCAGGTCCAATCCTCATCCCAGGTCTACAACCCGCAGCTTCTGCAAGTTAAGTGCATATATACATATATATATATATATATATATAGTCAGATGCATAAATATTGGGACATTGACAGAATTTTCGTATTTTGGCGTCTATTCACCACCACAATGGCTTTGAAATTAAAGAAACAAGATGTGCTTTAACTGCAGATTTTCAGATTTAATTTGAGGGTATTTACATCCAAATCAGGTGAACTGTGTAGGAATTACAACAGTTTCTATATGTGCCTCCCACTTTTTAAGGGGCCAAAAGTAATGGGACAAACTAAACAATCCTAAATCTAACTTTCACTTTTTAATACTTTGTTGCAAATCCTTTGCAGGCAATTACAGCCTGAAGTCTGGAACACATAGACATCACCAGACGCTGGGTTTCATCCCTGGTGATGTTCTGCCAGGCCTCTACTGCAAATGTCTTCAGTTCCTGCTTGTTCTTGGTGCATTTTCCCTTCAGTTTTGTCTTCATCAAGTGAAATGCATGCTCAATCGGATTCAGGTCAGGGGATTGACTTGGCCATTGCATAACATTCCACTTTTTAGGCTTAAAAATCTCTTTGGTTGCTTTTGCAGTATGCTTCGGGTCATTGTCCACCTGCACTGTGAAGCGCCGTCCAATGAGTTCTAAAGCATTTGACTGAATATGAGCATATATTGCCCGAAAAAACTTCAGAATTCATTCTGCTGCTTTTGTCAGCAGTCACATCGTCAATAAATACAAGGGAACCAGTTCCATTGGCAGCCATACATGCCCACGCCATGACACTACCACCACCATGCTTCACTGATGAGGTGGTATGTTTTGGATCATGAGCCGTTCCTTTCCTTTTCCATTCTCTTCTCTTCCCATCACTCTGGTAGAAGTTGATCTTTGTCTCATCTGTCCATAGGATGTTGTTCCAGAACTGTAATGGCTTTTTTAGATGTTGTTTGGCAAACTCTAATCTGGTCTTCCTGTTTTTGCGGCTCACCAATGGTTTACATCTTGTGGTGAACCCTCTATATTCACTCTTGTGAAGTCTTCTCTTGATTGTTGACTTTGACACATATACACCTACCTCCTGGAGAGTGTGTTCTTGATTTGGCCAAATGTTGTGAAGGGGTTTTTATTCACCAGGGAAATAATTCTTCTGTCATCCACCACAGTTGTTTTCCACGGTCTTCCGGGTCTTTTGATGTTGCTGAGCTCTCTGGTGCGTTCTTTCTTTTTTAAAATGTTCCAAACATTTGATTTGGCCACACCTAATGTTTTTGCTATCTCTCTGATGGATTTGTTTTGATTTTTCAGCCTAATGATGGCTTGCTTCACTGATAGTGACAGCTCTTTGGATCTCATATTGAGAGTCGACAGCAACTGATTTCAAATGCAAATGTCACACCTAGAATCAACTCTAGACCTTTTACCTGCTTAACTGATAATGAAATAACGAGGGAATAGCCCACACCTGTCCATGAAATAGCTTTTGAGTTTATAGTCCCATTACTTTTGGCCCCTTAAAAAGTGGGAGGCACATATAGAAACCATTGTAATTCCTACACTGTTCACCTGATTTGGATGTAATTACCCTCAAATTATATCTGACAGTCTGCAGTTAAAGCACATCTTGTTTGTTTCATTTCAAAGCCATTGTGGTGGTGAATAGAGGCCAAGATATGAAAATTCTGTTAATGTCCCAATATTTATGCACCTGACTATATATATATATATATATATATATATATATGTATATATACTGTACATATACAGTATATATACAGAATATATGTGTGTGTAAACAGTCCTGTAAAGATCCTGCATTTGCCCCTGAGCATGATTGACATGCTGCGCCATTTGGGGGGGGGGGTAGAGCAGGGGCGGTCCATTTTGTGGCCGTGGCTAGGCCATTGTCTATGTCTTTTGATGTAGATTTCCTGAGTTCCATCATCCATTCTGGTTAAGCTTAAATGCTTGCAGGAGACGACTTTTTCCTACAAACACCTCCTGTAGGCATTAGAATAATTTAGCAGTAGCCGCTGTAACAAACGTTGCAACTGCTACTACTTACCATGATACTCCGAATCAGGCCCATTGTGAGCAATTATTTATTTAAGGTACCAAAACCAGTGATGAAATCAGTATTCACACTCGATTCCATGCATAGATGAGACTGCACAATAAATGAAGACTCATTTTTGTCAATTATTCCAAATGTAACCTTTACATACTTCACTTAGACACACTTGTGTTAATGCAATTACCAGAAAACATATAAGATATGTCTTTCCATTACATCTTCTGCAGGGATGCCATCGGATATTGTGGGGACCAGTACAAATAAAGCAGGCAGGGAAACCCTCTATACCACCAAATGCCTAATACCCCTTTCACACTGCCAGCAATAACCCAGGTTTCCCCCCTGAACAGGCAGAAACCCAGGTTATTGCTCATCGTGAAAAGGGCCCAGTTGAAATAACCCGGGTGGAGCGACCTGGCAGTTCAACCCATGTAACCAGTAGAGTTGGACACAGGTTCAACCCTGCTTGTGGTGTAGTGTGAACGGGTAACACTGGTCGATTCATCGCCGAGTGTTGGTTCGGCATATGACGTCGGTGATGTCATTGATTCAGGTCAGGCTGTCAGTCTGAACCGGTCCTCAGCCCAGTCGCACCCAGGATAGTCCCATGTACAAATTCTTGGCTGTGACCGGGCAATGCTGTGTGAAAGGGGTATAATGGATATAGGAGAGGAGGAGTAGAGGAGGAGGTGGTAGAGCTGAGGGCATGTCACATGGGGATGTAAAAATAAACATACCAACATTTCAATCTAGCTCTGCTGGAGCAGATGATCTTGGCTATGAACTGCTGGTGACATACATACAAACTATGAATAAGAAGTTTCTGGCTGGGACCAACAGTGACCCCATCACTCAGGCCCCTTACAGGTGTACCCCCTTTAACTCCCTGATGGCAGCACTGATTTTTTAAAATATAGATTTGCCTTTTACATATACGTCCATCTAGGTTACTATAGATCACAAAGACAGTTAAATGGCTCATAGGGAAATGTACATTGTACAGAATTAGTTTGTTCCTTTTTAAAAGCACACAACATGTTACTGTATACCAGATCAGATTTTACTGTGCCAGCAGACAAAAATCTTAGCTGCCTCTTTCTGTGTGGAGAAATTCTGAAACACACAGTTTCACTTCATTGGCTAATGCAGCTATTCCCTCTAACTGATCTTGCTAGTCAACAATGAAACATAAACAGTTTCAGTTCTTTATCTGTGTATTTTGAAACATTAAAAATCCAAACTCGATCATAAAATTGTTACACTTGTGGATACATAAAAAAACACCTGTTACCCTGACAGTAATTATAGTAAAAACACATTCTGATTTGATACATGTTCCCTGTTGTACGTTTTTTTATGTTGCAGCTATATAATGGTACAAAACAATTAGTATAACAATCAAATGCATGAAGAGCAAATTGGATATTCTTGAACCTAGGTTTCATAGTGTACACATAATAAAAATTGAAGCAATATGCATTCAAGTTATGTTACATTTAAGTAACATCAAAAAAAATAATAGTGAAAATGTTTACAAAATGTATCAGTATTGGAGAAAGATAACAATGAGTACTGCAAACTAACATGTTTGATCAATGTATTTTTATGTCATTTATCTGTAAAACAAACACAAAATAAGTTTACATTTTATTATACAAATCTTATTTTACAATGTATGCTGACTTATGTGACAGCAATGGTTAAAGTACTAATAAATTAAAAAATACATTTATGAAAGTTCCAAGAACTTACCATAAAAACATTTAGTATAATTTTGATCATAATGGGCTATAATTTACTGCTGCAGTAAACCCAGTATATAATACTGCAGCCAACCTTTTTTAGACCTATTTTGAAGCGTACAGTATGGCTGATACCAGGGAATAACATGTACACATATATAAATAATTTTAATACCTGCCCATTTATAGTGTGTACAATCTCACCATATAGCACAGGTCTTTTTTTTTTTACTCTTTCTTTGTTTTTATCAAGGGCTACTGCCATGCTATTTTTCAAGAACTGAGCCGCCCATCTCTAGCAAAAGATTACAATTCATTACTTTTTAATACATATAGATTTAAAATAAACTTTTATAAACAAGTGGATCTGGTAGCCCTGCTTAATTCTCTTAAAATCATTGAGCATACATTATGTGAACCTAGAAAGCGGGATCACACATGCATCGATCAATTAAGATTGGCCAGCAAAGTGGTAAGAGTACTGATACTGCTGCAAGCCAGTATTGTCGGGCAGCTGAGTATTTACTAATAGAATATCAGCTGCTATAGTGATATTTTATAAAATTAATATGCCAGTGATTATTGATTTTCTTTCACTGTGCTATGCATTTGCAGAGATAGGCACACATCTACAGCGTGAATCCCCCTTCCAACAGCCGCCTCTGCAGCAGGCTATCTCACTGGTATTGTGCTGGGCTATTAAACTTAGAGGAAAATTTATCAAAGCTTGGAGAGAGATATAGTGAAGAAAAATAAAGTACTTACCAATCAGTTCCTAACTGTACATTTTCAAACACAGCCTGTAAAATGACAGCAACTGATTGGTTAGTACTTTATCTCTCTCCAAGCTTTGATAAATCTCCCCAGGGGGCTCATATCTCTTTTATGAATACATATAATAATAAAAACATATTTAAAGAGCAGCAGTTAGTTATTAAAAGCTAGTTAAAATCTTTGTATATTCCAGCAGGATGTAGTCATGATCCTGGCTGTCAGGATGCCGGCCCAGAATACTGATGCTGGAATCCCGACACCAGTCAGAATCCCGGGGTCCAGCATCCTGACCTCTGACATCCTGATGGTAAGTATTGAGGTTAGGGGGAGGGTTAAGGGTTAGGGTCAGGCACTAGGGGGAGGGTTAGGTGTAGGCTGCAGGGGAGGGTTAGGTTTAGGCTGCAGAGAGGGAGGGTTAGGTTAGTGGTATGGGTAGGGTTAGCCTACTTACCTGTAGGTGTCAGCATTGTAACCCAGTTGGGATGCCGGCATCAGTATTCTGAGCATCAGGATCCTGAGCGCTGGCTTCGCATACCTAACCCAATCTAGCTAGCAGAGTTATCATACCATATCAAGTGGAGGGGTACATTGCGATGAGCATCAATAGAATTAGTCCTAATAGAATATTGCTACTAAGTGTGTTACCTCACATGTGACTGCTTTTGATGCAATATAACTGAGTGATACTACTACTATTATTGCTTTTGCCGATGACATACTATATGAGGATACAGCATATGGTGGTATATATGTGTAAATGGTGATATAGCATAATACAGTATATGGTAGCATATATATTTTAGACTGAAATATAATTTAACAATTTAAAAAAAATGGAAGTCTATTTATTAAGCTATTTCCTTGCACATAAAAAGAATTGTGAAATGTCTTAATATGATGAAACTACTACCTAGGGCCATATTAAGCCTCCCGGGGGCTTTACCCCTCCCGTCAGTACCCACCCCCTGCTGCTGGGGGAGCTGCTGCTGGCAGCTGAGGCTGGAGATGAGCAGAATCGTCTTTGGGCAGCAGTGCCAGAGCTGGGTCAAATCATTTCAGACTGGGAGGGGGGGAAGGGCCCTGACAGAGCAGGGTCAGGGGGTATTCACCCCGTGTGCCCCTTCTCCTTAATTCGGCTCTGTGGATACCCTTATTGCAATAATTGAAATGCATGACTAATGAAGGACACATTTCCCTTTATATTTGATAAATGTTTGCTAGAACAAGATATTCCACAAAGCAATCTTTACTTATCCTCAAATTTACATTTAGTAACATAAGAATCGTTTCCATATTCGTATTAAATACCTACCATTCACTCAAACATTACCACTAGCATACAAATTATCATGGTAACTGATATAACACATTTTTGTTAAATAACCCTTATATGTAAGAAGGTTTCAACAAAATATACATGGTTGTCTTTATCAATCTTTACTATGCTTGAGCATTATTCAAATAACAGGACTATGACATCATGCTAAGAATCACTGCATCTTGGCTTGTAGCAGACACATATGTTTAAGTATTAACCAGAGAAGACTGCCTATGGCATAACAAATATAAAGAAAAATGCAGTAGTTTAAGAATATAAATTGCAGCCGTGACTATACTGATAATGGACCCTGACACAGAAACTTTTTCACTAATGCCACTGTACCCTGTTAGTGGGCTAAAATGTGAATTGTTGGAACAGCAGCAAGATAAATACCTCTCTTGCAACATAAACCGATTACCTCTCCCTGTCTATGAAACTCCTTTTTACAACACATACAATTTTGCAGAGGTGGGGGGAGTAGGGCTTGTAGAACAGCAGACAGGAGTCAGACAGTTTGGGTCACTTATCAAAAACAATGATTGAAATGCTGTCTGTGACCTCTATGCACAGTCAGAGTGGCAGGGTCTCTCTGATTGTTGAGTGTGATAAAGCGACTTGGTTAAATCACAGCAATATTATTGTTGCCAATTCTACTTTTCTTAGATGTGTTCATGAACTGTTTGACTTTGTACAATGATCATATTATTGACTATTAGCACAATGCAGCTCCTCTTTTTTAACGTAGATGTAATTTTCAGTATCTACTGCTATGCTAATATCCTGATATTCTAGCATAATACTATGGGTCTCATTCAGACCTGCTCGCAAGCGCCTATGCTTCGCAAGCAGGTCGATGTTGAGGCCCTGCACACGTGCAACGGCCGCACTGCGCTTACGCAAGCCCCTGAGTGAGAGTGAGAGAGAAATTCTCTCGCTCTGGGACTCACTACAAAAGGGGCGGCTGCCGATGGTGATCGACAGCTCGCCCCGTTTTGTAGGCGGGGCGGGGGGGTAGCTACACAAATGGAGGCGGAACACCTGCCATTTGGGGGTGGCCCCACTGACATCACTCGTCATGTCAGTGGTGAGCTTCCGGCTTTAATAGAGCCGAAAGCTCACTGGGACTTGCGCAAGACGAGATCCTACCACAAGGGTCTCGTCGCAAGCCCCGATGGTCGCGATGGTCTTGACCATCGCGACCATCAACCTGGCCACTCTCTAAAGCTGTGGGTGGTCACCCAAAGCCTAGCGAGCGGCCAGGAGGGCGGGTCAGAAAATAGATGCGGCCGCCCTCATTCAGAGCGAGCACTCTCATTTTGCGAGTGCCTCTGAATGAAGTCCAATAATCACATGGGATGTACAAAAAAGCAATAAATTGACATGGCATGGATTTCTGTCTAAAGCTTGTTATTGGTCTATATTACAAACTACACAAATCATAGTATGCAATTCTCTATAATATAATTTGCACAATGGGATTATATACATTGAACAATTTACAATACACTACTGAATTGTGTGTACAGTGTATACATATATATATATATATATATATATATATATGTATATTAACATCTCCATGGCTCAAATTATAGTGCCGCAATGGTTTGCATGATACAGAAGACACATTTTGACAAAGGGTCAGGAACACACACAGAAATTCATAGGTATTACATAAGACAAAAGAGGACCTGCATACTGCCAGGCCGGCTCCTACCCTAAAATGTATGCAAACTGATTTTTCAGCCATTTGCAGCCCATAGCAATGTAAGAAGCATTGTAACCTTCTGCATCTTATATAAATTAAACTGTCATAATTTGATCTGATTGTTGGTGATATTTTAATTCAGATAACTGTCTACTGTTAGTTTAATAAAATGCCAAAAACTAAGCCCCATATGATCCCCATAATGATAATATTATGATAATGGAATAAAAAAATGGATTAAACAAACTAAGACAAACTAAGACAAGAAGTAGCAATAAATGAAAGTAGTTCAGCTACTTACTGTTAAAGACTGGATTTGTAGCAAGGTTACCATCTTTACAAAGCATTCACAGTTACTGCTACACCAACAGTATTACAAGTGCCACAAGGATTAATACGCAATAGATTCAGAGTGGAGTGCGAGAGGAATAGAGAAGTGGCTGATAAGTGCATTTCCTGAAATCTGGTTGCAGTATTAGGCTACGTGGAATACATGACTATGCATTTTGTAGAGAACAAAATAAGACACCAGAGGGATAGTTTTAAGGACAATGCAAGGGGAAAAAACAAGATATTCAGACATACGGTAAATGTACACTATAACTTATCATTGGGATTTCCTAAACTATCAACTTTAGAGAAAGGAGACAAAGCGATTTCCCGTCAGCACATACACATTTGTCTTACACTGCTAACCTAATTTGTGAACTGAACTACCTGCTCATTCTTCAATGCTGATTAAAAATGTTACATGTTTACTATATATTATCATGTATTTGGATCCTTCTCGGGGAAATCTCCCACAAAGAAGCCCATTAGCTTCTATTAGGCTTCGCTTTCCGGAGCTTGGTGCATATGAAAATTACGATCAAACCTCCAAAAATGCCATTTTCTGAGGGTTGACCGTATTTTTAGCGTTGCTGCTTCCCACCCATAGGGAGATACTCTTTGTAAATTATAAAATTTATGATAAATCTGAATAATGGGGGATTTCATTTTTTAATTGCTATCTGGCACATATCCAAACAATGGACTATCTATCTATCTATCTATCTATCTATCTATCTATCTATCTATCTATCTATCTATCTATCCTTCCTGTATATAGCATGTTATCAATGGTCACATTTGGCTCTTATGCTAAAACCCATTAAGTGTGCTAAAGATTTATAGATGGAAGGGGCCTGCCCTAGATTAATTCAAAAGGTCAGTGAGAAAACAAAGCTGCCCAGTATTTGTTTGCTACATGCAAATGCAGGAAGTATTTTCCCAGCATAAAAAAAGCATTGCACCCTTTTACATCACAACGTGGTTTGTTCTAGGAGTAAATTGCACCTTTATTATTAATTTTTAGTTTAAATTTGCCTCTAACACCTAATAGTCTTATTCAGCTAGAGTAATCCTTCTGAATACAGTGAATGACTCCAAATAGTTGTTAAAGCATGCAGCCTACAGTCACATTTCTATTGTTTTTTCTGTCTTTTTGGTGTATAGTTTTATTTTACTAATGCAAGCTGCCTTTCGTGCCAGCTGATTACTTCCTCCGACTCCCGCCACCAAGATTTTGCCCGCACTGCTCCCCACCTCTCGAATTCTCTCCCACTCCCCATCAGACTCTCCACCTCTTTGTAATTCTTCAAATGGGCTCTCAAGACCCACCACTTCATCAAAGCCTTCCAGCTATCATTCTAACTCCCTGCTACATGTTCCTTCCTCCCCACCTACCCTATCTGTGTCAAATCTGTTTGTCTTCCCCTCCCTTTTTAGAATGTAAGCTCTTATGAGCAGGGCCCTCTACCCTCTTGTGCTTCTCCCTACTTTAGTTTCTTCTACTTCTTACTCACCACTAGGGCACCTAACATGTGGTTGCTTATGCTCTGTTGCTTATCTGGGTGTTATGGTCCCTAATGTAGCAATATATATTATCCATGTCCTGGTCCTGTATTGGATTGTTCTGTAAGTCGCTTGTCTACAATTTGTTTATGTACTTTGTAAGGCGCTGCGGAACACTTGTGGCGCCATATAAATAAATGATAATAATAATAATTGTGAGAAATGTGGAATAGGTTATAAAAATAATATTGTATTGCTTTGTCCATTTTCTCACTGAGGGACTGATGAGTAGAATGCCATATTGCATATATTTGCTCTGCGGATGATCAGAAAACAAGTGCGTGCAGTTTTTGAGTTTGTAGATAGTAGTGAAAATTAGGCATTTTTCCAGCTAAAATGCTGTAAAAAAGCATTTTTTTAGTAGACCCATAAAACTTAATTAGTCAGAACATAGCTGGTTGCCTAAGGGCCCACTTGTCAGAGAACACTTAACATGCTGAGAAGGTGACATCATTTTAATTATTCAGGGCCTCATTTAACAATGATGCATTCGCTAAAGGGGTTATATAATCCTTTCAGTATTCAACAAACAGTGCCGTTGTTTGTCACTGCATCACTCTCACCATCTTTAGATGATGAGAGTGATGCGGTCCCATGGGGACCCGGCAGCAGCCTTTCTGGCTTCAGCGAAGCCTTCCATGCATTGCCAGGTCCCCTCCAGGAGGAAACAGCCATGCGCAGACTGACCACATGACGTAGAAGCCCACCACTGGCAGGGGTAGGCTGCCAGCAGTTGAGCGGAGAATGACACCGAGGAAGGAAATTGCTGGACCTCACCGGTTAGATAGGCAAATGAAATATACTAAATGAAAAATGCCGCTGGTATTAAGGTTCATTAATAAATAGGACCCTCAGTATTTTTTCAGCAGGCAGCATTAAACAGTAATGATTTTTTATGATGTTTCTTTTTGTCAGTGTTAAACATGTGTGACTATGATTTTACAACCCAGTGACAAACACTCAGATTGAGCAGCAGACGATGCTGCCCCCAACTCCCACTTACTAAGGTAAGAATCAATGGGGTTGGGGGTGTAAGACACAAGTGGGCTTCACTTTTAAAGGGAGTTGCCATGGTTACAATTAGATATTGATTTGTGAGATTCTATTTGGAATATGTAGATTTAATTTGGGTCATTAGCCTTGAAAATGTTAAAAGAGCTTTACCCAAGTAGTGGTATATAGGCTAATCATTTATGCTGCCTAGTGACATTTAGTGGAAGTCTCTCAGCCTCTTGCAATGCGACATATTTTTTGTTTTACAATGGCTGAAGCTCCTTTCCCTGATGTTTTAGTCTGGTGTAAGTGGTTTCTTAGTGATGACCTGAAAATGAAATCAACCTGGAATGTTGTCCCACCCTATTAGTAGCCATTTTAAATTTTGTTGAATCCATGAGTGAATTAATGTAGTATACAGAATTGGCTGTTAAACAGAATAGTTGGCCATCAATGACCTTATAGTTTTACAATGTGTCAAACCCGGATGTTTAATGGCTTCAACTGCAGGAACAAAGACCAGAGGCCTAAGAGCAGTGGGTGACAAGAAACGGGAGGGCAATATATATGTCCTCTTCATATGTCTCTCCCAGGTGTTGGTGAGTCCTACCCCAAGGTGTGGAGTATGACCATGCAGACGAAAAATCTCTCGGACAAAAATTTTGGCCAGTTGAGGTTCAGAGGGTAACCCCCATTGCGGAACAAAATGAGCCATTTTAGAGAAGCAGTCTATAATCACCAAAACAGTGTTGTACCCCTTTGAAAGAGGTAAATCAGTGACGAAATCAATGGAGACATGGGACCACAGCTTGGAAGGAATAGGTAGAGGTCGAAGAAGTTCCAACATTTTCCTTCGAGTAGTCTTATGCTGGGTACATTTGACACAGGAAGCAACAAAATCTTTTACATCATTTGTCATGGTGGGAAACCAGTAAGAGCGTTGTAGAAGTTTTAAAGTTTTTAAGACACCAGAGAGCCCAGAAAACAAGGAAGCATGGGCTCACGTAAGAAGTTGTTTCCAAAGATCTGGAACCACGAAAATCCTGCCAGGAGGAGGAGCGGTGATTTGTGTTTGAGCAAATACAGTCAGAAGGAGTATGGTTTGGGACTCAGAGCAATCTTCATCGACAGATTAAGAGAGCAACTGCCTTTTTGTTTTGATTACCAGGTTGGAACACAACCTTAAAAACAAAATGGGAAAATAAAAGTGACCACCTAGCTTGTCTGGGGTTAAGTCTTAAGGCAGTTTTCAAGTATAGAAGATTTTTGTGGTCAGAAATGATGGTCACTGGAAATTTAGCTCCTTCCAGAATATGCCCCAACTCTTCCAAGGCTATCTTCATTGCTAAAAGCTCCTGATCTCCTATGGTATAAATCCTCACTGCTGGAGAGAACTTCCGGGAGAAGAACCCACAAGGTTGGTTCCGGTCATCAGTAGCTATTTGAGACAATATTGCACCTACTCCATGTGAAGAGGCATCAACCTCACCCATGAATGGTCTTTCCATCTCTGGCTGGTTGAGGATAGGGGCTGACACGAAAGCTTTCTTGAGCGTCTGGAAGGCTAATACCACAGGAGGAGGCAATTGAGCAGGATTAGCACCCGCTTTGGTGAGAGCGGTAATGGGGGCAACAATAGTAGAAAAATTATGAATAAACCTTCTATAATTATTGGAAAAGCCCAAAAAACATTGGACCTCCTACAAAGAACTTGGCTGGGGCCATGCCCTTGTGGCGTTCAGTTTCTCAGAATCCATTTGTAAGGATTCTCCAGATTCTCCAGAGATTATGTGAAAGGCATAGAAGATTTTTCGAAAAGGCATTTGGAGATTTTGCCATACAACTGATGTTTTCGGAGCCGTAAAAGAACCTCTTTAACATGCAGATGATGAGATTTGAGATCCTTGTAAAAAAATCAGTATGTCGTCTAGATATACAACAATGTAGAGATAAAGAATGTCTCGAAAAATGTTGTTGACGTACGCCTGGAAGACTGTGGTGGCGTTACTTAACTCGAAGGGCATCACTAATATCTCTAAGTGTCCATCTCTATTGTTGAAGGCAGTCTTCCACTCATCTCCATCACATATACGAATGAGGTTGTATGCACCCCGAAGGTCGAGCTTTGTAAAGACAGCAGCTCCACACACCTTGACAAACAGCTCAGAGATCAGAGGAAGAGGATACAATTTTTTCACGGTGATGTCGTTAAGGCCTTTGTAGTCAATGCAGGGTCTGAGGCCCCCTGTCTTTCTTTTCAACAAAGAAAAAACTGGCCCCGGCAGGAGAAGATGGTCTTATAAAACCTTTGGCTAGATTCTCTTTTATATGATGGGGGGGGCAATTTATCCGCTGCCTTCTAAAAAAAAAAGTCAGATTTTTCACGGTACAATTCCGGTAATTTTACTAGACTTACATTGCATGGAGACTTTAATTCTGTGGCACATCTTGGAATGGACAGAATAGGTAGAACCTTAGAGATGCACCTGTTTAGACAATTATCTCCCCAGGCCAGTACATGCATATTGGTCCAGTCTAGAGTTGGGCTATGAATTTTGAACCAAGGCAGACCTAGTACTAAATAACGAGTTCCACTGGGTAAAACCAAGAATTCTACAACATCCTGATGAAGAGCGCCAATGCGGAGAACAATAGGTACAGACTTGGAAGACATGATTCCAGCTTGAAGAATGTTCCCATCCACTCCAGACAAAATAAAATTTTGCTGAAGAGGTACCAGAGAAATTTGTAGTTCTTGAAAAATGGTTTCCGAAATAAAGTTCCTGGCTGCTCCAGAATCAATTAACGCTAAGAGATCTTTAGAATGAGAATCCACCAAGAGTGAGACCAGGAACAAAGGGTCTATTACATGAGAAGATTTAGACACAACCCTTAACTATACATCTCTACTAAAAGTTAAGGCCTCTCGTTTCCTGGCAACAGGGAGCAGGATTTCAGAAAATGACTGGGCCCAGCACAGTAGAGGCAGAGTTGATTGCGCATCCGACGGCTCCATTCAGATGGAGTCAACCAAGCCTTGTTGACCTGCATGGGCTCATCTAAATGGGAAGAAGATGGAGACCAAATGGAAGGTCGAACAGTGCAATGGCAGGTGCATGAACTTCACGTCCCCGACTAGCTTGTCTCTCCCAATGCGACAGGTCTATCTTGATGCATAAAGAAATGAGATTGTCCAAGGTCTCTGGTAGATCCCTAGAAGAATGTCTTTCATTCTTTCGGATAGACCGTACAAGAAAAACGCTCTGAGGACTGCATCATTTCACTGTACTTCGGCCGCGGTAGTTTGAAATTATACCACATATTGGCCTACAGAACAAGCACCCTGTCAAAGTTGTAAAAGATCAGAGGATGCAGAAATTGATCTGCCAGGTTCATTGAAAATTTGCTTGGAAGCTTTAATAAAATCATCATAATTGGATACCAAAGGATCCGTCCTCACCAAAAGGGGTGACACCCAATCAAGAGCAGCTCTGGTAAACAAAGAAATAATAAATGCAATCTTGGACCTCTGAGTGGGGAAGTTTTGTGGTAGGCATTCAAAATGTATTTCACACTGGTTAATAGATCCCCTACAATTTTTAGGGTTTCCATCAAAACAGTTGGGATGGACCAAATGGAGATGAGATTTTGGGAATGCTGGAAATACCAGAGGATTGGTAGATGAAACTTGTGGAGGAACCAAAGCAGAGAACAAGGACTGGATTGAGGCAAGTGGGTGGGAGACGCCCTGACGATGTTGTCCCATATGTTGCTGGGTAATCTCTTGGACCTCCAAGTGAGTTAGTAAATACTGAAGAAATCCCCCACCCTGAGACCTGGTTGCTACCACCTTTGTGCCTGTGCAAACTGTCAATCCCGGATGTTTAATGGCTTCAACTGCAGGAACTAAGACCGGAGGGCTAAGGGCAGTGGGGGAAAATAAATGAGAGGGCAATTAATATGTCCTCTCCAAACATCTCTCCCAGGTGTTGGCGAGACCTACCCCAAGGTGCAGAGTCTAGTCCACCTGAAGGTATTCACCAGTGACCTCTCAAAGTGTATATATGGATTTCGCTGTACCAAGTTAACAGGCCGCAGCCCCTGGCGCAGGTACCTAGAGAAAACAAAGAGATAGATATGGGAGGACTATATAAGCACTTGATATGAGATGCTGAATAGCAATGGTAGTCAGCACTTGATATGAGACGCTGAACAGCGATAGTAATCAGCACTTCATATGAGTTGCTGAATAGCAATGGTAGTCAGCACTTGATATGAGACGCTGAATATCGATGGTAATCAGCACTTGATATGAGATGCTGAATAGCGATGGTGTCAGGGTTCAGCCTAGGATCGGCCTCTCTCACCTCTTTGCCGGCTTCCCCTGACTTCCTTGCGGTCAGACGTCTGGTGCAGTGATGGATGTGGGGCTGAGTATTCTGCCTTAGGTGCTTTTTGCGAGCTTCCATGGTCGGCTGTGTGTACTGTGGATCGGAGTTCCCATCATGGGCGCCGCTATGACAGTTCCTCTCATGTGACAGTACTCCTAACCTATGGTAGCATGATTTCAGTCAGCTGATGCTGTGCTCCAGTAATCTGCTACCCCTGGGTATAAATCTGCCTCCAGAACTCCAGGAAGTTGCTGTTCAACTTCGTTATTCCAAGTGCCTGTGTTGCTCCCACTGTTGCTCTCTGCTAAATCCTTCAGCGTGTTGTTTTAGCCTGCTCACAGTTTCCCAGTTTCCTGTATTAGCTTCCATGCTAAACCTTACTCTGAGACTTTAGCTTTCTCACAGTACTTCAGTGTTTCATGTCCCTTCCCTGTGTGTCTTTGTATATGTGCTGTTAATTCTATTGCAGCTTTCCTGTGGCTATTACCCTGTATCACTGAAGTGTCAGATTACCTGCTGGTATTAATTAGCTCACAGCTGGACCCCCCAGCACATGTCTGTGTCAATCTGCTATATGTCTTGTCTGTGCAATCTGCACCTGAATATATGATTATTCCCAGTATTTTGCCTTTGCCCAGTACCAGCATTTCTAGCTCTCCCAGTATTTGGCCTTTGTCCAGTACCACATTTCTAGCATTCCCAATATATTCCTTGAGTCCACTCTTCTCTTGTATGTGCAATCCCCAGTATATGTTTGTGTTTTCCTGCATATTTAGCAAACTCCAGTACCTGCCTGTGTCCACATCTCCCTGAGCTGCTGAGCTAGTCAGCTCCTGGATTTCTTAGTGATTCTTAGTACATTCTCAGTAATCTCATGCAAGCCGGTGATCAGGATTTCTAATTATGTTCCAGTGTATCTCCAGTGTTCTAGCAATAACTTAATGTAATATAGTTTCCGGTCTTCTGCCATTCCCAGGTACCTGTCCAGAGGGCCACGACCTGCTCACTTGGTGCAGCGGAAAACCAAATCCCAATTGGAGGGGTCACTGGAGAAAACCACCAAGTGAGTTAGACTCCGCGCCTCTGGGCAGGTCTAGCCAAACCTGGGTTCGATCGCAAAAAGGAGACCTAGCCACAGTCACTCCGATAGTCACCTGAACCCCCCGGCTTACTGTCATCCACAGAGGATCACTTTCACCGGATTGTGACAGTTTGAACAGCCTAATATGCAAGCAGCCGGGTTCCAGATTGAAGCAGGTTTTCAGGATTTACTCTTTCGTGTGTCTGCACAGGAGACAGCTTTGCAATCCGTCAGACAGCAGCTGCAAGAACTCTGTAGTCAAATGATGGTTATTCATTCAGTTCTAGCTGCTTTGTCCCCAGACATACCACATGTTCCGCCAGTGAATTCTCCACAGTTTCGTTCCGAAGTTTCAATTACCCCTACAGATGAAAAATTTTCTGTGCAAGCTAGTGAACCTCTCAAGTATCCTCTGGTTCCCCAATTTCCTGATATTCATGACCCTGAACCTTTCAAGAGTTTCTACTGGGTTCTAGAACAACTACAAAATCTCCGTCCCAAAATTTTTCAAGTTATTTCCAAGCTTTCTAGTGCTACTCCTGACTTGACTAACAGCTTTTCCAAGCAAACTAAAGTAAAGCATCAAAGTTACCTGCGCCCTAAACTTACTGAGGTTGAACGTCAGCGACGCCGGGAACTGCATCTGTGTTTATATTGCGGTTATGACGATCATTTTCTTAAGGACTGTACTCTGCGCCCACTGAGAAGTGGTGACAAGTGTGTGACTCCTAATGTCTGCGTTTTCAGTTCTCCCCATCATCCATCAGTGATTCCCATTTCTTCAGTTACAGATAAGGAGAAAAAGAAAGTTCAAGTTTTCGATTGGGGCCCTGCTACAAGATGCTTCAACCCTCGTCTAAGAAATATTGGGAGGATATTTCAACCTTCTAAAGTCAGGGACACTACTCATTCCACTTCTACTGGTCACGGCCCGGATTCCATTTCCATCAGTCCCAGCCCGGATTCTGCCTGTTCCGGTTCCAGTCCGGATTCTGCTTTTCCCAATACAGGACTCCAGTCAGTAGCCCCAGGAGGGGTCTCAACTTCCTCACCCCAGCAGGGGGCCCCAAATCTCGCACCCCAGCAGGGGGTCCCAAGTCTCGCACCCCAGCAGGGGGTCTCAAGTCTCGCACCCCAGCAGGGGGTCTTAAGTCTCGCACCCCAAGAGGGGGTCTCAAGTTCCACACCCCAGAGGGGGGGCCTTCATTTCAAGTTTCATGCCCCAGGAGGGGGTTTCAAATCTCTCACCCCAGAAGGGGGTTACAAGTGTTGTACCGCAAGAGGGGGCTTTCATTTCAAGTTTCACGCCCCAGGGAGGGGTCTTTATTTCGAGTTTCATGCCCCAGGAGGGGGCCTTCATTTCGAGTTACACGCCTCAAGAGGAGGCCTTTGTTTCGAGTTTCACGCCCCAGGAGGAGGCCTTCATTTCGAGTGTTATGCCCCAGGAGCGGACCGTAATTTCAAGTGTTACTCCCCAAGAAAGGGTCTCAAGTTCCATACCTCAAGAGGGGGTTCTGAGCCACTCACCCCAGGAGGAAGTCTGTGTTCTTGCATCCCAAAAGGGGTTTCATATTGCGTACCCCGAAAGGAAAAGCCAAGTCAGCTTCCCCAGAAGGGGGTTTTAGGTCCCATACTCCAACAGGGAGTGTCAAGTTCTGTACTCCAGGAGGGGGCCTTGAGTCTCTCACCCCAAAAGAAGGTTTCAAATCTTGTTTCCCAGGATGGGGCCTCAAATGCTATCCCCCAGGAGGGTGTTTCTAGTGTTATACCCCAAGAAGGGATTTCAAGTGTCCTGTCCCAAGTGGAAATCCTCATTTCAAGTTCTTTACCCCAGGAGGGTGTTTCAAGCCTCTTACCCAGAGAGAGGGTTCCTAGTGTCCTTTCCCTAGAGGGGACTTCAAGTGTCTCACCCCAGGATGGGGTTCCCAGTGTAATACCCCAGGAGGGGATTTCCAGTGTTACGTTTCAAGAGAAAGTACTTGTTTCAAGTTCTTCACCCCAGGATGGGGTTCCCAGTGTTGTGCCCCAAGGGGGAATTTCAAGTGTTATTCTCCAAGATCGGACCTCAAGTGTCTCACCCCAGGATGGGGTTCCAAGTGTTATACCTCAAGATGGGATTCCCAGTGTTATACGCCAGGAGGGGATTTCAAGTGCCTCATCCCAAGATGGGATTCCCAGTGTTAAACCCCAGGAGGGGATTTCAAGTGCCTCATCCCAAGATGGGGTTCCCAGTGTTATACCCCAGGAGGGGAATTCAAGTGCCTCATCCCAAGATGGGGTTCCCAGTGTTATACCCCAGGAGGGGAATTCAAGTGCCTCATCCCAAGATGGGGTTCCCAGTGTTATACCCCAGGAGGGGAATTTGAGTGTCTTACCCCAGGACTGGTTCCCAGTGTAATGCCCCAAGATGGGGTTTGTGGTGTTATTCCCCTGGAGGGGACTTCAAGTGTCTCACTCCAGGATGGGGTTCCCAGTGTCATTCCCCAGGAGGGGATTTTGAGTAGAATACTGCAAAGAACAACTTCTGCTAATTTGTCCATCCCAGTTATAAATTCTTCTGTTCCTATGTTCAGGGGATCTTCACAAGCCTCACGCTCTTTTGAATCGGAGTCTAGCATTTTTGAACAGACTTCCCAGGAGATTGATAACCACTTGAAAAATTTGACTTTTGTGATCTCCCTGGGCTTCTGGGGAATAAAGGACTCAAGTCTCTAGTTGAGGCAGTTGGAGGTAGAGTTGTGGAAAATCTTAGTAAAGAAACCAATTACCTCATCGTGAGCCCCAATGGTGATAAATCTAAACGGAAAGTGGCAGAAAATCTTGGTGTCAAGGTCATCGACGAGGACCAATTGTTTGAATTAATGTATTCTTCGTCCAATGATGTAGTAGGTACTGACCATATAATCCCTGAGAATAACAATTTTTTAAATTCTGGTGCAGATAAAGAACATCAATTAATGCCAATTACATCTCCTGTTTATCAATCGATGGATCTCCAGTATAATTCCATGTCCACTCCTAACTGTGTTTTGTCCATTCCAGTATGCTCAACTAAAGTGTCTGAGGTATCTTCAATTCCAAAAGGGAAAAGCCCTAAATCAAAGACCAAAGAAATTTCATGCTCACAACCAGTTCTCCTACCTTCCTCTGTGGATAAAACCAGTTCTTCAACTAAAGACCTTATCTCTGAGCAAAATTTTTTGGGAACAGATAATTGCCTGAAGGACTTGTCTTTTGTGATCTCGGGAGTCTTAGAATCTGTTGAGAATAATGAAGCCAAATCTTTAATAGAAACTTATGGAGGCAAAGTTTTTGAGAAACTCAGCAGTAAAATCAATTATCTTATTTTGGGCTGTGATGGTGGGAGATCCAGGTGAGCAAAAGCAAAAGATTTGGGGGTCAAAGTCATTAATGAGGATACATTTTTTGAATTGGTGGACATTTATTTCAGCAAACAGTTACTTCTTGAACAAGCCTCCTTATGTAGTATTCCAGTACTTCCAATCTCTAAAAACAGATACGAAAGTTGGGAGGATATCTGAAAAGTAATTTTTTCTAGTTTGCTGGAACCCAGTTCTTATTGTGTCTTCAAGCAAGATTTTTTTTTGTTGTTGTTGATGTTTTCAAGTCGGATTTTTGAGTTTCCTGTGTTTTTCAAGTATATTTTTTGTGTCTTTCTGAGGAGTTCCAGTTGAGCCTTTATGGGTGTTCGGTGCCCACCATAAAAGGAGGGGGTACTGTCAGGGTTCAGCCTAGGATCGGCCTCTCTCACCTCCTTGCCGGCTTCCCCTGACTTCCTTGCGGTCAGATGTCTGGTGCAGTGATGGATGTGGGGCTGAGTATTCTGCCGTAGGTGCTTTTTGCGAGCTTCCATGGTTGGCTGTGTGTGCTGTGGATCGGAGTTCCCATCATGGGCGCCGCTATGACAGTTCCTCTCATGTGACAGTACTCCTAACCTATGGTAGCATGATTTCAGTCAGCTGATGCTGTGCTCCAGTAATCTGCTACCCCTGGGTATAAATCTGCCTCCAGAACTCCAGGAAGTTGCTGTTCAACTTCGTTATTCCAAGTACCTGTGTTACTCCCACTGTTGCTCTCTGCTAAATCCTTCAGCGTGTTGTTTCAGCCTGCTCACAGTTTCCCAGTTTCCTGTATTAGCTTCCATGCTAAACCTTACTCTGAGACTTTAGCTTTCTCACAGTACTTCAGTGTTTCATGTCCCTTCCCTGTGTGTCTTTGTATATGTGCTGTTAATTCTATTGCAGCTTTCCTGTGGCTATTACCCTGTATCACTGAAGTGTCAGATTACCTGCTGGTATTAATTAGCTCACAGCTGGACCCCCCAGCACATGTCTGTGTCAATCTGCTATATGTCTTGTCTGTGCAATCTGCACCTGAATATATGATTATTCCCAGTATTTTGCCTTTGCCCAGTACCAGCATTTCTAGCTCTCCCAGTATTTGGCCTTTGTCCAGTACCACATTTCTAGCATTCCCAATATATTCCTTGAGTCCACTCTACTCTTGTATGTGCAATCCCCAGTATATGTTTTCCTGCATATTTAGCAAACTCCAGTACCTGCCTGTGTCCACATCTCCCTGAGCTGCTGAGCTAGTCAGCTCCTGGATTTCTTAGTGATTCTTAGTACATTCTCAGTAATCTCATGCAAGCCGGTGATCAGGATTTCTAATTATGTTCCAGTGTATCTCCAGTGTTCTAGCAATAACTTAATGTAATATAGTTTCCGGTCTTCTGCCATTCCCAGGTACCTGTCCAGAGGGCCACGACCTGCTCACTTGGTGCAGCGGAAAACCAAATCCCAATTGGAGGGGTCACTGGAGAAAACCACCAAGTGAGTTAGACTCCGCGCCTCTGGGCAGGTCTAGCCAAACCTGGGTTCGACCGCAAAAAGGAGACCTAGCCACAGTCACTCCGATAGTCACCTGAACCCCCGGCTTACTGTCCTCCACAGAGGATCACTTTCACCGGATTGTGACAGTTTGAACAGCCTAATATGCAAGCAGCCGGGTTCCAGATTGAAGCAGGTTTTCAGGATTTACTCTTTCGTGTGTCTGCACAGGAGACAGCTTTGCAATCCGTCAGACAGCAGCTGCAAGAACTCTGTAGTCAAATGATGGTTATTCATTCAGTTCTAGCTGCTTTGTCCCCAGACACACCACATGTTCCGCCAGTGAATTCTCCACAGTTTCGTTCCGAAGTTTCAATTACCCCTACAGATGAAAAATTATCTGTGCAAGCTAGTGAACCTCTCAAGTATCCTCTGGTTCCCCAATTTCCTGATATTTGTGACCCTGAACCTTTCAAGAGTTTCTACTGGGTTCTAGAACAACTACAAAATCTCCGTCCCAAAATTTTTCAAGTTATTTCCAAGCTTTCTAGTGCTACTCCTGACTTGACTAACAGCTTTTCCAAGCAAACTAAAGTAAAGCATCAAAGTTACCTGCGCCCTAAACTTACTGAGGTTGAACGTCAGCGACGCCGGGAACTGCATCTGTGTTTATATTGCGGTTATGACGATCATTTTCTTAAGGACTGTACTCTGCGCCCACTGAGAAGTGGTGACAAGTGTGTGACTCCTAATGTCTGCGTTTTCAGTTCTCCCCATCATCCATCAGTGATTCCCATTTCTTCAGTTACAGATAAGGAGAAAAAGAAAGTTCAAGTTTTCGATTGGGGCCCTGCTACAAGATGCTTCAACCCTCGTCTAAGAAATATTGGGAGGATATTTCAACCTTCTAAAGTCAGGGACACTACTCATTCCACTTCTACTGGTCACGGCCCGGATTCCATTTCCATCAGTCCCAGCCCGGATTCTGCTTGTTCCGGTTCCAGTCCGGATTCTGCTTTTCCCAATACAGGACTCCAGTCAGTAGCCCCAGGAGGGGTCTCAACTTCCTCACCCCAGCAGGGGGCCCCAAATCTCGCACCCCAGCAGGGGGTCCCAAGTCTCGCACCCCAGCAGGGGGTCTCAAGTCTCGCACCCCAGCAGGGGGTCTTAAGTCTCGCACCCCAAGAGGGGGTCTCAAGTTCCACACCCCAGAGGGGGGGCCTTCATTTCAAGTTTCATGCCCCAGGAGGGGGTTTCAAATCTCTCACCCCAGAAGGGGGTTACAAGTGTTGTACCGCAAGAGGGGGCTTTCATTTCAAGTTTCACGCCCCAGGGAGGGGTCTTTATTTCGAGTTTCATGCCCCAGGAGGGGGCCTTCATTTCGAGTTACACGCCTCAAGAGGAGGCCTTTGTTTCGAGTTTCATGCCCCAGGAGGAGGCCTTCATTTCGAGTGTTATGCCCCAGGAGCGGACCGTAATTTCAAGTGTTACTCCCCAAGAAAGGGTCTCAAGTTCCATACCTCAAGAGGGGGTTCTGAGCCACTCACCCCAGGAGGAAGTCTGTGTTCTTGCATCCCAAAAGGGGGTTTCATATTGCGTACCCCGAAAGGAAAAGCCAAGTCAGCTTCCCCAGAAGGGGGTTTTAGGTCCCATACTCCAACAGGGAGTGTCAAGTTCTGTACTCCAGGAGGGGGCCTTGAGTCTCTCACCCCAAAAGAAGGTTTCAAATCTTGTTTCCAGGGAAGGGGCCTCAAATGCTATCCCCCAGGAGGGTGTTTCTAGTGTTATACCCCAAGAAGGGATTTCAAGTGTCCCGTCCCAAGTGGAAATCCTCATTTCAAGTTCTTTACCCCAGGAGGGGGTTTCAAGCCTCTTACCCAGAGAGAGGGTTCCTAGTGTCCTTTCCCTAGAGGGGACTTCAAGTGTCTCACCCCAGGATGGGGTTCCCAGTGTAATACCCCAGGAGGGGATTTCCAGTGTTACGTTTCAAGAGAAAGTACTTGTTTCAAGTTCTTCACCCCAGGATGGGATTCCCAGTGTTGTGCCCCAAGGGGGAATTTCAAGTGTTATTCTCCAAGATCGGACCTCAAGTGTCTCACCCCAGGATGGGGTTCCAAGTGTTATACCTCAAGATGGGATTCCCAGTGTTATACGCCAGGAGGGGATTTCAAGTGCCTCATCCCAAGATGGGATTCCCAGTGTTAAACCCCAGGAGGGGATTTCAAGTGCCTCATCCCAAGATGGGGTTCCCAGTGTTCCCCAGGGTTCCCCAGGAGGGGATTTCCAGTGTTACGTTTCAAGAGAAAGTACTTGTTTCAAGTTCTTCACCCCAGGATGGGGTTCCCAGTGTTGTGCCCCAAGGGGGAATTTCAAGTGTTATTCTCCAAGATCGGACCTCAAGTGTCTCACCCCAGGATGGGGTTCCAAGTGTTATACCTCAAGATGGGATTCCCAGTGTTATACGCCAGGAGGGGATTTCAAGTGCCTCATCCCAAGATGGGATTCCCAGTGTTAAACCCCAGGAGGGGATTTCAAGTGCCTCATCCCAAGATGGGGTTCCCAGTGTTATACCCCAGGAGGGGAATTCAAGTGCCTCATCCCAAGATGGGGTTCCCAGTGTTATACCCCAGGAGGGGAATTCAAGTGCCTCATCCCAAGATGGGGTTCCCAGTGTTATACCCCAGGAGGGGAATTTGAGTGTCTTACCCCAGGACTGGTTCCCAGTGTAATGCCCCAAGATGGGGTTCGTGGTGTTATTCCCCTGGAGGGGACTTCAAGTGTCTCACTCCAGGATGGGGTTCCCAGTGTCATTCCCCAGGAGGGGATTTTGAGTAGAATACTGCAAAGAACAACTTCTTCCATCCCAGTTATAAATTCTTCTGTTCCTATGTTCAGGGGATCTTCACAAGCCTCACGCTCTTTTGAATCGGAGTCTAGCGTTTTTGAACAGATTTCCCAGGAGATTGATAACCACTTGAAAAATTTGACTTTTGTGATCTCAGAGGTCCCTGGGCTTCTGGGGAATAAAGGACTCAAGTCTCTAGTTGAGGCAGTTGGAGGTAGAGTTGTGGAAAATCTTAGTAAAGAAACCAATTACCTCATCGTGAGCCCCAATGGTGATAAATCTAAATGGAAAGTGGCAGAAAATCTTGGTGTCAAGGTCATCGACGAGGACCAATTGTTTGAATTAATGTATTCTTCGTCCAATGATGTAGTAGGTACTGACCATATAATCCCTGAGAATAACAATTTTTTAAATTCTGGTGCAGATAAAGAACATCAATTAATGCCAATTACATCTCCTGTTTATCAATCGATGGATCTCCAGTATAATTCCATGTCCACTCCTAACTGTGTTTTGTCCATTCCAGTATGCTCAACTAAAGTGTCTGAGGTATCTTCAATTCCAAAAGGGAAAAGCCCTAAATCAAAGACCAAAGAAATTTCATGCTCACAACCAGTTCTCCTACCTTCCTCTGTGGATAAAACCAGTTCTTCAACTAAAGACCTTATCTCTGAGCAAAATTTTTTGGGAACAGATAATTGCCTGAAGGACTTGTCTTTTGTGATCTCGGGAGTCTTAGAATCTGTTGAGAATAATGAAGCCAAATCTTTAATAGAAACTTATGGAGGCAAAGTTTTTGAGAAACTCAGCAGTAAAATCAATTATCTTATTTTGGGCTGTGATGGTGGGAGATCCAGGTGAGCAAAAGCAAAAGATTTGGGGGTCAAAGTCATTAATGAGGATACATTTTTTGAATTGGTGGACATTTATTTCAGCAAACAGTTACTTCTTGAACAAGCCTCCTTATGTAGTATTCCAGTACTTCCAATCTCTAAAAACAGATACGAAAGTTGGGAGGATATCTGAAAAGTTATTTTTTCTAGTTTGCTGGAACCCAGTTCTTATTGTGTCTTCAAGCAAGATTTTTTTTTGTTGTTGTTGATGTTTTCAAGTCGGATTTTTGAGTTTCCTGTGTTTTTCAAGTATATTTTTTGTGTCTTTCTGAGGAGTTCCAGTTGAGCCTTTATGGGTGTTCGGTGCCCACCATAAAAGGAGGGGGTACTGTCAGGGTTCAGCCTAGGATCGGCCTCTCTCACCTCCTTGCCGGCTTCCCCTGACTTCCTTGCGGTCAGATGTCTGGTGCAGTGATGGATGTGGGGCTGAGTATTCTGCCGTAGGTGCTTTTTGCGAGCTTCCATGGTTGGCTGTGTGTGCTGTGGATCGGAGTTCCCATCATGGGCGCCGCTATGACAGTTCCTCTCATGTGACAGTACTCCTAACCTATGGTAGCATGATTTCAGTCAGCTGATGCTGTGCTCCAGTAATCTGCTACCCCTGGGTATAAATCTGCCTCCAGAACTCCAGGAAGTTGCTGTTCAACTTCGTTATTCCAAGTACCTGTGTTACTCCCACTGTTGCTCTCTGCTAAATCCTTCAGCGTGTTGTTTCAGCCTGCTCACAGTTTCCCAGTTTCCTGTATTAGCTTCCATGCTAAACCTTACTCTGAGACTTTAGCTTTCTCACAGTACTTCAGTGTTTCATGTCCCTTCCCTGTGTGTCTTTGTATATGTGCTGTTAATTCTATTGCAGCTTTCCTGTGGCTATTACCCTGTATCACTGAAGTGTCAGATTACCTGCTGGTATTAATTAGCTCACAGCTGGACCCCCCAGCACATGTCTGTGTCAATCTGCTATATGTCTTGTCTGTGCAATCTGCACCTGAATATATGATTATTCCCAGTATTTTGCCTTTGCCCAGTACCAGCATTTCTAGCTCTCCCAGTATTTGGCCTTTGTCCAGTACCACATTTCTAGCATTCCCAATATATTCCTTGAGTCCACTCTACTCTTGTATGTGCAATCCCCAGTATATGTTTTCCTGCATATTTAGCAAACTCCAGTACCTGCCTGTGTCCACATCTCCCTGAGCTGCTGAGCTAGTCAGCTCCTGGATTTCTTAGTGATTCTTAGTACACTCTCAGTATTCTCATGCAAGCCAGTGATCAGGATTTCTAATTATGTTCCAGTGTATCTCCAGTGTTCTAGCAATAACTTAACGTAATATAGTTTCCGGTCTTCTGCCATTCCCAGGTACCTGTCCAGAGGGCCGCGACCTGCTCACTTGGTGCAGCAGAAAACCAAATCCCAATTGGAGGTGTCACTGGAGAAAACCACCAAGTGAGTTAGACTCCGCGCCTCTGGGCAGGTCTAGCCAAACCTCGGTTCGGCCGCAAATAGGAGACCTAGCCACAGTCACTCCGATAGTCACCTGAACCCCCCGGCTTACCATCCTCCACAGAGGATCACTTTCTCCGGATTGTGACAGATGGTAGTCAGCACTTGATATGAGATGCTGAATAGCGATAGTAATCAGCATTTCATATGAGATGCTGAATAGCAATGGTAATCAGCACTTGATATGAGAAGGTGAATAACATTAGAAACAGCTCCAGTGAATCAGTTGCAGAACAACAGAGTAACAGGGAATCCAGACGCTGGCTGAGAAAGAACACAAGGGTTAGCAACTTGATGGAGAACACTGGAGGATAACACGCAGTCTCAGCAAATGATCACTGGAGAAGCAAAGTTGCACAGGCAACTTCCTGTTCCAAAGCCTAAGCTTAAATACCCTTAGGTAGCTGGTCATTCGCTGAAATAAGCAGCTGACCGACTTCAGGCTACCGGTGGGGGATACTAGTCACATGACTCGAACCAACATGGCGGCGCCTACGTCCACGCTAAGGGAACCAAGATGAGCATATGAGGATTCTAGCAGACAATGGGGAGAATACTCAGCAGTAACCGCTCCTAGGCCTGCCATCCACATGCCTCGGAGCACAAAGATGACGGCGTAGGGGTGAGTAGCAGACGATCCCAGGCCGCATCCTAACATAATGCTTATATTACTCTCCAAATTAATCCAAAATAACCTGAAACTACATTTTTTTTTTAGACATATATATATATTATTTAAAAAAATTACCAGTGGGGGAAAAGTAACCTTGAGTCTCCATAAAACTAATTAAACCTTTATTTAGCTGTATTACTGGGGTAAAGCAAAGCAAACATGATATTATGGCCCTCTCCACTCTCTCTAATTCCCCAACATCTCGCTACAATTTGAAACTTTCATAAATGTTAACGTTTGTTCTTCTTTACAATACACATATTAAGCTGCATAAATATAGAGACAAATTGCTTAATTGATCTTATGCAATACAGTGCCAGCTATTTTTAAGCTTAAAAAACAGCATTGCTTTTAACAAGAGTTTTCATTATTTTTTGCTGCAATAAATTGTTAGTTAACTGTGTGACATTGTAGTAAGGAGAAATATAAGTCTACTGTACTTTATTGGTTAAATGTCCTCATAATTTTATTGAAACTAGCTGGAAACTTGCACTTTTATTAAAGTACTATACTTGTATTGCACAGCTGTTGTACTACTGCATCTGTCTATACATAGTGGCTCTTTGTTCGGGGTAATCTTGAGAACCACTGGATGGATTTTGATGCAGTTTTCATTATTCTATAGAGCATTTGTCGAGGAAGGTTCAGGTGTATGAAGCATTAATGTACTGTATGACAAAAGGGCATTGACAAGTTTAGCGAAGCAAGTCTATGAAAAAATGGATGCCCAAACGCTTTCTTGGCTTATGCTGCCATTACTTATTACGGGACTTTATTTTATACCATGTAGAGATTGATACATACAGCATTATCCTATTTCTCCAGAAAAATTGATGTACATATATGTCCTCTTGCATCTTTGCTACATACACGGAAAATCATGCCACGCATTGGGCAAGGCATGTGCATTGCGTTTGCACCCGTGACTCCATAGGATTGCATGGTGTGATCGCAGGACACGCCATACCATATGCTGTGGCGGGTAATCGCATGGCGTGATGCATGTGCACATTTCTAACGTGATCGGCAAGGATGTAAAAGAACACATCTGTAAGCCCTGATTGCTTATACAAAATTTAATTGTTTCCCTTTTTTTACCGTTCCTATTTCATTTATGTGAAAAGTGATTCTTTAATTTCAGATGAGTCCAATTTTCAGTAAGGGGTATATTTACTAAAGTGCAGGTTTTTAAAAGTGGAGATGTTGCCCATAGCAACCAACCAGATTCTAGCTATTGTCTTCTAGAAGGTGTTAGATAATTGTTAAGAAGAATCTGCTTTGGCATGACAATAAAGCACAGGGACAGACAATTAATGTGGCTGGAGTTGACCTTAGTGGAGACTGTATTTCTCATGGACAACTTTATGTGGTCCTTTTGCGTGTCACATCAAAACTAACTCTATTCATGTTGAAGTCAGGAGGAAAAATTGCTAATGTCATCTACAAAGCATTCTTATAGGACCTTGGTTGAAAAAGACTATTGCCGTAAATTCAAAATGACTCTGATTGCAAAGCCGGGGCGGGTCGCTAGTGTATTTATAGTATAATAGATGCCTAGTCACCATTACAAAGTCAGTTTCTTGGTCATTGGGCTGTTCACTATAGAAAAAAAAGCATATCAGTTAACACATCCTATTTTGTTGCAGTGTGACGGCACAGTTACTAATTTACAAGATATACTTTTTAGCTATTGGTTTCAATGTAACTCAAATTTAATTTGAAACATTGCTAATATCCATTTATTTCAGACACCTCAGGCTCACAATTTAACAGGATAACTAAGAATAAATCCAAATAGTTATTCTACTTTATTTGCCAGCAAAAATGTTTTGTGTATGGTGCTTTTTTTAAGATAAGAGCGAACTTTAGAAAGCATAGAATCCAGCTTTTTCTTTTAAAATGGTGGCAGTCCTAAAGTATCTTATCTTTAATTCTCTAGTAAGTAATGTAATTAATTGATAGCGATAAACCTATATGTTTTGTCAGGCATTCCTTCCTTTATTAACAAACTTTAATATATAAAAATGACAGTTAAGATAACTTCTGTTATTTATTTACTTCTGTTTCCTACAGACACCTCTTGCTGCATTAGCGTTTTAGATGGATGGATTGCACAACCGATTGTGTGCGGCTCTGCAATTCTATCCATTTCTGAATCAAGCCCCCTGTGTGTAGGTCTGTGTTAAGGTGGGTACACACCTGCCAGATATACTGTATCTGCAGATGATGGTTGTTCATACACACTAAATGGCCATCATCTGCTTGTGCCCTCGGGTCCCGTCCCCTCCTCGCGGCTGCCGCTGTGTGTGTATGGGCGGTCTCCAGACCGCCCATACACACTTGCCGATGGACAGATATGTCTGCAGACATATCTGTCCATCGGCTGCGCATCACAGCCAATGCGATATGTCGGTGAACGGCGATGTTCACTGGCATATCGCTGGTATACACTGGCTGATGGGCAGCAGATATAATGGCCGATCAAATGTTCGGCCTATCTTTCAGTGTGTACCCAGCATTAGGAAAAGGGGGGTTATGGCAATACTTAGAAAATGCACCTTGGGGTTTAAATAATACCCTGCGAGATGCAGGCTCTGGCACTATTACAGTTAGTCTGCCCATATTTTTAAAGCACCAATAATTTAAAAGACAAAACCAGGTGTACTCTATTTTCACACTACATTTTAAACTTGGACTATTTCATTAGATTCCACCAAATATCTTACAGCACAAAATAGTATTTTGTGTCCAAATTTATCACCCAGTAGCTAGTTCTACAAACAGATATCTTTATGCTGTAAGTCCCTAGCTTACAAAACATTTTAAATTCTTTTGTGTACTGATGTAATAAAATATTAAAGTAATTAAAATAATTGAGCTGAAACTTTTGTGTCAGATAGTAATATGACACATGCACCATGACTGTACTACATTGCACAATAACTCCTAACAGATATTAATGGAAAAAAAAAACCGAGAAGAACAAAGGAAACACAAAACAGGAATTAAAATGAAACATCTGCTATTGATTCATGAAAAGCCATTGACCACTTCTCTGTTTTATACACTATGTGTATCTATGGTTGTCTCCTATTCTGGAAAAAGAGGCTTCCTATGTCTATTCCCTATCCGCCTTCCCAAGAACAAATCTGGTCATGCCAGTAAAAAACCTTACAGGTGGCAACATTACTGTGCAACCTTTTAACATAATGGTGTTAAAACAAATTGATGACATAGGGAACATGTTTATATTATTTCACAAATTTAATGAAGGAAAAGGGGAAGGGAATATCAGTTGGCGTTGTCAGAAAGCAGCTGATTCAAATGGTTGTGTCAACTCTTATTGGTATGCTTAAGAAAAGGAAAAAAATGGGTATGAACAGCGCTAGAGTACCTTATTATAAATCATAAATCAATTGAAATATATCAATATTGTCATATGTCATAGATGTTATTGTAAACAGATGTAAATATATATAAAAAATTATAATATCATATAAAAAGTAACAATAAATTATATATATATAACGTAAATACAATTATGAAAATAGTTATAAATATCTATACGGCTTGATTGAAAATATTTAATTTATTAGTAGATATAAAAATATATTGAACGTATGGAAATAAACATAAATTTCATGAATATTGAACATCAAAATGTAATAATAATAAATAAAAAATACCCATTTTTACCCCTGTTCATACCCATTTTTTTAGGTTTATATTATTTGTACATGGCACTGATGACATATAAACTTATTTTTCATGGCAAAATATGAGGTATGTCTATAACATAACAAGGCTGATTCCACCTAGTAAACTAGGCAGTCAGAATCGGTTCTAACTGCATACGTAGTAACTTTGACCTTGTCTGAACCTGCATGACAAGCAGCAATACTATGATGTTCAGTTGATTGTGAGTCGCCATTTTATTTGGTTGTGTTTTCTGTAGAGTGCCGAAAAAATGCTAAGTTTAAAAGTTGAACGTGTCAATTTGAAATTTTTCGTAAAATTGTACAAAACACCAACAGAATGTTTTCAAATTCTTACTATGGCCTATGGAAATAACTGCCTGTCTCATGCGCATGTGTGTGAGTGGCACAAAAGATTCAGCGACAAAACACAGTCCATGCACTGGAAAACACAATCACCAAGAATGAAAAAAGCTCGTCAAAGCAAGTCAAAATTCAAAGCAATGCTCATTGTTTTTTTCGCTATCAAGGTTGTAATTTTGCAAGAATGGGTTCCAGAAGGAATAACAGTTAACCAGCATTATTATAAGAAAGTTTTGAAAAAGCTGAGAGAAAGAGTCAGAAAAAAATGGCCGCAACTGTGGAAAAATGGTTTAATTCTTCACCAGGACAATGCGCCTGCTCACACAGCACTTTCTGTGCAGCAGTTTTTGACTGACAATCACATTACTACACTTGAACATCCTCCATATTCGCCAGATTTAGCACCTTGCGACTTTTATCTTTACCCAAAAGTTAAATCAGTGCTTAAAGGGCCGCATTTTGAATCAGTTGATGCTGTAAAGAAGAAAACAGCAGATATGTTGAAACAACTAACAGAAATTGATTTGCTCCATGCCTTCCACCAGTGGAAAACGAGACTACAACGATGTTCTAGTGCAAATGGGGAGTATATTGTAGGGGACAAACATTGAATTTGTAATACAAATAAATAAAGATGAGTTATTTAATCAGTCTCGCTATGTAATAGACATACCTCGTCGGATGACATCAATATGATTGAATTGCAGAGGAAATATACCATCTGTAAGCCAAGTTGTTGGAGTGAAATTAATGAATATATGCCCCCACATCATCTGGGTTGGGGGTATTCCCGGTATTGCTACTAATCTTCCATAATTTTTCCCACTTAAGTTGTACACTGTATAGGCAAAAGTGATTCGACACACCCGTGCAAGCAAAATGCATACCATGCGTACCATGCACATTAGTTCCAAATGGTCACTAATGTGGCAGTATTGACAAGAACACTTCATAGGGAGGCCCATGCACTTGCAGTTCTATGGAAACAACAAATGTTTTCATCAGGATGACAATGCCACCTGTCTTGCTTCCAGGGTGACGCTGGACTGGTATACAGAACAGAGTCCAGATCTTAACCCCACTAAGGACTTCATTCAGAGGCGGCCGTACGGTCTATGACCGCACGGCCACCTCGATGTTTGTCCAGTGCACATGCGCACGAGGGAGCTGGCTCCTTCGTGCGCATACGTGAGACCCGCTACGACCGACAGCGCTGGTTGTAGTGGGTCTCTTTCCAAACGGGGCGAGCTGTCGATGTTGATTGACAGCTCACCCCGTTTGGAAGGAGGGGTGGGGGGGTGGCAGCCCAAACGGAGGCGTTCCCATGGGAACGCATGCCATTTGGGGGAGGCCCCATTGACATCACTAGTGATGTCAGAGGAGAGCTTCCGGCTCTGACAGAGCCAGAAGCTGTCCGGGGCTTACAACAAGTGAGACCCTACCCTAGGGTCTCATAGTAAACCCCGATGGTCACGATGGTCTATGACCATGGCGACCATCACCCTAGCGGTCATTAGAGCTGTGGGTGTAAACCCACAGCCTAACGACCGAAACAGAGGCGGCCGGTCAGGATGCAAGCGGCCGCCCAGTTTCTGAGCGACCGCTTGCATCCTCCGACCGCCTCAGAATGAGGGCTTAAGAACCATTGAGACGAATTGGAGTGATGGGTGTGTTCTAGGCCGACTCGACCTTCTGCAGTGTCATAGTTGGTAAATCATACTGCCTGGTGTTGTCCAGGAACTTGTGGACAGTTTGCCATGAAGGGTGTCTGCAGTAATCACTGCACGTGGTGAACCTACAAAGTACTGATGTCAATAACATCTTGTTGATCTATTTGCTGTCAGTGTCCTATCAATTTTGTCTACATAGTATATTTCCATGGCAAGTTTCCACATAGCATAGTTCTCTGAGCCAAATAGTTTTGTGTAGCTTATACTACTTCCTTTGCTGTACATATTTCCCTTGTACTGTATACGTATAAAGGAATTTTATGTACTTACAGCTTTGTTTTATTTAGAGATCTTGTAGCTGCTCTTTTGCTTTATTTACTTTAAACTCCGGGGCTTACGACAAGTGAGACCCTACCCTAGGGTCTCGTTGTAAGCCCCGATGGTCACGATGGTCTATGACCATCGCGACCATCACCCTAGCGGTCATTAGAGCTGTGGGTGTAAACCCACAGCCTAACGACCGAAACAGAGGCGGCCGGTCAGGTTGCAAGCGGCCGCCCAGTTTCTGAGCGACCGCTTGCATCCCCCGACCACCTCTGAATGAGGCCCTTTGTGTAGTGCCCCTGATATTAATGAGTGATTTATTTTTCTTATTTTTAGTAAATGGCTTATTGTATTTTCTATATTAGTAAATAAGTTTCCCACAAAATGCATATGATATGAAAAAAATGATAAATTGTGACAGGGATTATTAGAGTGTTCTTAACTAAGCTGAAGCGCTCATAAGAAATCTGTTAACTGTAGATTTCTTATATGACCTTCAGGTTAGTTAAGAACACTCTAATACATGTCACAACTCATCAGTTTATTTCATATGCATATTGTGGGATTCTTATATACTAAGAAATACAACACAAATTAGCTGGTATATACAGTATTGCTTTTTCCAGCCACATGATTATCTTTTAAATTTGCATGTTTTCCCAAAAGCTTGTGTATGAACAGAATAGCGATTTTGCTGACTCAGGCCCACAGTCTGAGATGGAATAATCTGATTGGTTGTGAGTTACAATATTCTCACAACCAATCTTATTTCCTGTATGGTCACGGCATCACATTTACTTCCTTTTTTGTCACACACCTCTCACAGCTGTGGCCACTGCCTGCTGTCTGCTGCACACTCTTCTTCCCTTGATGTTCTGCTAAGGGACCTCCAATGGAATGGAGGAATATCTACTTTCTCCTGCTTCCCATGAATAACATCTTCCCAGGAGTGATCCTGACTGTTACATTTGGTGAGTATTTTACTTTTTTCACCTATGTCTTTTGTCTACTCTAACATGTGCTACTTACTAAATATGTTTGTTTTTTTTAATTCTAGAATTCAACTTCACACACCTCTCACAGCCACGACCACCATCTTCTGACTGCTGCACACTCCATCAGCTGATTCCTGCACATTTCACTGTCTGCTGATTGCTGCTCACTTCACCATCTACTGACTGCTGCCCACTTCACCATTTGCTGATTGCTGCTGAGTGCTGCTCACTTCACCATCTGCTGACTGCTGCCCTCTCCACTGTCTGCTGATTGCTGCTCACTTCACCATCTGCATACTTCTGCACACTTGACCATCTGCTGTTTGCTGCTCAATCCACCATCTGCTGACTGCTGCACTCTCCACTGTCTGCTGATTGCTGCTCACTCCACCATCTACTGACTACTGCCTACTCCAATGTCTGCTGACTTCTGCTCAATCCAACATCTGCTGGCAGCAGTCAGGAGATGGTGGAATGAGCAGAACTCAGCAAACAGTTCAGTTTGTAGAAGTCAGCAAATGGTGAAGTGATCAGCAATTAGTGAAATACTCCATCATTTGCTGACTGCTGATGACACCACCATCTGCTGACTGCAGCACACTCCACCATCTGCTGATTGCTACACACTCCACCATCTACTGACTGTTGTACACTACACCATCTGCTGATTGCTGCTCGCTACACCATCCACTGACTGCTGAACCGTCACAAGCCACTGCACAGCGTGTGCAGGGCAAGGTGAACGCCGGACGAGCGTTCGCTGAAACTCTTCCTACTGTACTACCTGTCCATCATGCTGGGATTGATCTGGATTGGCTCTTGCTTCTATTTCCTCCTGGTGGGAATGCTGCCCTGATGCTGGTGATAGCATTTCATGTGTTTCCAGTTGTGGTCAGTCTCCTGTTGTTTCTAGTCGAGTTCCAGTTATCCTGTCAGCTTTATTTCTTGCCTGCCATTTGTACCATCGAAGCAGCACAGTCCGCATAACATCTGCCATCTACCGTTTGTGTCATCTAGGTGGCACAGTGCGCATTCCAGCTCCCAGCCGCTTGTATCATCCCAGAGGAACAGAGTGCACTCGCAGTCCTGAGTGCGCAACCAGTGTCCAGCGGCTTGTGTCAACCCAGCGGCACATGTCGTACCCCAGCGTCCAAAGTACGCTATCCAGCGTATCATTGCTTGTGTCAACCTGGCGACATAGGCCGCGCCTCAGCATCCTTAGTATGCAATCCAACGTACCATTGCTTGTGTCAACCTGGCGACACAGGCTGCACCTCAGCATTCAAAGTACACAACCCAGTGTACCAACGCTTGTGTCAACCTGGCGACACAAGTCGCAAACCAGCATCTTAAGTACGTCTCCACTGTACCATCACTAGTGTCAACTCGGAGACACTAGGTATCTTCACTTCTACCAGCCAAGGCACACCAGCCCTCAAGGCAGCTATACGGCCCAAAGGCCGCATCTTGCTCATGGCCCGCAGACCACAACCAGCCAAGGATTCCAGCCCTCAAGGCTGCTACATGGCTCAAAAGCTGCACTGTGCTTACGGTCCACAGGCCACAATCAGCCTAGGTCATCTGCTCCCATGACTGTAAACAGCAATTCCCTCCTTGACTAAACCTCAGATTCCTAACATGCACACTCCACCATCTGCTGACTGCCGCACACTCTACAATCTGCTGACTGCTGCATACTCGACTGTCTGCCAATTGCTGCTAACTCCACCATTTGCCGACTGCTGCACACTCCTCTGTCATTGAAGTTCTACTTAATAACCGTGGAATAACTACTTTCTCCTACTGTTGCTGCACAACATCTTCCCAGGAGTAAACCCGACAAATACATTTGGGGAGTAACTTACTTTTATACTTTTACTTTTATAGTATATGATGTATTTTTTTTCAACACATGTTTCTGAATACTGTATATAATTAAGTTCTCATTTTGCTTTTTTTATTTTTCATAGTTGGTTCACTGCATTTCAACTGTAGCATGAAGTGTGCATCCCATGGAACTGATGATTCATGAAAATACTAAACAGTTACAACTCGCACATTTATTTACAACCTCTACTTAGGTAGACTTTGGGGTAGATTTACTAAAGCTTCTAGAACAGACAAGTGGGGTTATTGCCCATAGCAACCAATCAGATTCTATCATTCTCTATAATGGAATAGATAAATTATATGCAAATCTGAATGGTTGCTATGGGAAATGCCACCTCTTTTCATTTTTAGAAGCTTTATTAAACTTACCCCTCAGAGTCTACCTAAAGAGAAGAAAGGCCTGTATCTTCCACTGGCTCTGATGAAGTGAATGATGCATTAACATGAACAAGTTGTGGTGAAAATGGCTCAAAAAGTTATTCTACTGTAGTTCATCTTCAACCCTTGGCAAGAAGGAAATTCAAGCAAGTAGGTATAAGGAACTTCAATGGATGATCTATAGTCAGACCACTGGTATTGTAAAAAGTGATGTATGTGGCTCATTTCTTGAAATTGCATAGATGGAAATCCAAAAATAATACAAGGTTATACAGGGCCATTCAAGCTGGACAGCTTTCATAAACATCATATCAGTATCACAAGTGTGTGAAACCTTGTGATGTACAACTTTCCCCGGATGCTACTCCTTGGGCTGCATGTATAAAGAAAGTTGATGAAAAGTTCTTATTAACCACTTGCCTGGCATGGTCGTATCAGATACGACCATACCAGACTGGGCTTTACTTGACATGGTCGTATCTGATACGACCTGTCAGAAATGCCCACTGAGCGGTTGCGGAAAGCCAATCTTCCCGCAGCTGCCTTTCATCAGAGGGACCTCATGGTCCCTCTACAGCCGCAGCTCCGCCTCATTTGCGTCCCAATCACTGCTGGCCACAGTGATCGGGTACACGGCATTACCCCGTTTCTAGCGTGGTTGACATCCATGCTAGCAGCAGCCGTGGCTGCTGCTGAGTCCCGGTCACTGTGGCCAGCAGTGATCAGGATGCGCCGGCATCACACCCTGCGCCACAGCTACAGGGCAGCCGATACCTCACTGTAAGGTGCAGCCGCGACTCCTGGAAGCCAGTTGCGGCTACTGCTGTGAGGAGTCTCCGGCCAGCGACATCCCCCCCTCCACACAGCTGCAAGCCAGGCTGCCGTCACCTCAACAGAATGCAGCACCAGCGGCTACTGGAAGCCGGCCATGGCTGCTGATGTGACCACCCGGTAGCACCCGGACTCACCTCCCCCGTTCAGGTGCTCTCTGTCAGGCAGCTAAGCTATCTCCCTCCTGGCCAGGGGTTACCCCACCTCCTTCTCATTCCTTCCGGCCAGGAGCTGCTCCGCCTCTTCTGCCTCCCTCTTGTGCCCGATCACTGCTTGCCACAGTAAGACACACAGCAAATATATATATATATATATATATATATATATAATTAATCCAATGAGCTGCACTCATAGCATCAAGTTCACCATGTGGGGTGCTCTATTTAGAGACAGCAAAGTCCAAAGCATAAGGAAGAGAGAATAGGCACTCACCATTCAGTAGAAGGAATCTTTAATAACTCACATATATAGCATGATGAAATCGACATTTCGGTCCTACCAGGACCTTTGTCAAGACAGAGACAATCGCCACAAAGCTACCACCAACAAGACACACAGAACACTATCCCCTGTGCCTGCTGATATAGCCACATCAATTAGTAAGCTCCACCCTGTCAATCAACACAATGAGTGAACATAAGGAAACTACTATCACATACACTGCATCAGCGCACTATGGGAATACTTACAACACTATATTGTGCAAAGCAGACATACCTGTGCAAAGCAGACATACCGCTAATGCAGCATCAGCCGCTAGCGTGTTATTAGTCAACAAAACAAATACAGTTCATGCCTGCATCGCGTCAAGACCGGAAATAGCATGCGCTCCACCAAGTGGAACGCACCAGCGATGCGACAGGTCAGTGCCAGCCAAATGCCTAAGCAGTTGCTGGGTAACATAACATAACAATAAGCCAGTAATGTACTACATGGCCTATCATAGATAATCACAACTACAGTTAGCATAGGGACAATCCCCTCATAAAAAATGCACTACACAGAAAGAATAAGATCAATCAAACAGATAGATCGCATAGATAATTACTAAGTAACATGGCACAGCAGCAAACCCATATCAGAGTGAACTGTAAATCGAGGATGTTCACCACTACAAGCTACATTAGGACAATTACTACAAAAAAGACAAACGACACTAAATTACCAAGACAGAGCTACACAAACCATTCAAATGGACAGTTGCCAAAATAGTGGCAACAACAACCATCGATGTCAAAGATGAAACCATCGATGAATATTAAACATCACCATATTCAACAATGAATACTATAGGTGGCTAGATCAACAGGCAACAAAGGGATAACCACATGGAGACACACATAACATACAAAACCAACATATTAGACACCAAATATATAAAAACAGGCACCGAAGTGCACATTAAAGGGTTAAATATCCAGAATATTGGACTGTCACTAATAATCACCAAATAATCCAAATGGAATGAAAAAATAACTAACCATGTGCTGACATTGCAAAACAAGACAAAAAATAAAAAAATAAAAAAAATATATAAATTCCAGCAGTCGAAATCCTCATGTACCATATAAGGCACACCACAAAGCATCGGTCGCAAGCAGCTTATGGGTATTACCGCAAGAAGATATTATACGGATGGTATTCATTGAGGCCCTTTGGGGATACAGTATCCAGTTTAAAGATCCACATTGCCTCACGTTTTTTGAGAAGAAGCTCCCTATCCCCACCACGTACAGGTGGTGGGACATGGTCAATAAGCATACATCTTAATGAGGCCGCAGAGTGTCCACAAGCCACAAAATGTTTAGCCACTGGTTTATCGGACTTATTGGTAAGTAAGGCAGCCCAAATAGTAGAACGATGATTGGCCATGCGGTCCCTGAAAGGTCTTGTAGCCATCCCTACATAGTAGAGACCGCATGGACACATCAAAATATATATTACGAAGTCCGACAAACAATGTAATCGATGGCGAATGGCTATCTTCTTGCCATTATGCGGATGAGAAAAACACGCCCCCATTGTCATTGAACGACAGGTAATGCAATCTGCACATTTATAACAGCCAGGGCGATGAGTCGACAGCCAGTTTGTCTGTAGCGCCATGGGTTGTTTCATCGGCCGCATAAGTAACTGTCGCAGACTGGGACCACGGCGGTAATCCATCATAGGGGGTCTTTTGCTCATATTCTTAAATGCTGGATCCGTAGTGATAGCCGACCAATGTCGTCGAATAGCATTATCGGTAGTTGAAGCAGCTAAATCATATGTGGCAGGATAAATCATTTGTGAGGGATCTATCTCCTTTTTAGTTGTAATATTTAAATGTCTCTGTCGTGCCTTCAACAAGCATCGATCAACAACTGAAGGTGAGTAGCCTCTCTCTAGGAATCTGGTACACATATCAGTTAATTGTATCTCAGTGGCCTGCTGAGAAGTGTTATTCCGTAAAACTCGGATAAACTGAGATATTGGAAGGGACTCCTTGAGTCTGCTCGCATGATGACTCGACGCATGGAGAAGAGTGTTGCGGTCTGTTGGTTTCCGGTACAGGGTAGAATTCAGACTGGTACCCTGACGTGTGATAGTCACATCCAAAAAATGTATACAATCCTTATTGATATCAGCAGTAAATCGAATGGGACTATCTAATGCATTGAGAATCGAAACCATATCGTAAAACTCTACATCTGTCCCGTGCCAAATAAGGAACAGATCGTCGATATAACGTTTATAACAAATAATTTTATGTCCAAATAATATATACCCATACATACAGTATATAAATATTATATATACACAGTCTATAACTGTATATCAATACAGTGTGTGTATATATATATATATATATATTCAGTATATGTGTATGTGAATGAATATATATGTGTATGTACTGTATGTATGTATATATATATATATATATATATATGCGTGTGTGTATATACACATACATATATACACACACACACACACAATAGGGACCATCGATGTTTTGCAGCCCCAACCGATATAAAGGCAACATCAGTGGCTGCGGTCTCAAATAATCAGTGAACATTTTATCGATGGTTTCCCCATTGACCATCGATGGTACACCTGTCAATAGCTACCATTACAGTATACCATAAAAATTGCTATTTATAGTTTAGGTAAGTTTTAAAAAAGATGTTCTTGACCTAATTCAAATATCAAGAAAAAATAACAATTTCTGAGCAGTTTTTGGAAAAATAATATGTCAGTTACGTGATTAAGGTGGCCTACTGTGTTGCCAAAAATAAGCCCTTTACTGACTTTGAAGGATTCCTGCTGGTGACAAGTAAATTTGTTGTTGAAATAACAAATTATTATGCAATGATAAAAGATATAAAGAATTTATCTCACCCTTTGCATGTTTTAATGAGATTATTTGAATTTTGAAGAAATAAAAATCAAAATATATTATTCTTCTACTTGACAGATCAACTGATAATGCTGATGTTGAAAAGATACTAATCTAAGTGTGGTACATAAAGAACCATTCTGTATGTGAAACCTTTTTGTCATTTGTACCTATTGAGAGTGCAACAACAGAAAACACCATGGAGAAGGAACTGGATAAACATGTGCTTTTACAATGAGTGTTGTACAAGCAACTAATTGATATTGGCACTGATGGTGCAGCAAACATGATCAGTACAAAAAATGGTCATGCACAGAACATTAAGTAAAAACTGGACCATGCTGTTGATGTCCATTCCGCAGATTAAACTTGAGTGTTTCATCTTCGGTCAAAAATGTAAAATACATGCAGGACTATGGCCCTCATTCAGAGCCGCTCGTTAGCGGCAGTACGCTCGTTCCGAGCGATGTTTGCACATCTGCGCATGCGTACGCTTTTTAGTACGCATGCGCGAACCAGTCAGTGCGGCCGAAAATCCTTTGTACGCTATATAGCGAGTGCCTGCTATTTTGAGTGGCAGAATGTGGAGTATGTGGGTGGTAACAGGGGAAGGTGCTTGAAAACGGGGAGTGGAGATCCGAACGCAGGCGTGCTTAAAGGTCAAAGCGGGCGTTTTATGGGTGTGTATATTTAAAACAGCAGCGTCATTGACCACGTCACTGGGTTATTTTATAGCCAGAACTGCACGCAAATTTGTGGTAGCAAACACCAACCACAAGAATAGCGAGCAGTTCATACGCTGGTCGATGTACTCGATTAATCTAATAAATAGCGGACATGACGTAGGATGCGTGCGGCCAGGGGGCGTTTTTAACAAATAAACGAGCGTATGTTTTGCTCGTTCGTTCAGACTTAGAGGTGTGAACAGACTGCAATGTGCGTACGGATCATTTGAATAGCCACCCCTTGTTTTTAAACGAACGACCGCAAATAGCGTACGGCTCTGAATGAGGGCCTATGACATGGTCTTGGAGAAGCTTTTTAAATTCAGCAATCTCCAAAAAGAATGTCAGAATTGTAAGTGGTAGCAGAAAACCTGGAAAGCAAGATTAGAAAGTTTCAATGCTTGCATAATGTATGATGCGTTGCAAGCAAGGTGGAGGCTCTCTCAACACAGATTGGAAGTGTGGCACCAGATTACAGGTTTGTAGACATGCTGCAGTTTATATTAGACTCTCTGGTGTTACTCAAAAATATTTCACTTTTCCTATGCATGGTCAAAGTGCATGTGAATTACACTATCACATCACTACAATCACTTAAATCTTCCCATTGAGTATATGAAGATAAATACTTCCTTAACTGGGATGTATCAAGTTGTTCAGCTGCATTATATGAGTAGTTCAGCATCATCTTCTGTCTAAACAGACAAAACATAATTGGAAATGCAGTTAAATACTTAAAAGAGAGATTTCATTCTGACCATGCAAGAGGTTTAAAAGTGTGCTACAGTTTTCGATACATTAACATGGCCACTTGGCAAGTTATCGTGTTCTAGAAATAACAAAATTAATTCTTTATATAAAGAATTTCTGTGAAACAACTCAACTTAATGAATGGTATAAATTTAAAATTCTTGGCAAGGAAATAAACGGAGTGACCTGCTCCAGCTAGCACTAACTAATAAGGAAAGATTTCCAGTTTTTGGAAGATTGTTGTCTCTTTTACACCAGTCTCAATGGTGTCTTGTGAGAGGGGATTCAGTCTAAGGAATCTTATTAAAAATAACATGAGATAATCACTGCAACAAGGTTTAAGTGATCTGATAATGACCAACTTGAATGGTCCCCATCTACTGAAGATTTCAGTCCCAACATGTCTGTAGACAAGTGGTATATTAATTCTAAAGAAACAAGGTATTGCCATGGACCCAAACACCACAAATAAATTAGTGATAGTCATTAGTTTTATGCTTGTTCTGTTTTATTTATAGTGGTTTCCCTGTACATGCTTCATTTTTTGGGGGGACGGACAGTTGTCTGGCTCCTAAACATCTAAACTGGCCCCAAGATGTTCGAAAAAATGTCAAACCCTGCTTTAACCTATTAGCAGATTCTATTGATGTTAATAGGTGTCAGCAAATTTGTAATAGAGTTAGTCCACATGAAGACAACTTAACTAGGGATTGATTTATTAGCCTTCAGGCACAAGCCAGTGACCGGCTTTTTGATTAAGATATTCATATCGAAACACATCAGAGCTGTGGGTAGAGAGCAACATTTTGAAACCACAAGGAGTGGAGAATATGATAGGCAATCTTTCAGACACCTGGGGAGTCACAGGATGTGAACATCGTATGAGGTTCTGAATTGTTGTGGACCTGAGGTGGTGATAGGAGCAGACACAGCAGCAGATTTAAATGAAAAAGTGGGGTTTTTAATAGGTGACTTAGAAGACATGGGAATGACAAATGAAAAGTCCAGGTATAGCACTAAAGTGCACTTGATAACTGTAGTGGGGGTTAATGGGAAAATGTCCAGATAGTGACAGGCAGGAACATTCCAGTAAAGAAGTATGGTGAGCTGAAACAGGATGCAGGTATGATGAGCTGTAACTGAATGCAGGAATGATGAGCTGTAATGAATGCAGGTATGGTGAGCTGTAACAAATGCAGGCTGAGGTAATTCAGTCCAGCTGGGAGTGAAGGGAGGCAAGGTGCAGGGAACAGCAGGTTCAGGTACTCAGGCAGGTGAAAGGTATGTGGAGGGTGCAGGGTAAATCCAGCAGGTTGGAGCAGGCAAGGTTCAGGCTAGTAGCGTAACAGACAGCAGGCAGGTAAGGCACAGGTACTCTCTCTCAGCCGCAGCTGAGAAACATGTTGCACTGGCAAAGGAAGGAAGTCTCTGGACCTTCCTAAATACTCAGTGCCGCGCTGTGACTGGCTGGAATGAGCACATGACCTACCAGGATTGGACAGCCTGAATCACATGGCCGCAGGCAAGATGGCGGCGGCTATGCCAACGGAATGGAAACACCCCCAGACCTCACCAGGCCTAGTGATAATGTGCCTGCACAGAACTACACACAGCCAATGCCCTTCGCCAAACACCAGCACCGCTGCCATAACAATCTCACAGGTAATACCCGGTGACTACCATGCCAAGAAACCCTGGCCATGACACATCATCTTTGATTGATGTACCTTAGAATCCTCTCTTTCTGGTAGGAGATCAAACTAAAGTACTGTATTTGTATGTGATATGCTCACATTTGGGGGTCTACTCATAGAGCAGTCAGAAGCTCTGTTTAGCTGAAAAGAGGGCTTTTCACTGCTTTTGGCAATTCATACAGGGGCTTACATGGAGAAGGTTATTCCTTCTCTAGTGGCATCCCCATGTGTATGAATCGCATCACCATACATTTTTATGGTGAGTGCGAATCATGGAATGGAACTGAACAGAGCAGGTGAGTTGCATACTTCACTGCTCTCTGCACAGCACCCAGTGCTGGCTCCGCCCCCTGTTATCCAGCATCTTTTGCAGCAGGTCTGCCATGACCTGCTGCTATCCGATGAAGGCGCATGTGCAGTGAGAAGCAGACGTATTGGGTACCCAATATGTCTGTCTTCTCACTGCTTCCAGTGATCGCGTAGGGTCCAGATACCGCACAAAAACACCGGACAGGTAAATCTACATGAATGTCTCCTTAACAGTGTTGTATATCACATTGCTGTGATGCAATATATAGTGATATTGTTAGCCACTTCATGTTCCTCATGAATAGACCCCTTGATTTCATTTTTATAATTGCAATTTTTTTTTCATTAAATCATTTTCTTTATAAGATGTCTGCAAAGCTATCCACATCTCATGTGCTAATGATTTACCGTGGATTGTGGAATACACATGCTGCTCCACAACTAAGACCATTGTCCCCGTGGCTCTATGCACATCATATGGGTTAGTGGTATCCCCAGGATTGCTAGAACCTTCTATAATTTTTCCCACTTAAGTTACATTTCCATGATGACTTTCCATGCAGCATATTTCTCTGAGCCAGCTATTGCAAAGCTCATACTAGCCACTGCGCTGTACTTATTTCCCTTGTACATTCATGTAGATGTAAGCAGATATATTATAGAGGTTAGTCCATATGAAGATAGCCTAACCAGGTATTGGTTTATTACCCAGCAGGAACAAGTGCAGGTGATGCACAGTATGCAAGTATGTACAGGGTTAATATTCAGCAGTATTTGCAAGGTTAATACAGCAGTGGTATCAGAGCAGGGACTCTATTATAGGTACACTCTCCAATGTGAGAGAAAGCTCAGAGACACGTTCTCTATCTATGGAGGATTACAGGGAAAGACACACATATCAGTTGCACATGTGCAGTAGAACATTTAGTCCATGGATTACACTGATAAAAATGTGACTCCACTGGGAGACAGCACATGGAATGCTCTCCCTACTTTAGCAAATACAAATAAAGATTCCCACAGATTCATTGTTTCTGCAGATTGTTCATCCTATCTATGAAAATACCATGCAAGCCAGCCATCTTGGTGACACTACATAGGTTACAATGGGTGGGCTGAGCAATACCTGGAGTACTGATTACATTTTGGGAAGTTAGAAAGTACAAAGTACACTATACAAAATATAAGATACCCATAGAATTAGTTTCAAAAATTGTTCATCCTACACACTACATAGGATACAAAGGATGGAATAAGTAATACATGGATACTGTATATGAATGACACATCAAACTAGCATAGATACAAATATAGCACACAAAATCCAGGTTGCCCATAGCATTGCTCAAGTCACAGATTGTTCATTTCACCCACAAAAGGATCAGGCAAAGCAAACACTACTGGGTGCTCTGCATAGGTTACAATGGATGAGATGAGCAGTACAGTACATGGAGTTCTAATAAACCTTGTGGAGATACAGACCACAACATATAAAATACTACATACCTACAGATAACATACCATACAAAGACCACATAAAACACAAGGTGAAGCAGAAATCATGGGTGTACAAATAACACAATACATTGGGCCCACAATACACAGCTGGTGTAGTAGCAATCTGGGCACTCCATTATGCATATACAGGGGCTAATTCTGCATTGCATGCAAGTGCAATGCTGAACACAGGCAAAGCCAGGGGCTACATCCACAGATGCAGTTTCCTGGCCTTGCAAGCCGACCAGCCTGAATTAATTGAGGCTTACTCAGCTGGCTGGTGGCTCGGCGCCGTCCTGAAGGTCGCAATGGTTATCACAGCCTGCAACTTCGGTAGCAGTGCTGGGATTGCAAATGCAGCAGGGGGGTGTTATACACCTCCTGCTGCATTTGCATAATTACAAGGACAGACTTGCAAAGCTGCCTGCGAGCAGCTTTGCAATACTGTCCCAATCTGAATCACCCTCACAGTACCTACTAATAGTTCAATGGATTACCCTATCTGTCCTCATTATACATGTAATAAATTTAGTTATCTGAGAGCGAACAATGGGCCTCATTCAGACCCACTCGCAAGCGGCTGTCTGCTCGCAAGTGGGTCGATGGTGTGCACTGCGCATGCGCACGACGGAGGGAGCTCTGTCGTGCGCATGCGCTAGACGCGACGAGCGAAGGACTTTCCTTCGCTCATTGTGTCTGATCAAAGGGGGCGTGCCGTCGATGTTGATTGACAGCACGCCCCCTTTGGTGGGCGTGCCGGGGGGCGTGCCTGCCAGACGGAGGTGTTCCCAAGGGAACGCCTACCGTCTGAAGCTGGCCCCACTGACATCACTAGTGATGTCAGTGGGAGTGATTTTGGCTCTGATAGAGCCAAATTCACTCCAGGGCTTGTGGTCGAAAACCCCGACCACAGGCTTCTGGTCGCACTGGCGATGGTCGCAATGGTCAAGACCATCGCGACCATCATCCTGCACGCTCGTATGTGCTGTGGGTTGTGACCCACAGCTATACGAGCGTCCAGGAGGACGCTCCATTTTTATGGAGGACGGCCCTCATTCAGAGCGAGCGCTCTGCTCAGAGCGTCCGGCTCTGAATGAGGGCCAATGTTTTTATTCCCACAGTTCCAAGTTAGCAGACAGTTTAGATGCTGTGCATGTAACACTAAGTGAAGTGTGTTTATATTGCATGTCTGTCTATAAGATTGTTTATCATTGCACAAACTAATGAAACGTTATCACATCTTAATGCATTAATTTAATTAATGCATTCTTTAATGCTCAGCTTTCTATATAGAGCTACTGAGTTCCCATGATATTTATAACTCTATTAGAAAAGTTTAATTTTATCTATTGGTTCAAGGAAATGTGAAGCATGAAATTATATTTCAATGATGAATGAACCAGTTGTTCAAAGACCTTTTCTCAACTTCATTGAAAACATAGCCAAATGTATTTAGAACACACTGAGATTTGGTTTATCCAGTACGTGACGGGAAAATCTGACTATAAATTTGTACTTGGAAAAATGCAGTAGGGGCATATTTACCGTTTATCAGGGACTGGTCCTGATCATGGATGCCGCCTGTCAGAATATTCTCTCCATTGCCCAGCACATGCTGCTGTGTGCTGGGCCGCAGTGGGGTCAGGGAGGCTGCTGCCACTGAGCAGCAGCAGTCTCCTCTACCAGTGCCGGGGATGGAGGAGCGATCACAATGATCGCGCCTCCCCCCTGGATTTTCTCCTGGTTGAGGGGCTCACAGTGACACTCCCCCCCATACAGCACAGAAGAGGCACTGCAAATACTTTTTTCTATTTTTTTCTTAGTCTCTTGCCGCCCTCGATTAGGTCACTCCCCCCAGAAAGTGTAGAGGCCCAGACCAGCTCTCTATGGGTCTGGTTCTGAAAATTAACATTTCCTACTGCTGTATATTGCAGCAATAAGAGATTGAGTATTGCCTAAATTTATCAACATGCAGAGACCAGGGCACCGACCGGTCCTTCTCCCTGTGCTGTGTAAGAAGAGATTGCTAATGCACTCATTGTACTTTTGGGTTTGGATGCGCTACTGAATATACGTGGTCTGCTGACAGTGCATATGATTGCAGAGATTACTGTGGAGGGATGCTTTCGAATTCTTTGATGTGTAACTCTTAGGCTACAATGGCTGACACCATCTGGCATTAGCTCCATAAAGCTGCGGTCTCCCCTTCTTAAATCCTGGTGATACTTAGGGCCTCATTCAGAGGCGGTCGGAGGATGCAAGTGGTCGCTCAGAAACTGGGCGGCCACTTGCATCCTAACCACCTGCCTCTGTTGTGGTCGTTAGGCTGTGGGTTAACACCAACAGCTCTAATGACCACTCGGTCAGAGACCATCACGACCATCGGGGCTTACGACGAGATCCTAGGGTAGGGTCTCACTTGTCATAAGCCCCGGAGAGCTTCTGGCTCTGTCAGAGCCGGAAGCTCTCCACTGACATCACTAGTGATGTCAGTGGGGCCTCCCGCAAACGGCAGGAGTTCCCATGGGACTGCCTCCGTTTGGGCTGCCACCCCCCCGGCCCGCCTTCCAAACGGGGCGAGCTGTCAATCAACATCGACAGCTCGCCCCCTTTGGAAAGAGACCCACTATGACCAGCGCTGTCAGTCGTAGCGGGTCTCATGCATGCGCACGAAGGAGCCGGCTCCCTCGCACTGGCAAAACATCGAGGCGGCCGTGCAGTCGTAGACCGTACGGCCGCCTCTGAATAAGGTCCTTAGACTTCATGGGAAACTCCATAAAATGTCTGTTTTCGAGGTATTTCCCACAGTATTCCATTAAAAAATACTGTTATGCGGTATTTTACAATGTGTTCTTTTTGCTCAATTATATTTAGCCACACGTAAATGTTTCCTAATAAAAAAAATTACCATATTTAATTTACTGTGTGCTACTTGTGACAGGAAACTGTTTAAATTTCAGTCATGGAACATGTTGTTCACAGGAGTACTTCTGCTAGGAAATAAAAACATTCTACATTAAATCATAAGCAAGTCATGATTATTTTGTTAATTCAATTATTTTAACAAGTGAATATAATATAACACCATGGGGAAATGTATTCGTACTGTACATGCACGACATTTCAGAATCAGCATCACTGATAAAAAATATCAAGTCTGAGATCAGGGCTACATTGGGAGTGGAATTGCAGGATGTGGGTGTGAATGTGAGTGGGTACATTCACAATGAAAGTACAGTAAAGCAGGTCATACAACAAGACGATATTGTCCAACAAGCCAACTAGTTGGCCAGTTGGAACGATAGTTCGGCAGTGTGTGGGAGCAAATGATAATCTTTTGTTTGCTCCCACACGGCTAAAAGCATCCTAACATGGTCATTCCAACTGATTGGGAAAATCAATCTTGTTTGATTTTCCCAACTAATCGTTCTAGAGTAGGGGGAAAGTTTCCAACTGAAAGACAAGTAGGTGGACACTGGCTGACAGTGCCCACCTACTTTTGTCACCATCCACATGTCCATCACTGCCGGGCTGCTGCCCCTTTCATCCCGTGATTGGCAGTGGTGCGGGAGCAGGGAGGAGAATCAGCAGCTGCGGCAGTCCATCACTGCAGGGCTGCCACTGTCACCAGCGGTGAAGCAGAAGGATTGGTGCTGTTGACTGTCTCTTTAGCACCTGTCTCCATTACTGCTGGTACTGTTCACCCCTCATCCCCACCCCTCAGTACAGCTGGCATTGTTCACCCCTCATCCACACCCCTCAGTACAGCTGGCATTGTTCACCCCTCGCCCTCACCCCTCAGTACAGCTGGCACTGTTCAAACCTTGTCCCCACTCCCCAGTACAGCAAGCACTGTGCCTTGGGGGATGCCCTGGTCATCCAGATCTAAATGCCCCCCAGAACTGGCACTAACAGGGCACCCTGTGATCCAGGTCTAGGTGAATCCAGGGACTGGCACTTGGCTCCGGACAGCAGATATGTAAAATCTGTAGCCTATCTCTCCTGCCTTCCCAATTCTCAATGGTGACCCTAAACCCCTCCACCCATCCTACCAGCATCTCTTCCTCCAGTCCTGGGAGCAACAGGTGTCAGAGGAGTACCCTGAGGGAAGCCATGTGTCCTATATCTCTTTCTGCAATGAGTCGTTGGGCAGTCAATGAGCAAGTACCCATAGCAGCCTCTCATAGCTGGAGGCAGAGTGCACAGGAGCACCAGAGACTTGCAGGAGTATTTGCCAGCTCCCTTATAACACCTCTATTCAACCCATGCATATGGGTACATTATACTGATAATTGAGGAGAAACTCTCCACAAGAACCTAACCTTTTGAACTCTATACTCAATGTTACATATGGCATGCTGAGCGGCAATTTGAACAGGATATGTTCTTATTACAAGCCCAATATGCACTGCTATATAATAGTATAACTCTATGATGCCACCACATCAGATCTGTAATGAGCCGTGACCATTCCCCCCCTTTGCAATTGCAACAGAGATGGGGAGTGAACTTATCAGCAGCTGGGTGGAGGAGCTGAGCTGCTGCTGGACACCAGTAGCAACTGAGGGGGCTGCTGGGGTCAGAGATGGGGATTGAGCTCAATACCCAATGTGTCCACACCATCTCCACCATACTTATTTTCACCCCGAGTGCCTGTGTATTGCCAGACACCAACTCCCTAACATGTTGTGCATTTAAATAGTACCTAACACCCCCTCTCCTGTCACCCTGTGTGCCCATATAGCAACTGACTCCCACTCCCCTGTCACCTTATGTCCTCATATAATAAATGTCAGCATATAGCAACTGATATCCCCCTCCACTGTCACCTTGTGTGCCTATATGGTAACTGACACCAATATCCCCTGTCACCCTGTGCATCAATACAGTACCTGTCCCCCTGTGTGCCCATATAGTACCTGACACTATGTCCTCCTGTGCATCCATATAGTACCTGACACCCTGTGCATCCATATAATACCTGATACAACCTGACATCACCTAAATACACAATGACCCCTCTCCTGAAACCCTGTGTATCCATGTAGCGCTTTACATTCTGTTAGCCTATATACTGTTTAACACCCTTTATATCTATATATTGCCCCACATCCCGCCCTTGTCAACCTGTGTTTTACACAGTTAAAAGCTGTTGTTTTTTAACTGTTTAAAAAAAAATAAAAAATGTCCCCAAAATGATTGATTTATTTTAAATGATCAAATTATTTAAATAATAGCTATTTAACTCTTATTTAGTATCATTTTATTAACAAATCTGTATATTTGAGGCATTTTTGGAAACAATATTCACCAGTTATGGTAAGTGGTTAACAGCACCCTAAGTTTAAAAGTAGACAAGTGTGGTTCGGTTCTCCAGAAATCCGAATCCACCCGAATTTCGTGAATCCGGGTAAATCAGAGTCGCGGTTCTAATCTCCTGATGAGATCAGGGTAAATCCGGGTCGCGGTTCTGATATTATTGTGGTTCGGATTTTCTGATTTTAAATCCGAATTTTGGGTTTTGGATCGCATAAATTACATGATTTTAGATGTTTTTAAAACTTTTTATCTATTTTTTATTTAAAAAATCCAGAACCAAAGCCAAAACCAAAACCAAAACACTTGAGTGTGGTTTGTAAAACCAAATCCAGATCCAAAACCTTGAAGGAGAAACAGATCCAAAACCAAAACACGGCGGTCGATGCACATCCCTATTTAAAAGTAATAAATAACTACACATACTCATGTTTACATTTTTAACAAACATTTATTTATTTACTTAAAACATGTAACATTTTACAATGCTAGTAACCATTGTTTATTTTAGAAATAGAGACTGATTCACACACAAATGAACAATTGGTAAAGAAAGGCTTGCACATACTGTATATTTATGTGCTCTAATTCAGATGCTCGAAGCCAATTTGGTACTTACTAGCTGCACTATCCAGTCATTAACTAATATTTTTACTATGTACTGAGGGCCTGATTGAGCGCACAGCACTCGCAAGCGGGTCGATGGACCCCGACTGCCCATGCGCCACCTCCAGCGTGCGCATGTGAGAGGCCCGTACTGCGACGGCAGCTCCGTCTCAACGGGTCTCACTACAAGACGGGGTGGCTGTCGATGTTGATTGACAGCTCGCCCCGTTTTGCAGGCCGGGAGGAGGGGTGGCTGCACAAATGCAGGTATTCCTAAGGGAACGCCTGGCGTTTGTGGGTGGCCCTACTGACATCACTCGTGATGTCAGTAGTAGACTTCCTGCTCTATTAGAGCAGGAAGTCCACTCGGGCTTGTGAGAGCTGAGACCCTACCACAGGGTCTCCTCACAAGCCCGATGGTCGCGATAATCACGACCATCGCCAGTCCGCTCGTAAAAGCTGTGGGTGGCCGAAAAAGAAAACCCTGCCCTGATTCAGAGCGAGCGCATGCAAACAGCGAGCGCCTCTGAAACAGGCCCTGAGTTATTTAGCATTTCCAGTACAGTTTGTGAAGCCACACCTGCACTCACAATCCAGTCCTATCTCAGCCAGGTCCAACAAGGGGAGGGAATCACAGCTAGATTTTTACTGATGCGATTGACTTCAAATGAGTCACTGAGATGTTCATTTTTAAAAAGTTGCAAATTGTGATTAAGTTTCATATTGACTGAATGAGGCTCATTGTATATTAAATAGGAACTTATTAGTAGTTTAATAATGTAATAGATGAGAAGATAAGAAGAATATAAATGATGCAAAATGTGTGTCAAAGGTATGGTACTCTTTTCCATTAAATGTTAGTATTTGCCAATTTGTAAATAGAGCATAATCTTCCTTTTCCTATCTCTTTTACACTGCACTTTTCTTACTATGGCGGTGTCCTGGGGCAGTTTAGCTGGGCTAGTTTGAGGGTGTCCTGCGCTCTGGATTTGAACCGTAGTATGTTAGGGACCTACCCTAAAGAGGTTACCTGGATATGGTGGGTAGGCCCATAACCTTGGCCATGATTATGTTAAAAACCTCTAATGATTGCAAAATGTTATTGTATTTATATATTATCAGTAATTTGGAGTTGTGCACCTGAGATTTGTCTGTTTCTGTGCCTGCAATTAGTCTCATCAGGTAGCACCTCCCATTATATATATTCAGGGTGTGCAGTCCAGGAATCTTTCCTATATATTCCTTTGTATGGTACCTATTTCTAAAGCAACGAAAGTGCATGCTACACAATGGCTATTGTATGCTCATTTTAGTAAATGCTCAGGAAAATACTTATATACATATAATAATGTATACATTTTACTAGGGGTGAGCGAAAACCGAACCCGCTCACCCCTACATTTTACATGGCTTGATACTGTAGCTCTGTGTAGGCCATATTCTTAATTGTACTATTATACAAATATTTAAGACAAATGAAGGAAAAGCTTGCTAGGTTTCAAACCACTTGCGTTTGCAAGCAGAAATAATTTAATTTAAAAACTAACAGCGTGCTAGCAATTAGTACTGTCTTTTAGTCATTATTTAATAAGACGTAATTGCAAATTTAAATTCATTTTTCAAAAATGAAAAAGCATAACTATGTTATACTTTTACTTCTTAGAATAAATGGGCTAATCACGATACTGCATCTTCAAAGTAACTGACAAAAGACATTTCACTAGTCACCAAATCCTGCAGACTAAATAGCCTACAGATATGTAATTAAAGCTGAAACAGAGTCTACAGTGACTATGAATTAAAAAGGGTCAGCTGTGACGTCTCATAAGAGATAACTTAGGCCATAATTGTTCAAGAAGGTCAAATTGTGTTTTCATCATTTTTTTGAAGTTGTTTTTAAACACAGTTTGAAACTAAAAAACTATTACACTATTGAAGTTTAAAGATGCAGATAAAGCTCTTGGGTCAATTAGAGTGACATGTATGCCATCAATATGTACATTGTGGGAAACTGGGAAGAAAGAACACTCAAAAACAACACATTAGAGGGGTTATTCAAGTTAATGGAAGCTTCTGCACAAAAATGTCAGCCAGGCTAACACACTTTATTTAATGGCCCCACAAGCTATGTTTGATTTACATCAAAAAACGTGCTTAAGAATGAAAAATGATGCCGCATTTCAGACATGGCTAGGGCAATGAAGTATCCTGGTAATACAACTAAGAATCTAGTGTTGACATCCAGGTGTACTGGTAACACAAAAAATTGATCACCAAACATTCTAAAGATTATCTGGCAACAAAAACATTTACTCTTTCATGTGAAGAAGGCTGACTTATCTAAAGAAGACCCTTTATGAAGGTAAATGGCTAGGGGAATTATATGCATCATATTACTGGCATAGTAATAGAGAGTTTGTGCATCTTGTGTCTGGCAGTAGAGGTGTATGGGCAGCAGGTGGCTGGCAATAGATGAAATTTTTTGATAATATGTGATTTGCAGTTGGGGTATTTCACTTTAAAATTTGTTGGACAATGTGGGGTTATATCTAAGCAATATATGGCAGTATTACGGGGTTAATCGCAAATCATAAAATTCCTCTTAATGGGGGATTTCATAATATATAGCTGTCAATTGGGGAATATCTGTGAAACATATGGCTTACATTAACCAGAGAATAAATATTCCTAATCTAGGGATATAAACATTCTTACTGGACAAAAAAAGATAGTCTTTTACTGGGTATGGCCATGGTGGCCATTTGCTGTCTACCGCCACACAAACTAATTACAGAAACACACTGGCTTCAATGTAGCTAAGCTTTTCATGTCGGCTCTTATGTGATGTAATGATGTCTCAATCATCATGACAAAAGTTATGGGTAGTTCTTGACAGACATGTGCAAAACAAGAAGTCCCATATGAAACACAGGATTAACATGTACATGTATACTTAAAAAAAAATAATATATATATTTCAATGAAGTTCAAGGGATGAGATTGTGATTATATAGGTGTTCCTAATTTATCTAGTCAATGCATAAGCTCTTGAACTATGCACAAAATGCAAAATTTCCCACCACTTTAGAGATAGCAAAGATTAGAACTCAACCACTACTTTCCATGGGACATCTAATAAACAGTATAAATGCACATTATATAGGAAGTGTTTTATAAGGAACAAAAGTCCATGGGTCTACTGGGTCTCAAATTGCAGGACCATGGCAGTGGTGTGGGGTGTATTTTACTGGCGATCTCTAGGTCCCATTGGAAATCAGAGTAATCTTGATTTTTTATTTTTTTTGCCAAAATAATATTCCATGAAACATTGGCTAAGAAAGTACCTAAAAGCACCAGGAACACTACAATGAAAACCACTGAATTATTTAAAGGGAAACAGATTTCAGTTCTCTCAAACAACTATGTGTTATGAAGAAACAAACTATTTGGTTGTTTTGAGGATACATTTAAAGATAGCCCTTGCTTAGGTAAATGGACATGTAAAATGATCATTCAGAGTATTAAATTGTCAAATTGGCTAAGTTTTAGCTGAAAAATAGAAACATTTAAATGAACGAAAGGCATAGTCCAAATGTGTCAGTAGTCAATACTTTGAGGTATCCACTAAAGTGAACTAACAGCAAATGTGTGCCATTTATTTCTAGCCACCACCAAGAAAAACTTTGTGATTTTTGCATCAGCATTAATCCACTTTTCGAAAACCTGTGTTCTATACAAAGGTTTTCATAATAAATTCTGCACTTAACAATGATAATGCATTTTTCTATCATTTTTAATGTGTTTGAATGAAACATATAAAATGTTCTGGAATAAGATGATACACCAACAATGTATACCACTTTGAAAAATAGACAAGCTACCATAGCAATCGAGGAGATCCCTGGGCTTATTGATGATAAGATGTGGGAGATCTTGGCATTAAAAACCTCACCTCTGGACTCCATACCTGGTGACAACCAGACAATAACCACTAAGGGGTCACATCATTTGAAAGAAAGGACTCTCCACTTTCAAATAAGGGTCCCCAGAGAATACATTCTCAGGGCTCACATTTTTTGAAAGAGGAAACGCTCTTCACTATTTTGTTATTATTATTATTATTATTATTATTATTATTATTATTATTATTTTCCTATTTTTATAAAGCACAAATGTATCATGCAGCATTTTACCTTTAGGGAGTTTATAAGCAAACATATTACATACAATTGACTTGAAACAGAAGATTAAAATGGCCATGCCTAAATGATCTTACTTGGGGACAATATAATGGGACAATACTTAATATATAAAGTAATATAGTACAATAAATAGAAAAATTGCAACTGTTTAGTTTTCTTTTTTTATCTGTTTTTCCATATCTTGACACCTCACTAGCCATGATGAAACTAAATGCATGCTCTTGTACTGTACATGTATTTCAGATCTGGTCATAAACAGAAGGTATGAATACCTTTACTTACACAGCCCCGAGAAAAGTCTCTGTGTATTTGCTAAATTTATCTTTATAAACTACTGTTTACATATCATTCATTTTATAAAACAAGTTGAATAATTATATTTCATACAGTTTTGAGCATGTAGCTTATTATCGGAATGGGTATGAAATCCCAGCAGTCGGGATGCCTGCTGTCAATATACCAACAGCAAGATCCCGATGCTCAGGATCCCGACAAGGGTCCAGTAAGTATATTAACCCTCCCCCCTTCTACCCCTAGCCCTAACCCTCGGTTCCTACATCCTAACACTAACCCTCCACACCCTAACCCTCCCTGTTAGTGCCTAAACCTAAGCCTCTCCCCTTGGTGCCTAAACCTAAACCTCCCCCTTTAGTGCCTAGCCATAACCCAACAAGTGGTGCCTAACCCTAACCCATCCCTGGGTTTACCTAACCCTAACCTCCCCCTCCCATAGCCTAACCATAACCCCACCCCCAGTGATGCCTAAACCTAACTCTACCTTCCCACGGCTAAGTCCTAACCAGCCCGCAATACCTACATTCGGCATCCCGGCTGTCGGGATTCCGGCGTCGACATGTCAATTACTGTTGGTATTGCGGCGCTGGTCTTCTGGCGTGGTAGTGGCATGGTAGTGGCATTCTACATTCCTTATTATCAATCATACTGAATATCTCGATATAGTTTATAATTTAAAAAATCTACTTTCATGTAGTAATTGCTTAATGTATGATAAAAATAGTTGATTTACGGATTCAAACAGTAATCTGCATCTGGGAAAGTTCATTTACTTTCACTCTAGACAAAGCTAAGTTACTATTACTTCTTAACCTACTTTAAATTAGATTGTCAGTTTTTAAAGCACTTATTTTTTTATAAATATTCTGCTCAATTGTAAGGCACAAACGATGTGGTCAAGACCAGTAACCGATGTAGCTGTGTACAGGAGCTGCACTTCAAAGTTATGCTATTAACATACTGTCAATGTCCACATTATCACAGGGTAAAAGGAGGAGAAAGCCAGAGGGTAATTTTTAATGGGAAGCAATTGGGAAGCCGACTGCCTAAATACCAGCAGCCGGCTTCCCGACTGTCTAGATGTAGACGCCCGCATTTCCCCGACGCCAGGAGACCGGCGCCTGGCATCCCGATCGTAGTGATGCCGGGCGCCGCAGCGGATAGCTGCGGGAGGGGGAGTGATAGGCTTAGGGCTCCCGAGGGGGACTTAGGGTTAGGCATCCCCCTGGGAGGGTTAGGGTTAGGCTAGGGGGAGGGAAGGTTAGGGTTAGGCACTCCTGGGGGGGACTTAGGGTTAGGGACCCCCCGGGGGACTTAGGTTTAGGCAGCGGGGAAGGGGGTGGTTAGGGTTAGGCACTTAGAGGGGGGATTAGGGTTAGGCACTTGGGGGGGAAGTTAGGGTTAGGCACCCCTAAGGAGGGTTAGGGTTAGGGGGGTTAGGTTAGTAGATACTCACCTATCCACGATCGGAATTTCCAGCGCTGTCGGGCTTCCGTTGCTCGGAACTCTGCTGATGTCAGCCTGCCGCTGACGGGAATCGAACTGCCGGATACCCATTCCATTTTTAACAGACACACACCACTTTTGATGGAATGGGATTGAAATCTTGAAAGCGAATGCCCTACAGGATCAAGATCCCAAAAAGGGCAGTTAAGTACCTTAACCTCCCCTGTTCCCCCCTAAACCTAACCCTCACTTAGTGGTGCCTAACCCTAACCTCCCTTCTTAATGCCTAACCCTAACCTACCCCCAGGGATGCCTAACCCTAACCCCCCCTTACTGCTCCCTAAACCTAACCCTCCCAGGGGGTGCCTAACCCTAACCTTCCTCCCTAGGGGTGCCTAACCCTAAACTCCCCCCCTTAACATAACCCTAACCCCGCTAGACTCCTTAATCCTAACCCTCCCCCCCGTGGCTAATGCTAAAGGTGCCCCGGACATACCTTTAATTGGGATGGTGTCCTCGGCGTTCCGGCATCGAATTTATGGTAGGTGTCGGTATTTCGATGCCTATCATAAATCCCTAGCCAGCATTCTGCTGTCGGGATTGTGACCTCATATGACTTCATTCCCTTTTGACCGGTCTACTTTAACCACTTAACTGACAATTATTTTTCTAAAAACTGCTCAGAAATTGTTAGGTTTTTTTATGATTGAATTGGGTCAAGAACATCTATTTTAAAATGTATCCAACACAAATTTATATATATAAAATAAAAATCAAACATTACATTAACATCGATTTTTTAAATATCAGTCATTGATATATCAGATCATCGATGTTTGGAACATCGTGACCTTCTCAACTTTTATTTCCCCAGAGGTTAATTTACATTCCCCTGGTGGTTTCCCCTCTGTGCAGCCGCCAGGTGGGTGGTCCTGCCATGCTGACAAATCAGCAGTGATCAGCAGCATGGTAGGCACTGGGGGAGAGTGCAGGGATGCAGAGGGGCATCCAGCCATCCAGGGTGCGTTACTGACAGGTCGCATCATTTATGTTAGTTAACACATTGCCTAGTGTGGTCGCAACAATGAGACCATGACAGGCAAGTGATTAAATAAAGTAGGATTAGCAGTAGTAAAATTCAGATGATTTATAGATTTATAAGGGAAACAGCTTTCTCAATATTTCTGTAGGATTTTCTCACCCTTGTGCTGAGGCTATTTTCCAACATTAGCACTCGTCACATTCCATCATCAATATCAATGATTTTTTCATGCTCTACTCACAGAAATTATACCTTGTTTTATTCAGACTTTGTATTTTCAGAAAATACACTACTGTTAGTCTTTTTACTCATTCCAATACATAAATATTTTTTTAACCTAAATGGGCAAAAAAGTATTTTTTTATGTAAATTTCAAGAAAGGCAACCAAAGCAAATGTGATTTTTTTTTATATTATAAACACTACAATGAAACACTTTGTGGTTCTTGTTTTGCCAATAGTATACCAGTCCAATGTGTATGTTTTCACAAACAAGGCCTACCATTTTAAAAACTAGCCAACCAACTGCATTAAATGAGGAACCACTTTTTTATTTGACACAAGATGGGGAAGAAATGGGCTTTAGATGCCCCACATCTGTGGAAAATATACATTTTTGTAATTTTTTTAATTTTGTTTTACTTGTATTATTGGGTACTGTTTCAGTTATTATCTGGTGATCACTAGACAATAACAACCAAGGGGGAACATCATTTCAAAGAGGAGATGCCTCTCTTTCAAGATATGTCCCCATCTATGTGCAGGCCAATATGAGGGAGATGGGGCACACTATGTCCATCCCCATTTATTTTTTTTCATAACCTGGGTGATATTGTCTGGTAATCACTCTTTGAAATGTGGGTGCACCTGAATTTTTGGATGCCATGTTGGGGGGAAATCTTTCCCTGTCCCTGGACTCCATAATTTTCTGTAGTGCAGGTTAATGCCTGGTGATCCCATTTATGGGGTCACCTATTTTGAATGAGAAGACTCCCTTCTTTCAAACAAGGGGACCCCATCTTTGTAGGTGTCAGGGTTGGAGAGACAGAAGGACTTAAATTTCTTCACCCATACTTTCATTCAAGTTTTATTATTTTTTTAACAAAATTGACTATAGCATGCATGTGCATCGGTGTCAGTGCCAGGAACCCTGCTCCCTAGCGAGGAGCTGTCCCCACCCATCATCTGGAATTGTTGGGTATTTTTTTTGTGTGTCAACAGAAACCCCTAGATATGGATGACAATTGGGGATCATGATCTGCAGTTTATGTGTATATGCAGATGACGAGTTACACTCCTCATATGCAGCAAAGGGGTTAAATTCAGATAGTTTAACCAAATTGGTAGGATTGCAATACAATACATATGTAAATCTTTTCGAAGACAGTAAAATAAATACTAAAATATTACCAAAAATATAATGTGCACAAATAACTTTTTGTGAACCTGTTTGGTTTACTGTAATTAAATATAGTTTGGCATTAGTACATAACGACCAGTAGATTTATACTCATATCAGACATAAACAAAAACCCAGGAATTTGCCAGGGTTGACAGTCCCAGGTCCACTACCCTGCATTTGAACAGGGTTATTCTTGGGACATACAACCCGTGTCAGTGCCCCAGCTTATGTCTGAAAGGCATAACCAGGGTCTTGATGACCCGGGTCATGCCTAAAAGGACTTGATTGGTGAGCACAATAGTGCTTGGAGATGACATCAACTCCAAGCATCCACTGTTATATGGAAGACCCTGGTCCAGTGTGAAGGAAGGCAACCCGGGAATAACCCAGATCCATCACAAAGATGCGAAAGGGGGTAAGTACTGAAACCCGGCTTCTACTTATGTTCTTATGAGCTGGGTTTCAGCTGGAGTTTATGTCTGAAAGGGATATAAATGACAGACTCATCTACATTTCTGAAGCTTGAAAATAGGGTCTCACTTCAGGGACTAAACTTTTTTAGCAATTTAAAATGTCTTTAAAATGACTTATCATCGTGACTTCTCCTTTTAGGATGTGCCTCCATATTTATAGACCTTCTCCACAGTCGCCAAGTGCCTGGACCTCTCTGCTCCATATCTGTAGTTTTCTGATATTTTTGGTGCAAACCCCTACCACAGGATATGATGGTGTTACTGTAAATGAACTAGAGATGCAAGAGGACCCCATGCTTTGGTTTTGGCAAAGCCACCCTCAAATGTTATGGTTTTTGCAAAACTACCCTCTAGTGTTTTGGTTCAGTTTTGGTTATGTTTTGAACTTCTATAATATTGATAAACTGATTTTTAGATCCGAGATCTGAACTTACGGGTAGACCCGAGCCGGGACTTGGTTCTACTCAAAACCCCAAAAGTGATCTAAGCCGGATTTTGTCAAAACTGAACTCATGACTGCTGCACTGATATTTTCACTCACAAAAAATCCTTTATTACTTATTTATTGGCATTCATAAAAAGGAAACAAAGTTTAAAAGTAATTTAAGTATAAGTAACAAATCTTGGTTTAGAACAATATCTACATACCATTAAAAGCATAGATATGATTGCAAAGCACATTTTTGAAAAATTATTTTAGGTAAATTGTCACTACTGCTCCCATCAGATGCTGGTATATTGATTGCAAAGCTGAAAAATTATTTTAGGTAATTGTCACTACTTTTATATTAGGAGCAATTTCTATAAAGGAAGTTAGGAATTTATTGTGGATCTGTGATGGTCTCCCCCCTTCTCACAAATTGTTTAACAGACTTTATTGAATACCAATTTAGTGTATGTTGCGTACTGGGGTGGGTTCCCAATCAGTGAGCACACAGATACATGTTTGTAACTTTAGTTATTAGTGTTCAGTAAGGCTGCATAGACATAGGCTGTCATAGTTTTAGATTCAAAGTGTTAGATTATAACTGTAATTACAATTTGATAACTAAGACAGAGTTACGCCTGAGATAAGCTGGAGGAAAACTGAGTCAAAACCAGAACACTTTCTGAGCGACATCTAGCAACATACTTATGTGAATTACCAAATTCACCATCTGCTGCTATATGCATATCCAGGAAACTCCTTACTGCACTCGCTGCTTTGACATTGCAAGTACTTCCCTATCTGCGTGCTGCTCTTATTGATTGATCTTTATTGTTCAAAACACTTCTGACTGGATCAGCTCTGTACATTGTAATTTTTGCCTTCATACTGCAGAAAATTTTGTTTATATTGCCTTTTTCCATTGCATCACATCTATCCACTTTAATCATTATTTTAATAACTAATTCCTTCACCCACTACTCACATACCTCTCTTTATATTTCACTTTTAGAGCTGTGCTCATACATTAGCAGCACTGTTCTTTTACCTGTATTTTTGAACATTTAACATCTTTTACCCACACTGTCTCTACATCACACAGCCTCCACTCCAGTTTTCATCTCACTTATTGCCTTGTCCACAGCATGAATACCCTTTCTTAAACCCCCCCCCCATATTCATTGTCCACAAAATCCTGTACTTTATCCATCCCTATCCTCTCCCTCTTGTCTCCTCCAATTGCTGTTCCCCCTTTTTTCTCATCAGTCTGCTTTCCAACCCACTGCTTCTCTCCCCCGCCTTTCCTATTCCTCCACTCTCAACCACCTCCCTCCCTCCATGGCCTTGCTACCCCACCACTAAGCCCCATTCACCCCTGGTTCTGCCTGTCATCTCCAGGGCTGCCAAGAGAAATGCTGGGCCTAGATACAGCAACATCCTGTGGGACCACAGCATGTTAGGCATGGCTGCACCTATTTGTGGGTGGGTCTAGCATGTGAGAAGCACCCACTCACAGGAGCATAGCATAGCACCCAGCAGCTGGGACTAAAGTATTCACTATTAAGATGGTGGGACCGTCCCATAATAGCTGCATTTCTAGCAGGATATATTTAGATACTAAAATGTAACAGAGAAAAATGAATGTGCTACAACTTTATTTTGTACATCTCTCAAGTAAATAACACATAAACAAAATCTATTTTCTGTCATAGAGATAAATGAATGAAGGACTTAATTTTGACATAACATCAGGTCATCTTAAACACACACATTCCGCAGCACATATCCTAACCCACTTCTCCATGCTCCTTCCTCACTATCTACCCCATCTGTGTCACTCCTGTCTGTCTGCCCCATCCCTTTAGAATGTAAGCTCTCACGAGCAGGGCCCTCGTCCTTCACGTGCTTCTCCTCCCCTACTTATAGTATCATTTACTCCTAACTCCCAAATTGTCACCTAACATTTGGTTGCTGAGGCCCTGCTTCTTGTGTTATGCAGCTATGTTTAGAAACCTTGTCCTGAATTTTTTTTTTTATTACTATTAACTGTTTTTCTTGTGTGCTCATTTATGTACAGCGTGAGGCACTACGGATCATTTGTGGCACCAAATAAATAAAAGATAATAATAATAATAATAATAATAATAATAATATGCCAAACCATAGGTGCTGTTAACATTGTATATTTTTTTAATGTCACTCTGGGGGAGATATCTCAATCCTTCAAGTGATATAAAGTGGAGAAGTTGCTCATAGCAACCAATCAGCTTTTGTCATTTTATAGACTGTGCTAGTTAAATGACAGAAAATTATTGGTTGCTATGGGCAACATCTCCACTTTATCGTTGACCCCTTTGTCTCCATTAATGTAGAAAGAGAATGTTGTACATGCACATAAAATACATATAAATCCCTAAACACCTGAAAAGGGTTTGGCCAGGGGAGGGCCCGTGTGCACTCCCTGTGCGGGGCCCCCTCCTCTCTCCGCGGTGCCTGGCAGCTGACTGATGCAGCTGGCCAGCCACCGGAGAGTTAGTAGACTCTGGGAACTAGAGTGTGCTCAGAGTCTACTGCGCATGCGCAGAACGCCGAGAAAGTGGCCGCGGTGGCCATTTTCCGTCGTTCTGTGCATGCACAGTAAACTCTGGGCACTAGAGTGTGCCCGGTGTCTACTGCGCATGCGCAGAACCCCGTAAAATGGCCAGTTCTAAGCAACACTGAGACCCACCGGGGGACCACGGACAGGTAAGTTTAAAATAATATGGGTGCAGGGTGTGTGGTGCGGGGCCCCCCTGGACCCGGGGGCCCGTGTGCCGCGCACACACTGTACCCATTATAGATACGCCACTGGGTTTGGCAAGTTGTATATGATAGTTAATTGTACAAAACCTGAGGAACAATAAAATAGTGATGCATGCAGTAAACTAGTTTGGAGGAAAAAAAGGTTCTATATTATTAGTCATCATTGGGATAGTTTAACTTTATGTAACTTTGTTTAACTTTATGTAGTAAATAAATACAATATTTTTTATGGAGTTTTTATGTGGAATTTGCTATTTTTATATTACCACAAATACAGCACAGACGGTGTAATGGTTAGCGTTACCGCCTCACAGCAATACGGTCATGGGTTCAATTCCCACCATGGCCCTAACTGTGTGGAGTTTGTATATTCTCCCTGTGCTTGCGTGGGTTTCCTCCGGGTACTCCGGTTTCCTCCCACATTCCAAAAATATACTGGTAGGTTAATTGTCTCCCAACAAAATGTCCCCTAGTGTGTATGTGTGTGAGCATGTGATAGGGAATATAGAGTGTAAGCTCCACTGGGGCAGGGACTGATGTGAATGGACAAATATTCTGTCTGTAAAGCGCTGCGGAATATGTGTGCGCTATATAAATAACTGGTAATAATAATAATAATAATAATAATAATAATAAATACAGTGTAACATAGTGGTAACATACAATTGTTTAGGTATAGTTGCTTCACTGCTTAATCAAGCTTACAATCTAAATTTTGGTTCCTGTAGCACAGACTTGTGCACGATTGTAAGGACCTTAGATTGGGATTTGAACCAGGTACTTCAGCAAGTCTATTGTTGTATTGGTAGCACTGTTACGCTCATGTAACCGGGAATAAATAATAATTGGAATTATAAAAACAGCAGTCAATGGTAGTCAATTGATAAATCATTTAATGTGTTTGGCTGTGCCCTATGTAGAGATTAATTAAACACAAATGTATCATATTCCACGTGTTGTAGTTTTATTTTTTACTTTATAAATATTGTAAGACCTGTTCGATTTCAAGTGAAGAAAATGCAGTACATGTGTGAGATACAACTGTAACCATGGCATGTTTTCCTTTTCATTTTGTACCTTGACCATGTAAAATATGAGTAAGTATAAGAACTCATTGATTCCTCACAGTTCATGTTCCCATCTAGCCTTCACATGCATGACTAACCAGATTTATCTGTATGACTTTCTGACACAAAAAGTCATTCAGTATTCTTAAATAGACATAAAGTGTATATTCACTTAACTAATTATACACACAAAATAAGGAAATTAGTTTGAGAAGCTCTGATTCAGAAAGAAATGTTCGTGCATGCCTTAATATATGTTCTGTTAATCTAATCTTCAGAATGATTAAACCATTGTTCTGTTTTAGGCAAAAAAATGTAAAAGGTTATGAAAAGGTAAAATTAAAGGTGTTGACATCCCTGAATTTAGGTTGAAATTAGGGACCTACTGTAACTAGGCACATATTAAAATATACAGCATATTACTTTATAAATAGCATAAAGGCAAACATTGTTTAACTACTAGTTGTTTATTGGCATAATCTATATTGATAATTTGTTATGTTGTAATGAAATTAGACAATTTGCATAATATGGAACGTTTATGGGTAAAATTATCTGAGGAAATGATTGCGTTTATATGTATTTGTTGTCAAATTACATAATAACATTTTCTTAGTTATTTAATTTCAGGCATTAAGTTGCTTGACTTAATCATACAGGTGTTTAAAGTAGAAATCTAGTAAACTTTTGTTTTAAAAACAAGTAAAAAATATTTAAATATACTGTTAAAATATACAAAAATTGCACCTTTTAATAAGTTATATACAAAACTCAAAATGTTATACAATATAAATCATAACCCCTTTACTAAGTGCATAATGATTAATTAGATACATACATGCACATAGCTAATATTAATAAATAGAATATAAAAATATAACATACAAGAAGCAAAACATATGTCAACAGATATAAATATATAAATATAAAATAAATTATTTGCATTACATTGATATAATATAAAATGTATATGGTCTAGCATGATGCATTTTTATTTTATTTTTTCATGTGTACAACACAACAATCTATTTAGTTTGTAGCGGAATCTCCTCTTAGAGCATGTTTACAAAATATAGTTATGATAGACCAAACTGTATAAAGGAAATATCATGTGTAAAATATAATCCTAATAATTAATTATGTGTATACATTTTGTAGTCAACACAAGCAGTAGTTGATGTTGGGCCTAGAATTGAAACCCACAAAATCTGGCCATTTAAATAAGTGAAGGGGTTAATAAATGGCTAGCATCCAATTTTGCAGATGACATTCTAGACATACTGTGACATTTTGAAGAGTTATGCATTTATTTAATTCCTAAATTACATTCTGCATTCTAGAAAATAATTTTACTAATACACACTAGTCTGATAAGTCATAAAAGGAAAACAAATATGTATTACAATTCATAACAAGCAGTAAATTGCTTAATAAGCATTACAATTTATAGCAAGCAGTAAAACACTAAAACATACCTGTCCATACCAGCTGTATTCCAGCATTGTAAGGATGACTTGCTTTAACAACTTAACCTTTTACAGGTACCTTAATCAGATGTATACGCCTTGCACCTTACAGTTTGATTCTTACTTTCCCTTTTCAGGGAGTATAATTTGGTTTCAAAATCTTTCTTTAGCCACCAGTCCAGTTACAATCATAGCTTTGTTAAGTGTTGTGCTCTTACAGCTTAAACCTGTTGATAATGAACCTGAACCTATTATTTTGAGTCAATGAATTGAAAGAAATAGGGCAAAGAATGAAAGCCACAGGGCCAATTACCAACATTCTTTGATGTATTACTTGCTAGCACCCACCAAATCACTTTGTGTCTTTGTCTTGATCCCCTCTGTTATTCATTAATTATTCTAGAAGGGTTAGAGTTCAGATAGCTAATTGCGCAGACAGTCTTACTTGGTGGGGATTCTCCCTACACTGACACTTTCCCCAACTGTGCCCAGCCACCTTGCATTAGGCCAATTAATACAATTCTTGGCATATTTGTACAGTATCCAAAACTGATTTTACAGACGTGTCTGTAATGTTTCCACAAAGACATCCAAATAAAAAATTCAGATCAAAGAACAGTTTGGGAAAGATTTCACTTTCCTACTATTCTATTACATAAATGTTCCATGCTGATGGCCTTTATTGCTCACCCTGTTTCATGATCACCTACGTATACAGGAAAACCAGCTGTCTCGAAGAAAAATAGATAATTCTGAAATACATTGTTTTTATCCCTTTTATAAATTTCAATACAAAATTTAAGCACACATTTACAAATTCCTATGTAGCTTTTGTAGACCTCAGTACATGTATCTTTAAAATGCAGCAGACATCATGGTACAGTATAGCAAATAAGGAGTTTCAAATAGTTATCATAGAAACCATTAATACATAGCCTACAATTATCAGAGAAACCATCAATACAAACTGAAAGAATCGAAATGGATGAATCGATACTGGTGGTTTTGAAATTCAGACAATTGAGTTTGCATAAAAGTATCCTAATAATTTATGGTTCCTGGAAACTCATGTGCTGCTTGTCCAAAGCACCACCAGTCAGTTGGGTGAATTTTACACTCCTATAAGGGATATGATATGAGATTTATCAATGCTTAAATATCCCACCTGATGACATTTAAGAACTGTAAAACACCATTTGAAAAATACGTGTTAGATATTAATCAAATATAGTATAACACAGCAAGGACTGAAGAAAGGGGATTTCAATCAGGCCTAACTTTTATTTTTGCCACACAAGTGGCAGGTGATCATAAAGGTCATGTCCTGTAGTGCACGCCCCATGTCCAGGACCAGGCATTCTTTGACATCCATGGTTTTAGAGAAATGGTCAGAATCCATTACTTTTGGTTTCTGTTTATCCAAATGCTATACACAGTGGGCCTGATTCAGAGCCGCTCGTAAGCGGCCGCTCGTTCGCTCCGAGCGATGTTCGCACAACTGCGCATGCGTATGGGTTGTAATACGCATGGGCGAACCTGTCATTGCGGTCGGAAATTGTGTGCTCGCAAAATAGCGAGTGCCTGCTAATTTGAGTGACAGAATGAGGCGTTTGTGGGTGGTAACAGGGGAAGGTGCTTGAAAACAGGGAGTGGAGATCCGAACGCAGGCATGCCAAATGGTCAAAACGGGCGTTTTAAGGGTGTGCATAATTAACAAAGCAGCGTCATCGACCACGTCATTTGGTAGTCTCTTAGCCTGAACTGTTTGCATGATTGCAGTATGATAAACCTACCACAAGCACTGCGAGCAGTTCAGACGCCTTTCGATGTACTCGATCAATCAAATAAGTAGCAGAGATGATGTAGGATGTGAGCGGCCAGGGGGCGTCTTTACAATATAGCGAGCGAATGTGTTTCATTCGCTCGCTCAGACATAGAGGCGTCAACAGATCGCAAAGAGCGAGTGCTCAATTTAAATAGCCGGCCCCTTTTTCTGAACAAGCGAGCGCAAATAGCGTCCGGCTCTGAATCAAGCCCAGTGTTCAAAGTGAGCTCTTTGTACAGCTCTTTGTACAGCTCAAGTAGAGAACCTGTATTTCTTAATAGATCGTAGGTAGTCCTAAATTTAATATCTATATATATAAAATAAAGTCCCCGCTTTAGGGATCTGTCTAGTTGTTTGGGCTAATCTCTTGAAGGGGTTTTCACTATTATATACAGCATTGGTGTATGAACATTTATATGTGTCAAAAGGGAGCCAAGTAGTGAAGATTTTACTGAAGGAAGTCACAGGAAAAAACTGTTGTGCTGTGTGAGTGACTGACTGCAGCTGCTGTAGGGGCGAGGGCTGCTCTCTGATTGACGCTGAGATAATGAGAGCCAATCAGAGCAAGCAATGTTCCCTGTTGATTAGTGGCAGCCTAGAGAGGGGAGGGAGTCAGGGACTGAGCAGGCTCATGTCTGAGGCAGACAGCTTCCAACGAACCCATGATATTGCCCTCATGCAGACACAGTATCCAGGAAGGAGCCAGGAGAGGCATAACTATCAGGAATTGAAAAAAACAAACAACCATTGGAACACTATTGAATGATTTTGATTTGATGGTGGCAAACATAGGACTGACACCATCAAATGGTAAAAACACTACCATCCAAACAAAAACATCAATGGTTAGTAACTATCAGATTCCGATGTCCATCCCTACGCTGAACCTGCAGGAAGACTCCAGCCACCACTCCTAAACCATGAAGTACTCCCTCTCCAGCATGATGTTCCCACTCAGCCACACACACTTGAGGAATAGGAGGCAGCTCCCATGGAAGTCAGCTATGTTCTTGGACAAGGGCATCATGGTGTGGAAGCTCAACAGGAAAACCAGGAAGTACAGGGTACATGTGCAAGAGGACATTGCTCATCGCCATGTTCGGCAGTCAGGGAGGTGTGCAAAAATATGCACAGGTACACTAGCCCTGGGGACATGCTGCTGATAATGCTTATGGTAGCTGCAATACAAACCTCTCATCTATGATCCTCCTGCCCTTCCCAGCACATCCCAGTGGCTGGGCCCCACCCAGCTGCAGGGCAGCAGCAGGGAAGGTTGTGGTGACACTGGTGAGATGGTGGGGGCAGGAGTGAGAAAAAGGGGGTTGTGGTGAAATGCAGAGGCCTGTGATGAGATACAGGGGGCTGTGGTAAGAACCAGTGGCAGGAGTGAGAATCAGGGACCTGTGGTGAGATGCAAGGGGCTCTGGTGATATATAGTATGCTGTGGTGAAATGCAGGGGACAGGAGTGAGAAGCAGGAGGCTGTTATGAGATGCAGGAGGTAGGAGTAGGAAGTAGGTGGCTGTGGTGAGATGCAGGGGACTGTGGTGACATGGCATAGGTTGTTATGAGATGCAGAGGGCTGTGGCAAGATGAAAGCCAGGGCAGGTCGTTAGTATCACAATAAATATGTGCTCTGCAATTTAACAGAGTAAAAGAAATATAAAGGTGTTGTAGACAGATCTTCTCTGCCTGTCAGCTCTGAATGTCAACTAATGTTTAATAAATACTTCTGATGAAGTTGTAGCATGCGCTGAAACACGTTAAGCTGAGACTGACATATTGTTACTTTAAACCCTTGCTGGTTCCTATGAAAATCTCTTCATACCATGGAGACCCTGCATATATATACCTTTGATGTTGGCACATTCTCAGCACACAGCAGCACACTCAATTTGACAGGTACACTGAAGGAACCAGAGCTTTACATACCAGCTGCCCTCACACATGGATACCTCTTTGTCCCTGCATACTACTTCAGCAGGTTGAGAAGTGAGTAGCCACCGATCAATTCACTCCCAAGAAGACACTTACCTGGTCTCCATCACAGACAAATCAGAGCCAGTGATGCTGATCACCATACACAGCCAGCAGATATATCTGAGCCGGTGGTGCCTGTGACTAAGATGCAGCCAGTGACTAAGACACAGCCGGTGACTAAGATGCAACCTACTGTACACAACTAGCAGCCAGCCAAATCAAATGGCAAATAAGACATAGCTCTTTACACACAGCCTGTCAACCGATATTCCTCTCAATTACAAGAAGGCTACAAAATGGACACATCTGCATGACAACAGATGCATTATTTGCATTATACAACATTGTCTTCATCTCCTTGCATGGAGACAAGAGTCTTGTGAGGGGAACAGGTCCCACTGTGCTGTACAGGTATCTCCTCCTGAATTCAGGTACATTACTGAGCTATTTCACAAAAAATCCAGATCATTACACTGATAGCTATATAGACTGGAAACCTTTAATTTTGATCAGCTTTAAAGCAATGGAATGTTATACAGGGACTCCCAGATTTTAATAGAGGGTCTTTCTGATTTTAGATGTGTTCATACACCCTGAGTATCTCTGAGATTTTATAATAATTTTTAATGTGTTATACTGTACATTTATTTTTTGTAATGTATGTGTATTTTTGATGAATTGTCCTTCTTTACTATTTCATTAACTATATGTTAATAAATCTAATATATTTTCGAGAGATATCCACCCAAAGTCTTTGAGACCTACTTTTTTTTAGATAATTGATGAAAACATTACTCATATATATAACTAGGCTAAAAATTCAAAAGAAAAAAATCAAGAAAATAACAACAAAAAATAAGATTACGAACACATGAACAACAAAATTGAACATTGTTTCTAAGACCTATACTTATAACAAGTACACATATTTGGTATCAACATACTAGGGAAACATGGGTGATTATTTTGTTATATAACTGTGCAAGTTGTTCTTTGTGTCAAAAATATAAATGATCCCTGTCACTATGATATTAAGTAAAGTAATTTCTACTTATCCCCTACTTTCCCAATGTGAATATTTCTTCTTGAATTTGTATAATTCTAGATATGATGCTTCTGTCTCAAACAATATTTGAATGATATGTACAATGTATTTGTTTTTATCAATGCCCTTTTTCAGATTTCTGCTGTAAACTGTGAATGGTAAAGGAGTATTCCACCCATAACTAGAATTGAGAAGATAATGTATCAGACATTGTGGGACTTTATTGGCTCCTGTCACCTCAAACTATTTTTAAATAGCATGGTGTCATTTGCCCACTTTTGAGAGGGTGTGGGGGCAGCAGCTGGCAAGTGAAAGACATCTGTGTACCAACCAGGTAGCTTAAGGAGTAATCCAGGTTTGAAAACTGTAGACAAGTTAGTGGTGAACAGACAAAAATTGTGTGTGCATGTTGGGGATGGGGGTTGGTTGAGAAGACCTTCTTTGTGAGAATAGGGTGACACACATTGAGCCTGTTTCAGAGTTGCATGCTATGCCAATATGATCGCAGTTGGCCAATGTTTAATGCACATGCATCTGAGTCGCACTGTGCATGCGTCCCGATTGTTACCACATTGAGATGCAGAACAAATCTGGAAGCAAGGAGTGTAGATTTTAGCGAGCATTCCTGGGAGGTAACAGGGGGATGGCTAGGCAGATGCCGGCTTATCACTGATAATGGTTACATCTAAAGACACACAACCATTCACACAGTATGCCATACTCAGATGGAGAAACTGCACTTGCCATAGGGCTGGTGCAAGTTGCAATGAAGGGTACTATGGTACACCGATAGTACACCGATAGTGCAACTAAAGATGAATCTCTCATATATACAAAATTGGCCACAGAATTAGCATAAACACATAGCCGCAGCTGTGTCTATATGTGATTCAGAATTAGGCCCATTGTGTGTGACATTTACACACTACTGCATGGGTCTGGGTCACAATGTGTAAAAGGACTTATTCTTAGACTGTTTTATTTTTATTTTTTTTGTAATAGTGTACATTATCCTTGATTCAATTCCCAGCATCAAATCTTATTTTGCCTCCTCACTATAAGAAGAATATAGGAGGACACGAGAGGGACAGAAATGGGCAACCTCACTGGTCATAAAATTGAAAGGTTACAAAAACTATATGTTTTCTTTGGAAAAGACACCTTAGAGGTGACCTACTGTAATATGTACTGTATAAATATATTAATGTGTCTAATAAGCTCTTCATATAAAGAAAACATAGAGGACAAGGTGTCTTTATAAATGGCAAAGGATGATATGAAGTGGTTCTTTATTGTACCTGTTTTTTTTAGTCCAACCTATGTAACTATGTATTCAGTATTAAAATACAACTTCTCTTGTTCTGTGCGGTGGATACAAGTCCCTACATCTGGCCTTATTCTGTGGGTATAAATATCTGTACATTCACACTCCTGATGCTCCATATACTGGATACATGCTGAGTAAGTACAAAATCATTGTTCCTGTCTGCCCAGTGTAGACCTGTTTTATGTAAATGTCATGGCTGCAGTTTTGCCCTTCCCTGCAGTACATTCATGCGTCCCAATGTGCAAGGGCTGAGGCACTTACTGTCAGCATCCGTAGACACAGAAACACTGCTTGCTACGTCTTTAGATGCACCATCTAAACTTGCAGCAGCCATATAGCTGGTGCAGTTTCTGCATCTGAGTATGCCTCCTTTATGAGTAGCTGAGTGCCTGTGTACCCAGCCACTCATAAGACAAAACATCTCTGTGCTTCTTTTTGCCACCATTTTGTTTCCTCTCAGTCACCGTCCAGGAACGCTCCCCACATTTATGCTGCCATGTGTCCAAACTTATTGTCATGCTTTGCGCTGGGGGAGTGGAAACTCTGGGTCCGGGTTGCGGGAGGAAACGAAGTCGAGGGGCCTGGATATATGTTCTCCTCATCCACAGCTCTCGAGTGTTGACGAGACCTGGGCAATGGTGCGGAGTCTAACCCACAGGATGGTGTTCGCCAGTGACCCCTCCAATCGGGATTTGGGCTTAGCTGCACCCTGTGAGCAGGTCGCGGTCCTTTCACCAGGTACCCGAGCTCAGTGGGAATTGGAGACACAAACAACCGTGGCCCTAATAAGAGATGCCTAAGGTTTAAGGCACTGTGGAGTGATCCACAAACAACGTAAAGAAGTCTGGCAATACTGTAGCACAAAGTTCACTAGTGACACGTTTAACACACAGGCAGATATGGTAATTCACTGTTGTATGAAGTTCACTAGAGGCTCATTTAGCACACAGGCAGCTGGTAATTAACTGTTGCACCTGGTTCACTAGAGACTTGTTTAGCACACAGGCAGATGGTAATACACTGTTGCATGAAGTTCACTAGAGACACGTTTAGCACACAGGCAGATGGTAATTCACTGTTGCACAAGGTTCACTAGAGACACGTTTTAGCACACAGGCAGATGGTAATTCACTGTTGCACAAGGTTCACTAGAGACACGTTTAGCACACAGGCAGATGGTAATACACTGTTGCAAGAAGTTCACTAGAGACAAGTTTAGCACACAGGCAGGTGGTAACTCACTGTTGCACAGGGATCACAGTAACGTCTTGGCACACAGGCAGAGATGGAACACACTGTAGAGGAAATAGAACGCCAGGAACCTGGACCGGAACTCAACTAGGGACTAGGAGACAACCGTTGTTCAGGCAGTTTGCAGAAAGGTGGAAGCAGGCTATATACCCCACAGAACCCTTTGATAGGTGCACAGCGATCAGCTGACGCTCACCTATCCCAGGCCAGAAGTACAGTCACATGGGCCGACTGACATGGCGGCGCCCCCATGCCGGGAACCCCGAGTCCAGACACCGGACCGCCCGCAGTCCCCTACGCATGGGGAGAATGCTCAGCGTCCTCTCAGCCGCCGCGCCAGCTGCCCGACCACCCGGGAGATCAAAGGAAGCCGGCGAGGCGGTAAGGCTGCGCTGATCCCCGGCAGAGCCCTGACACCTATACTGTGACTCTGTACCTACAAAGTCACAACACATGCGAGGTGCGATTCATGTGTATGCACAGAATAATAAACATTGGCCATTTGCACAGTGTCCTACTCAGAATCAGGCTCTTAATATGGGTTATGATAGTATCAATGCAATCTTATCATAACAATTCAATGGAATAGAACAGATCTATAGTGATTTGCTTTTGATATAGTACAGTGCCATCTTGACTTTTCTCTGGTCTCCTGCTAAATAAATGATGAGACCTAATTCCATGAATATCAAGAAGTAGCCACAGCAAGGTATTTTCCTCAAAGTGCTGACCACATGCAGAGGCGTACAGTGGAGACATGCTACCCGAAGCAAGTGCATGTTATGTAGCATCCCCCCAATGTAATGAAGTGCCAGTGGAGAAATGCAATGGTTGGGCCCCAAGAAACTGCACCAAAGGGAATGTGTCTGGATAGCTAACAGAGGACATATAAGCAATAAGCAATGGGGGAGTCTTTACTAATGAAAGCTGCCAAAGTAATATTTGCTGGCTCTATAGGACAAAAGTTGTTAGAACCAGATTTTGTACATCTCACTTCTAACCATCAGTCTATGGGAAGCCATTGACTTGTGAGGGGCACAGGGAAAAGTGGGTGGTGGGGGCTAATAATAGAAGAAGGTGGCGGTATAGATACACGCACACTGAAGAGATATAAGACACATAATTATAGAGGGACATATAGAGGAAGAAAGGCAAGGACACACAAAGAGGAAACACGGATGGACACACATATACGGAGTGCTGTGATATAGGGGGAGATTTAATAAAGCTTGAAGAGAGATAAACTTGGAGATAAATAGCACCAACCAATCAGCTCCTAACTGTCACTTTGCAGGCTGCATTTGAAAAATGACAGTTAGGAGCTGATCGGTTGGTGCTATTTATCTCTCTCCAAGCTTTATTAAATCTCCCCCATAATGCCAGAACTGCACACAAACAGAATAAATCTTCCTGTTGCTGCAGAATTTTAAAACATGCATTCTTTAAATATAGAAAAACATAGTGGTCATCCTGCCAATTTTAGAAGCACCCAGCCTCCTATTATTAGCGTGTGTGCTGCTCGAGTATAACAGCGGGGGGGGAGCAGCTGCAGAGGTGATGAGGAAACACAGGAGAGAGCAGTGCACTTACAGAGGAGTAGATGAGAGGGGAAGAAGAGGTGACATCTGGAGCAACTGCATGTACAATGGAAAATCTTGTCTCCTGTTTTAACAGTGTACAGACACTTATATCCTGATTTTGCCCCCAAAGTAATAAGCACCCATGTTGTTTCCCCTACCAGCTGCCGGTGCCCAGAGCACACTGGCTCCACTCACGCTACATCCCTGCCCACGTGGCATGATGCAACACTATATACCTTATGTGCCATTTCTGGTGGGCATAGCCACGTGTGCATGGCCATAGCCTGCTGTGATTTTCAATCCCCACTATAGAAGCTGGGTGCCGCCACAGGGGAAGTCATCAGGCCATCTTGGGACATGGTTATGCCTCCTGTTTGTATTCAGCACTATGTAAAAATGCATGTTTACACCTGTTTAGACTTTCATTTGGAAACAATATAAAATTTCTGTATTATTAGTTTTGTAAAGAGTACATTAGTTATTGACTGTATAACTTTATGATATTGTAATGGGTGTGGCACACTTTGTTAACATTCAGAATTTCAACTGCAGAAAGTCAACATTCAGAATTTTGACATGGATGGGAGGTTGACATTGACATAATGTTGACATTTCCAGAATGTTGATATTGGAAAATGTCAACAGGCAGCTTGTTGATCATGTACTGTAGCTGTCCAGTCCAGAGGTGAGTAAGCTTTTCCTAACCCTAAACCTAACAATAGGGGCAGCCTAACCCTAAAATTATTCAAACATCAGCTATTTCCACAATTACAATGGTGACATTATGTCATGTCGACATTATTTCATGTTGATATTCTGTCATTGCTGACATTCTGAAAGTATACCATTGTAATTAGGGGATAACTTATAAATGGGCAAGTTCATACTTCTTTAGGCCATGCCATATACATTAATTTCTTATTTTAGCGGCTCTAAAGTCAACAATGAAACAGCTGAAATTAACAACATTATTCTTATTATTGTTGTATAAATCAACCATGGTATCTAATTGAATGTGTGAACTGAAACACCGCCACTGTTTTCAGAGGAAATGATGCCTGTGCTGCACTTTAACTAACAAGTTTAATTTCCTAGTGCTTTGATTCTAATTTTAACTAGAGTTTCACATAAATGAAAAAGACTGCTGACTTCACTCAATTAGCAATAATAGGATTAAAATATTGCTTTTGGACAACATACTGTATTTAAGTAGAACAGTACATTGTCTGAAATGTTCCAAAAGTACATAAGCAACCATGGAACAAAACTTCAGAATGTAAGAGAAATTTATCATGGGAGTGCTCAGCTGTTACAGAATGTATGTAATGCATACAATTAACTATAGTTATTATAAAAAACTTATTACTAAATACATTCATTCCTTAGCAAGAGGTTGATGTGCAATGCAATACCACCTCTAAAAAAAAAAAAAAATATGTCTGGCATGATAAATATAGCTTCTGTTTTTTTGCTTTATATGAAATTCACCTGGTGCAAGATCTTAGCAGAGAAGTTCAAAGATAGCGCAGGATGTGTCCTCATACATCTATCCTCCCCTTTTAATTGCGCCTTGCTGCGGTGTGACTCATAGGCAAACGCAGGGGGGGTTTCTGTCTGCCTGGAAATCCCCCTCCCCAGCACATACCATGACCACAGTAGAAATAGTAATAGAATAGAATTTTACTAGTGCTACAAGTTCTTCTCAGTATCACAAATGAAATAATTAGCACTACCTGTGGATCTTTTAACATGTGTTAGCCAGTAATAAATAACCTGTGCACCAACTAGGAGATCTGGAAAACATGCACTGTTAGGGATGCACTGCTATAGAGCCCAATATGTACATATATGTCCAGGGCAGTGCTAGGTTCTTCTGCTGTACCCCCAGACTCCCGGACTTGCTCCCATGCTCTGGAATGGTACCCACATCTAAAATAAAATTCAGCTCAGGCAGGATGGCCTACTGCCGCATCAAATGACTTCCTGTGATCCTGTATATGCTGGAGTTATGACACACAATACACATTGTATGACGCATATTAAAGCTGGATAAGTGGTAATTCTGCCCTATTCATGGACTGGCCACACTTGCTCCAAAATCAAGCATTTGGAAACCCCCTCTAGAAATCCTGCGTTTGCCACTGTGACTCTGTAGTGTCGAGCGTCTTCTGTGCGAATTTTTACCTTCAAATGCATATTATTTGCATAGTTATGTGAATAGCATGCACAATCAGCTTCTGCTGATTAAAATGATATGCAGCATGCCTATGTTCTGTGTATGACAGCGGGTGTATCTGCGTGCAAAATGCTACGTTACAGTGTTACAGCCGCTGACACTGTAATGTAATGCAGGTGCACAGGGAACATAGCCATGCTGCATATCATTTTAAACAGTAGAAGCTGCTTGTGCGTCCTAGTCAAATAATTGTGTGAAAGTCGCACGGAAGATGCTTTGCGCTGCCGAGGCACACAGAGCTCCCGCATTATGAGTAGTGCCACACAGCTATTAACTGTAAATGCGTGCATGTCTCTAGTTATTAGAGATGTGTGGTCTGGTTTTTCTGAAATAAGAACGCACCAGAACTTTGGGGTTCCGAGTCAAATCTAATAATTGTTTGGAATCACTTTGTGGTTCAGAGTGGAACCAAGTCCCGGTTCGGGAATGCTGTCAGTTCAGAAATCAGATTTAAAAATCGAACTAGGGTTTTGGATTACATGTAAACAGGTCCAAATTGAATTTTTAGTGATTTTTAAACACTTAACTGACGATTTTTCCAGCAAAACTGGTCAGAAATTGCCTGGTCCACAGGAAAGTCTGGGTAGTCAGAAAAAATCTGTTCTGCACATGTATAGAACAAATTTTCTCTTCAAAAACACAGCTGGGGGGTGCGGACACACCTTGTCAGCTGAAGTACAGCTGGCTGCGTTAACATCAAAACCGACAACGTCAGTTAAGTGGTTAAGGTATCCAAAACCAAACTAATACAATAATTTTTTATTGTCATTTACAAAATAATGAGTTGCCAATGAACTAACTACAAAAACGAATCCGAACCAAAACACTTGAGGGTGGTATTGCCAAAACTTATGCTGGGAACACACTAAACAATGTATACCCAGAACAATCTCGCTAACGATGGGACCCAGCGGGTGTCTCGGCATCGGCAAGTGCATACAAACTTGCCAATGCTGGGAGTGACGGTGGGGGCCATGCTGTATTTGACAGCATGGTCCCCACTGACAATATCGTCCATCGGACCTGCATGCAGGTCCGACGGACGATGTCGCTGACGTTGCATGGGAGGGGAGCGTGCATCGTCAACAACATAGCCAGTACACATTGGCCGATGTGGACGATATGTCGTCTGTTATGCCAGATCAGCCGACATATCATTTAGTGTGTACCTGGCTTAAAACACGATGATGAATTAGAACCAAAACCAAAGCATGGAGGTCCACGCACATCTCTACTAGTTATGGAGAAAGTGTCAGGAGAGTAGTGAAATATTAGAAAAAATAGAACTATTATAGGAAAGCCCTCTGGCAATCATATTTAATAATTATTTATATGTACATTGAAAACAGCTACTGTTGTTATAGTTCATCTTCTTGATAAAGCCCCCAGACTGGAAGTAAACTCATTTATCACCAATCTTGTGATTTTCCTTTAAAATAAATATTATTACTAATGATAAGGGAGTAGGACTATGGGTACATGAAGAAAGCATTGAGAAGTTTGGACTGAAACTCGAGCACTTCAACATTAAGAATTTCTCCACACTCAAATGTGAAAACAATTCCTAAATATAATTTAGAGGATGACTAATATTAATCATCAGATAGAAATTATACTGAGTGAAGAAACATCAGATTGTTATAGCATTTTTCCTAAAGTATATACTTAGAATATATTTTCACCCAAATATATATATGTGTGTATGTGCATGGTGTTCTGCCCTCGATACATGCTTCCTGGGGCCAGTGTGTATTGTCTGACTTGCAGCTGTACCTTTCCTACTTTACAATGAGCCTAAGTAAATGTAAGGATCTGAAGTTGTAATAGGGTGAATGTGTGATAAAACTGGAAAACAAACAAGAGAATACAGTTACAAATTGAACATCACATGATGTAGACAAATTAACGTATTGCAGAGTATACGTGAAACATGGTGGGCTCATAATCCAATAAAGTTATAGCAGTTTCAAAAGAGATACATATGTTTTCTGTACATATACAGTATAAAATATCACAGTTCCTGGAGCTACTGGTCACTGTACTAATTACATTAGATAAGTTTGGAAGCAATGCTGACAATAGGGAGAAGTGAGAACAGCAGCGCCACGAGCATTGGTGACACCCGGTGCGGTGAACATCAATCCACTCTTACACGTGCAAGGGGGTGGGGCCTTATGCCTCAAGCCATGCCTACTCATGTATGCCACTGTTGGAGGTGTGACCGCATGTCACGCCCCCCCGTTCTCAGCACTCAATGGGCTTAGAGGCAGGGGTCTTCACAGCTTACTCAGCGCAGCTGCTGGGCAGCCCCCAGCCTCTCCCTCACCTCTCTCTGCAGTGTAGCTGCTCGATGGCACCATCTGAGGCGCTGACACCAAAATAGCAAAGCAGCTACTCTGAGTAAGAAGAGTAGCAAGAGTAATCTTAAATGGATCTTCTGGATCATTTAAAAACTGATGAAAGCATTGCGGCATTAACAATACTTGAGACATCAGTTTTGAAAGTTGTTAGACTCTCATGAATGAAACTTGCAGGCACTGAGGTTACTCATCTTCTGTGTTCAGGGTGTACCATGGAGTCTGCATCAAGTAATACAAATAAAGATTGCACTAAGCACATATCTCTTTGCTTCACTTATCCCAAAACCAGCTGCTTGTAGAGTTCCTTCAGTAAATAGTCATTCATGATGTTAAACTTGATGGTGATAGTGTTGCACAATCAAAGAAGTAATTTATTACTTTGCAGCAATTATTAGGGGATTTTCATCACTTCCTAAATTTGCTACTTTAACACAACCTCTTCATCTTGACAAATGATTATAAATGAGTCAAGCTTTCTCAGGATAATGCATTAATTTTTGTTTAGTTTAGGTTTTATGCTGCAGAACACACATGAGATTCCTGATTCTTATTAGTATTTTGACTGTGGTGCCAGCCTTTACAGCTATTGACATTTGTAGATGTAATGAGTGGTGGATAGTTCAGCAGCTAGCACTTCAGCACAAAGTTCCAGTCTCGGTTTACTATGCTCTGGAAGTGGTTCTAATTCTGCCTGACCCATAGCAAACATGATGTGACATTATAAGTTAACATCAATGAAAGAGATGTGATCGACTGTTCATCTCTGGTTATTCTTTAATTTAGCATCTAAGGGAACTGAAGCATTTAAGCATTTGATCCCTGTTAAATCATATGAAAAAAATGCAGGTTCTGTAGTGCTACAATCTATATTTAATTCCTTTATATTAATATCCAACAAATCAGGGTTCTTATAAATGCACACCTAATGTGAGTCAATAGTCACTTCCATAGGAATTAAACTCAAATTTCAATGCAGACATTAATCTTATATATAAGCAATAGTTCTCAAAGCTGGGAACAACAGTATCCAAAAAAATATTTAATAAAAGTTATTTAAAATTCATTAAAGTTTTCAGAATATGCATCTTACAACTCACCATAGCCATAGCAGTAACTCCATATAAATAATACATCATTTATGTATTGATGATAGGACTCGAGGTCCACCCCCAGCTCCTGCCAAACATGGTGCTCCTCCCACAAGCCCATGAAGATATTCATGAAGCTGGGGGTGAACCTAGTGCCCATCACAGTTCCAGAGTGCTGCAAATAATGTACATCCTTAAAGGCAAAGCAATTCTTTTTCAAAATAAAATCTATACCATCCAAAATAAATGATTGTGTTTTAGAGTCCATAGATTCATTAGAGAGTGTATGCTGGACTGCTTGTAAACCCCTATCATGTTTTATAATAGTACAGTATATAAAGATCCCAAGCCTGCCATTAATAAAATGGCAGCCTCTTTCTACACCACCTCCTTCAATTTGTTAATCACATCAGTGGTATCCTTTAAATAATCAATCATCTGTGGCAAATTTGATGTGATAGATCCAACTCCTGCCACAATAGGATGTAATGGACGATCATCCACTTTTTTATGTATTTTGGGGAGTCCATATGTTACAGGCAGAGTTGGATTTCCTATTTTTAAGAAATCTAATTCTTTATCAGACAATACACCTTTCAAATAATATTTGTCCACTAGGATATCTAGATTTTTCTTAATACCTTCAATGGGTGTCTTTTTTAAGGGTGCATATGTATTTATAGCTGAAAATAAATCCCTAATTTTATTTTCCTATACATCAGTATCCATAATTACAACACTCCACCCTTATCTGTGGGTTTTATCGTTATTTCTTTTGTTTCTTTCAAGACTTTAACAGCCTTTCTTTTGGCTTTATTTACATGAGGTAGATCTCCAACCTTTACCATCTCTTTTTAAGTTGCACATTTTCTCAACATCTTTGGAAACTTATTTACCAAAAATGTATATAAAGCAGCCTCTACTGATTTAATATAGTATTAAAGCTAGAATAAATGTGAAACCTTGATCTAAACTCATTCACTGCTAACATTTATATGCTAACATCAGCTTTATCTTTATGGAAAAACCTTTTTAATGATAATTTTCTAAGAAACTTTTATATGTCCACAAACAAATCAAAAGATTTTGCTGAGTTAGTAGGGGAAATGTCAACCCTTTACTTAATACCATTTTCTCTATATCCATTAGTTTATATGAACTAATATTATACACTTTAGTATCCTTACATTGTGCTACTTGACTTCCTTATGTTTACTTTTATATTCTTTTTTTCTCATCTTATTTTTTTCTTTACCAAACCTCCCCTTTAACCCCTTTTCCTATTCTTCACCTTTAATAGTTTCTCAACCCTCTCCTTTGGGGAATTTTGTTGTTTTTTTCCCTAAAAAAGTGTCCCCTGATCTGGTCTCAAAATTTACTCTTTCCCTTAAAGGCTCAAACCTGTTCGTAACTTCAAAATTTGGGGGATACTGTTTAATTTGTCTGAAGTCATAACTGACTTCAATATTTAGGGAATACTGTTTGGTTGATCTAAAATTATCCCTAAACCATGACACTTTTCTATTTGAGTATTCTGGTGGGTATGAGTCAAAATATGGAAATATTTTCTCAGGCTTCAATTTGTGTGGATGTTCATCTCTCTCTACGAGTTCCTAGCTCCGCTCTCCTACTACAGAGAATTTTTATCTTTTTCTTCTTTTCCTACTTTTTGGTGTGATCACATGGAACAATGCTTTTTCATAATTCTTCCTCACTTTCATTAGTGCTAAGAACCTGAGAAAAAAAGTCTATACTATCAAGACTGGTAGAAGGAGTAGTAATATTTTCAAAATCATGTTTATATATACAATTACATAAATCCTATTTATCTCTGGTGAATTTCTTCTGCTTTTTCTTTAGTAAATCTTGTTCATATTTTCTTACTCTATCCTTTTTCGCTTCATTTCTTTACAATCCTCTAAATCTTTAAAATGATACACCAGACTATTTAATATTTCTATTTCCTTTTCTGCAAATTTTTCCTTCTTTCTTCTATTATATTCTGAATTAGAGAAAAAGAGCAAGAATCCAAACTCTTATACCACTCCTGTTTGAATTAATCTGAACTGGTATTGAATGTAGGTAATTTCTTTAGCCACCAGGTGTGGCCTCTGTATATGCTGTAGAAATGTACATAATGGAGAAGGCAACAAGATTGAAATTGTATATCTAATGTAACAAAATAAGAATAAAAAATAGATACATTTTTAACCTGTAATAGCCATAATGTCATATATGTAAAACAATGCAAATGTGACAGGCAATATTTTGGCAGAACAACCCGTCCCTTTAAAGTTTGTATGGGAGAACATTTAAGAAATATTCTCAATGGTATGGAAAATCATTGTATGTCAGCTCACTTTAAAACACATCATACATGTTCAGTTAAAGATATAATAAGCTTTAAGGTAATTGAACAAATAGAAAAAAGTTGGAGACAGGGAGATGTTAATTCAGCTCTCGCTCATGCAGAAATGAGATGGACACATGAGCTGAATACTTTGCAGCCAAAGGGGCTGAATGGGGAGTTCGAGATGAAATGATTCTCATCTTTGTTCATATACAGTACAAAGTAATTTCAAACATTTGTTATTCTCATGTTGGTGTTATAGGTTATCAGTATCTAAGGTTTTAAATTGGCTGTAAAAATGGTTTTTCCATGTGTGATTCCCATTTGTATTTAGATATTAGGATATTATGTGTCATTCCTATGCCGATATTAATAGGTTATTAATGTATTAGGTTTTGTATTGCTTGTATAATCTGTGTTTTATTGTACTGTCTGGGAATGAGCATGATATATAATGTACCTGTAATGAGCATACTGGAACTTTGGGAACCAGTATAAATTAGGAGTCTGACCTCATCCACCTTTGTTTTGGCAAAGAACCATTTGGGGTTGAAACACATTGGTGGCAGCAGGTTGATTCGGTCAGTAGCAGAGAAAGACACTTCTTCTCACTAGCAAGCGATGGTGCAAGCTGGCGAGTGATATGTGCCAGGAGAATGGATGCAAGCAAGGGCAGCCTAGCAGACGAGTGCATAATTCAAGTACCGGGATATTACCAACTGCCAGTCTATACTACATCTGGTTCCTACAGGTCTGGTGAGCTCCATAATTATCATCTTATCTTGTCTTGTTACCATTGCGGCTATGTGAGTTGTAAGAGGGATATTCTGAAAAAACCCAGAACTTTTAATGAATTTTAAAGAACTTTTATTCAATATTTTTTTGGGTACTTTTGTACCTGGCTCTGAGAACTATTGCTTATATATAAAATTGACATCTACTATGGAATTTGAGTTTGCTTCCTATTGACTCACATTAGGTGTGCATATATTAGAACCCTGATTTGTTGGATTTAATATAAAGTAGGAATGTGCGCCGACCTCGTGCTTTGGTTTTGGGTCTGTATCTCCTTCAAGGTTTAGGATCTGGATTTGGTTTTACGAAACCACCCTTACGTGTTTTGGTTTTGGTTTTGGATCTGTAGATTTTTTGTTAAATCAGAAAAACAGCTGAAATCACATAATTTGGACCTATTTTTGGTCCTCCAATATTATTAACCTCAAAAAATTTATTTCCAGTCATTTCCAGTCAATTTTGACCACCTCATAGCGCACAATATTGATTTCATCCAGTTTTGGCCAAAAAGTTGCATCGAGCTAGCTGGCTGACTAAACTAAGAGACAGCAGTGGGCGGCACTAACATGTCTCAGTCCAGCTTCCAACATGGCACTGCAGTGGTAGGAAGGATGGCAGTTTAATAAACTATACGACCCCATAGGAAGTTTTAAAAATGTTTTCATTAATCAAGAACTAAGTCAGAGGCCCGAGGGAGTTGGAATATGTTTACGGACTGAAGACAAGGAGAGGATGGAAGAATTGATTAGTTATTAATTTATTTATTATTTTAATGTTTTGATTCTTAAGAAAATTTATGAGGGAAGATCAATGTAGCATCAAGGTCTTCAGTTCTTAAAGCCATCTTTGATCTGGAGGAATTTTATTTATACATCTAATAGAAATGTGTTGGCCTTGCTTGTGGAAGTGCTGCTAAATAGTATACACTGTAAACAGACATTTACTTTGAGCTCAGGGAGGTTGTTAGGGATAATGGGACCACGACGTGCTGTTTACATCAGAGGAAAGCAGCCTTTGGTTGAACTACAACTCCCAATATCCATGCTGCTTGCCATGCCTACTGGAAGTTGTTTGTCAACAACTGGTGGCATGCCTCAGGTTACCTTAACCTGCTTTATGCACTTTATGTAACATATAAATATGTATGTAATGTGTCTAATATACTGTACACAACTAATTTTTGTGTTCAATGTATTTGCACTTTATTGCACACAACCTGCCAGGATGATGCTTATATTTCTGATCTCTCTCATGACACCCACCACCTACAATCTACATTATCCAGTTATTCTGCTTAGAGTCACCTACATACAAAAGGAGGCAGGCGTTATTTTGAGTTAAACTGTTATTTATAACATCCTATCAATTCACCAGGGTCCTGGGGGTGACTGGTTGTGGTTGGGAGCAGTGAAATTTTAAAATCTACCATGTTTTTCCCACCAAATCAACTTGGTGCTGTCTGTGGCCATAAAAAATTCTGGACATTTTTGGCATTCAGCAACCGCATGTAGAAGATTTCAGCAACTGTGGCAGTTCAACTTCCAACATGGCACATCAGGAAACAAATGTTTTTATTATTCACGAGGCCTCAGGGAGTTGAAGTATGTATGTAGTTGAAGGCAGGGAAAGGAAGGTTTTATTAGTACTAAATTTTATTTAATTTTTTGATTCTGAAGAAAATTTATGAGGGAGGAGGGGAGGAGGGAAGGCATTTACAAAAAATAAATCATTCACATTAGTCCTTTCCCCAGTAGAATCCTTGCACGCTACGCCTGCTGCTGGGAGTGAATCTTCATCCCAGAAGGGGACAATGATGACTACTAGTAGTAGTTAAAAAAACAATTGACTATTAAACAATCCTTTGCAAGGGGGAGATAGTATGACAGCAGTCACCCAGTTGCATAGCAGATCACTGACGCCATAACATCTACTGTATTCTGGTATTAGATGTGCATCCAATATCTGCCAAAAATGCAGTGAGTTTTAGACAGTTAATTGAGGTCCTGTGTCCCCGCTACCAAATCCCATCTACATTCCACTTCACTAGAAAAGCAATTCCCAGCCTGCACATGGACGTTAAAAAAACTTAATTAGTGTCCATCAAAATGCCATTGTACCCACTGTCCACTTAACCACAACTATGTGGACAAGTGGAACAGAGCAAACACAAGATTATATGACTGTAACAGCCCACTGGGTGGGTGTATTGCCTTCAGTGGCACCAACAGCAGTAGCAGCATCTAAGAAATGGCAGCTTATTCAGAAGCAGGCTACTCTTTGTATCACCGACTTCACTAAGAAGCATACCACTGACAACCTTTTTGAAAAACTCAGGGAAGTTATTGCAAAATGGCTTATCCTGCTTGCACTCTCCTCAGCATTTTTTATTTCTGACAATGCCATCAATATTGCGAGAGCATTACAGCTGGATTAATTCCAACATGTCCTATGTTTTTCTAAGGCAATTAACTTGGTGGTGCAATATTTTTTAAAAATGACAGGGCCGTGCAGGAGATGCTTTCTGTAGCCATTCAGCAGGCGCATGTAGAAGATTGCAGCACCTGCAAGAAATGTTGAATTTGCCCTGCCACCAGCTGCAGCAAGAGGTAGTTACAAGGTGGAACTCCATGCTGCAGCAGATGGAGGAACAGCAAAAAGCCATCCAAAGCTACACAGCAAACTATGACATTGGAAGAGGAGGGGGAATACACCTTACTCAAGCTCAGTGGAAAATACTTTCAGTGTTGTGTAAAGTGCTAAAACCCTTCTAAGTAGTCACCTGTGAAGTGAGTTCAGATACTGCCAGCTTGAGTCAGGTAATTCCTCTAATTAGACTGTTGGAAAAGCAACTTGAAAACTGAAGGAGGAGCTGAAACAAGGCAATTGTGCAGCTAAACTTCCCTCTGATGTTTTTTTCTTTACCAATGTAAAAGATTGCTTCTTTGATTTTAAATGCCCTGACTTAAGCCCTGTATGCCTTTGGGCTTCGACTTTAGTAGATGACGTAGACGGACTAGTATCGTCATGCCTGCTGGCACTGGCAGCAGCTCCACACTAGTATGTCGTTCCTGTTCTCCTCTCAACTGATCGTTCTCCATATCAACAAACACAAACAAATTGGGGTACAGCACACATGTCAATTTGTACCAATTTTAAATATTACACTGCGGTATCAATTACTTACAGTGTCACAATACGTGTTGAATATTACACTGCGTTTCCACTTACAGTATCACAATATTTTTTATGAATAAGAATAAAAGAATAACACACTTCGCTACCACTTACAGTGTCACAATATTTTTTATGTATAAGAATAACACACTGTGCTACGACTTAGAGTGTCACAATACATGGATGAAAAGCTGCGGTTTGGTCATCAATGTCACTGAACAATAATAGCGTAGCTAGCACACACACACAAAAAATTAAAAAAATATATATTTTTTATTTTTTGTGGAATGATAATTTTATTTAACTTTTATTTTTCTACACTGGGGAAGAGACCCCCTGGATTTACAGAGCACCCCTGGACAACACAGCACCCCTTTATGTACTGCAGGCCTAGCCCCTTGATGGACAGGACAACACAGCAGCACCCCTTTATGTACTGCAGCACCCCTTTATGTACTGCAGCCCCAGCCACTTTATGGATAACACAGCAGCCCCCTTTATGTACTGCAGCCCCAGCCCCTTTATGGACAACACAACAGCACTCCTTTATGTGCTGGGGAAGAGCACCCTGGATTGACAGAGCACCCCTGGATGACACAGCACCCCTTTATGTACTGCAGCCCTAGTCCCTTTATGGACAACACAGCAGCACCCCTTTATGTACTGCAGCCCCCCTTTATGTACTGCAGCCCAAGCCCCCTTATGGACAACACAGCAGCCCCCTTTATTTACTGCAGCCCCAGCCCCTTTATGGACAACACAACAGCACCCCTTTATGTGCTGGGGAAGAGCACCCCTGGATGACACAGCACCCCTTTATGTACTGCAGCCCCAGTCCCTTTATGGACAACACAGCAGCACTCATTTATGTACTGCAGCCCCCCTTTATGTACTGCAGCCCCAGACCCTTTATGGACAACACAGCAGCACCACTTTATGTACTGCAGCCCCCTTTATGTACTGCAGCCCCAGCCCTTGATTGACAGAACAACAGAGCAGCACTCCTTTAAGTACTGCAGCCCCCCTTTAAGTACTGCAGCTCCAGCCCCTTTATGGACAACACAGCTGCACCCCTTTATGTACTGCAGCCCCAGTCCCTTGATGGACAGAATAACATTGCAGCACTCCTTTATGTACTGCAGCCCCCCTTTAAGTACTGCAGCCCCCCTTTAAGTATTGCAGCCCCAGCCCCTTGATGGTACTGCAGCCCCAGCCCCTTGATTGACAGGACAACAGTGACAGCAGCACCAGCCCGACAACTCTGCACCATTGAGAAGTTGAGAACACGTGCACAGACAGAGCAGCACAGAGCACGTCTGTTCTGTACACTCTCCACACCCGCAGTGAAAATGGCGCAGATCACCGGGACCTTTATAGAAACCAAAACCCGTGAGAATCCAACAGCGGGATGATGACATTTTGCCTCGCTTTGGTTTCCGAGTTAGGCGGGAAAACCCAAGCCGGACTCGGATCCCCTATGTTTGGGTGAAAACCGGACCTGCTCATCTCTAATATATGAATTGAATATAGATTGAAGCACTGCTAAACCTGCATTTTTTTTCGAATGATTCTTAGTGGAACAGGTAGTTGAACTGTTTTATGTGGAAGCAGTTGCAACAAGTAAGAAGCGCTTGCTGGGAGTTATTTCAAAAAGCTTGACCTATTTTATCCCTGTTGTTAGAGAGACAACAGGCCTGATTCAGAGCCGGTCGCTATTTGCGGTCATTCATTCAAAAAAAGGGGTGGCTATTCAAATGAACCGTTCGTTCTTTGCGGTCTGTTGACGCCTCTATGTCTGATCGAGCGAACAAAACTTGCGGTTGTAATTTTGAAAAAGACGCCCCCAGGCCGCTCGCACCATACGTCATGTCCGCTATTTATTAGATTAATCGAGTACATCGAACAGCGTATGAACTGCTCGCTATTCTTGTGGCTGGTGCTTGCTACCACAAATTTGCGAGCAGTTCTGGCTATAAAATAACCCAGTGACGTGGTCAGTGACGCTGCTGTTTTAATTATGCACACCCATAAAACGCCCGTTTTGACCTTTAAGCACGCCTGCGTTCTGATTTCCACTCCCGTTTTCAAGCACCTTCCCCGGTTACCACCCACATATGCCTCCTCCTGTCACTCATATTAGCAGGCATTCGCTATTTAGCGAACAAACGATTTTCGGCCGCACTGACTGGTTCGCGCATGCTTATTACGATTGGTACGCATGCGCAGTTGGGCAAACATCGCTCGGAGCGGCTCTGAATCAGGCCCAATGGCCCTCATTCAGAGTCGATCGCTAGATACAAGCGGTCACTCTGAATGAAGGCGGCCGCTTGTGGTGTGAAGTGCAGCCTCCTGGTCGCTAGCTAAGCTGTGGGTTACCACCCACAGCTCTAGCGAGTGACCAGGTTGATGGTCGCAATGGTCAGGACCATCGCGACCATCAGGGCTTGCGCCGAGACCCTAAGGTTGGGTCTCGGCAAGCGCAAGCCCCAGGGAGCTTCCTGCTCTTATCGAGCAGGAAGCTTCCCACTGACATCATTGCTGATGTCAGTGGGGCCGCCCCCAAATGGCAAGCATTCCATCGGGAACGCCTCCATCTACGTGTGCATGCCCAGTGGGCAAACATCAACCCAGTTGCGAGCACTCAGCGCTTGCGTCCGGGTCTGAATAAGGCCCAATGTCTGTGGGAAGAGGTGCAAAACAGCTGTATCTTATCTTTGATTAAACCAATGTCCATTAGTTTAAAGAGTATTTTGTTGGAAATGGTGTGTGTGTCAATGTTGATACTGCAGTGTTATATTGGCACACACCAGCAGATGACAAACTATGAACAGCCAAGTTACTTAACCAGTGGTGTTGTTTTATTGAAAGATAACAGGTACAGTCATACTCACTGTTTAGTGTACACTGGTAAAGGAGTGAAGCTTCAGTGGAACGGGTCCCTATACAGATCACCAGCCAGTGACTGTATGCAGCAAGTGGTGCAGGCTTGCTGGAATAGCTTTGTGCAGGTGTTGACTGGGGTCTATCTGGAGCTAAGTGGAAGACATCTTTCTTCCACCACTGTGACATTCTCACACAGTACTACTGTAAGATGGCTGCAGTCACATGTACAGTCGCACATTAGGTTGAAGGACAGACCTTCCTTCAGACTCTGGGTTCTAGTGCCTAGCATTTATGCACAGTGGGGAGAAAGTGCAGGAGCGCACTGCTTTCTTCCCCCCTCACTACAAGCTTCTCCATGTTACACAAACATTTAATTTCAGCTTTTCTGTAGCAACCTGTAAAAAATGTAGAATTAAACACATGAAAAGGTATCAACATATCATGTGACTTCAACTTTGCCTTTTAGGAACCTTAACAACAGTCTGACAAATCACAAACTTGGGACTGCTGTCACTTTCACAATTCCTTGATGGTATTCACACTTGCAGTTTTTAAACCTTGAAAAGTCACATTTCCTGTCTTTTACTTCTATTCACAACAATCAGACTTTGATTTTGGTTTCTGGACATCTTGAGACTCACTGAATGCAAGGTTTGCAAATTCCTCATCAAATCTCCTAAATGGTTTGCCAAAATCTGATTTTGCAGTAGACTTTCTCTCTGGTTGAACTTACATGCTGCTAGTCCATTTCAGATATATCTTCAGCTGCTGGCATGTCCAGTGACACATACTTGCTCTGTATACTAACGTTCAACTTTTCTTCAATTTGTGTTGCTTCTTTAAAGATAACATCTATGGACTTAACAATCTTTCTGGTACTAGGATTCCACAATCTGTAACCTTTTTGATCACAGCAATAGCCATTCATGATGTACTTAACTTATTTTGAATCCTTCTCTTTTGGTATATGTGCATAGGCCATACTTCCAAAAGTTCTGAGATGTCTTACACTTGGTTTTCTCTTTAGCCACACTATATCCTTTAGAGAAACTGTAGGAGAACGGTTCTTGAAATAAAATGCTATTTTCTTAAGAATTATTCCACCTCTCTGTTGATATATTCTCCACTGTTATCAGATCTCACGGTCATGAGTCTGTAGTCTATCTGATTTTCTACAAGTTTCTTGTAATCTGCAATCTTTTTTTCCCACTTCAGATTTCTCTCTGATGAAATACATGTGTTATTCTTGTGAAGTCAACTATAAATGTCACAAAGTATCTGTATCCACTCACAAATTTTACTTCTAATGGACCAATCACATCTGAATGTACTATATCAAGTGGTTTTGTAGCTTTCTTTGATGATGTTGGATATGGCTGATGACTTTTTTTCGACACGTTGCAGCTCTAATCGGTTTCTCTGCGTTAGTCACCAACATTCCTGTGACCTGCTCTGTAGTTGCTGAACACTGTCATATACATGGTGACCAAATATTCTTCATAGCCAAGGTTACCAAATATTCTATCCCAGAGTTCTAATGACTGAGACTCAGTTGCCACCATTACATAACAGTGCTGTGTATCAAGGACATACAATTGCTGAAATTCTTGGCCTGTAGTTATGACAGTCCCTGTTCTGTGTCTCACAATGTAATTTCCTGTAGTGAATTGAACTCTGTGGTTTTTCCATTCCATTCTAGGACACTGATGATTATAAGATTTGTTCACATTTCTTCTTCATAAAGCACATCTTGGATGTCTGTGACTTTTGTTCTTGTCTCAATTTTTAAGCAAACTTTAATTGTCCCAACTTTAGTTGTCAGGAGTTAATTGCCAATTCCTTTGCTAGTGATAGGGTCAAATTTGGTTAACTTGGTGAACCATTCCTCGTTGCAGCTGATATGCCTTGTTGCGTTTGAATAAATATGCCAACAATCTTTTCCTATGGCTCCTTTGCAAACTTTATTACATTGCAAAGTGATCCCTAGTATGCCTGCACAGCCTCATTACAGGGCTTCAGTGTACCCTGTGTGCTGACACACCATCCCCCTGAGCACATGTCGTCATAAAGCTTTGCTCCAGGGAGTGTGCAAACAGGGACATCATGACCAGACCCCTGCAGCAGTAGCCGGAGAATCCTCATCAGCTGTACAGGCTGCAAGGTGCATGGCCAAAGCGCCTGAAGGACACCTTGGCCGGCACTGCAGCACCGATACTGGCTGCAGGGTGCCATTCCAGGTGCCCTGCTAGCCAGATGCAGGGGTTGAGGGGATGTGCCGGTGCCCCCCATTCGCTCCACCCTGTGTGATGTCGTTGGTCACACTTCCCTCCAACGACCTTGTGCCTGCACATTATTTCTTTCATTCCTACCATGCCCTGTACCACTGTGAGTGCTTTGAAAAGTTCATGAGACAGGGTGTAAAGCTGTGTTTTTAGCCATCCTGTCACACTCTGGACCTGATTCAGACCCACTCGCTAGGATGTGTTTGATCGTAGCCATTCGATTTTCACATTGTGCACATGCATCGCAGTGCGTGTGCATGAACCAGTGCGAGAGATTGGGAAGTGTATGCTCGCTGCGCATAGACTGCCCAGCAGAGTGAGTGACAGGGGAAGCTGTTTGTGGGTGGTAACAGGGCTGGCCATTAAAAACGGGGGAGTGGAGGTGCGAACGCAAATAAATGCCTAAGCATCTCAACGCCATTTCAGAGGCGTGCATAATTAAGAGAAAGCGTCATAGTACAGGTCACCTAGCTGGTTTTGACACTGAAGTGCTCACATTGCTTGCGGTAGAGTATGGTCTGCCTCAAGTGCTGCGATTGCATCCAATGGTACCCGATGTACTGATGGTTGCATACACTTCCTGGAGATGACTTGTGCAAGTGGGCGTCTTAAGACAGGCTGGTGGGCGTCTGCATATACACAAAGCGATCGTACGCCAAGGCATAGTGGGCGTGCTAATGCCTTGCCGTGTGATCGCCTGTCTTGCGGTGGGTTGGCCGGATTTGCATATGCTGGGTGCGAGCATATGCATCTAGCGAGCGGGTCTGAATGGAGCCCTCTGTGCCATTAGCCCTAATCTTACAGTCCTGGGTGATGTAGGATGTTAAAGAGCAACATATGTAGCAGATAACATTTTCTTTGAGGAAGGCCTTGCAGACTCTTAGTAAAGGCTCTGCATTTCAGGAGCGCATGGAGCTTCTGATGCAGAGGACACTGCTTACCAGTATTTTTGACCTTTGCTTCTTGGTGAAATGGGCTGATAGACCTACAGTATGATTGTAATCTGGAAAAAAACACAATAGTTTTCAGAACTGCGGCTGATATTTGTTGAGTTCCAAAAGCGTAATACCTGAGAGTGTAAGGACAAAACTAGGATTAATTCTGATCATATCTTGCTGATATACAGAGGCCACAGAGGCTGGTTGTAAGGCAATTTTTGCACTGTATGGTTAAATCCTCTGGACATGGTAAGGAATGTAATTTCAGACTAGACCACTTCAGATTTGACTATTTCATGTAGGCAATTGTTTGAGGGGCATGTCTCACCCTGAAGCTGCGAGCTTGTACACAAGGAATATCGCTCTGGTGTCTCAATTCCCACGGCCTTTTGCGGGACCATAGACTAACTCAGGACTAAAACACTTGATCTTTGAGCGATGCTATGTCTTTGTATGTATATGCTTCAACATTTTATGCAGGTGCTTGGATTTGCAAAGCTGCAGGTGGGCGTCTCAAATACATCTCCCGGCAGCTGCGATATTTGCATATTGTCGCATAGCAGCTGGACACTCAAACACAGCAGCAGTGTCATTAGTGTACAACTAACTATCAGGCCCATTGTACCTAAACAGAAGCAGTGCAAGCAAAACAAAACCTGTATAACCTCTGCTGCACATGCAGTTATAATACCTACAAAAGCAGAGGCAGCTGAACCCTGAGTTTTGGAGCCGTTGTTAGCAATGGGGAGGCGATGAAGGAAGGAAAAGCAAATGAGGGAAGAGGATGGCAATACCCAGAAAATGGGTGTTTCTGGAAATACTAGTTTGAAACATTGGTCCAAAAAGCTAGCTCTGCACGCTGGCTAGTGTAGAGCGCTGTACCTTATGTAAGTGTTTTGGTGGATGTATTATTGATGTGTGTGTATTAATGTTATCTGGGATTGTATATTAATGGTGTGTGTGTCAGTGTTATTTCAAAACTCTAAAGGGGGGTATCCACTAGACGATAAAGTTGAACGATTGAACGATAATGATAAAATTGTTCGATAATCGTTCGATAATCGTTCAAACATCGTTTGAACATCGTTTGCAAATCGTGCAGTAATTGTTTCTAACGATGTACGATGCGCGCTCCCGCTGGTCGTTTGATCGTCTCCTCCATCGACTGAACATGCTGGTCAATTTCACTTGATTGCTTACAAATCGATTACACATCGCTTACACATCGTTCACGTTGAACGATCAAACGATGAACCACTATCTGCCCACTATAGCTGAAAGCTCTCAATCACAGATTAAAACAACATAGTTTATCGTTAGATCTTTTGCAAATCTTTTGCATATTGTTCAGAGTGGAAGATCATATTTCAAGGGAAACTTCAAGGGAAAATCGTTAAGAGGTTGGACAGGGATAAAATCGTCTAGTGGATGCCCCCCATAACAATTTAGTGTTATCATTATTTTTGTAATTAGTAATACAAATATACCAGAATACATGAACATCCTTATTAACATACAGAAATGTCTGTCTAATGCAGTAACTAAAAAGCTTGGTTTAGTTTAGTACTCTGAGTTATGTTAAAAACATCACATTGGAGAGATGTGAAAATTGGGTTTGTATTGATGGTTTAATATACTTTGTTTAAAGACTAAATCAAATACTGACATCGGTATCAATTTCATAATTCATCCATTATATAGAAAAGATATTTGCAGCCTTCAATGTTTGAAATGAGACAAAAGATTGTAATAAACTGTCCTTTATACAGCCCCCATTGTTTGAACTCTTAGATCAAAGCTCTGTAGATATTGCCGCTTTTGTAACATTTTAATAGGTCACAGTGTGCATTACATGTCGCCCATTGCAGCACAACACTTCAAGGTTGGTTTTCATCGATTCCCATACAAATAACATATGATCTACAAACAACTGACAGGGCAACACAGGAAAAATGTTAAGACCTTTTGATGCTGCTAATTATCTGGGGTGTTATGTACATTTTGGGGTGAATGTCAGTCTTTGTAAAGATTATACATATTTTAGCTCACAGTAAAATGCATTCCAGCATTAATCCATGGCTCAGCCATTATAGTACAAGCAAATGTAATGCAAGTGTCCAGACATTCCCTCACTATTGTCTTGAACTTTGACCTAAAATAACAACTTTTCCATTCGAGCCCATTAAATCTCCACTTTGGATAAATAGTTACGGTCAATACAATTTTGAAAAATACCAGACAGGACAAGGACAAGTCTGTAATTATTATCATTGTTTGAAACAAAGGGGGCTATTTATTAAAGTGTGAGCTTTCAGAAGTGGAGATGTTGCCCATAGCAACCAATCAGATTCTAGCTATTATCTTCTAGAAGGTGCTACATAAATATTAAGTATAATCTGATTGGTTGCTATGGGCAACATCTCCATTTCTAAAAACCTGCACTTTAGTAACTATAACCACCAAGTGAGCATCTATATGTCCCAAATATATTGTTCTTTCTTATGTTTTCCTAATATTAAAGCTGAAAAAGCACCTAGATTAATATACATACTTGGCCTAAACTGTAATTTAAATCTATTTGTCCTGATTGTAATTTTTAATGACTGTATGCATTTGCAAAAATATAACTGAAAATACAATCTACACACACACACACACACACACACACACACATATATTTGAGTATATATATATATATATATATATAATACTTGCCGACAATTATATATCCTCCCCGAGAGTATTCCAGGGAGGAGAAGCAGCTGGGTGGCAATAGGGGGCTTGACATTAGGGGCTGCGCCATTAAGCCCGTCCCCTTGTGATAAATTGCCATTATTCGCACAAATTTAAATAGGGGCGGAGCAAAATTATGCGATTCTTGCAGAATTGCGTCAGTAAGTTCCACTCCTTACACGGAGACCTGCGATCGCTGCAGAAATTCTCCCCATTCTGCCCACTTCCCGGTGAAGGTTACCATCCACAGCTTTAGCGAGTGACCATCGCGACCATCGGGCTTGCGACGAGACCCTTGATTTAAGGTCTCATCTGCTGCAAGCCCCAGAGAGCTTTCGGCTCTACCAGAGCCGGAAGCTCTCCACTGAAACCACTCTTGATGTCAGTAGGGCTGCACCCAAACGGCAGGCGTTCACATGGGAACCCCTTCATTTGGCCAGCCATCCCCCGGCCCGCCTACCAAACGGGGCGTGCTGTCGATCACCATTGACAGCTGCCCCATTTGTAGCGATCCCCGGAGCGAGAGAATTTCTCTCGCGCTCCGGGGCTTGTGCATGTGCAGTGCGGCCACTGCGCATGCGCAGGGCACAACATCGACCCGCTTGCGAGCGCTCAAGCACTTGCAAGCGGGTCTGAATGAGACCCTTAGTCAGCACACATGCAGTCACACTTAGCACACACACACAGTCACTCTTAGTCAGCACACACACATACAGTCACACTTAGTCAGCACACATACAGTCACACTTAGCACGCACACAGTCACACTTAGTCAGCACACACACATAGTCACACTTAGCACACACACATACAATCACACTTAGTCAGCACACACACACATACAGTCACACTTAGTCAGCACACACATATTTTAAATAATAAAACAACACAAAGTTTATGCCACTGTGACACCCTTCACTTACCTGGTATGGGTATAGAAGACAGGAAGCAGGCACTCCTCATCTCTACCCTCTCTCCTCCATGGGTGTGATAAAACATTTATTTTATCATTCTTATTCAGCTCCTCTTTAGGCACTTCCCACTCCCCCGATAGGCCACACCCCCTTTTTCATTCTCCAGCTTCTTGGAATTGTGGTTAGGGAAACCTGGCTCCCCATTGGTCAACAGCGGCCATCTTTTTGAAGCCTCATATGGGGGCAGCCATTTTGTGTTAGCCCCTGTTACTTGAATTGTCTCTCTCTCTCTCTGGGCAGCAGCACGGGAGCTATAGCATCGCATCCTCTGCCTGCCTGCCAGTGCCTGCCGTCCCTGACACACTAGAATTGCAACGGCCTGGGGGGCAGATGGCACCCTGCCCCCTGGCCGAGCGCGCCAATGGTGCGGGGGGTTACCTGAAAAATCGGGAGCCTCCCACAACTTCTGTGAGAGTAGGCATGTATGATATACACAGGGGCGCCAAGAGGGGGGGGAGCGGGTACAGATTACCGGGGCCCAGGCTTCCTGAGGGGCCCGGTGGGGGCCCGGGTCTGGTGCTGCTCTCTCTCCCTCACAGCAGCCCAGCACACAGCTTGTGCTGAGCTGCAGTGGAGACTGCTCGTGGCTGCTGAGCAGCAGTCACAGCAGTCTCCTATGCCTGTGGGGGGGAACGATCACACGGATCGCGCCCCCCCTGGCTTTGAGCAGGGCTGAGGGGGCCCAGAGCACCCCCCTCCCCAGCGCGCATTTTTTTTTCGGGAAGGGTGTGTGGCCACACCTCCCGCAATTAGGCCACACACCCCTGTTACCCGGGCCCACCGCGGCTCTCAGCAGGCCTGGATATACATATATTGGAGAGACGGAAGGCACTCAGAGGGCTTGTATATGTAAAAAACAGCACACAAACACAGGTAGGTAAAACAGCACCTAACTGTGACTGTGTGCTGTTTTATACATATATAATCCCTCTGTGTCTCATCTGTTTCTTCATTGCTGTGTATTACCTTTGGGAGGGCACCTAGGCATCTATAACTTTTGAGTTGGCATGAGTGCCGGACTTCTCTGTTATTTGTATAGAACTATATATATATATATATATATATATATTCCATAGACAAAAAAACCTTATGGTTTCATATGTCCCATTAAGGCTTCTTAGACATGATCTGAATTTTCTCAATACCTACCGTATTTCTGCCACTCAAACTAAAAAAAACAAAGAAATTCTGATATTTAAGGCTGACGTCTTAATGACATGTTCCTTGCACAATACAGATGTGGTATGCCATCATACCCTGTGGTTAACTACAGATTCAACACTCTCACAGAGTGAGATGGCTGGAGCTGTTAATTCAATGGTGGAGCTGTTAATGGTGGAGCTGTCAATTCACAGAATTGTGTGCTCATTGGAATACACACATGCAGTCTATGCAACTGAGGTCTGAGCAGTTATGTGGCACACACATCCCACTCTGTGCCCACAATCTTCCCATTTGGTCACCACAACAATCCCACAGCTCCCTATTTGCTAAAACTATTAGGAGTATATTTACTAAAGAGAGAGTTTTTAGAAGTGGAGATGTTGCCCATAGCAACCAATCAGATTCTACTTAACATTTAACTAGCATCTTCTAGAAGATAATAGCGAGAATCTGATTGGCTGCTATGGGCAACATCTCCACATCTAAAAACTCTCACTTTAGTAAATATACCCCTTATTCTGTGTCTATGCATGTACTGTACACTTTCTTTCCCTATACGCCTCCATGCTGCTCTATCTTCCCCAATTCCTATTGCTGTGTGGTCTCCCAACTGTGCTAGTCTCTACTCCCTCATCCACACCAATCTGTCTTTCCCCATTTGCGCGGCCTTGTCTATCTGCCTCCGTGCCAATCTGTTTCCTTCCATCTGCACCATTGCCTTCCCCCCAGCCACACTGTTCTGTCTTCCCCTCATCTTTGCCACTCTTTCTTCATCCTTCTGCACCACTTTGTCCCTCTCCCATCCACACCACTCTGTCTTCCTCCCCATCCACACCAATTTGTTTTCCCCAATCCCTACTGTTGTGTGTTCTCCCATTTGTGCTAGTCTGTATTCTCTCATCTGCTTAAATTTGTCTGTACCCATCTGCGCTGCTCTGTCTTCATGGGTCCATGCCACTCTGTACCACTCCGTACATGTCGCTCTGTCCCCCCAAACTGTGCCACTGTGTGTCCCTCCCATCCATGCTGCTGTCTTCAGCCCATCTGCAGCATTGTTTTCCACCCATCTACATAACCTTGCCCCCCCATCCGCACCACTGTTTTCCACCCTTCTGAATCACTTTGGTTCCCCCCACCTCTACTGCTTAATCTTCCCCTTCTCCATGCCTTTCTGTCTCCCCCATCTACTCTGCTCTGTCTCCTCTACCCATCCATACCACTCTTATCCCATCTATGTAGCTCTTCTGCTCAGACCTCAGTTGCCTAAACTAAACTACATGTGTGTATTCACACAATTATGTGAATTAGCAGCTCCACCATTTTGTGATTGACAGCAATCTCACTATGTGAGAGTGCTGAATATGTAGTTAATCACAGGGTGTTATGGCACACCATATCTGTATTGTGCAAGGAACACTTCCATTAAGACGTTAGCCTTAATGATTGGAATTTCATTGTTTTTTTAATTTTAAGTGGCAGAAATTTGGTAGGTTTTGTGAAAATTCAGATCATGTCTAAGAAGCCTTAATGGGACATGTGAAACCGTAAGGTTTTTTGTCTATGGAATTTCATTGCTTTTTTTAAAATGTATTAACTGTCAGGGTTTGGAGAAGCAAACCCGGCCACCTGCAGGGGAGAAGGGCAAAAAAATGGTACACTAGCGCAGGTGGAGGAGGGGCCAGCACAGAGGAAGTGGTTTGGGAGTGTAAAGTGAGAGATGGCTGCAGGGGCTGACTGCAGGCATGCGGGGCAGCGGTTGCAGCGGGGGTGTGGGGGAAGTGGCAGCAGCAAGGCAATGCACAGGGGCATCAGTGGGCGACAGCAGGCTCACTGGCACTGGGCATGCATCTGAGAAAATAAAATCAATAAGACACAGATGCATGGACATATCAGTGAGATCCATCTATGCAGTTGTTAAACATTGAATATATGTAAAATTATAAAAGGACGTGCCCTCCCCCCACCCAAAGCACAACCAGCCCGAGCTTTTCACTGCCGGTCCTGGTTGTGAAAATACAGGGGACAGAAAGCATACGGGGCCTAGGGTTATAGCCTGGAGCTATCCCCTGCACCCCTGGGCCGTGGGCGCCGGGTTGATTGTGTAAGTGTGGTGTTATATTTTTTTTTCAGGTAAAAAACAGGTCACAGCAAGCCTCCCCTACATGTTGGTACTTGGAGAACCACAAGTAGCAGCATGTGCGGTATTAGGGCCCACTGGCACCTGTAAATAAAATATTAAAATAAACACAATAAACTTTAATATTGTAATATTTTATTTTACTGCGTCTTTGCCTGAGGGCGGCAGCCTTTAAGCTCTTTTGCATGGCTGCCACCACCCCAGGGCTTCGGCATTTTTGCCTGGCAGTTGACAATCTGCTATGGCTTCGGCGTCTTCGGCTGGCAGGCAACAACCTGCCAGGGCTTCGGCGTCTTCACCTGGGGACGGCGACTTTTAAGCTTTTTTGCATATATATATATATATATATATAGGAACAGCAGAGAAGGATGACACTTTGATATTGTAACAGTTTATTTTACTGCATCTTCACCTGGGGACAGCGGCCTCTAAGCTCTTTTACATGGCTGCCGCCACCCCAGGGCTTCAGCGTCTTTGCCTGGTGGGCGCCAATCCACCAGGGCTTCGGCATCTTCACCTGGGGGATGGCAGCCTTTAAGCTCCTTTGCATGGCCGCCACCACCCCAGGGCTTCAGTGCCATTGCCTGGTGGTTGGAGAAACGAATGCGTGTCTGTCCATTTAAATGTCATTTCCTGGGCTTGCATAAATTAGCTACTGTGATTGCATACGCAGCTTGAAGGCCCTCTGCATTTGAGGAGACTTGCAGCATCTGCAGCTGGTCACAAACCTGCTGTAAATGCTGCATGAGCGGCCAATATGCGCCGATGGTACCGATGTTTAAACAGAAGAGTGAGTTTGAGAAAGCAGCAGTGGGCGTCTTTATGCCAGCTGAGCTTTGGCAAGCATTTGCATATTTTAGCAGCTGCATTCCATATGGATTTGCAGCTGTGATTGCAATTGCAATCTGTACTAAGGGCCTGATTCAGAGCCGGACGCTCTTTCAGAGCGCTTGCTCTGAATCAGTTCCCACCTATTGTAATTTTAGAGTGGCCTCCTGGCCGCTCGCCTAGCTGTGGGTGACCACCCACAGCTAGTGCGAGCGGCCAGGATGATGGTTCGCAATGGTCAAGTCCATCGCAACCATCAGGCTTGCGACGAGACCCTTGTGGTAGGGTCTCGTTGCCGCAAGCCCTGGAGTGCTTTCGCCTCTATCAGAGCCGAAGGCACTCCCACTGATATCACTTGTGATGTCAGTGGGGCCGGCCCCAGATGGTAGGCGTTCCCATGGGAGCGCCTCTGCCTTGGCAGCCACGCCCACCAAAGGGGGCGTGCTGTCACTCACCATCGACAACACGCCCCCTTTGGTACGAGACCGGGAACGATGGCTTGCCCGTTGCTAGCTCTGTCGTGTGCATGCACACTGGGCCAACATCGACCCGCTTGCGAGTGCTCAGCGCTCACGAGCGGGTCTGAATCAGGCCCTGAGGCCCTGAATCAGGCCCTGAGGCCCTGATTCAGACCCGGTCGCTCTGACAGAGTGCTCGTTCTGAATTAGGGCCGGGCTTTTTGTTTTTAGAACGGCCTCCTGGCCGCTCACATAGCTGTGAGTGACCACCCACAGCTACAGCGAGTGGCCATGATGATGGTCACGATGGTCAAGACCATCGTGACCATCAGGCTTGCGACGAGACCCTTGTGGGTGGGTTTCATGGCCACAAGCCCCAGAGAGCTTTCGGCTCTAATAGAGCTGGAAGCTCTCCACTGACATCACTTGTGATATCAGTGGGGCCGCCCCCAAACAACAGGCATGGGATCGCCTCCATCTGGGCAGCCACCCCCCGGCCCACCCACCAAAGGGGCGAGCTGTCACTCAACATTGACAGCTCGCCCCCTTTGGTGCAAGACCAGGAGTGACGGAGTGCCCATCACTAGCCGGGTCTCGCGCATGCACACGATGGAGCTGGCTCCGCTGTGTGCATGCGCTCTGGGCCACCATCGTCCCGGTTGCGAGCGCTCAGCGCTCGCGACCGGGTCTGAATCAGGCCCTGAATCAGGTCCAGAGTTGATATACTGTAGCAACTGAGACACACGTTCTCAGAAATGTATTGGAGATGTATTGGGTTTTCCTAGGTGGTGACTGAGAGTTGGCAATTCAGACACACAGAGATACACTCTCTGGTGTGTGTGTTATGGGAATGATGCAGGCGTGTTGCCCAGCATCTTTTTTGCTAAAAGTGTTTGTCTTATTCACACAAATATAGCAACTCAGAGCAGCTCAGTCACATCTCAAGCATCTCGCGCCATATGGAATATTGAGGCTATGGGGTAACTTTACTAAGAATCAAGTCTGATCAAGTTTTTGTTTTTCAACTCCATTAGCATCGCTGAAACTTGGGTGATTTGAGGCTTCTGAAATGCACAAATTTACAAAGAAGTGAGTTTAGCTGAGAGTCAGTTGGCAGATGGTGTAGCAGATCAAGATATCTCCCCATAGTAGTTTTGAAGGCGATTGTCACAATCCTGGCTAGTTTTTACCTTTTGTGACTTACCTCTGCCAGCTGCTCCATGGATCTGTGTTTGTAATTCTCCTGTGACATCTGCTCTGGCTGAATCATGCTGGCTGTAACATCTCTGTGTGTGCAGACTGCTCTCCCCCCACACTGATTAAACACCTGGACCCTGCTCTGTCTGTGAGCATTGCTAGTCTTAATTGGAATCACAGGTGTGGTCCTGTTTCTCAAGGGCTGCAGAGATGAATACTCCCTCTGCATGCTGTGCCTTGCTCCACTCTGAATGCCACTGCCAGACCACCTGTCTGTATCCACCAATCGCTGCCAGACTCTAGGTATATAGATCCTCCTCTAATAGCACTCAGTGCTTGAACATCGTGTTACATTCCGTGGTGTACTGCTTGTGCTATAGCTGTTCCTCTGTGTGCCAGTATGTCCCAGGCTCCTGCTGGTTCCTAGACCAGTGCTATCCGTAAGCCTGCTGCATTCAGCTATCCACGCTACCAGACTCTCACCTACGGCTCCCAGGCCGCTCCACATAGCTTCCACGCTACCAGCTTCTCCACACGGCTCCTAGGCCGCACCAAGTAGCTTCCACGCTACCATCTCTCACCCACGGTTCCCAGGCCGCACCAAGTAGCTTTCACGCTACCATCTCTCACCCACGGCTCCCAGGCCGCACCAAGTAGCTTCCACACTACCAGCGTCTACCCACGGCTATCCAGCCGCTCCCCAAAGCCATCCAGCTACCAACGTCTACCCATGGCTATCCAGCCGCTCCATGTAGCCACTCAGCTACCAGCGTCTGCCCACGGCTATCCAGCCACTCCACGTAGCCACTCAGCTACCAGCGTCTGCCCATGGCTATCCAGCCGCTCCACGTAGCCACTCAGCTACCAGCGTCTACCCACGGCTATCCAGTCGCTCCACGTAGCCACCCAGCTACCAGCGTCTACCCACGGCTATCCAGTCGCTCCATGTAGCCACTCAGCTACCAGCGTCTGCCCATGGCTATCCAGCCACTCCACGTAGCCACCCAGCTACCAGCGTCTGCCCATGGCTATCCAGCCGCTCCACGTAGCCACCCAGCTACCAGCATCTACCCACGGCTATCCAGCCGCTCCACGTAGCCACCCAGCTACCAGCATCTACCCACGGCTATCCAGCCGCTTCACGTAGCTACCCAGCTACCAGCATCTACCTACGGCTATTCAGCCACTCCATGTAGCCACCCAGCTACCAGCGTCTACCCACAGCTAACCGGCCGCTCCACGTAGCCATCCAGATACCAGTCTTCCTGCCGGTCCCAGTCCGGTTCCTCCTAGCCCACTCACCTCACGGCTCGTTAGCTGCACCAAGTAGCTTCCGTGCTACCATCCATCTGCAGGCTCATCTACTGGTACCCCGACCAGCTCAGTCAGCCTACCTGCTGGTCCCAGTCCGGTCCCTCCAAGTTCCTTCTGGTCTCATTCCAACGTCTACAGTTTCCAGTTCCAGTCACTCATCACCAAAGGCAGTTGTCACTGCTACCCACTTCTTATAATAAAGAGCTATTCATGTTAACCATGGTTCCAGTCCAGCCGGCCTCCAGTGATTCCTGCTCATCACCTGATATAGGTAACTCGCTAGCACCAACTGTGACAGCGATTACTCACCCAAGATTGCAGTGTTTTCTCTCTGCAAAACACTCCCGAGCAGGCAGCCTGCACATATCAGTGAGATATGTGAAGGCTGCTTGTGTGTTGTAGCTTTATAAATGGGTTAAATGTCCAAAAAAAATTAGTTAGGGTCTCCCCCCAAAAGTATAACCAGCCCCAGGCTGCTTAGCCAGTCCTTGTTCCAAAAATTACCGGGAATAAAAATGTGTAGGGTTTCACCATAATTTAGGAACCAGCACCTGGCTGCAGTGCCAGTCCTGGTTTTAAATATAGGTGGAAAAAATGCATAGCATTCCCCCTATATTTAAAACCAGCACTGGACCCAAACCTACTGGGGTGTAATTCCACAGCCGGGAGAGACCGGGGTGTAATTCCACATCTGGAAAACCCTATTTCCGGATCTCCATGGCCAAAGCATTCACACCCCACATTGGTCAGCCCAAGCCAAGGATATCAAGGGAGGTGAGGACCCCCCCAAGAAGGGGTCCCCCCTCTCCCGAAACCCCAGGCTTGGGCTGAAACCTGTAGCTCTTCCCCACACCCCTGGGATGTGGGTACGTGGCTAATAATGTGGTGAATAGTTGAAAATTATTGTATTTTACAATGGTACTACAGGGGCCAACATTCCTGCCCTTATGCACTTGTGGAAATACTAGTCCCAGCAGGCGGCGGGCACCTGTACCCTCACTGTAAAATAATAAGTTAAAAAACACAGTACACACACCATCTAAAGTAAAACTTTATTACAAACCTACCTACCTCACTGACACATACATACCTGCTGCCAGATGTTCACATCCACTTGTCCCCATAGAACCCATTTGGAGTACCTGAAAAAAAGATGTGATACTCACCTCCATCCTCACGCTGCTCTCCGTTGCATCCAGGGATCTTGGAAAACAACAAACCAGCACCTGATCCACATACTTACATTAGCGGTGTATGTGTGTGACCACCGCTATCTGGCTCCTGACTGATCAGTGTGAACTGTCAGGAGCCACCAGCCAATCAGCGTCTGTTACCTACAGAGTGGCCGCTGATTAGCTCCAGCTCTTTAATCACTGACCAGCCCACAGGGGAACTGTCAGGAGTTCCCACGGGAACTGTAATAAAGTTTTACTTTAGACGGTGTGTGTTTTTTTAACTATTTTATAGTCGAGGTATGGGTGCAGGCTGCTTGCTGGCACTTGTAGTTCCACAAGTGCAAAAGGGCAGACATGCTGGCACCTGTGGTACCACTGGAAAATACAATAGTTTTCAACTATTTACCATATTATTACCCCCGTACCCACAGCCCAGGGGTTCGGGGAAGAGCCTTGGGCTTCAGCCCAAACCTGAGGTTTTGGGAGAGGGGGGACCCCTTCTTGGGGGGTCCCCACCTCCCCTGAGATCCCAGGCTTGGGCTGACCAGCTTGGGGTGCAAATGCTTTGGTCATGGAGACCCAGAGATAGGGTATCCTGGCCGTGACATTACACCCTGGTCGATTTGTGTCCAGTGCTGGTTTTAAACAAAGGGGGACTCGTACACATTTTTTCCCCCTATATTTAAAATCAGGACTGACCCTGCAGCCAGGTGCTGGTTCCTAAATTATGGTGGAACCCTACACGTTTTGTTCCCAGTCATTTTTGGAACCAAGGCTGGCTGTGCAGTCCAGGGCTGGTTATGCTTTTGGGGAGGACCCTACATCATTTTTTTTTTAACAAATTATCCCTTCATTTACAATATACATGCAGAAACATACATGGATCACACTGCTCACAGGCAGCTCACAGGCATGTGAATTGATTTCACATAGTTTTACAGGAGTATTCTCCTTTCTCAGGAGGGTTTAGAGACTCTCATCTTGATAAATCCCCAAAACCTATCTTCATTAGTGAAAAGTTACTTGAGTTTAGCCGATGGTGAAGTGCAAAGAGTTTGCTAACTATCCAGTATTTTCTCGTAGCAAAGGAGATTTCTCTCATGAGTTTTACATTAGTAAATTTACAAGGGGATAAAAATGCCCAAACTCTCCAGAGATTGCTAACTCGACCAAACTCGAATCTTAGTACATTTACCTCTAGGTGTATGAGGACACATCTGTAGATTCCAGTAGCGATCCTCATGTGATGCGTATGATGTCAAATCAGTGAAAACACAGATGCATGTTAACCAGTGGTTGACTGCATATATTTATGGAAGAGAGTGTACTGGTGCAAGCAGCAACATTGTTATATTTGTTGAATCCCCAAATGTATCATTAATTAAAGTGTTTGAAGTTAACAAAATTTAACTTGTATCTGGGGCTAGAGCTATTGGTCCAAAAAAGACTGACACCACATCTCAGCAAAAGTCACCTGCTGGATGTCAATGTAATTATTTTCTTTAGTTTCTGAGGTTCTTTTTGTTAGTAGTAGGCAGTTGCCAGCAGTACCTTCCTATTGTTGCTGTATCCCAATACCCAACAACATTAATTAAGGGTTGGGTATGAAATCTCGGCTGTCGGGATGCCGATGGTCAGAATACCAATAGCAGCATCCCGACAGCCAGAATCCCAACACCTGTAAGGAAGAACGTTGAGTTTTATTCTAACCCCTACCCTAACCCTAACCTTCCCTCCCCTGTGCCTAAACCTAACTTCCCTCCCTAGTGCCTAAGCCTAACCTCCCCCTCCCCGCACCCTAAACCTAACCTTCCCCCTAGTGCCTAAACATAACCTCCCCCTACCTGCATCTTAAACCTAACCTTCCCCCTAGTGTCTAAACATAACCTCCCCCTACCTGCACCGTAAACCTAACACTAACCCTCTCCCTAGTGCAGTGGTGGTGAACCCTGGCACTCCAGCTGCTGTGGAACTAGATATCCCAGCATGCACTGCCAGAGTTTTGCTATTAGGCAATGCTAAAACTGTGGCAGTGCATGCTTGGATATGTAGTCCCACAGCAGCTGGAGTGCCAGGGTTCGCCACCACTGACCTAGTGCCTAACCCTCAACCCCGTACCCTAACCTCCCCCTAACACCCCGATACTTACCTTTGGTATGCTAGCTATCGGGATACTGGTGCCTGGATCCAGACCTGTTGGGATTTTGGCGCCAGTATTCAGGCCGTTGGCAACCCATGTAAATTCCCAAAAAGGTCGGGATCCCAGCACCTATATACCTAAATTAAAGTGTCTACAGTTAACAAGCTTATAGTTGTATCTGCAGATGGAGCTGCTGGCCATCAGCAAGGTATGCTATCAAGGCGTCCCAGTACCAGCCTCGTTGCACCTCCCCAATGCTCTTCAGTAATTTCCTACAATTAGTAGTAATTAGAATTAGGACACTTTAAATCCTTTAAAGTATACCCATTGGTGGTCATTATTTGTCTGACTATCCCTCTGAGCACTCCAGGTTTCACACAGTTCCACTTTCAAGCTATCCTTCCATATCCCACATGACCCTAGTAGAGTATAAAAAAGTACTATGACTGGGATGCTCCTGATGCATAGACTGATCCATGATTTTCGAAAATACTAAAATAATTTTAATAAGATGATTAAAACATGATTGAAAATAAAATTACTTAATGTTGGGAAGGGTAGGTGATTCCTACAAACAAAACTGTCAACAAAATAACTTTGTTTGCTTTATATAATCGGGCCATTAAATGGTTTTGGGGTAAATGTACTAAACCTTGGCTCGAGATAAAGTACCAACCAAACAGCTCATAACGGTCACTTTACAGGCTGTGTTTGAATGACAGTTAGGAGCTGGTATTTTATATATCTCTACTTTATCTCTCTCCAATGGGTATATTTACTAAAGTGGAGATGTTGCCCATAGCAACCAATCAGATTCGAGCTATCATTTTCTAGAAGGTGCTAGATAAATGATAAGCAGAATCTGATTGGTTGCTATGGGCAACATCTCCACTTCTAAAAACCTCCACTTTAGTAAATATACCCCTTGGTGTATGAAAATGTCTATTAGCAGCTAATCCTGAGCACCTCCAGTTAAAGTTCCCTGCTTGTACAAAATGAATATGAGACAGGTGTTATGTGAACTCTAGCCTGAAGCTAAGCCCAGCTGGGTATTGTTGAGGATTTCTGATTGGGAAGGCCAGCAATCAGTGGACTGTTGAGTATTGAGGGCAGGCCAGTGGTGTTCATGATTGCTGGTACTGACAATTATCTGATCCAGCAGCTATGAGCAGCACCTTTTACTGTCCTATTTAAAGCTGCTCTTCAATTCCATCTGAGCTAGATCATCGTGTCAGATTATTGTGCTGCAGCTAATATACTTTTGGTTGCCCTTTCATCCTACTGGATTGTGTGCTTTGGGCTCCCGGTCTCCCTGTGTAACCAGTGTACAACTCTTCCAGAGGCTAGCACCCTGACGAAAATGCATGAATAGAGCATTGAAATGTTGGAAAATCTTTGATTGTGTGTTTCATTCCTGAGGGCCACCGGTATGGAATTTGTTCCTGCATGTCATCAGTGACAACACCTGTCAGACCCGCAAGCACATCTGATGGGCGATATCGTCAGCGTGGTCCATGCTGCTGAATGAGGCATGGCCCCCATGTTGTGCAGTCGCTTCCAGCATTGGGAAGTATGTACACACTTGCTGATGCCGTAATCCCACCGGGACTCTTTGTTAACGAGGTCGGTACACACTAGACATTTTCTAGTGTGTACCGGCCTTTAGAGACATCCTTGTATTTAAAGCAGGTGGTGGCTTATAAGTTTATAACAGATGCCACCTGCACACTTTCACCAGAGGGACTTGGTAGTGGTTAGTGGTGGTGGTGGGGGATGGGGGTGCAGTGTAATAAAGATTTGACTAGGGTGCTGAGATTTTTTGCACTGGCCCTGTCTAGAGTGAATACATACAGGCTATTAGTTGTATAACAGGCTGTGGAAGAAAAAAAACAATCAAATGGTAAAATTTTGATAATTATAGTCACCTTCTTGATTTGATTTTTTTTTTGTGAGCCTGTCTTCTTTCAAAATGTCCCAATTTAATAAATTCTGAAATAAATTTGACTATATATAATAAAAATAAAAAAAATTGATTGAAGTCAATATTTTTTAAATGTTATATGTGGCGTCCATATATTAAATTGATTTCTATAACATGGAAATAGAAGTAGAGATTGTTAAATCATACCTCTTTAGCCCAATTTTTTAAATCAATTACAATATTTTTGTGTATTTTAATTAAAAGATTATAATTGAATAATGTAATAGTTTTCAAGGAGACCTGGAATGCAGTGTTTACAGGCCTCTGTTGGTGACAGTGGTTATGGTGAGGAAGAGATGTATCATACAGCAACCTGCAGCCCAATATAATTGTATTACAATTTAAATATTAACAAATAAATTAAATATGACAAAAACTTGATTTAAAATATTACAAATTAATAATCAAGGCAGTGGTATTTCATTAGTTAAATTTAGTATTAGATCCTTACATCTGTGGACAAGGTCTGGGAGTCTGCTGTGATGCAATCTATCAGTTGTCCCAATCCCGGCCTCATGGTGCCTCCCGACCACATTTCCCAGTAATTGCAATTAGGACACTTTAAATCCTTTAAAGAGTACCCATTGGTGGTCAAGGCTGGTGCCGCCAGGAACCTTTTTTTCTTTGGCTGTAACTATTCCTTTTCTGGGGCTGGTATTGATATGAAAGTCCAAATATTCTCTGTGAAATATAGCTAATAAATAAAATTTTAATAAATAAAAAAAATATTCCTTTACAAAAAAAGAAGAGTAAAATATTGTAATAACATGAATTAAACAGTTTCTTTTGTCAAATATGAGAGAGCTTGTTACTTGATTTCATCTGTGTCAGAATCAGCCCCAAAGTGTGCAATTATACCTTGTTCATACTTGATGATATGGCAGGTCATATTTTTTGTTGCAGATGGTGCAATTTTCTACAGTCTTTGGAGTGCACAGACCTTTCTTATCTAAGGATATTCTGAATAACCAATTTGTGTGGGCAAAACAATTGTCCATTTGGATTGAATGCACAAGTTTTGGCCCCTATCATCTGATTTGATAAATTCAAAATAGAGTTTTAGTGGGGTGATCCATCTGAATTTAATTACACCAGTAAAGTATGTGTCTTTGTGAATCCAGCAATACATAAAGTAGACTGTCTGTGAGTGAGTTGGTGTTGTGAGCTAACATTACTCTGCTTACAGGATGATGATGATGATGATGATGATGATGATGATGATGATGGTGATGAAGATGATGCTACTACTAGAGGCACTGCTGCTCAGGGAGATACACCTACCCAGTGGGCTGTCAAGGTTATTTAGTCATTTGTTTGACCAGTACTGCTTGTCCACATATCTGAACTTAAGTGGATAGAGGGTGTAATGTTCTTTTCAAGGGAAGTAATGACTTTGACCTACATGTAGAGTTGTGTGATTTCTGTTCAAGAGAAATGGAATCAAAATGGAATTTGGTTGGATAGACACATGTCCTCTACTAATGGGCTGAAACCTGTTGTGTTTATTGCAGATATTGGATGCAGATCGATTGCCAACATGGCTGTAATGGCTTTTGTGATCCTCTATGCAACTGGAAGCTTCCCCTTTCAAATGAATGTTTAACAGACAATTTATTAAAAAGGCTTACTGTAGTTCCTCACCTGAGATTAAAATCTACCCCATCAGTAATGCCTTAGTGCCCAAAGATTCTTCTTGGGAATTATGGATTGTATTACAGGAGTCAGATTGCATTTGATTCAATGATACAGGATTTACTTAATACTGTTCCTGAGGAGTCCATTGAAGAGGATGTTGATGGTAAAGATTGCATGAGGATTTTGCTGTTGGTAGCTGTTACTGGTGTTGCCATATACTGTAGATATTTATTTATAATTTAGGAATATTAGGATAAAAGGAAAATTGTTTAAATTAAAAATACAATTTATGATTGAATGCAATTTTCACCATAGTGAATAGTATATATATTTTGTAAGAAGAAGTTCAGTAGATGTGTTACAGTTTATATGAGTATGTATACATGTATCAAATAGGGAATTACTTAAATAATCAAGTTCATATTTCTGATGTACATCAAATATATTATTGTTGTAAGGGGAGTTTGAACAGGTTTTCCTGCTTAAGCCATAAAGTAATGCTAATGAAATGGGCACTGGTATGCAATGGTGTGTAGGTAATGCATACAGTTAAGATCAGAATCAAAGTATTGTACCTTTGGTAATTATACTGGACAATGGACATGTCAGTTTTATAAGTCAAAGACAATGATAACATAAGATCAATGAAACTACTACCAACACAATTGTTGATGCTAACACCCCAGGCAAACATATATTTACAGAAATATTAATGGATATATTGGCGCATCAAACATAATCAAAGGAAAAGCTGTGATGAATAAAGAAATTCCACATTTTATGACACCATGCCTACTTGGGCAACTTGGTTTAGCAAACATGATTTATGACACTTTGGAATCTGGCAACCCTATAATTATCTATTACAATGGAAACAATGGGAATATACTAGTTTGAATTGGTGAGATTTGGGATATAGGGCAGAGCTAGAAGTGGAGAGTACAGGGTACAGAAGGTCAGAAACATGGATCCTATACCATCATCAAGAAGGTAGCTATAAATATTATCCTCATATATTTTTGCAAGTGTATACTACGTGTATTAATTGTTTGTGTTTTGTTATGTATATTTTAAAGCAATAAATAAAAAAAGTGTACCTTAGCGCCCTTATTTACTCGCGTGGCTCATTGTTCTCTGGACCCCTGGTGGAAACAGTGCCGGTGGTGTTATCCCTTAAGGTGGACCTGGATATCTGGAACCAGGACCACGATATCCCTTGATTCACCTGCTGGGGAGTAGCACCCGTATGAAGCCTGTCACTGTATTTGATCAGTGGAGATCTGCTACATGCTATTTTTTATCCTGTAAGTGTAATCTGTGATTAAATTTGTTCAATTTTAAGAGAATCTGCACTGTCTGTCTCCTATTTTTATGTGTATATAATTAGGAATGGAGGGAGTATCTTGGAGGAAATCTGGAGTGTTCTCTGTGTGAATATAGAGGCCATATGGAAATCTATGATTAATCTCCCAGACTGAAAAAAGGATCCTCTATGGTCTAATGTTCTAGGGTGATTATTTGTTTTCATTATTAGATGTGATACACACCCTGGTGACTATTTATGTTATCATGTTACTTTGGGAGCGCTATTTACTAGTACACTGTTTTGATTTATTGCTTTATTTGTTCTAAGTATTATTTGGGTGTATACTTTCCTGTATTGGTTTTCAGCTGCACTCTAGTTTCATTGCACATCCTTCAAAGACACCTTGTTTGTTACTATGTATATTTTAAGGAAGCATAATTATAATTAGTCTATATATCATTCTGTGTATAACTTTTCTGTATAATTTTATTAGCCTGTAAATAAATATTAGATAATCAGAGCTTGAACTCCAAATCTGAACTCTCTTTAGAATTATAGTTTCATAATTCATATGTATGAGAACTGCATATATGTATCAGCCACCTAGTATGTGAGCCTGTTAGAATATATTTGCAGATATTAAAAGGGCACAGTCGTGCCCTTATATTAAGGCTGAGAAAAAAATAGAAATCTCCATAGAGAATTCTAAAGGGGGGGCAGGGTGTTTAAGGGGCTACACCTCAAAAGCTATTGGAGGTACCTGGCTGAAATTTGGCAGGGACGGGTAGAACTGTCGCTCAGTGTTGGGTGCTAAATTTCAGTGCAAAAATGAGGATTTGGGAGTAATCTAAATCTCCAACTGTCACTTTTTTCTGACATTCTCAATTAGGACCACTTTTCTGCTGTTGTCTACGGGGGATTTTTGGGAAGGCATAACTTAGGGTAGGGGCAAATTCAGATTTTGGGTTTGTTTTATTAGGTAGCTATTGCTCCAGAATAGGGCGTTTTGTGGTTTAGGTAATTGAGAAAGTTACAGTTTTTAAACTACTACCTCACAAATCTGCCATTATAGAGATAGGAAGTTTCAATTCCTTGTGCAGCCACAGTAGGAGCCTTCAGCAGGTGTATTCACTGTGGCTTCACTTGGATGCAAGATGGCTGCCTTTTGCAGGTGCTAGCAGGGGCCAGGTCCAGGGGGAAGGAAGCCAGCGTTTGCTGCGGCCAGGATGCTGGGGAGAGGGGGTAGGGGTTAGCAGGCATTAGCTGCGGCCGGGGATGGTAGCGGGTGTTAGTGGCATTGGGAGGGGGGGTGATGCCACAGCCAGGGGAGCACTTTCACTGGGCCCCCCAGCCAAAGCATCAACCCTGACCACTAGTCAGTCCAGGCCGGGGATCCATGGGGTGCTGGGGATCCCCCCCAATAAAGGAATCTACCTCTCCAGGGCACCCCATGTCCAGGCTGATAGCCCGGCTATCCCCGGCACCCCTGGGCAGTGGGTGCCGAGTTGATTGTGTAAAGTGTGGTGCAAGTAAAGTTAAAATATTGTCTTTTGCTGTGGAACTACAGTTCCCAGCAAGCCACCCTCACATGCTGGTACTGGGAGAACCACAAGTATCAGCATTCAGTATTATGGGTCTGCTGGTACCTGTAGTTCCACAGCAAAAGCAATATTAAAAAACCACAGAACACACACACACCGTAGAAAAGTACAATTTTAGTAAAACATACATGCACACACACATGTACTCACACATGCATATACACTATCTCACATACTCACCTAGTATCCCTGAATATGTCCTCTTCTCCAGTAGACAATCCAATGGAGTACCTGTAATAAAAATTCCATACTCACCTCCTCCTATGCATGGATCTGTCCACTTCATTCCAAAATAGGCAATCCAGGGTCTTGGCAAAAAAAAAAAAACACAATTACCCGAGCCATGGACATTAGTAGTGTCCTCTAAGGACACTTCTGCCCGAATGACAGCTCAGCCCGGGATTTCAGTTCAGAAATCCTGGTGCAGAACGCTCATTGGCTGAGAGAGGCAAGCCTTCTGCCTCTCAGCAAATGAGCTGTTCTCACCATTGACTTCAATGGTGAGAACCGAGCATGCCCTTTTCAAAAATGGCACCTCAGCGCCATTTTTGAAATTTAAAGATGGCCTCCACAAGCCAATCATGACTCGCGATGTCATTGTCCCACCCCCTCGGCTGGCTTATATCCACTCACAGTCCATCGGCCAGGAGGCAGCAGAGAAGAGCTGTCGAAGACAGAAGATGCCCAGGAAGCCCTGGATGGGCAGCACATGTGGAAAAGATCTTAAATGCCGCCACGCTCCAGGTGAAGGCGCCGTAGAAGTTCTGGGGGAGCAGCAGCCATGTAATAGAGCTTAAATGCTGCCGCCTCCCAGGTGATGGTCCGGCTAAATAAAATATAAAAAAAACAGTGTCAGTTTGTTTTATTTTAATATTTCTTTTGCAGGGGTACTATAGGTACCAGCTAGCCCTTAATGCCCTGCCTGCTGGTACTTGTGGTTCTCCAAGTGCCAGTATGTGGGGATGCCTGCTGGGACCTGTAGTACTACTGTAAAAGAAAATATTTATATTTTCATATGCACCACACAACATAATCAGGGGTGCTGGAAGATAGCCCTGGGCTATCAGCCTAGGCCTGGGGTTCCCTGAAAAGGGGGACCCCTTTATTGGTGGGGTTCTCCAGCTCCCCAGGGATCCCCAGCCTGCGCTGACCAGGGCCGGCTCAGAGTCCATTGCTGGTTGCGCTGAATACAGGGGACCCCTATGTCATTTGTCCCCTGTATTTTGGCAACCAGGACTGGTTCTGAAAAGCCTGGTGCTGGTTGTGCTTCATACGGGGGACACCTACATCAATTTTCCCCTGTATTTAGCACAACTAGTACTGGCTTTCCAAAGCCCGATGCTGATTGTTGTTTTTGGGGAGGGGGCCATGCCATTTCTTTTATTTACACAGGTTTTTTTTATTAAACAAAAGCACAGACAGTTCTCACTGACCCATCCTGGCTTCTGTGTTTATTTAATTACAGGTATCACAGATTGTTCAGATCCGAGCCTGCATCAGTCTGCTGCTACCTCCCCCGGGTTCTGCCACCTGCACCAATGCCATTGCTAACACCCATGGGACCCAGCCACAGCTAACGCCTGGTATCCCTTAGGTCCAACCGCAGCTTATGGATGGTTCCTTCCCCCAAGCCCACCACAAGTACCACCCGCACTGACCTGCCATCTTGCTCCACCCAAGTGAAGCCACAGTGAGTACACCTGAAGGAGGCTCCTACTGAAGCTGCGCATCAAGTTGAAACTTCCTATTTTCTGCTTAGACCTCAGTTGCATAGACTGCATGTGTGTGTTCTAATGAGCACACAATTCTTTGCATTAGCAGCTCCACCATTTTGTGAGTGACAGCAATCTCATTCTGTGAGAGTTCTGAATCTGCAGTTAACCACAGGGTGTGATGGCATACCATATCTGTATTGCACTGGGGTATCTAACAACAGGGTGTGATGGCTTACCATATCTGTATTAAATGCTTCTCTTTCTTCTCTGTTGAGATTATATTCCCATTCTTGTATTACTTTCTTATTTTTATATAGTTGGTCTAGATCTTTGCTGACTAAGTCCACATAGATCTTAACTTGTGGGCAAATTGAGAAGTCAGGTGTAAATGTGGACTTCTTTTTTAATTGGACACGTTGGGTTCCTGTGGATTCTGGTATGTTGGAAAATTACTCGGATTCTTCTTGTTGTGTAGATGTTTCCTTCAGATCTTCCAACATAGATACTGCTGCCCTATCTTCAGGGGAAAAATGTTCATAGGTTCATATGAATGTGTGGAAGGACAGGGATTATGCCTATATTTTAATTCACTGAATTCATTACTTTTGTTAACCTCATTATGGTTTTAAATTATTTTCGCTGCTCCTCTTGTTTTACGGACAATATTAAAAGCAACAATAAAAGTTATATTTTAGATACCCCAGTACACCACTTCAGGCATTTCTTTCTCTCTTCTCTATTCTTTTGGTTTAATACCCATTGCCTGTGGTAGCACCCCCCAACCAACTATAATATATATTGGGGGTCACCATTGTCCCTTACTGAGAGGTACAATGCATTTCTGGTGTGACTAGATAACCCTTTTTGCATATCTGTATTGCGCAAGGAACACATCCATTAAGGTGTCAGCCTTAATGATCATAATTTCATTGCTTTTTTTAGTTTGAGTGGCATAAATTCAGTAGGTTTTGTGAAATTTCAGATCATGTGTAAAAAGCCTTAATGGGACATGTAAAACCATAAGGTTTTTTGTCTATGGAATATATATGTGATGAAATGTTCCCCTGGAAGCCGCTCTCTGCTTATGGCAGATCGGACTGGCAGTCCCAGAGGGTGGAGACACCTCCTCCTGGAGCTGCCTGTCCTGTGCGTGACTGCCAGGTGATGCTTCCAATAGGAAGCCATCTCCAGTTACAGTGTATCCAGTGCAGTCACAGACTGCACTGGCTCACTGAAGTGGAGGATTTTAATGGGGGGTTTGCAGTCTCGCAGCCCCTAGGTAAAATCCACCACTGTTCACTATCATCATAATTATCCTCATTTTCAGATACACAATTATCGCCATGATCCTGCTGTAACAACATATAAATTACAATCCTCTATTTATAAATCTCCCTCATTACTACTTATCCTCACATTTTCAGATGATTTAGAAATTGTGTTGCTGCTCATAACTTATTACAGTTTCAAAATGTGAACTGTCTGATACACACATGTTGCTCATGAACTCCTTTGGACTCTCCTCTAGATTCTTATTACTCATTTTGTTTTTATTTATTTATTTATTTATTAAGTTACTTACATAGTGCAGCATATTCTGTTGCACTTTACAATTGGTAACAAATAGTAATAAAACAGGCCTGTGTAATAACAGACAAACAGGTAAGAGGCCGTTGCTTGCAAGCTTACAATATATAGGGCCAGGGCCGCAACTAGGGGGGGGCTAGAGGTGCATGTGCACCGGGTGGGTATTGCGGGGAGGTGAAAAATCTGTCTCGGCCATCTGAAAATGGCCGCCGCCAAAGAGGAGACAAATGCTAGAGGTCCTTACTGGACCTCTAGTGTCTGTCTCCTCCTTGGCGGCGGCCATTTTTGGATGGCCATTTTCAGCAGATTCCATGCGGACTAGCCGTCCGCATGGACTCTGCTGAAAACGGCCATCCAAAAATGGCCGCCGCCAAAGAAGAGACAGATGCTAGAGGTCCTTCTGGACCTCTAGTGTCTGTTAGCAGAGCGCAATGCGCACAGCGTTCCCGGAAGTGCCGGGAACGCTGGCGCTGCAGGGAGAGGATGCCGAGAGCTGCTTCTTCTCCCTTCAAACCCCCCTGGAAACTAGCATAAACCCCATGGCAACAAGCATGAAACCCCTGGCAACGAGCATGAAACCCCTGGCAACGAGCATGGAACCCCTGGTAACAAGCATGAAATCCCCTGGCAACTAGCATAAACCCCATGGCAATGAGCATGTAACTCCTGGCAACAAGCATGAAACCCCATGGCAACGAGCATGTAACCCCTGGTAACAAGCATAAATACCCTGACAATAAGCATGAAATCCCCTGGCAACAAGCATGTAACCCCTGGCAACAGGCATGAAACCCCATGGCAACGAGCATGAAACCCCATGGCAATGAGCATGTAACCCCTGGCAACGAGCATAAACCCCCTGGCAATGAGCAGGTAATTTTAAAGTAATTAGAAGCATTACTGTGGAGAATAAAATGGTGTCGGGCAAATATGTAAGTGGCACTTTGGTAATAGGCATTGCAGTGTGTGGCATAATGTGTAATGGGCATTATGATGTGTGGAATAATGTAAGTCACTATACCAGAGATGTCTGAGTAGTGCACTGCCTTATCGAGGAGCAAGGACACAATCCAGGTACGGTAAGGGAGGGGGCGCAAAATTGCTGCCTTGCACTGGGTGACAGATATCCTAGTTTCGGCCCTGATAGGGCAATATGCATTGATACACAAGGATAGGTGCTACCTATTGCATATTGGTTCAGCCAGATTGCAGAAGTTCTTGGTGGGCTGCATGATTCAGTCACACAAGGGTTAGGAGGATGTGAAAGTGAAGAAAGAGAAAATATGTAAAGTTATGTGTGGACTACTGTATATAGTGGGGATATAATTTTCTAGGATAACTTATGAAGGTTATGTGGGTGGTTCTGGAATTTGATAAACTTGTATGAAGTTATGAGTTTTCATGGAATGTTTGAAGGTTTGGAGACTAGAGGAAAGTCTTATTGTGTGCTGGAGGGCATTCCACATAGTGTGTGTAGACTGAAAAAAAGTCCTGTAACCATAAATGGGAACAAGTAGTGTGTGTGGATGAGAGATGCATATTAAAAAAAAAATGTTAGTAAATGTGTGAGTTAGCCTCTGAAATACAGCATCAATGTTGACCTATTTAGATCACTTTTTTTAATCGATTAAAATCACCCTTTAGTAAATTTACCGCTCTGTCTCTATATCAACAGGATGCTTTGCCTAGACATGCAAGTTTTAAAATGGCAGACAAGCATGCTCACAGTGTACTTATATGTGATCAAAACTCTGCGAGGACTGAGAATTGTATGAAAATTATATTATTGAAAACATGCAAGTTTCGAGATTTCTGGGAAATTTGAATATTACTTTGTTACGACGTTCAATTTTGACGTGAAAATTTGAGTCATAACTAGGTACTACTTGGTATACAAACTCATCTCTATTTACTACATGTGTGCGTCAGGGTTGTCTTAACAAAGCAATGCACTGGGGCCCCTATCCATCCATTCATGGGAGAAAAATGTAAATGGCCAATAAAATTAAACCCTCCAGCATGCCCATCAGACCTCCCACACATGCAGAGAGACTCTGCCGGAAGCCGGCGGATGAAGTGAAACTGGGACTGAGGTGAGTACTTATCACCAGGGGGGAGTTGGGGGGGATGGGGTGGGGGAGGTTAGATCAGAATACAGTGCACCGGCGGCTGGCTTATAAAAATATCACAAATTTACCAACTGGCCGGGCTGCAGGGGGCAGGATGGTGGGCCCCTACAAGCTTCGGGCCCTTGGGCAACTGCCCAACAAGCCCAATGGAAGAGATGGCCCTGATGTGCGTAAAAGATGACATACAAAGTAGTTTCTTTCAGTGATATATTTCGTGTCTCCAGACTGTGAGCATGCAGTTCTGATGATTGCACAGTTGAGCAATGTTTCGCTACTGTGTATGTGAGAAAAGTCCTGAAAACCCTAACTGTACAGGCCGAACAAATGTGTGCGATGGCAAATGCATTTGTGCATGACATCACTATAACTTGAGATGGCATCTGCAATCCATGGGCATTTAATGGTGGAGACTGGGAGGTGACCATAAAGTGATCACAAAATGAGGAGGTAGCAAGGGCATGTTATGGGAGTGTCATGGTATGTTTCGGTATGCAGCTGCATTACCTTTTACAGCACCGCAGTCGCAGTGTCTATATTTTGAGGAAGTTTCAAGAGAGGTTGTGGACAGGCACGGGCTGCTGAGGGAGTTAAAGTTGCAACTGATGGTGCGTCGATATTAGAGAGATTGGATCCACCAGCGCAGTTCACCATTGCTCACATATGCAAAGTAGGCATCGCACAGTTAGCTCAGTCCATCGCACAGAAGTACCCAAGATGAATGCCCAAACTAAAATTTGCATATTTTCGCATTTGCAACTCCACGAGAAATCACAGCTATGCATCAACCGTGTGCACCGATTGGGCCCGGTATCTTTATGTCCAAAGCTAATTACTCCAAAGAAAATCAATAAAGTAAAGAATAGTGTAGCATGTCTTCACTTCACAAACACAAAGCATATAATGGTATATATGATGCTAGAACATAATTCTAAAAGCATATCGTGTTGTTTGATTCATCTAAAGAGAATGACAGCTCAAGTTTGATTCTGGTATGTAGCTGGAAACCCTGCAGTGAGCAATACAACTGGACATTGGTTGATAGAGTGACCATGAATAGTTTTAGCAACATTTTAAAGAACTGCTATAGAGAATATGAGCTTTGTCAGAAAAACGCTGCTTCCTGCTAAATTGTACAAGACAACTTGCTGATATGGTCCTACAAGAACAATGTTGCTGTATAACATAAAAGATAAATATAAACTGGCTATTGCATGTTGTTTTAGGCCTTTAACCTCAAAGGCCAAATCAGATCATTAACCACAGCTTGAAATATACTCTGTTCATATTGTTGTTTTTTTCCTCATGTTACTGTGCTTTCAACTTCATATAGTTTGCACAATTACAGCACCCTAGGAAATTACATGTAAGGTGATAGCGGGTACACATATTAAGAAACAAAACAAATGAAATAAATACATTTGAGTGCTCTTAACAAAGTGACTATGAGTGCCCTCTAGTGTCTATAAAATATTTGACAGCATTTTTTTTATCAAAATATAATGTAATGGTTTTAGACAGCTCTGTGTACAGTATGTACCTCTTTTCAAAAGTCAGTCCTGTTTTTATTTTCTACCACTAGACTTAGTAGAGTATTCATTTTACTATAAATAAAACTTTTGGAGCACTTAGATTAACAGACACAATTATAAAATGCCACCAGTTATTGGGGCAGATGTATGAAGGGAGCTGATTGGTTGGTCGTTTATCACTCTGCTCTTTATCACTTCCCAGAGCTTCTTACATCTGCCCCACTGTATGTTATTTGATATGAGAAAGATGTGATGTCTTTCATGAGCTCACAAAATGTCATTATATGTTCCTATTATTAGTTTCACAAAAATGTAGTGATTACCTAGACTCTTTAGCGATCACCTAATGGTACACTATTAGAGATTCCATTTACATTTTTTGACCGTATAAACAACTACAGTCCTTAATGGGGCTAAATTCCTAAAATTATTGTCTTACTTCAGTTTAAAAACAAATTGATTAACAGGACATTTTAAATGAAGTAATTATTTAAAATAAAGTTGTAATAATCCTAATAAACTTTTTTTCCCTATATCTACAGTGCACATGTGGGCTGCACCACATGGCAATAAAAGAAATTTCAGAAGTTGAATAACATATTCAGCCTTGTGAAAACAGTGTGTTTTTGTTTTGTATACAATAAAGTCATTAAAAACAGTTGAAGAAAAAGCTATCACCCAAACAATCAGCTTAGTAATGCTATAAAACAATAAACAACCACCATACAACTGCTGAGGAAGGCACAAAAGACAAATGAGCATGAGGCCAACCTTTAAATAGTGTAAGACCAACCATAGAGTTTGAGATCAACCTTTAAAAAAGGATGTCAGTTTGTTACTAGGGTGGTGTCTGCACAAATTGATGAATAGCAAATTAGAGTAGCATGCCCCTGATTGGCTGGAGGAAATTCTCTGCAGTTTGGTTGATCCCATGAGCTCACTGATGGGTAGATGTACTGAACCTTGGAGAGAGATATGGTACCAACCAATCAGATCCTAAAAAATAACAGTTCGGAGCTGATTGGCTGGTACTTTATTTCTTTCCACTTTATCTCTCTCTAAGGCATAGTTAGTACATATCCCCCTTAAACTCTTTTTATTGACCAGAAGGGGGCATAGTTTCAGCATGATTTGATTTGCACATGTTTTACAATATTTGCAAGTACAAATATAGATATTAGGCCACATTTCATATCTTGCTATATTTTTTTACTTTCAGATGACAACATGACAGTTTACTTTACTTCATGCCCTCTGAGAATAATCAGCATGGCAGTCATTGTTCAGAAAAACTGACACTTTAGGACTGATATGTCAGCATACACTATGTATTTATGACTTTAACATATATGAATGGATTAATTTTACTTTTAATTTTAAAGCAAGAGTTCAGTTTTTAAGAATAGAATCATTTCTGCATACAAAACAACATGATTGTGTTTTAAAAAATCCAATAATTAGTAGATATGAATGCACAAAGGACTTTACTTGGAGAGTTTTACTATAAACAGGATATGCAGAAATATTTTACCAGTAATAAAATAATTCTCTAGTGATGACTTACAGATAGTTGCAAATAAGAAGAGCTATGCAGGGTCATCGATTGGCTTACAGAATTTGTGCAGTACTGCAAGATGCTCACTCTTTTGTATATTTTAAGGCAATCCACCTTCTTAAGCAAGAACAACTTCCAAATTTAACAAAACTAGGTCACCTAGGTGAAGCAATCTTTTCTGTGATTCTTTAGACAAGGAATTGAACAATGAGTACAAAGGCCTAGAAAATGGTACAAACATTCAAAGGAAAACTGACACATGTATAATCAGACAAATGCCTTCTCAAAAAATGTAATATAAAGATATCAAAATGATTATTGTTCAAGACAGCAATGCAATGTTGAGTCTAAAGTGAAACATCCTTCTCAAAAGAATACAGTATATCACATGTGTGTGTAATATATATATATATATATATATATATATAAAATCACTTTTCTTCTAGAAATGCAGTCAAAAAATTTCCTCAGTGAACTATCAAAGGGTGTATATAGACGATATATATATCAGAGACGTGAGCAGACCCCCGTGTTTTGATTTTGGTTCTAAATCATTGTTGTGTTTTGGAAAACCCACCCCCAAATGTTTTGGTTTTAGATTTCTTTAAAAATTGATAAAAACAGCTAAAATCATGTAATTTGGTCCTGTTTTCATTCCCACAGTATTATTTAACACTAATAACATTCATTTCTAATCAATTTTGACCACCTCACAGCTCACAATATTTTTTTCCTAATATTGACCAAAGGCTGCAGAGAGCTGGCTAAACTGAACAACAGAGCAGCAGCACAAAGTTTGGCAGTTTAAAAGAATATAGCATATGAAACATAATGGCACAGCAAGATCTAATAACCTAAATGTAAAAGCCTAGTTGAAAATATAATATATTACCAAAACACTTCTCCAAACAGCAAATCACAGGTCTCAGGCCAGTAGAGGTGATTGCTGCCAGAGTAACATTATTAGAAAACTATATTACCATCAAACACTCCAAACAGCAAATTACAGGTCTGAGGCCAGTACAGGTACAGATGATTGGTGGTAGTAGAAGGTAAAGCATTGATTATTTACTATAAGAAAAAGTAAAGTGGAAACATGGAAAAAACTATTAAAACCAAGCTAACAAATGAGAGTTATCAAATGCAAACTGAATGCAAACTTTAAATTACAGGCTTCAGGTCTGTAGAGGTGATTGCTGTTGGAGTAAAGACTAATATAAAATTAGATCACCATCAAAAATACTCCAAACATGAAATCACAGTACCAATGCCAGTAAAAGTAATAGGAGGTGGACTAATTTGTGGTAGGTAAAACATTGATTACAATAAAGAAAAGTGAATCAGAAACGTCGAACAAACTATTAAAAACCAAATTTCCAAATGTGAGTTTTCAAATGCAAAATGAAATCAAACAGAAAATCACAGGCATCAGGCCAATAAAGGAGATTCAATCCAAAGTAACAGCTCCGTAGAAAAGATAATAACAGGTAAATGGATATTGCATAACAGCTTACTAGACTTTCCTCCAATACAGCAAGGTGGGCAAAGCCCATAATGAAAAATGGTGCACAATGGAAATGTCCTTGGGCCATTCCAGCCACCCTTATGTTGTATATTGAAAAGGACATGCACAGTTTTACAAATCAAGCAATTAATTGACAGGGACTGCCACTTTTGTGACTGAAATGCTTGGTTTGTTTGGGCACCCACAAAAGAATGCATTTTGGCGGTTTGGTTAAACCTAGCTATAAATTGGCTTAAGGCTAACAGTGTTAATTATCATTAAAAAGTTGAAGATGTCCTCATCCTCATCATCACCCTCATCACTGTAGTTAATATCATCATCACACAATATTAGCACATCCCCACTGGAATCCCCCATTACAGTTTCTGTTTGTAATTGATCGCATAAGGCACATTGCCCTAACACAGCACCCACACCACTTTCTGCCATGATGTAATCAGCTACATTGCTGCAATGGCATGGGGGCTCCTTTTATAAGCATCATAATTAAGGCTGGGTGAATAGAAATGCTTTTTACATCCAATGATTTTAGCATCTATTGATTTAGTGTATTGTGTGAATTTGGTGAGAATTTGGTCGATTTGACAAACACGATTCTTAGTAAATCTGGGATTTGTATTTGTGTCCATGTTAAGAATACAAGGTTTGGTTCAATGGTGTATTGCATCCAATTAATGGGTTAATTTGTGTGTGAGTTGTGATTTTGGTGCGATTTGGGTTTTAGTAAATCTCTGATTTGCAAATTCACATGCAAATGAAAAACACCAAATTGGATGATAATGGATCTTAGTAAATTTACCCCTTAGACTCTACTGGGGAATCTGGGAATTTGTGAACACAGAGAAATATGATTCCACAAAGGACCACAATTATAATTATAATTCCAAATGTATTGTGTATGAAAAAAACTGCAATATTGAAAATCAAGATCCTATGGAGGAATCATATAAATATAGTTGTTGGTGGTGCATCCATAGTCAGTGGTATACAGTATATCACCATTAGAAGAAAAATAATTACTCTTAGCTGGGGCACTCTTCAATTATTAAACAAAAATATGAATACAATATAACTTTTATTTAATTTGCTTAAAAATCTTTTAAAAAACAAAATCTGTTACAGTGTGTATATTAAAATAAACATATAATATTAAAACCAATATACAGTATATATGCAATCACATATTTAGAGAGAGTTTAGGAATAAGTTTATCAAAGGTAACACAGAAACCAGTTTATGAATAGACAAAACCAGCTCACATACTATCTAATTAGCATTTGTTTACCCTAGCTAGATCCACAGTTCACACATAGCTACTGTAGCTTCACACAGGAAGACTTTAAACAAAAGCCCACAAGTTTAAACTGAGCAGTAGTTTCAGTTGACCAATAGGATATTCCTTTTTGAACACACCTATCAGGTAATAGCAAAATGGTTGGATTATCACACAGATCAGTCAAAGGATCTCTCAAAGATGCATTCACACTGAGGACACTTGCAGACATGAACACTGGCAGAGAGACATTGAAGAGAGAGGTCGTACTCTCTCACAAGACGACCAAAATGGGCCTAAGTACTCCTGGAAAAATGATAGAAATAGATAGAAATAAATTAATGGATTAATGGCATAATGATATTGGGTAATAATGTCTACTGTAGTTAGTAACATGGTGATGGTTATAACAGCAAGGTCATCAAGCTGTAATGCTTTGGTTATGCCTTGGATAATTAGTGTAAGTCTGTGTTAATAATGTCTGTTCAAGTAATGTCTGTAGCAAGTTTGCAGTGATTTGGTAAATGTTCATCAATTTTATATATACAGTATGGCTGGCTGTGATATATATATTGTTTTATATAGTTATACTCTTTCCCCCCTCCTTCCCATGTGCTTGAACAATAGCACTGTCTGAGAAAGATAGGTTTAGTGTGTGTTGTATTCTTGTGGTCTGGCTGTAACATTGTGTAGTTAGGATTAAGATGGAAATTGGGTGAAATATTGCAATCTGCAGAATATATAATTGTTTGATATCAGCTGGTGATGAAGGAATCTGTAATTCGGTAGTGGTCAATTACATATAGTTTATAAGTACTATACACTTATAGTTTATACTTTCTGAAATATTGTATAATGGAATCTGGTTGAAATATTGTAGTCTATGGAATGTGTATATTTCAGGTTGAAATCAGCTAGTAATTGTAGTTCCATAAGGGTTGTGGATTACTAGCCATATTATGATAATATATACTATCATATGCTGGCCATACACTCTACAATTATCGGGGCGATCCGCCTGATATCGACGGATCACCCCAATAATTGTAGCATGTGGGGGGCGGCCGAGGGTTAAATATTGCTTGGTTGGGCATGCCAGATTGTCCAGCATGCCCGTCCGATGCGATATTCCCGGTAAACTGTCGGCCGCATCGGGCAGTGTATGCCCAGCTGCGGCCGACAGATAGTCCTACGGAAGGAACAGGGAAATGTCTCCTCCCCCGGGGGCGGAGCACGGATGTCAGCATGATACACTGTGAGAGTAATCTCACAGTGTATGCCGGCGACATCTGCGGCTGGCAGGCTGCCAGATAAAATGTCTGTCGGTCTGACAGACATTTTATCTGGCCATGTATGCCCAGCAATAGTTTTAGGATTGTATAGTACAAATAGTTTTTTTATACGTAATAACCGTGTAAAAGGTAGTCTGCAGTTTTGTTAAAGATGGCTGCCGCCATGTGGTATGAACAAATGAAATTTCATGTGCTCTCCCTTTCCCCACTGAATCATGTGCTTGATTTAATGGAAGTTGTGAATTACTAGTCTTGTGATCATAGTTATAATTCTACCCAGTTTTGGTATCATATAGTACAATAGTTATTATAATTATGATCATTAATGGATATGTGACTGGGACTCATGTCTATTCAAAACCCCAAATTCAGTTCTGTCGTGTGATTTAGTGAACAGAGTGCCTGATTCAAACCCGGTCGCAAGCGCTGTGCACTAGCAACTGGGTCGATGGTGGGCCAGTGCGCACGCGCGGCGTGCGCACTGCGTGTACGTGAGCCCCGGAGAGAGCGCAAAAAGCGCTTGCTCCGGGACTCACTACAAAGGGGGCGGCTGTTGATGTTGATCGACAGCTCGACCCCATTTGTAGGCATGGCCGGGGGGTGGCTATACAAATGGAGGCATTCCCAAGCGAACGCCTGCCATTTGTGGGCGGCCTCACTGACATCACCAGTGATGTCAGTGAGAGAGCTTCCGGCTCTGTTAGAGCCAAAAGTTCTCTGGAGCTTGCGGCTACGAGACCCTACCACAAGGGTCTCATCGCAAGCCTGATGGTTGCTATGGTCTTGACCATCGCGACCATCATCATGGCCGCTCGCATAAGCTGTGGGTGGTAACCCACAGCTATGCGAGCGGCCAAGAGGCCGCAACTTAAAAACCAAGCGCCCGCCCTGATTCAGAGCGAGAGCTCGCTTTTTGCGGGTGCCTCTGAATCCGGCCAAGTTTTAAATTAATTACTACTTAATTTACTATGTAATTGGTTAAATGATACCAATGCTTCCTTGAACTGAACAATACTTGTTTTATTTTTCATTGGAATCTGGTTGTGGAGGATCTTTTGGCTGGATTTAAAGCTGATGATATACAACTGTGAGAAACATTTATTCCTCAAGTTGACCCCTACGCGCTGTTCCCACAGTGTCAACACATCAGTGCTTTTCTTTGCAAGCTACATGCTGTTCCCACAGTATCAAAACATCCGTGCCTCTCATTGCATGCTATGCACTGTTCCCACAGTGACAACACCTCATGGTACATTTTTGCATGCTATGCTCTTTAAAAACAGTGCTAACGTAACCCTATACTGTATTGCATGCTATACCCCTTTCTGTGTTTTCGTCCCATAGAAGCAAAATCCCACAGGCTTCACAGAATACCAAGGCCCTGGCTACAGACAGAATCCCATCCACAATGGATCTCCTACAATCCAAACTGAAAGGGTGGCCAACCAAGCAAACAACCAAATGCAGATAATGCTATGTATGCAGGATATGTCACATCACCTGGATGAATTCCACTAGCTCCTTCTCACACCCTTTGGCAATTCAACAGTTCCACCTACCCACCCTACACCTCTATTGCCCAGGGCAGCATCTAGCCACCTACAGATGCACAACCCTGGGTATATAGCAGAGACCCCAGAATTTGACAGTGATTCCTCAATCAATCAAGTATTCCCCAGTGAATTTATTTCTGAGAGGACCAGGGTAGCATTTATCATCTCACTACTATCTGGCCAGGCCCTGGCATGGTCTTCTTTCATCTGGAAGCAAGATAGTCCTCTTCTCCAGGACTCAAAAGCATTCATCAGTGCCTTCCAGAAGATCTTTGATGAACAAGAAAGAGTCACATCAGCAGCATCCTTCTACTCTACTATGTTTTCTCCATAGTGGAAGAGTAGGTAATCCAATTCTGGACTGTATCCTTAAACCTGACATGAAATGATGAAGCTCTCCTAGCCATCTTCTGGAAGGGTTTTGTCAGACCATATCAAGGATACTCCAGTACCCAGAGACCTTCTGCAGTCACTAGATAGCATGATTGTTGCTTGTCAAGTGTAACAACCAGCTGATCAGAAAGGCAGCTGAGAATGGAGGGTTCCAGGACCTGCCACTAAAACTGGCACCCAGCATCAACCACCTTTTGACCAATATGAGGAACCCATGCAGCTGGGTAGAGCATGCCTTACCCAACAGGAGCAAAAATGCTGCCTTAAGCACAAACTTGTTTGTTCTGTGCTGCCCCAGATGTCGAGAAAAGGCCATGCTTACTCAGTAACAGGGAGGATGGACTAGGTTAAGATTCAATACAAACCTCCCTGAACCCAAACTCTTCTTGGTACCCATCACCATCAAGGCCAAAACCGAGATGCAAGCATTTATTTATTCTGGGGCAGCAGGCAACTTAATTTCTGCTGACTTTGCCACAGACAGGGGTCACCAACTTTACAAACTACCCACCCATTCTCTCTGATCTCTATGCTAAGATCCCACATATCTCCATCACATAGGGTACTACTGCTACTCACATGCAAACAGGACTCACTCACTTCGAACTCATCTCTTTTCTGGTCTTGTCACAAGCCATCCACCCTTTAATTTTATGGCTTCCATGGCTACGTCTGCACTAACCCATGCTGTTCTAGTCAAAGCATGGGAGATCAAGTGTCAACTATGTTGCCTCACCAACATGGTCAAAAGAAACCCCATGATTCTATGCCACTTTGAGGTCACCACCACCCAACCCTCCCACTACTCTGAATTCTAAGACATCTTTGATAAGAGAGAAGAGCAGATGTCACCCCAATTGGAGGGTGATTGTGGGATCAACCTGGTTCCAGGAAAGTCCCCACTCCAGGAATGGGTTTTCCCGCTCTCATTGCCAGAGACCCAGGCAATGTCAGACTATATCCAAGATAACCTGGCAAAGAGTTTTGTTTGAAAGTCTAAATCAACCTCTGGAGCTGGGTTCTTCTTCATAGCCAAGAAGGATGGAGCACTGTGTTCTTGCATTGACTACAGGAGTCTTAATGCCATAGCCATTCCACTCATTTCCAAATTATTTGACCACCTAAAATGGGCCACTGTCTTCACCAAGCTGGACCTGAGGGGGACCTACAACCTTATCCATATTCTAAGAGGAGATGAGTGGAAGACCACTTTTAACACAAGGAATGGGCCTGTTGGGCCCTGCAATGCCCTGTCCGTCTTCCAGGGATTCATGAGCAAGATATTTCCGAGATCTCCTATTTCTACCTAGGCAACATCTTATTTTTTTACTTCTTGCCTCATGACCTACTATCAACAAGTAAAAGAGGTGCTGAAATGACTATGAGCCATCCACTTATATGGAAAATTGGCAAAGTGTCAGTTTGATAAGGCCTCACTACCTTTTCAATGTGCACATAACTTTGGGCACAAGTCTGGAGATAGATCCAGAATAAACTCCAGGCTATCAAGGAGTGGCCATAGTTTACAGGCCTCCGAGCCGCGTAATGCATAATACTACTACCAGCAGTTCAATAAGAACTACTGCACAGTGGTAGTCCCAGAAAAGACCATCTAAAGGGAAAGGAGTAACCACAGACAATGGCCACTAGAAGTTGTTCAGGCCTTTAATATGCTGAAAAAAGGCTTCACTTCAGCATTTCAGTGGTGCCGGCGGTGTCCTCAGTGCTGGGTTGCTGTCAGTGTCGGTGTTTGCAGTTCAGGAGTGCCGGTGGTGTCGGCAGTGAGGGGAAGTGTAGCGATGTCCTCATTGCGGGAGTGCTGACAGTGTCCGTAGTGCAGGCAGTGTTCTGAGTGCAGAAGTGCCAGCAATGTCTGCAGTGCACGGGTGCCAGCGGTGTCCTCAGTGCAGGCATGCTGGCGGTGTCAGCAGTGCAGGGATGTGGTGGTGTCAGAAATGCAGGGATGCCGGCAGTGTTGGCACTGTGGGTGGCGGTGTCCTCGGTGTGGTGGGGGCCACCATCTTGCATCCATTTGTCCCATTAAAGCCTATTGGGAAGCACTGAATGGCTGAGAGCCAATCAGCGGTCAGCCCATTGAGTACATTGGGACTTTTGTAATTGCTGCCAGAGCAAAAACCACAAGATCCGACAGTGGGATCTAGAGGTTTTGGCTCGGGTAGGGCTCTAAGGCAACAGGGAAATCCATCACCTCGGATCCCGGAAGTTGTGTTTATTTATGCAAAGGTTGGTTGCTCAGTAGGAGGAGCTATTGCCTTTATAACATGTATCTTCATGTGCTCAGGAACCTACTATCATTTGGCCTGGGAGAGAGAGATAAAGGTAGATCTGACACCAGAGGAATAGGAAAGGATCAGGCAAAATGCCACCATAGCATCTATATGTGTGAGAATTAAAGAAAACACCTGCAAATGCATGTTTATTTGGTACATAGTGCTTTCATGTCTACATGCTGTTTTCCCTCTCTCCTCTGACAAGTGCTGTAGGGGCTATGGAAGAGGGTACTCTTGGTCACATATGGTGGTTCTGTCTGATAATTAAGAGTTTTTGGGTAGCCATTTACTACATTCCTAACTAGTATTACCATGCCACAATGTCGTTCTTACTCCCTCTTTCCTAGATCCATCCCAACATACCCAAACATATACAACAGCTAATTAATCTCGTTCTTAATGCTGCCAATTGTCATTGCTACCCACTGGAAATATATGGTTACTCACCCTCTCTCTGCCCTAAGCAACTCCACCCCTATCTCCTTGAATACATATCCAGCATTCTGCATGAGTGTCCTACATTTTTCTTTCACTATTTGTGCTACATATTGTAGCTTTTTCGCAATGACAACCTGATTTATTACCGATCGCAACTGTGAATACGCACACAATCGGCCGATTGTTGCGTACTATGCATGCGTATGCATCGTAGTGTGTACGCTCAAGTCGGCCACTGCGATACAGCTATTGGAACTGCAATCTCAGTGTCCATGCAGATTGACAGGAAGTGCCATTTGAGGGTTGAAATGGGGGGATATCGGCGAAATGCAGGCATGCCAGTGTGTTTGAACGCCATTGCAGAGGTGTGCATAAATTAGCCACTTTGATGCCCTACGCAGCCTGAGGCTTGATAGCGTGCAATGAAGTTAGCAATTTCTGAGTAAGGTCAGACCTTGTGCAAGTGTGGTACTCGATTTTGCCAATGTTTTTGCAGTCTTGCTAAACATTACGGATGTGTGTAAGGTAAAGTGGGCATGCTTATGTTATACTGCGGCAGCATAGCAATCGCAATGGATTAGCATACTATCGCAGTTGAACTGTGGGCCTGATTCAGACCCGGTTGCAAGCGCTGAGCACTTGCAACTGGGTCGATGGTGGCCCAGAGCGCATACGCATGATGGAGCCAGCTCCATCGTGTGCATGTGTGAGACCCTGATAGCGACAGGCAAGCCGTCGCTCTGGGTCTCGCACCAAAGGGGGTGTGCTGTCGATCTTGAGTGACAGCATGCCCCCTTTGGTGGGCGGGCCGTGGGGGTGGCTGCCCAGACGGAGGCGTTCCCATGAGAATGCCTACCATCTGGGGGCGGCCCCACTGACATCTGTCGAAGCTGGATTAGTGGCTGAGATGGAATCAGTGTAAAAATTAGCATGCGCGACGCCATCTTGCGAATGGCAGCTAGACTCCATCTTAAAAATAAGAATCTGCAAGACGACATTTTGCGACCAGCGCCATTTTAAGTTACAATTCACGAGCTAAGTACAGATGGCAATGTTTTTGATAATCTTTTTAGAAGCCATGACAGGCCCATTCTGGGGACAACCTTGCATAGAGAAATACCAAAAAACAACTAGAAAAACAGCCTCCTGAGAAAAGTAAATAGAATAGACAATACACCAGAATACTGTGAATGTTTTACATACAAATTGGGAATCACTGTATATAGACAAGTATAGTTGTGGCAATTGTAATATAACCCAGACACTGATCTACACAATTGCATGTGTCTGAATCCTAAACAGGTTTTAGTCTCACACCCAGACAGAATGGCCCCAGCTTCACAGCTGGGGGTCTCCACCTTGTTTGAGAAATGAAGCTCACTGCCCACAACACATTTGCATTGCAGTTTGAAACTGTTAGTAAGGAATGAGATATGTGTGTATATGTATGTATATATATATATATATATATATATGCCATCATAAATAGAATCTTATGCATAAACAATGCACATTACGCACAGTAGCGAATGCACAATATCCTGCATGCGAACGCTGTTTATTAGCTGTATGCATGCACATCTGCCCCAAATCAGATAAACCTAACTAGCATCTTTTTCCCATATCCCTAATACTTACATAATGCACACTTACACAAAAGGTTCCATAGCTATAAAGTAAAAGATCCAGGTTTTATTCATTTATTACAAATGCTGTGAAATAAAGACTATTTTGGTATCTAAGGTTTAAAACGTGATAAGTAAGCCATGTTTGATATTATACTGATCCGCACTTTATCCACAGCTTTCCGGTATCATCGGTGTGAAGATCGGAACATGCGTTCGCAACTTATGGACCGTAAAGACATAAAGAACCAAAATGTACTTTGTAAAACCAACAGTCTAGAGGTGGGAAAACGAAGGCAACCAGCTGTTGGAGGCTGGACTGTGGCCATTTGAATCAACCTGTTAAATGCCCTGTAACAAATGCACCCGCACTGGGAACCAATGGGATCAGCAACAAACTCCTCTATTGTGTTGTCTATTTCTGGGGGTTATAAATATGTGTGCTCTGACCCTGGGTTTCTAGTCTATTCTGCTGATTGCTGATTGACGGAGGTCTCTTGCTGATGCCGGAATCTGGTCCCAAAGCGCTTGCGTATGTATGACTGTATCTTGGGTCTGCATAATTCTTTGCGCTAAATTGTATTTAGATCACAGTGTGGTACTGACTGTACTTTACTTGAATAATACTTTGTGCTTTGGAACACATGTTCAAGGTCTAAAGTCTTTATTTTACTGTATGACTGCATACGCAAATAGCATAAATTTTAGAGGTTTATAGGCAGGGTTTAGAAGGTATAGGTAGGTGCATATAGAGGCTGAAATCCAGTATCCTTACATCACAAGTGATGTCAGTTGGATGTCAGTGGGAGAGCTTTCGGCTCTGTTTGAGCCGAAAGCTCTCTGGGGCTTGCGGCAACGAGACCCTACCACAAGGGTATTATTGAAAGCCCGATGGTTGCAATGGTCTTGATCATCACGACCATCTTCCTGGCCGCTCACTATAGCTGTCGGCGGCCTGGAGGCGGTTGTAAAAAAAAAAAAGACCCGGCCCTGATTCAGAGCGAGCGCTCTGTCAGAGCGAGCGGCTCTGAATCAGGCCCTGTGTGCGTAAACGCTATTGCAATCACAGTTGCGATTGGTAGTGAATCAGGCCCTGAGACCACATCCACATCATCTGCTAGCTGATGTTTAGGCTCATTGTCATTTTCCTAAGTTTTTGACTTACCAGCAATTCCTATCCACTTACTTTTTCCCTTATTACCTAGGGCTGCCATCCATCCTGTGTTTTACAGGATCATCCTGTATTTGAAATTGACATGCTGCGTTCTGTTTTGATTCTATATGGGATGACATTTGTCCCATTTTTAGGACTGGTGGATCTTGTGGTGCTGCTCTGCCACCGTCACTCGGCGGTGACTGTCACTGTGTAAGGAAGAGCTCAGCTCCACCTCCGAATCCAGAGTGATAGGGGCTCTCAGCCTAAAACATGACTGAGATAGAGTCACGCTGCATGGCCACCTCAATAGCTTAGGTCATAGGATGTTTACTAACTTGGCAGTTCACATGAAGGAAAAGTCTGCATAGTTTATTTTCTTTTAATAAGCAGGGGGTTATAATTCAGCATCAATATCAGCAAGCCGGGACATAGCCCACGCATCTACTGTAGCTAGCTAGCAAAGTTTCAATCGAAAAATTTCAAAATTTCCTATTTTGAAACATCTCCTTGTATCTACTAACCCATTACATTATGTAGTAGAAAAACTATGGCAAAATGTTATTTATTTATATCATCTATATACTCAATCTTTAAAGTGAAAGATCCTAATTTCTATTGCTAATATGTAAATGTCCAAGGATGTCCTTTAATAGTAATTGGTCAAAAGTCCTTGCAGTGACTACGCAGACCCATTGCAGAGTGATTGACAGGAAGTGCTGTTTATGGGTGGTGAGGGGGGGTGGTTGGCTGCACGCAGGCGTGCCAGTATGTTTGAACACCATAGCAGGGGCATGCATAAATTATCCACTGCGATGGCCTACGCAGTCTAAGGTCTCATAGTGTGATGGGAAGCAGGGCCGCAACTAGGGGGGCTAGGGGTGCTCTGGGAGCCGGATTGGATATAGTATGATGGGAAGTTTGAAAAAAGTTCCCTGATTCTGAAAGTAATCCCCTTAGTCTGGGGGGCAGCCGCACACCGTCCAATGCGTGCACAGTGCAGATGCAGCACTGCAGTAAGTGAGTCACTGCGTCACTGAGGAATGCTGCTGAATGCCGATGCCGTGGCTGAGAGGTGAGGGAGGGACTGGTAACTCACCGTTTCAAATGGAGGCTGGAGTGGAGCTTGAACTTCCTCTGTATGACATTTTACCCAGGGAGACAGGATACCACAAGAACAAGAAGAGACAATCTTCTGCATCTTCCCCCAAGGTCCAGACAAAGACAGAAACACTTGAACATATAGCACACCAAGAGCCACCTAAATATGAGTAAGTGGAGAGCACTTATTAAAATGTTTTTTTTACACAAAGTGACTATGCTCCTTTGTCTGTCTATGTGGGTGGCCATCACATCAATAACATCAAGCAAGACCCAGAGCAGAGTACTGTAGATTGCTTGCTGCTATATGAGTCTTCTACTTAGGACAGTATTGACTAGGGTTTACGGCTCTTGCTTTGGATCTTTGGCAGTAAATTGGTTAGTATGACTGCAAAAAGTGGAGAGACATTGTACATGGTTTATATCTTGCTGGCAGAGGAGTAAATATGTGTGGCTTAGTAGCTGGAATTAAACTCCAAGTAATAAGCTGACTATACATCTGTTATGACAGGGTTGTACATGTGTAATATGTGACATAATAAAGCATTACTGTTGGTTAATTTGTTATAAAGGTCATTACTGTGTGGCATAATGTTATCATAAGCATTACTTTGGTTTTTTTTTGTGTTGTTGATTTTTTTGGGAGGTGGTGCCAAATTACTGCCTTGCCCTGGGTCACGCAAATCCTAGTTTCAGCCCTGATGGAAGTTAGAAATTTCTAAGTAAGGTCAGGACTTGTGCAATTGTGTGTGAGGCTGCGATGGAACTCGATTGTTACCAATATTTTCGCAGTCTTGATAAACATTACGGATGTGTATAAGGTGAGGTGGGTGTCCTTATGTAGTATAGTGGCGGCATTGGGATCGTAATCGATTAGTATACTATCGCAGTTGAACTGCGTGCGTGATCGCTATTGAATTTGTTGTTGCGTTCCTTGCTGAATCAGGCCTACTATGCCAACTTTCCTGGATAATCTTTATATCAGAAACCATGATCACTGGTGACAGATTGTTTATACTATCTTTTTCCTGCGATCTTTGGATAACAAATGGCCAATGTTTTTAACCCAGTATCTTTAGTCCGTGATCTCAGGATCCATCTATCTGTAGCTTTCTACAGATTCTGCTCAGCACATGTGTAAGAATATGTCTTTATGCATCAAAACATCATATTAGAGTTGGCAATTTTAGAATTTAAAATACATTTATTTTTAAATAGTGCATTCATAGAATTTTGAATTAAGTTTTAGTATGGCTGGTCATTCTGTTATGGTTTCACAATGTGCATAAACCAAATACTGATTTCAGAAGGAGATGAAGGTGCATAAAAGGTTTATTTCACAACAGTATACATGAATGCAGGTTTAAGCAGAGTCCTTGCAGGCTGGAGAGTATTAAAAAAACACAACTCATGATAAAGTTCATAGCAGGCAAGCAAAATATGCAAAACTTAAATACAAACTTGGGTCAGAAGCAGGCAGTATGCAAACATAGTCCAAGTTCCTAGCACAGTACAGGAGAAAGTTGCAAATAGACAAGTCCAGAATCCAGACAGAAGGCTATAGTGCAATCAGGGCCATAACTAGGGGTGTGTGACAGGTGCCGCTGCACAGACTGTATGAAGCTTCAATCAGTTCTGCACTTACCGGCTCTGCCGAACCCGCCCCCTGTTAGTGCTGTTTGATGCCCTCCTCTATCTGTCTGAACTTCTTGGCTCTATGCGTCCAAGTTGGTTCGCCCCTTTTTTGGTGGGTTAGATACCTTAATATGCTATGTTTGCAATAATTATGGTAATTATTTTTCCTTTTTCAAAGTTATCTGTTACTTCTACAAGTTAATTATTTTAGCAGGTATTTTTGGTAATACTTTCCTGGATGTTTGAGTAACATCATGCTCCCTTTCTAACTTACAGTACTGTTAAATTCCCTTAGTCTATACACATCTATAGTATTATTTTCATAGAATGTAATTTATATAGAGCACTCTGTTAAATTGTGTTTTGCATATTTATCTATGTATGTTACTAGCTACCACTGGCAAACACCATTTGGATAATTCCAATATATTTTCTCTCAGACCATGAGCATCCTTCTCATTAGTCTGACATCAGACATTCTGTTCACTCTATGGGGTATATTTACTAAAGTGCGGGTTTTTAGAAGTGGAGATGTTGCCCATAGCAACCAATCAGATTGTACTTAACATTTATCTAGCACATTCTAGTAGATAATAGCTAGAATCTGATTGGTTGCTATGGGCAGCATCTCCACTTGATTGGGGCCCCAGTGTCTTCATAGGATATTAGCCCTCTCTTACTCTCCTTTGGATAAGATTCAAATAAATGGTGCCCTTTCTGATTTTTTTCTCATCAGTAATGACACTAGGCAGTGGTGCCCCTCTCATCCCCATTTTTGTCCTCTGCTCAAAGGCCCTGGAGAAAGATTGTAGAGCCAATGCTGATATTAAAGGAATTTAAATTGGGGGACTGACCTTCTAGCTATTATTCCCAATCCAGTGGTCTCACTACCTGTACTGATGTCTGTATTCCAAAGATTTGGCTATTGGTCCAGTACAAGATTAAGTTTTCAAATCAGTGGCTCTGAATATCTTCACTGCAGAGGATACTGTAGCTGGACTTCAGCATCTGTTTCCATTTAAATGGCACCATTTTCATGCAAATTACTTAGGGGTCATCTTAACCAAAGATTACTCAAACCTGTTTCAATTGTCCTAATTGTTGCTAATGTCAGTGGCACAGTTCAAATTTACTCTCAGAAGTGTTTGTCTCTGAAATTGACTGGGGATAGTTAATACGATCAAGATGAATATCCTCGCAAAAATAAATATTTTTCAAACTCTCCCAATTTCTGTACCTAACTCCTATTTAAAAGATCTTCAAGGGCTATAGGGGGATTTGTCTATTGCGAACAGAAACCTAGACTAGAATATTAAATTCTTACTAGAAGTAAGTCTCCAATTTATAATTTTTCATAGTTATTACCACTCTACCCAATTGACATGAAGAGTGGAGATGATTACTAAAAAATTGGTCCTTATTGAAACTCTCTCTTCTTCAGTTCCAGCCCATGTACTTCCACGGCTGACGAAACTTCCTAAATTTATACATCCCTCACTTGAGCCCATGCTGAGGTCCTGAAGCTGATTTATACACCTTTCTTCTTACTTCTTTCACTCCTAGGATGTCTCCACACATTTTACACATTTTACTGACTAGTCACCAGATCCCCTCTCCATATTTGGTGGCAATGCTCCTTTTTGTTGGGGTTCCAGTATGAAGTCCATGAGATTTCTGAGGAAATTACTGGTCTTTCACTTCCTTTCAAGCCTGAGTTTGGTTCTTACATTTGATGGATTTATCTATTTACAATTTCAGTGCTCAAAGTGTGCCGGTATGCAACGTTATGACATACTGGCACTTCAGGCACTAAGTAAAGGCAGTGTCGGTTTCAGTGCAGAGATCCATATCTCTCCCTGTCGGCAATACCTTATGCTGAGAATAAGGGACAGTCTGCAAACTACTTTGCATTTTACAAGTATATTCAAACACTGTTGAATACACTTATATAGTGGAAAACAGTTTGCAGATTGTCCCTTGCTCCCAACATAAGTAAGACCTCACAAACAGGGAGAATTCAGTAATTTGGCAGCCAATACTGTAGGTTAAACCTGTGCTTGCCCACCATGCAGAGAGACCAAGTCTGTCTGCCAAACCTCAGTGGATGCAGTAGTTGTCCGGGACTCTGCAGCTGAGAGACAAGAACTGCCCCTTTAGATACCAGTGGTGAGTATAAGCAGTCCCATTCCCCTACTGAGATTCACTTGCTTACCGCCTGTTTCCTGTCTTGTGACCCTGTTTCTGCTGCAGCAGCTAGCAATACAGAGTCTAGGAGTCTGCCTAATATATGTAAGTTGACCAGATAGGCAGATGCAGTGTTATTTCCCCTTTTGTATATTTTAGAGTCCTTGGGAGGAGGTATGCTTTTTTGTCACTTACATCTACAGGAGGGATTGTAGATATGCTTTTATATATAGGATCTATAGGAGTTGTCAAATTATTGTATCTCTTCATTAAAAGTGATTTGTGTGTGATTAATCCTATCAGCCCTTAGGGCCTGTAAAGTATTTGCTTTTATGCTGTGAGATTCTCAAAGTCATTTTGTCCCCATGTGTATACTGTCCTTCCTCTCTGTTACCCTCTGTATATACTGTCCTCTTATGTGTACTGTCTTCCCTAGCTGTCCCCTAGAGTGCATTGTCCCCCTCACTGTCCCCATGTTTGCATGTGTGTACCCCACCACCCCTGTGTCTCTCACCTCCTCTGTGTACCCCACCACCCCTGTGTGCCTCACCAGAAGCAGGGAGTGAAAAGTGCATGGTTAAAGAGGGATAGAGGGTATGGGGTAAATTTAAGATTCATGTTTGGTTGAGATTGCAATCTCGGGTGTGTTTTGCCATTTTTTACAACTCGCAAACTTACTAAAGACAAACTCAGGAGAGAAATCATGAAACACACTGCAAAACTCGGGTGAGAATACAAATAGATATAAATACACCATCAGCCAAACTCGTAAGTACTTTTTATATCCAGGAATACAACTCAGAAATTTACCAAGAATCGTGATTCTAATCATGGGTGTAATTTTAGCAAACTCAGGCACTGATTCAGAGACGGACGCTCTGAAAGAGCGCTTGCTCTGAATCTGGGCTTTTTTTTTTGTGCGGCTTCCTGGCTGCTCGCATAGCTGTGGGTGACCACCCACAGCTATTACGAGCAGCCAGGTTGATGGTCGCTTGGATATGTAGTTCCACAGCAGCTGGAGGGCCACACGTTCCCCACTCTTAATAAATACACTAGTGCAGTGGTTCTCAAACTCAGTCCTCAGGACCCCACACAGTTCACGTTTTGCAGGTCACCCATCAAGTGCACAGGTGTAGTCATTACTCACTGACACATTTAAAAAGGTCAACAGGTGGAGCTAATTAGTTCACATGATGCAGTGTGGAAACATGGAAAACATGCACTGTTTGGGGTCCTGAGGACCGAGTTTGTCTAAATTAATTGTAATGCATACATAATAGTACAAATAGCTAATTATTTATTTAAAATAACAATCACAGACATATACATTTTTTTTGGTTTAAATGTATTTAAAAAATATATATAAAGCAGCCATAATATCCAAAAATGCATAGTTTATAAACAATCAAAATATATGTAATTAATAATAAAGTAAAATACATTTTGACATTTTCATATACACGATTTTCTAGAAGAATTTGGAAGGGGGCACACTTACAGATCTGTGATGTTGCATTTTTGGCGACTGTGGCAGCACCAAATGTCCCTACTCCACTTCCTCCAACAAAATATTCACCTCCAAATGTGTCTGCCACAACTTAAACAGACACAACTGCGAAGATCACTCCATCTAAATAAAATATATGTTGAGAAATAAATGTAAAATTTTGGAAACACATCTATTTGATTTAAAAAAAAAAAATCTTACCTTTTCCACAGGAATTTTAGGGTGCGATCCCCAGAGTGCACAATATTAATTTTGTTGCAAATTTCAATCCAGATCCTTGCATGAACTTTAAGAGTAACTTTGGTCCCACTATGAAATCTGGATATCGCTTCTTATAAAAGCACCATATATTCCATCCCACTAATACTTTGATCTCATATCTTGCCATCTGCTGAGTCATAATCCTCATCTGCAATTGCGACAGACACATTCAGAGATGATGTGTTAGGAGGAGGTGCAGGAGGAAGATTTGGTGAGGCCACAGCCACAGTATCAGCTTCCACATCTGCATGTATGTCCAAATTCTTCCAGAAAATCATGTAAAACAGAGTAGCAGTCTCCATGATTGCCAAAAATAAAATCCATCTAAGGCTATTTATAGGCATATGCATACGCAGGGAGGAGCAACTGCTTACATACGCAATCAACATTCGCCTGTGAAACCATCCTCCCAAGGTAGACCCACTTTCACTCAGAACTCTGATAGGCCACACATGCGTATGACTGCTCTGGCACTAGGTAAGACACCTGTTTTGTGGTGATTATATTTACACATGGAGTGGCCTGTAACTTGATAAAAAGGATAACTACTGCTTTGGCATATGCAGACATTTTTATGGAGACAACCAATCTGATTAATTGCCATTGCCATCATGAGAGCTGTATCCTTCAGCCGCAGGGAGCCCTGCATACTCGTGGAAGTAATGGGCTGCCGGCTGGGGCATATGGTGCCCTTTGTGGCAAATGCAATGAAATTAAGGGCCTATGCGGAAGTGCAGAGGCACCTGCGACGCACAGGATGACGCCGCTACACTGTGCAGCTAGAGCGGTGGTGGTCGGACCTAAGGAGTGGCATAATGGACCTCCTGGCCTGCTTTCAGGCACTTAACGCCCGGAGTAAATATGCCCAGGTGTGTAGAAAGCCCTGCCGGGCCCAGGTGAAGAGGGGGCATGGCCTAATCATGGGAGGTGTGGCCACACTCCCTTGAGCAAAAAAAAACACAATTCTCCAGTGCCGCGCGCTGGTGAGGAGGGTGCTGTGAGCCCCCCAGCCCGGCGCAAAGCTAAGGGGGGCGCAATCAGTGTGATCGCTCCCCCCCACAGGCATAGGTGACTGCCCAGTAGCCACGAGCAGTCTCCCACTGCAGCTCAGCACACGGGAGTTAGGGAGAAGGGAGGGGGGGCAGTTTCAGGCCCCCGCCGGACCCCTCGGGAAGCCAAGGCCCGGGTAAATAGTAACCACCCATCCCCTCCTCTTAGTGCCCCTGAGTATGCCTTACTATGATGTAAATTTACGTCTGTTTTAATGAGAAGCCAGTGTTGCTTTGATATTTTGTAAATCACTGGCGAAGCAACATAAGGCGTCCATAACTTTATTGCAATTAATAACTATATAACAACTTACAACTAACTTATACTAAAATAAAGACACGGACACAGACTGCTTTGGTTAAATGGTCATAACTTGCTTTTATTGAATGTTTGTCCCTGAGCTTTTAATTTACTTTTGGGAGGCAAAGAAGGATGCTACAAAAACACTCAACTCCAGCCATATGTCACTTAACCAATATTAGGGAGTGACTGAAGCACCCCCCCCCCATGGTCATTGTAAGCTGAGCGTAACTAAACCAATATTAGGGAGCGACTGAAACGCCCCACCTGTAGTCATTGTAAGCTGAGCTGTGAAGACTCACAATCCCCCATAATAGTGCACAGTATGAGCATGTCCGTAGAGACAGATGCCCAACGTCCTCCCGCAGAGGAAGGCCATACTATGACCCTTCAAAGGAAATGTGCTCCACAGGTTTTTCTTACACCTTATGTGGCCGCTGGTTTGTATCACCTTCCCGCCCAACATGGTAATATAACATGGTGTTAGTAAGAACACAACATATAGAGAGCATCAGAAAGAGATAAGGGAGGGAGGGAGGGAGGGACAAACACCATCCAGAAAGGAAATTGCTGGGCATACACCAGCCTTATAAAGTCCACATATAGCCACTCCCATGAGCTCACACATGGTCAGAAACCAACCAACCAAATAAATCCCCCAAACGAATCTACCTAGCAACAGTTGACCAAAATTCTAACCAATTACAAAAAAACTAAGGACTCTTATATAGCCTCACGCTTACTCAGCATGCGTCTCATCTAAGGTGTCCATAACTTTATTGCAATTGAAAACAATATAACAACTTACAACTAACTTATACTAAAAAAAAAACACGGACACAGACTGCTTTGGTTAAATCGTCAGATCCTGCTTTTATTGAAGGTATGACCCTGAGCATTTAATTTACTGTTGGGAGGCAAAGAAGGATGCTACAAACACTCAGCTCCAGCCATATGTTACTTAACCAATATTAGGGAGCGAATGAAACGCCCCCCCCTGTGGTCATTGTAAGCTGAGCTTTACTTAACCAATATTAGGGGGCGACTGAAATGCCCCCCTGTGGTCATTGTAAGCTGAGCGTAACTAAACCAATATTAGGGAGTGACTGAAACCCTCCCCTGTGGTCATTGTAAGCTGAGCCGTGAAGACTCACAATCCCCTATAATAGTGCAGAGTATGAGCGTGTCCAAAGAGACAGACGCCCAAAGTCCTCCCGCAGAGGTAGGCCATACTATGACCCTTCAAAGGAAATGTGCTCCACAGCTTTTTCTTACACCTTATGTGGCCGCTGGTTTGTAGCACCTTCCCGTCAATGCCAGGTTCAAAGAACCGCAGCCTGCCACCCAAACCAAAACACAGCACTCAAAAAACCCACCTACCATAACTCTGACAAATGCAACCCATCAGAGCGGAAAACTTGAGCCTGTTCCATCTGCAAACTTGGGTGCCACACCAACAAGCCTCCAGACCCAAAGGCAAAATGAGAAACAGCCCTATTAATCTTACCGGCAAGGCGTATCCAAGGCCAAAAGGTCTCTAGAAACCATTCATACGTGGTGAGGGACAATATCTGACCACACCCAGCACACCTCAGGCTACCATGACCGTAGGGCAGCCAAGTCAGCCTTCATCCACAAGTTCAGCTCCGACTGTCCAATAACATTGCCTCCAAGGTGAATCGCTAACTATGACGGGTGCCCAAAGTACTTCCATGATAAACAGAAGGTACAAAAGAGCCGACCAATGATAACTCCGACCCTAAGACCACTGAACCTGATGGCCACCTGAGAGGACCACCCTTCTTGCCATCCCATGCTCCTCAACCAACTAAATAAATGAATGGCCCACAAGCCACACTTGCTCAGAAGACACGGGCAACGCTGTAAAAGAACAAACAGAACTAAACCGCTGCAGTAAAAGAAAATATATAAGAAAAAGGATAGAGTTTTAATATAGAAGGAGAATGTTAGTAGCAACACCCAAGTGAAGGAGAAAATCTAAAAAACCTCCCCTGAGCCGTGCATAATAAGCCAATTGAATTGCGGCCCTTTGGAGGAAAAATTAAATAATCCCTTCACACCCTCAATTTTTGAATGCTAGCCATTCAAAAACTGACGGGTAAACAACATTTCTGGGTAGGAAAAACACAACTTAAATCTTATCACATCTAACATATGACTTAAAGGCGGATGACCTCCAGCTACCAATATCTTGAATGGCAGATCAAGGCAACCCACTGGCCGCTGCGCAAGCAGCGGCACCAATATGGAAAAAGTACCACATTGTGCAACATTCACACCCAACTGTCCCAAATAGCGCTTACACACAGCAACAAACTAAAACTTAATCAAAGGTGAGGAGTCAGCATGAAATAACCATTGCAAGCTGGCTGACGGGCGCAGACCCGCATATAAACCAGCCATGTGCAAATCTTAGTAATAGTATGAGGCCTGAGTATAACCCAACACCCGCACCCCAACTGATCAGTTTCAGACCGGGGGATTTTGCACAGGACAGCCCTGATCTGAAGTACCACATGCTTAAACAATAGCCAAGACAGCAAAAGACTTACTAGATGCAAAAAGCTCCTAATCCGCAATGCGCCAAAGATACCAACGCAAATGCTAAATAGAACAAAACAAACTCAAAGTCAGAAAAGTAAACAACAAATTCACTCCAACCAGACGCTGCAGCCGTGCCGCATCAATTGGGCGACGAGAGTCACCCACCACAGGGCTTTCCATTAGCCCAAACCTTGAGGGCCTTAGACAGCACAACAGCTGTGGGGTCGTGCCCACCATGAAAGCGAGAAACAAAGCAATACCCACTAGGGTGGGAGCCATGGCCGTCTCAGATCGGCCCCTCTAATAATGACTCCACACAAACCCAACCAAGTGCTGATCTAAAGACTTACCAGCAGAAGGATACCTACCAGATAAGTATCCCAGTCATGCCATGCTGCCACGCAAAGTAGACAGAGCCAGGGACGTCCGAGCCAGGCCGACCAACCCTGTAGACAATCAGCCAGGCAGAAGACAGACAAGTCTTCCCAATCAGATTATCCTCAGGGGCCAACATCCGAAACCAATCATAGTGAAAATGGGGCAGGGAATCCCTATACCACTTTCAATAACCGGCACGTGTTGCGCCCCAAAAACAATAATCGCCTGCAAACACTTCAAAACCAAGAACATCAACAGATACATCGCAATAGGAGAACAAGAACGTAGTTTATTAACTGCGCGCACCACTCTCAGCTTGCCACATCAAAAATTATATTCCGGTTAGGCAATTTATCAACAAATCCACAGCCACTATGACTGGAAAAATTCCAATAACAGCAGATTAGACCAAAACCACGTGATATCCATGATGCAGGCCATGGAGCAGCGCACCGGTCCCCTTGAAAGAACACACCAAAGTCAGTTGAACCAGCAGCTTTGGTGAACAAATGTAACTCAGCATTGTCAACCGGCTGCTAGGGCCAAATCAACTCCAATATTGAGATCCCCCAAAATGAACCCCACACCCTGAGGTCATTCGGGATTTCCCTGTAAAGGCAGACATAGAAATGTGGGCTGGAGACCCCCGCAATAGCACATCGGTATAATCCGGCAAGCAAAACTAAATTAACTGAGGACTGACTGCACCTGATGCAACCTAACCTGCCGAGAAGTCAAACAACACTGAATCTGCACTAGCAACTGCTGCATCTTATCGGCCAGAAACCGGCAGCACCAGCAAATGTATTCACTCTAATTTCAAGGTAAGACAAGCAGGAAATCTGGCCTTCCGCCTAGTCCAAGGCAACTGCAACACCAAGCACCCATAAAAACGCCTGCACAGACAGAAAACCTGACCAGAAACTGCGCTATCAGATGGGCCAGCGAACAAAATCGTCCAAATTCATGCACTATTCCTGGCCTGTACTAAACTTTTCAAATATGTGCACACAAGATAGCGCAGCCCATGGGAAGGTGCCTGTCAACAAAAATGGACCATCCAATTCAAAACCCAAAAATGTAGGGACTGAGGGTGCAACGGCAGCAGGCCAGAAACGGATTCAGCATCCCATTTTGCCATCAAAGCTCCAGGAGCGGAACCCTATATCAGCGGCTCTCGAACTCGGCCCCCCAGGACCCCACACAGGTCATGCCCCCCAGGTCATCCCGAACGTAAACAGGTGTATACATCACTCATCGGCGCGTTTCCAAAAGCTCCACAATTGGAGCAAATTATTTCAATTGCAATTCTGTGAGTAGACCTGGAAAACATGCACTGCCCGGGATTAGAAGGACCGAGTCCGAGGACTTGTGCGCTATATCAATGCGAGCTCTACATTGAATAACTGGTAGTGAACCTAGCAAAGCAAGTGAGGGATTGCCTCGTTCACAGAGCCCTCCATGATGACACGACAAATGCTGCATAGAACGATATTTACTCTGGACCTACTTTAGCATGACACAAAAAGGGGAAATGCACTGGTCCGGCAAAGGGGGGAATGGTAAAAGGCCCGAACATACGGTCCAAAGCCACTACAGCAAACACAGTCTGTCGTGCCACATGGGGAAGCTATCTGGCCGAACACAATTCAGGGGGAGGGGCGACTACATGCAATGCGCTAGCTACAGTAAACATAAACCCTCACTAAAAAACCCTCCAGCAAACTTGGTGATCTTCCCGTAAAGGATACCAGCCCAAACACTTAGACAACTCATCTAACACAACAGGGATAATAAACCTTATTTGTCAACTCTGCCCTCCACAGTTGCCTTAGCCTTCTGGGTAACTGCTAACCTGCCTCAACAGCCATATGGCCCAGCGGCAAAACCAGATGACCATCCCGCTACCAACAAAACTGTTCATCGTAATCCCGACAAACAAAGCCCCTGGATCCCACAGACATATAATGCACCAAATGAATATATTTAATAACATCACCGTGCACCATATGGCGAGTTTGAGGTAGCAGGCTGAAAAACTAGGATGCCACTAAGCCAGGGCTCGACAAATTTTTGTAAAATCTAGGAGCCATCTTAAAAGTTTAGGAGCCAGACCATCGTCCATGACCAAAATATATGAAAGCTTGTATAGACCACCACACATGCCCTTTCAGTGCCCCTCAACCTAGTAGTAAGCCCCCTGTAATAGTGCTCCCAGTAGTAAGCCCCCTGTAATAGTGCCCCCAGTAATAAGCCCCCTGTAAAAGTGCCCACAGTAGTAAGCCCCCTGTAATAGTGCCCCCAGTAGTAAGCCCCCATTAATAGTGCCCCAAGTAGTAAACCCCCTGTAATAGTGCCCCCAATAGTAAGCCCCCTGTAATAGTGCCCCCAGTAGTTAGTCCCCTTAAATAGTACCTCCAGTAGTAAGTCCCCTTCAATAGTACCCCCAGTAGTAAGTCCCCTTTAATAGTGCCCCCTTTGAGCACTTATTCAATGTGTAACCAATTCCCCTCCCCTAGGCAAACCAACCCCTTCGCAGCCACACTGTGCAGTTATTCCTCCCCCCCACATTGACACATTACTGGGGGGGGCACAATGATCCCGAAGTGAATTGACACATTACTGGAGGGGGGCACAATGATCCCGGAGAGAATCCCCCCTCCCTGTCGGCGGTTGCCATACCCACGCAATCCAGGGCCATGCATAGAAGTTCTTACCAGAGCGCAGAGCAGTTTATTAAACTGTAACTTGTGATAGAAGGCTGGGCTCCGGGATTGCTTTAGCAGTGCTGTAATTATTACAGCCACCCTTCTATCACAAGCTCTTACCAGAGCTCTGTGCATCCAGCCAGACGGGAGAGGGAGCAGGTGTCACTGCAGGTGGAGGAACCAGAAAGCCAGGACATATGAGGAAGACGGTGAGCGGGTATCGCCGCAGGCAGAGGAGCCAGACAGCCAGGATGGATGGTGAGTCAGTCAGCGCACGTACTGTATGAAATGGCCGCCCAGGAACCTTTGCTGGGGAACTACAGTACTTCCTGGGATGATCCCTCCCTGAAATCTGGTCGCCAGGCAACAAAATCTAGTTGCCATGGTGACCTGGCCCCCAGGATTTGTTGAGCCCTGCACTAAGCCAATGGTGATAGCTTCGGAAGGAATCCTCACCCGCCCCCCAGCTTTTTTGGCCTCGTCTACGGTTATTCACATGTCACCCGTAAGGGGAAAAACATTCACAAACTTACCCCTATGAATCTTCTCCTTAACTTGCTTATGCAAACCCCTGTCCAATGCCATAATAGCACAGTGCACTAAACCAGAAACCTCAACTGGCGCCAAATAGTGACGGGAGCTGACTTTGATGCTTAGCTGCCATCGTAACTAAATGCCGTGCAACCATGTTCAACAACTTACGTGGGCGTGCCGGCGACCCTGACGAAGAGCTACCAGTGCTAGACACAGAAGAATCAGTATAAACAGCAAAGGAGGGACAGCAGACTCACCACCAGCTGACCCCGGCATTCCATCACCACCAGCCACAGGCACTGCAACATCAGGGGCAACGAGCACTTCAATCGTGGAAAGATCCACCACCGTGCTTCCGCTTGAGATTTCCAACACCACCAGAATTTATAGTGGGAACACTAAGCAAAACACTACAGCCAGACACAGACAATGTTACAACACCGTCACAGCAATGTCACAGCGGGTGTACCTGAAAATGGAGCAGTGCAGATAAAGGAGGAGAAGGTGCAGCGGGAGAAGCAAGGTAAAGGGGGGGGTAGCGAGAACTACATAAATGTGGGGAAGGTAAAGGTGGGTGAGGGGCTGCAACCTGCTGTGAAGCAAAATGGCAGCAGGAGAGGACAGGGAGGGAAAGGTGGGAGGGGGGCTGAATGAAAAGGTGAGGAGGGAAAGGAGAGAAGGATGATGATGGCAGGCGATAGAGAGGCATGAGAAGTGGGGCAGAAGCTAAACTACCCCCATGGAAAGAAGGGGGTGGAAAAAGGAAACCCCCCAGCAAAAATAGTCCCCAGGGCAGGAAAATGGGGTGGGAGGGGGATGCTCCCAAAGGGAAAAAAATGGTGGGGGCAGGTAAGTATCACCTCAAGCAAAAATATGAGCCAGGAGTTAAAAGGGGCTGAACCTAAGCATAAAGGGGGCGGGGCCAGCGGCATAATATCGGGCGCCGCAGGAGTAGGACACAGGCCTCCCCGCCGCTGATATAGGGCTGCAGTGGGGGTCGGCGCCTGGTGGACAGGGGAAAAAGGAGGCCGGATCCCGGGATGAGCGTGGCTGGCAGGGCTGCACTAGTGTCACTCACGGCCACCGGAAGTGATGCCGCGGCCACGGGGAGACATAGGGAAAGAGAGGCAAAAGATGTTCCCGTGGGAGGCGGCAGAACCACCCGCCCATAGAGAAGGGTTAGGACCGCGGGAGGATAGCGGTGGGGTGGGCGTGGCCTAGTGCTGTGTAGGAGGTAAGACTGCGGGCAGGAACAAAAGGACAGGAGGCGCAGGAGGCGCAGGGCAGAAACAGGGGATGGGCAGGGAGGTTACATAAGGCAGCAGGGAGAGGGAGCAGAACACTAGGGCAGGGGATGACAAAGGGGAAAAGTTAAACCAAAGGGGGGGAGAAAGGGATAACAGAAAAGACAGGAAAAACACAGGCAAGGAGAAACGATAAAATAAATGTCACCAGTTACTGTCCAGATATACACTATGGGACAAACACCGTCCAGAAAGGAAGTTGCTTGGCGTACACCAGCCTTATAAAGTCCACATATAGCCACTCCCATGAGCTCACACATGGTCAGAAACCAACCAAACAAATTAATCCCCAAACGAATCTACCTAGCAACAGTTGACCAAAGTTCTAACCAATTACAAAATGCTAAGGACTCTTATATAGCCTTACGCTTACTCAGCATGCATCTCATCTTAAATCTGTTAACCCAAGGGAACTTGGGCTCAACAGACTTGAGAGGAGATCACTCCTGTCCATAGCAAGCACGCTCTGTTTAGTGTCATTTATCAATTTACGGCTGTAACCTCTGCATAAAAAGCGTTCTATTAAATTATCTATTTGTTGTACTGCCGATGTAAAATCACTATTGATACACCTAACCCTAACCATTTGGGAAAGGGGAGACCTCTAATTAAGCTTCTGGGATGGCAACTTTGTGCTTGAAGAAGCAAATTCCTATCGGTGGGCTTGGAGTACAGATTCATTACAATTTCATTGTTATTAATAGAAACATTAACATCCAAGAAATTAATTTCTTTCCTATCCATCTTAAAAGTAAATTTAATTGGGCTGTTACTCTGGTTATGTATCTCTATTACATTGCGCAGCAGTATTTCTTCTTCTTGCCAGATAACTAGTAGGTGATCTATATATCGCGTATATAGAATGATCTGGGAAGAGATCAAGGGGTCTCTGAAAAATAGATCGTTTTCTATAGCAAACATAACTATATTTGCATATACTGGAGCAGCGCTCGAACCCATTGCGCATCCTCTTACTTGTAGGAAATACTGTTTGTCAGAAGTTATTAGTCAAAATAAATTCAAACAAACAAACTATGATGTCCATTAGTGCTGAAGGAAATGAAGTCCTAGAGGACAAAAAATGTTTTACACATCGGAGACCAAAATCATGTGGAATGGATGTGTATAGATTAACAATGTCAATGCTGGTTAACCAGCACTCGTTCGGGACTGAAGTGATATTTCCTAATTTCTTTAGCAAAGTGCTAGTGTCAAGTAGAAGAGTAGGCTCCTTCTGGATGAAAGGCGAACAACCAGTAGCCCGCCACTTCTCTAAGTTTAACCACCCTCTCTCTAGTTTGCGATACAGAATGATTGACTTTGTTCCCCACAGTAACGGGGAAGGGACCGAGCTAAGAAATTGCTACAATGCGAGACATGCTGAATTGCCTGACGTGATGTGCTATTTCCTAGAGGGTTCATGAAAGTATTTCTTATGCCTGCTTTACTTGATATTAGCTTTGATCTTTATGCACCTTTTAGGTCTTGTAATAGGTGTTTTATGTTTAACTACTTGTATTTTTATTTTTTATTTCCTATTATTGATGTGTGTTTATAACTTATTTTGTCGATAATTAGTATAAATTTTGTTATTTATCTTGCAGTCAAGGAGATGGTAACACAACACATGGGCATCGGAGCACGCAATTAGCGTGATGACGTCATCCAATATGCCGGGTGGGTGTGCAGTCCCTGTCCCCGGAGCTCCAGTTTTACATGGTGTAGCTGTATAAAGGTATGTGTACTCTTTGTTTCTGTATTTTTCTGATGACGGTTGGAATAACTGAAACATTGTGTCTTGTTTCATGCCTTGAGTGCCGCACCCCTGCTTCTCGTATCTGTTTCCTTGTGAGGGAACTGGCGACAGTCCTTTACGAGTATCTGGAGTGCCAAAACCTGGCTGTTTATATATATATATATATATTTATATTCCATAGACAAAAAAACCTTATGGTTTCACATGTCCCATTAAGGCTGCTTAGACATGATCTGAAACTTCACAAAACCTATTGCTTTTCTGCCCTCAAACTCCAAAAAGCAATGAAATTACGATCATTAAGGCTTTTCTATGGTGGGTGTGTGTTTATTTCAATATTGCTTTTGCTGTGGAACTAAAGGTACCAGCAAGCCCGTAATGCCCCACATGCTGATACTTGTGTTTCTCCAACTACTGGCATGCAGGGGAGGCTTCCTGGGAACTGTAGTTCCACAGCAGCCAATATTTATATTTTCAAATGCACCATACTTTACATAATCACCCACCATCCAGAATGCATAGGGCTCCAACTGTATTTCCCAAAATCAGCACTGGACTCCGTCTAGCGGGGGAGTGATGCCACAGCCAGGGGAGCCCTTTTACCGGGCCCCCCAGCCACAGCATCAACCCTGACAACTAGACAGTCCAGGCTGGGGATCCTTGTGGAGCTGGGGGGACCCCCAATAAAGGGGTCCCCCTCCTCAGGGCACCCCAGGCCCAGGCTGATAGCGTGGGGCCATCCCCAGCACCCCTGGGCGGTGGGTGCTGGGTTTATTGTATTGTGTGGTGCATTTTAAAGAATATTTTCTTTTGCAGGTGAACTATAGGTCCCAGCATGCCTCCCTGCATGTTGGTACTTGGAAAACCACAAGTACCAGCATGCTGGGCATTAGGGCCCACTGCCACCTGTAGTCCACCTGTAAAAAAAAATATTAAAATAACACAACACTATTGTAATATTTTATTTTAAAAGTCTTCACCTGGGGGACGGCGGCCTTTAAGCTCTTTTGCATGGCTGCCACCACTCCAGGAATTAGGCATCTTTGCCTGGCAGGCACCAACCCGCCAGGGCTTCGGCATCTTTGCCTGGCAGATGCCAACCCACCAGGGCTTTGGTGTATTTGACTGATGGGCACCAACCCACCAGGGCTTCAACTTCTTCACCTGGCGGGCACCAACCTGCCAGGCATCCACGTCCTTACATAGTGGGCGACAGCATGTGTCAGCTCTTTTTCATGGCTGCCGCCCACTAGGACTTATGGCATCTTCACCTGGTGGACACCAACCCGCCAGAGCTTCAACGTCTTCACCTAGTGGGCGGCAGCCTGTGATAGCTCTTTTTTGTGGCTGCCGCCCACTAGGACTTCCGGTGTCTTCGCTTGGTGGGCGCCAACCCGCCAGGGCTTTGGTGACTTCACCTAGTGGACGGCAGCCTGTGATAGCTCATTTTTGTGGCCGCCGCCCACTAGGACTTACGGTGACTTCACCCAGTGGGCACCAACCAGCCAGGCCTTTGGCGTTTTTGCCTGGCGGGCTCCAACCCGCCAGGGCATCGGCCTCTTCGCCTAGTGGGCAGTAGCCTGTGCCAGCTGTTTCCCATGGCCGCCACCCACTAGCACTTCTGGTGTCTTCCCCCAGCGGGCGCCAACCCGCCAAGGCTTCAGCATTTTCGCCTGGTGGGTGCCAACCTGCCAGGGCTTCTGAGTTTTCGCCTGGTGGGCACCAACCTGCCAGGGCATTGGCATCTTCACCTAGTGGGCAGTATCCTGTGTCAGCTCTTTTGCATGGCCGCCGCCCACTAGGACTTCCGGTGTCTTCACTTGGCTGGCGCCAACCTGCCAGGCCTTTTTGTCCATTTTTGCCTGGCAGGTGCCAAACCACATGGGCATTGGCCTCTTCACCTAGTGGGCAGCAGCCTGTGTCAGCTGTTTCGCTTGGCTGTGGCCCACTAGGACTTCTGGTGTCTTCGCCCAACGGGTGCCAACCCGCCAGGGCTTCGGTGTTTTCGCCAGGTGGGCACCAACCCTCCAGGGCTTCGGCCTCTTCACCTAGTGGGTGGCTGCCTGTGTCAGCTCTTTTGCATGGCCACTGCCCACTTGGACTTCCGGTGTCTTCGCCTGGCGGGCACCAATCCGCCAGGGCTTCGGCATCTTCGCCTGGTGGGTGCCAACCTGCCAGGGCTTCGGTGTCTTTGCCTGGTGGGCACCAACACACCAGGGCATCGGCATCTTCACCTAGTAGGCAGCATCCTGTGTCAGCTCTTTTGCATGGCCACCGCCCACTATGACTTCCAATGTTTTTGCTTGGCAGTCACTAACGCCAGGCCTTTGCCATTTTTGACTGGCGGGCGCCAACCCACCAGGGCATCGGTCACTTCACCTAGTGGGCAGCAGCCTGTGTCAGCTCTTTGCCTGGCAGGAGCCAACCCGCCAGGGCTTCATCCTCCCATTCCCAAAATCTGTCCCCAGGCCCACCTTCCTCCCCTTGGCAAAATCCCTCCCCTGCACCATCATCCTCCCTTTCCCACAATCCCTCCCCAGGACCATCTCCTTCATCGGAGTCCTCGGCAGGGTCCAATTGGGCAGCATCTTCACTGGGAGGACCTGAGGCTAAAGGTACTGTACATGAAAAAGTTAACATAATTTAACACACATGTACAAGTAAAGTTTGTATTTGCAGCACTTAAAATGAAAATAATTGTGAAGATAAGCACTTACCAGGTCTATCTTAGGGCCTGATTCAAAGAAGTATGGATTTGTACAGCCACACACAAGTAGCTGTGCAAATCCATCTGTCTATGATGCAGAATTGCACAAGGAGGTGTCACACACTTCATTGCTGCTTCTGGGGGTCATTCAGACCCGCTCGCGAGCAGCAGTACGCTCGCAAGCGGGTCGATGTTCCCCACTGCGCATGCGCACGACGGAGGGAGCGACGGGCTTTCCATTGCTCCGGGTCTCGCACCAAAGGGGGCGTGCTGTCATTGTTGGAGGAGGGCCCTGCTGTCAATGTTGGAGGGGGCGTGCTGTCAATGTTGGAGGAGGGCCCTGATTCAGAGCGAGCGCCCTCTGTGTCATCCCCTCTGAATCAGGCCCTCTGTGTCATCCCATCACTGCAAACAAGGCTGCTGCCTGGGCTAACTATTGGAACAATCACAAACCTCTATAAGTGTTATTTTATTTTAATTTAAATCTGCGAGAGATAATTTTTCCACCAGCCAGGGTGGTATCTGGTCACGCAAGATGCCAGGAATCTAGCTCCATTGATGCAGACCCTGGCCTCTTGCCTCATCAAAAATGGATCCATCAAACATTAATTTCCATTTCTGTGGCACAGGCAGGGCCCTACGAGGCAGCCTGTCAATCATGTTGCAGCTTGGGTGGTCTGCAAGGGTGACTGCAGGACCCATTCTGCACATGTGCTTTACGTATGTTATAACGTATCCTGGAATGAACATGCATCTCTGGCCCTTAATCTTTACTGAAGTCATCATTTTATTGTAAGTGCCTCATGTATCTTCAAGAATTAAACATTCTCAAGAAGTGTGGATACTTGAGGTGTTTGATAATGTTATTACAGCTTATCTTATACTAAAGGGTATATTTACTGTAGCACGGGTTGTTAGAAGTTGAGATGTTGGCCATAGCAACCAATATGAATGTAGCTATTATCTTCTAGACTAGGGATGGGCAATAAGTGGCCCCCAGATGTTGTAAAACTACATATTCCAGAATGCCCTGCCACACTTGCCAGTGGTGACAATATTGAATATATTATCCAATCACCTCAGGCGTGTTTCCATCATTAGACTGTGTTTTGTTTTTTGTTTTAATCTTGTGCATAGTTTTTTAAATTATGTAATTGTTTGCATTTGTGCATAAAGTGTCAGAAATCTGCTCTGTCTTTTTTTCTTCTTTTTATAGATGCAGAATGTGAGTGCGCTCATGATTTTGCTCACGGGCACTGGACCTCCGGAGCATGTATGTACGCCTCATGGGCGACTCCGCCCAGTGAAGGAGGAGGGCTCTCCAGTGGGTTTTTTTCTCGTATTAAAAAAATTAATGATAAAAAAAGTTTGTTGAAATCATGTGTTGTGTAATTCATAACTGTTAAAATAGCACAGTGTACAGACAGTGTACAGGTTCTCAAACTTGGTCCACAGGACCCCAAACAGTGCATGTTTTCCAGGTCTCCTCACAGAATCACAAGTGAAATAATTATCTCCACCTGTGGATCTTTTAAAATGTGTCAGTGAGTAATGAATACACCTGCGCACCAGCTGGGTGACTTACAAAACGTGACCTGTGTGGGGTCTTGGGGACTGAGTTTGAGAACCACTGGTATAGTGGTCCAAATAGAATTGATCCTAATGGGAATTTGTTTAAAAAAGGTTTTATATATATATATATATATATATTTAGAGAGAGAGAGAGAGAGAGAGAAAGATGGCACTCACCAATAAATGCAACTTGTTATTTTTAATAAATCCATAACAGGCTTACATTAGTGTGACGTTTCATTACCCAAAGAAACCTTTTTCAAGCAGCCCAGCATATCATCACAAACGTGACATATATATAGTCATCAGACACAGGTCCAAAGCATCAAGATTACACTTACCTATACCAGCTGGCTCTTTATATATCAGCCCTCATGGCGACGGTGCCGCTACCAGCGCCACATGTGCTCCACTATTGGAGTGCATAAGCAGGAAGTGACATCACTTCCTCTTGATGGGTATCAATCTCCTATCCCCATGGTCTAGTAATCTAAATGTGCACATGCGCAGATGCTCACCCCGGGCAACACTTCCGATGGGTGTCGCGTCACACACCAGAACAAGCCACGCCCCGAGCTGTCAGTCAGGCAGACACCTGTTCTGACACATATTAAGGGTGGGGACAAAATGTCAAAAATAAATCGCTTAATAGTGGAATACACTAACAAACATAGCTATCAGGTGGCACGCTGGTGGCGGCAGCCATCTTTTTGGATTCTTATATGAGAGATCAATGGATGGCCATTTTCCCACCCCAAGAGGTTTACCAGCACCCCTGAGGAAGTCTTAATAGACGAAACGCATTGGGACCCTGCTCCAGTCTCTCTCCACTCAGCTGAATACATTGCAGCTAAGCATTTTTACTATTTCTAACTTTTATGTTTTGTTAACCCCTGTACACTCTGTATCCCTGTAAATGTGATTAAAAACCCCTTTTGTGAAAAAGCACACCTGTAACAAGGGTAATTTTCTGCTTATTTGAAGTTAACCCTATCCACCTGTATGCAGACTATGGGGGCTACCATGGGATCCTAGAGGAGTTACCAGGGTATACAATACCATATGCAATTGTTCACGTATCTTTCTGGTACGCATTATACACTGAATTACATGCGCTGCCTATAAACAAAATACTACACTATATTTGTGTTCTATTTGGCTCTGTTGGAGCCTCTTCTATTAAGGCTTTCCTGATCTTTTGGAGGACCATACCTACCCCACCTATGGAATCCCAGTGAAAGAATCACAGATAAGCCTTAAAGTTTTATTATTTGGTACGCACATTATATTTTGAGCACGTGCATTGTTATTTGAAATACTACTCCCAATTCCACCTCAAGATAGATATATATATATATATATATATATATATTATACAAAACTTGAGTGGTTGGTCATCCAAGCTGCCATCTGGTTCACAAGTGTTAAAGGTAAGTATCACAAACTATCACAAAAATACTGAATATTACCAACATCATATACAGTAGAGGCAATCAATATAAAAAATAAGTTGTTTATATATTATCAAATTTTGTTATTTTAATAGTTTTCAATTATATACTGTATAAAAAAAACATGTACTTATATCAATGGAGTATTGTGTAATTATAGGGTCATCTACAAAAATGAGGAAGCAAATAACTATATAGGAGAACCTCCAAGCTCATTCCTTCATTGTGCGTCCTTATCCAACTTAGTGAGGCAAGAAATAAGAGTTATGGTATAACATACAACATATAACTCTTTTTCTTCAAGGTCCACAGGGTCCACAGAAAATACCTTGGGGGTATGTGGTTGGAGTGATCCAGGCACCAAACAGTTAACAAGCTTTAGCTCCCAGGATGCAGAGGGTCCTCCTCCATATATACCTTGCCCTGGCTACAGGCAGTTAGTTTGTTATCAAGCCCAAGCAGGAGAAGGAAAAAAAGATGAGAAGGAAGGAAGAGGGAATCATAGATTATACAAAAGAAAAGATTACCCAATAACACCAGGTGCGTTAGGGTGGGTGCTCTGTGGACCCTATGGACCTTGAAGAAAAAGAGTTAATAAAGGTATGTTATACCATAACTCTTATTTTCTTCTTCGGTGTCCATAGGGGATGCTCCTGTGCTTCAGTTGAAAGGAGAATCCTCTGCCCAATGGAAGCATCCTGAGAAAAGTGTTAAATGCGTAAAATTTGAGGTCTGGACGGAAGACCAGGTGGCTATCTTGCATATTTGTTCAGTGGATGCACCTCGATGAACCGCCCATGATGTCCCACAGATCTCATAGAATGTGCTGTTACCGTGTTTGGAACAACAAGATCAGCTTGTGAGAAATTGTCATACGCAACCATCTGGCCAAAGTCTGTTTGTTAGCGGCCAGCCTCGCTTATGACAGCCAAACAACACAAATAAAGAATCTGACTTTCTAATGAAGTTGGTGAAATCTACATAGATATGTAGTAAATGGACAACATCCAGTGATGCTTCACCAGCCGAAAGGGCTGAAGCTTGCAAAGCCAGAACCACAATTTCTTCATTCACATAAACCGAGATACCACTTTAGGAAGGTAACCCGCCCTAGTATGAAGAATAGCTCTATCCTGATGAAATATCAAAAAAGGAGAGCGAAAAGACAGGGCTGCCAAATCAAAGACCCTACAGGCCGAAGCGATGGCCTGAAGAAAAACTGTCTTTGCTGTCAACCACTTTAGGTCTACTGATTTCAGGGGTTTCAATGGAGGAGTCTGCAAAGCCCTGAGAACCAATGTGAAGGACAAAGGGAGGCTGAACCCTCAGAATACCCTGAAAATTTTTTCTAACATCAGGCAATGGGGCAATCCTTTGCTGAAACCAAACTGAAAGTGCAGATGCCCGAACCCACAGGATAGCCAGACGGAGACCCCGATCTAAACCAGCCTGAAGAAAAGAAAGCACTCAAGAGACCATAAACACCTTACAATCACATTTTCTCAGTTCACACCACTGAAAGTATGAGTGCCAAATTCTGTAATAAATGCGGGCAGAGGAAGGTTTCCATTACCTTAACATTGTCTGAATTACAGAACTGGAAAAACCTTTTGCCTTTAAGATGGAGGTCTCAAGAGCCATACCATCAAAGACAGACAAAGAAGATCTGGATACAGGCAGGAACCTTGTATTAACAGGTCCGGCCTAAGAGGAAGAGGCCACGGAGTGTCTATGGAGAGACTCTGTAGGTCAGTGAATCAATGGCATCTGGGCCAAGCTAGAGCTATCTGTATTACTGTCCTGCCTTCCTGCTTGACCTTCCTGATGACCCTTGGAAGAAGGGAACAAGAAGGAAAGAGATATGCCAGTCAGAAGTTCCAGTTCACTGCCAGAGCATCCACAAACGCAACTGCATGATCCCTGGTTCTGGACCCATACCTGGGGACCCTGTGGTTGTGACTTGAGGCCATGAGGTCTACTTCTGGAAGACCCCATCTGTCCACAAGGGTCTGAATTACCTGTGAATGAAGAGCCCACTCTCCAGCGTGTATATCCTGCTGACCGCTGACATCACCGGAAGGTGACATTCTGCCCAGACCAGAATGTTTGACACTTCTGTCATGGCAGCCTGGCTCTGAGGTAGGCTACTGCAGTGGCATTGTCAAATTGTACCTGGACAGGCCAGTCCTTTAGGATTTCCTGAGCTTGAACAAGCACTATGAATTCTGCCCTTAGTTCCAAGACATTTATGGACAGAAGGCTTTCCCTTGTCATCCATTTTACTTGAAACGTGTGTCGACCTGTTACTACGGCCCATCCACGGAGGCTGGCATCAGTAGCGAGGAGTACCCAATCTGGAATCCAGAATGGGCGACCATTGTTGAGATGGTATGTCTGTAACCACCATAACAGGGACAGTTGCACTTCTGGTGAGAGATGGATCATGTGTGCCTTTATTGAGTGGTACTCCTCATTCCTGTGCAAGAGGATTAACCGCTGCAATGGTCTGGAGTGGAACTGGGCATACTCCTCCATGTCGAAGGTCAACACCATTGATCCCAGAACCTGCATTGCTGCATGAACAGGTACTGATTGGCTGTGAAGTAGCCTGTGTATCGCAGCTGAAAGGCCACAATCTTGTCTTCTGGCAGATATATCCTCTGTGCCAGAGAATCCAAGTTGGATTCCAATCCAACTGTCGGTCTGAGATGATGCTGCAACTGTTGTGATGACTGAGCCAATATCAGGAGATCATCCAAGTATGGCAGTATCCTGACTCGCTGGTGCCTGAGGCAGGCCATCATTACTGCCATTATTTTGGTAAACACCTGAGGGGCCATTGATAAACCAAAATGCAGTGCCCGAAATTGGAAATGCTCCTGCAGCACTGTGAATCATAGGAAACATTGGTGAGCTGGTGTAATTGATACATGAAGATATGCATCCTGAATATCCAAGGACACCATGAAATCCTCTGGTTCCATTGCTATCACAATCAACTGCAGGATTTCCATACGAACCCTGGGCACCCAGATGAATGTGTTGAGTCCCTTAAGGTTTAGGACCCATTGCATTTTTGAATCAAGAAGAGGTTGGAATGATATTCCTTTCCTAGTTGATTCACTGGAACCGGGATTATTACCCCTGACACCAGCAGGGAGTTTATAGCCTGCTGGAGGGCCAAGGCTTTTGCAGAATCCACAGCCGAAGTTGTGCAAAAAAACCTTTGTGGGGGACTTCTCCAGAAAGTGAGGGCATACCCCTAGGAGACCATCTCCTGAACCCAGCCATCTGTTGTTGTGAGATGCCAGATGTCTGAAAACTGAAGAAGTCGGCCTCCTACACTGGGATCCCATAGGGGGAGGGCCGTCCCATCAGGCTGCAGGTTTATCTTTAGTCCTAGAAGCCGGATGTCTGTTTGGCCAGGATTGCTTAGAATGTGGTTTCTTAGAACTTGTTCTAAAGGAAGATTGACCCTTTGCTTTTCCTTGTGGCCGAAAGGCCATAAAGGATGACTGCTTAGGTCTAGTAGTGGATGCTGAAGGTAGACCAGCCATTTTAGAGGCTGCCACAGTAGCAACAATCTTGTCTAACTCTTTGCCAAACAAAATGCCTCCCATAAACGGAAGGGATTCAAAGGCTTTCTTAGACCCTGCATCTGCTTTCCAGTCTCTTAACCAAAGGGCCCTCTGAGCCACAACTGAGACAGCTGATGCTTTAGAGGATAATATACCATCATCCAATGCTGCCTCTCCCAAATAGGACGCTGCCTCCTTAAAATAGGAAATAATCATCAGCTGCTCCGAATCTTTCAGTGTCTTCATCCATTTCCTTTGGAAACCCAGGCCGTAGCCATGGCCAGGCGAGTAACCACTCCTGATAGAGTGAAGACTACCTTGAGAAAGGCTTCAAGTCTCCTATCTGTGGAACATTTTAGAGAGGATGCAGATGGCATGGGCAATGTGGCAGTTCTAACCAGATGTGCTACATGTGCATCTACTGCTGGCGGAACTTACCATTTGGTGCACTCATCCAATGGAATTTCCTGTCTGGAGAACTCCATGCTTCCCGCATAAGTTCCGAAAGGTGCTCAGATGTGAACACTCCAATAAATATATGCAGTTTTTCATGTGGCATATAATAAAGTCCTGAATCTTATATGTTGTTCCAGTAAAGACAGATTTATATTCAGTAATTTTATTACTAGTGCTTTTACATTGTTTGCACAACGTGCAAGTACTGCATTGGAAGAAGCCTTTAGAATGTATTCTTTTTGTAGGGACAGGATCAGTCACCACACTTTTCACTAGTTGACCTTTTAAGTTCCTAGCTTTACGGTATATAAATTGGGGTTTTCTTCTATAAGGCTCTGTAGTGTAGGGTCATGGTTAACAATATTCCAATGTTTACGGATTATGCCCTCTACTGCCTTATGTTGTCCATGATATTGTGTGATAAAGGCTAGTTCAAGCTTGGATCTTTCTGTTGTATAGTTTTGTTTTTCCCTTTCAAAATTTCTTCTCTATTTGATGTTTCAACCAAAAACCTTGCTTTTTCAATTTGATTCTCCTCAAATACCCTTTGCAATAAACGGATTTTTTAAAAGTTTAGATTGTACATGATAATCATCTAGCTTCATGAAATTCCTTCTAATGTGGTGAAACTGTACCACCTAACCAATTTATGTGGTTCTTACCTTCATAATCTGTAAAAGGAGTTGCAGTCTGCTGGTTTCATATAATTTTTAGTTCTAATAATATAATTTTCAGTAAAAATGGTGAGGTCTACAAAATGGGCTTCTTGTTCACTTATATTAAAAGTGAAATTAATATTATTATAATTACTACTTAAATGTTCACAGAAACTATTCAAAAAGGCTCTATCGCCTTTCCAGATAAAAAATACATCATCAATGTATCGTATCCAGGACACCAGACTGTCCCCAAACTGCTAGATCCTCCCAGTGTGCCGTAGAGGTTGGCATAGCTTGGGACCAGTCTGGTGCCCATGGCAGTCCCTGTCAATTGTAGATAAAAAGTTTTTAAAAACCAAACAAAGTTATTATTTAATATGAATAAAATACCAACTAAGATGAAGTTTTTAAGATCTGTAGACATATCTTCTTTTTCTAAAAAAGAATTTACTCCTTCTATACCTTTTTGGTGTTGGATGAATGTATATAGCATCGTAACATCTGCCGTGATTAACCAATTTCCTGGTTCACACTTATAGCAGAGGAAAGATGTTGGAGAACAGAGATAATGTCTTTAAGATATGACCTGGAGAACAGGGCAGCTGAGGATTATTGTGCAGAGTTCCGTAAGTGGGCTGTCGATTCTGGATGGAATGACTCCACTTTCCAAAGTCAGTTTCACTGGGGATCTTCTGACCAAATTAAGGACATTTTGGTACAATATCTTTCTCTGGAGAACTTGGACGGCCTTATGAACCTGGCCATTCATATTGACCAGCGACTCCGGAAGCATAGAGTAGAAAATAATTTGCCTTTCCTGGCTCCATGATCTCCAGTTTGGATGCCTCCACCTGAATCCGATGCAATTGTGGGCCTTTCATCTTACTTCTCAAGAGAAATGCAGGAGATATATTCTGGGCCTGTGTCTGTACTGTCGTGGAAAAAGACATATAGCTAAAGTTTATCCTGTTAAATTGGGAAAAGGCAAGGTTGAGATGAACTAGGAGAGTTATAGCTAGGCCTTGCATCCATCTCTCCTGAAATTCAGTGCTTATCCCCACAGTAATCCAATTACAAGATGCCCATGTCCCCATTTCTGCCTTCCTGGATAGTGGAGCCACAGTGAACTTCAGGCACATATCATTTTTTAACACATTAGGGCTAACCCCCAAACCTTTATGACAGCCAGTTTCATTTATTGGTCTCAATGGTGATAAACTGTCTAAAATTCCAGTTCACTTTCATACACCTCCTATGGGATTTTCTGTTGGAGTTCTGCACCTCAAAGAATTAACCTTTCTTTTGCTTAAATGCCCACTTGCCCCTGTGGTGCTTGGATTACCTTGGCTCAGGAGACACAACCCCATGATTAATTGGCAAACAGGAGAGGTGCTTCAGTGGGGTTCCTCCTGTTTATCTCAGTGCCTCTTTCATCCGATTCATCTTGCTGCCTCCCTCCAGTCAGATTCGTTATCCTCGATTCCCGCTCCATATCATTACTTGGCCAAGGTCTTCTCTAAAAAAAGGCTGACACTTTTTCCCTTCTCATCAGTCATATGACTGCACTATTGATCTGTTGCCTGATACTAGACTCCCCTAAGGCAGATAATATGCTTTATCTATTCCTGAGAGCAAGGTACATCCAAGAGGCCCTAATGAAGGGGTTTATCTGGCCATCAAAGTCTCCGGTGGGGCCGACTTCTTTTTTCTTCAGAAAAAGGATGGGTCACTCTGTCCCTGCATAGACTTTTGCTCTATTTCTCCCTATTTTTTAAACCAGCACTGAAACCTAGCCAGGGTATAATTTCACAGCCAGCGGAACCATTTACTGGGTCTACCCGGCATTAACATCCCAAGCTAGTCATACCAAGCCGGGGATCTCAGGGGAGGTGAGGAACCCCCAAATAAAGGAGTCCCCTCTCTCCTGAGCACCCCACACTTACACTGAAACCTGGGGCTCTTTCCTGCACCCCTTGCAGGTAGCAGCAAGGGTAGTAGTGTCAAAAATAGATAAGTACTATTATTTGTTTTACAGTAGAACTACAGGTGCATGCGTGCCTGCCCTTTGGCTGTTGTTGAACTACAAGTGCGAGCAGGTGGCCGGCACCCTACCCTGACCATTAAAAGTAAAACAACAACATGACACAGGTAAAAGAGTCCCCTGGCTGTACACTATGGCTAGGTTTGATTCCAATGCTGGTTTTAAAAATGGGGGAGCCCCACACCAATATTTCCCCTATTTTTAAAACCATGACTGGCTCTGAGAGTCTAGTGCTGGTTCATAAATAATAAAGAACCCTACAGATTTTAGAACCAGGACTGGCTCAGGAGCCCATAGCAGGTTATGCTTTGGGGGATGGGGGCCCTATCTTTTTTTTAAAATTAACCCTTTCATTCTTTTTTAACACACAAGCAGTCTGCATGTATCTCACTGATATGCGCAGGCTGCCTGCTCAGATGAGTTTGGCTGCAGTCAAAATCAGTGAACTCAGCAGAGAAATCTCGAACACATACACCATCAATGCTAATCAAGTTTCAACTCAGGGAATCTCAGACCAAATACGAATATTAGTAAATTTAATAGTGCAGGGGATAAGTAAGAGAAGGAGTAATAGGAGCAGGGGTGACATGATACATAAAGGAAATGCTGACACAACCCAGTTTTGAGTGGCCATGCCCCTTGTGATGTATGGCCACACTTATTTTTATGCACACATGCCTACGGAGCATGCACAGACTACCACCATACCCCTACTTAAGAATTCGCACTTCAACGTCTGGTTGTTCCACAGATAAGAAACAACAAAAAGTATTCCCCCAGCACTCAGAATGAAATCAGCAATAAGATTTGAAAAACTACATGGTGGTAGATAATTCAGAGATCTCAGTTGCATATATTTGCAAAGATATGGCTAAGCCTCCGGGCCGCGTCACGGCGTCTCTGATACCGGAGGTCCCTATCACTTGGTCAGAATCTGGGGTGCAGAACCCCAAAAAATCCGGCAATAGCCAGCCACCCCAGCGAAGCACACCAGTGAGAGACTAAAGTGTTAGTATAGGATTAAAGGGAAAACTATGTGTTAATAAGTGAAGGTGTAATAAAAAAGCTAAGAAAAATATATATACACACAAAATATATTGGAAAGTGTAAAAGTGCTAAATAAAGTGTTAATGTGTGCCTCACCAGAGCAGCCCAGCCACACCAACCCCAAGGGGCACCGCACCCCATACTCATCCCCAAAACTGATAACTATATCCAATTTGGGTAATAATTGCCCAATATAAGGTCACATGATAATGGCACATACAAATATACCTGAATTGAGAGCTAGCTTACCTTGGAGTCACCCCTAAGTCCTCCTAATGGCACTACAAGAACCAGCATGCCCTCCTAACACTGGTCCCATCTATGCCTCTCAATACAGAAATACAAGTTGGAAGCTGCTCAATCACTTCAGTAATATCACACAGGTGCATGTAAGGGAGGGGTAAGTCTATACAAGAAACAACAAAAAGTATTCCCCCAGCACTCAGAATGAAATCAGCAATAAGATTTGAAAAACTACATGGTGGTAGATAATTCAGAGATCTCACTTGCATATATTTGCAAAGATATGGCTAAGCCTCCGGGCCGCGTCACGGCGTCTCTGATACCGGAGGTCCCTATCACTTGGTCAGAATCTGGGGTGCAGAACCCCAAAAAAGCCGGCAATAGCCAGCCACCCCAGCGAAGCACACCAGTGAGAGACTAAAGTGTTAGTATAGGATTAAAGGGAAAACTATGTGTTAATAAGTGAAGGTGTAATTAAAAAGCTAAGAAAAATATATATACACACAAAATATATTGGAAAGTGTAAAAGTGCTAAATAAAGTGTTAATGTGTGCCTCACCAGAGCAGCCCAGCCACACCAACCCCAAGGGGCACCGCACCCCAAACTCATCCCCAAAACTGATAACTATATCCAATTTGGGTAATAATTGCCCAATATAAGGCCACATGATAATGGCACATACAAATATACCTGAATTGAGAGCTAGCTTACCTTGGAGTCACCCCTAAGTCCTCCTAATGGCACTACAAGAACCAGCATGCCCTCCTAACGCTGGTCCCATCTATGCCTCTCAATACAGAAATACAAGTTGGAAGCTGCTCAATCACTTCAGTAATATCACTCAGGTGCATGTAAGGGAGGGGTTAGTCTATACAAGAAACAACAAAAAGTATTCCCCCAGCACTCAGAATGAAATCAGCAATAAGATTTGAAAAACTACATGGTGGTAGATAATTCAGAGATCTCAGTTGCATATATTTGCAAAGATATGGCTAAGCCTCCGGGCCGCGTCACGGCGTCTCTGATACCGGAGGTCCCTATCACTTGGTCAGAATCTGGGGTGCAGAACCCCAAAAAAGCCGGCAATAGCCAGCCACCCCAGCTAAGCACACCAGTGAGAGACTAAAGTGTTAGTATAGGATTAAAGGGAAAACTATGTGTTAATAAGTGAAGGTGTAATTAAAAAGCTAAGAAAAATATATATACACACAAAATATATTGGAAAGTGTAAAAGTGCTAAATAAAGTGTTAATGTGTGCCTCACCAGAGCAGCCCAGCCACACCAACTCCAAGGGGCACCGCACCCCAAACTCATCCCCAAAACTGATAACTATATCCATTATCATGTGGCCTTATATTGGGCAATTATTACCCAAATTGGATATAGTTATCAGTTTTGGGAATGAGTTTGGGGTGCGATGCCCCTTAGGGTTGGTGTGGCTGGGCTGCTCTGGTGAGGCACACATTAACACTTTATTTAGCACTTTTACACTTTCCAATATATTTTGTGTGTATATATATTTTTCTTAGCTTTTTAATTACACCTTCACTTATTAACACATAGTTTACCCTTTAATCCTATACTAACACTTTAGTCTCTCACTGGTGTGCTTCGCTGGGGTGGCTGGCTGTTGCCGGCTTTTTGGGGGTTCTGCACCCCAGATTCTGACCAAGTGTTAGGGACCTCCGGTATCAGAGATGCCGTGACGCGGCCCGGAGGCTTAGCCATATCTTTGCAAATATCTGCAACTGAGATCTCTGAATTGTCTACCACCATGTAGTTTTTCAAATCTTTTTGCTGATTTCATTCTGAGTGCTGGGGGAATACTTTTTGTTGTTTCTTGTATAGACTTACCCCTCCCTTACATGCACCTGAGTGATATTACTGAAGTTATTGAGCAGCTTCCAACTTGTATTTCTGTATTGAGAGGCATAGATGGGACCAGCGTTAGGAGGGCGTGCTGGTTCTTGTAGTGCCATTAGGAGGACTTAGGGGTGACTCCAAGGTAAGCTAGCTCTCAATTCAGGTATATTTGTATGTGCCATTATCATGTGGCCTTATATTGGGCAATTATTACCCAAATTGGACATAGTTATCAGTTTTGGGGATGAGTTTGGGGTGCGGTGCCCCTTGGGGTTGGTGTGGCTGAGCTGCTCTGGTGAGGCACACATTAACACTTTATTTAGCACTTTTACACTTTCCAATATATTTTGTGTGTATATATATTTTTCTTAGCTTTTTAATTACACCTTCACTTATTAACACATAGTTTTCCCTTTAATCCTATACTAACACTTTAGTCTCTCACTGGTGTGCTCCGCTGGGGTGGCTGGCTATTGCCGGCTATTTTGGGGTTCTGCACCCCAGATTCTGACCAAGTGATAGGGACCTCCGGTATCAGAGACACCGTGACGCGGCCCGGAGGCTTAGCCATATCTTTGCAAATATATGCAACTGAGATCTCTGAATTATCTACCACCATGTAGTTTTTCAAATCTTATTGCTGATTTCATTCTGAGTGCTGGGGGAATACTTTTTGTTGTTTCTTGTATAGACTAACCCCTCCCTTACATGCACCTGAGTGATATTACTGAAGTGATTGAGCAGCTTCCAACTTGTATTTCTGTATTGAGAGGCATAGATGGGACCAGCGTTAGGAGGGCGTGCTGGTTCTTGTAGTGCCATTAGGAGGACTTAGGGGTGACTCCAAGGTAAGCTAGCTCTCAATTCAGGTATATTTGTATGTGCCATTATCATGTGGCCTTATATTGGGCAATTATTACCCAAATTGGATATAGTTATCAGTTTTGGGGATGAGTTTGGGGTGCGGTGCCCCTTGGGGTTGGTGTGGCTGGGCTGCTCTGGTGAGGCACACATTAACACTTTATTTAGCACTTGTACACTTTCCAATATATTTTGTGTGTATATATATTTTTCTTAGCTTTTTAATTACACCTTCACTTATTAACACATAGTTTTCCCTTTAATCCTATACTAACACTTTAGTCTCTCACTGGTGTGCTTCGCTGGGGTGGCTGGCTATTGCCGGCTTTTTTGGGGTTCTGCACCCCAGATTCTGACCAAGTGATAGGGACCTCCGGTATCAGAGACGCCGTGACGCGGCCCGGAGGCTTAGCCATATCTTTGCAAATATATGCAACTGAGATCTCTGAATTATCTACCACCATGTAGTTTTTCAAATCTTATTGCTGATTTCATTCTGAGTGCTGGGGGAATACTTTTTGTTGTTTCTTGTATTGACTAACCCCTCCCTTACATGCACCTGAGTGATATTACTGAAGTGATTGAGCAGCTTCCAACTTGTATTTCTGTTCCACAGATAACTCAAAAGCAGTGAGAACTTTCATCCCTTGCCTTTGAAGTCCACCTATTCCTCCCTCACTCTCTCAGTTGTTCCAGAAGACTGACTTGTATATGAATATTTAACATCTTATATCCTCGATCTTAAACAAAAATGCTGATTTTACTGCTTTTTGGTATGATCGGTTGACATTTACAGAATCTGTCATATAAATATTACATTTATTGCCACTCTCTGTTGATGTATCCCCTATAATGGCTGTAGTTGCTTCCATCTCCAGTTTAATCCCATGCTAAAACCTATGCCTTATGCCTTTTCCAAGCAATATCTTCTGGTGCCCCATTACTATACTATATATTTTGACACTGCTTGCCCTTCTCCTAATCAAGTATCCTCCCCTCCCTCTCTTCTCTCATTTATTTCACTCTTTTCCTTTCCCCTTTATTTTCCATCTCCCCCCTTCTTCATATTGGTTTGTTTTATAGTGGTACAATTGAATCCTGCAAACAGGACAGGCAACAACTTAACTAAAGTGGTATGGGTCACGAAATAAAAGTAGAAATCACATAACCTGCGCTTAGTAAAAGAGTCCACCTAGGTATGATCCTTAGGTAATTTCCAATCCACTGGATAACAATATATATATATATATATATATATATATATATATATATCTCATGTGGTTCTTTAAGGAATGATCCTCTCATAGGACGTAGTTTGACTCAAAGCAAATAAGAGTGCATATAGTGAAGCACAGTTTAATAGACAAATAACATAAAGCATAAAAATTAAATTAGCAGCATATGATCCTCTGGATGAGGTGTCCCACATAGACATAAGAATTGCAATTACCAAATGGACAGTACAAATGAGCGTTTAGTATGTAACTCTCAGTGAAAATCCCAGGCATTCTGCTGGGCACCACTCACCTTGCCATCTGTCCGGCTCTGCAAGACCTCTGTCTGTATGTGGTATCCCTCGTGTTCACTGATGTGTTTCGACCCCTTGTTCTGGGATCTTTTTCACGGTAAGTTTCAATGGTCAATGCTGCTCCCAGTTCCCTACAGTTCTTAAATACCAAGCCAATCCAATTACCGTGCCGCCACCGCAGCTGATCCTTAAACATAGACCAACTTCATCATCCATGATACTTTGCGGCGACGAGCACGTGTTTCCTGTAAATCTTGCACCATATCTGGGTTCTCCGGGACGTGAGTTTGGTTCACATTTTAGAAAATGGACAGGACACTGTCTTTCCCCCGGTTGCGTCATATCCGGTATTGTTATCTGGTGTTTGTTATTGTTGTCATGGTTACATATATAACTCAGAGACTTGCACTCCTTTTTTGTTATATCCAGAGATGTAATATGCAATCGTACTATATCAATCCATGTGGAGACAGTTTCCATATTTTGGTCCTTCGTAAATCAAACACAATAAATTAGTCACATATAAAAACAATAATTATAAAATCATTAAGATTTAATGAAAGTGCAAAAGCATTACCAGAAAAGACTATAAACTGCAAACATGCAATAGTACTAAATTCTTGCATAGATGTGCAAAATGGTGCAGAAACAGAATCATAGAAACCATTTGACCTCAAAATCAAGGTTTAGTCCCCCCGGGTTTAGAGTTCCTCATTCGAAAATATTTCTCATCTCAGCTTTAGCTAATTGTTTGGCTAAATCTCTTCTCCGCCAATGGCCTTTGATGTTCTGTAGGCCCATATAGCATTTTATCTCGTCTGGATTGCTATTGTGGTGTTTTTTAAAGTGACTGGAGAGGGCATTGGTTTCTAACATTTCGCAAATGTTCCCCAATACGGACCTTTTGGGGCCTTGAAGTCCCGCCAATATAAAAGAGATTGCACTACATCCTAATGTGTAAATTACACTTCTTTTGTTGCACATAATAAAATCTCTTATGGGGAAAGTCTTCCCATTAATATTGGCTTCTGTAATTTTGTTTTTTCCATCCCCCTACATCCCAAACAAACCCCAGAACGATAAAAAAAAACTTTGGATGTGATCGTCCCTGTCACGGCCAGGGTATTTCAGCATGGTGCTAGGCGGGTGTTACCTGTGAGGTGGTTGTGGCGCGGGCTGTCTGGTGGCGGAGCTGGTGTCTGGTGGGGGGCTTTGGCTGCGTGCGTTGTTGTGCAGGCCTGTTGTCACTCTGCGCTGGTAAGGCCTGGCGGCATCTACATTGCGTTTGGCATGGGCGCCGCCATCTTGCCTTCTGGCCATGTGATGTGGCTGGCCAATCCTGGTGAGTCACATGTTCCCTCCGGCCAGTAACAGCACGGCATGGGGTATTTAGGAAGGGTCAGTGTCTTCTAACTGCAAGAACTAAAGTGGCTTATATAGTCTCTCTGTTATCTGGCCAGGCCTTAGAATGGGCTTCCCCACTCTGGGAGCGCTCATATCCGCTGCTGGATAATTACGCAGGCTTTATGTCATCTTTCAGGAGGATTTTCGATGAACCTGGGCGTACTGTATCAGCATCATCAAACATCATGAAACTGAGACAAGGGATCCGTCCTGTCAGTCAATATGCCGTGCAATTTCAAATTTTAGCATCAGAGCTCAAATGGAATGAGGAAGCCCTCACCTCGGCCTTCTGGCATAGGTTGTCAGACTGACTAAAGGATGATCTAGTCACTCGAGAGCTTCCTACTAATCTGAACGACATGATTTCGTTGTGTATCAAAGTTGACCTACGCTTTAGGGAACGTCAGGCTGAAAAACACAGAACTGACCGGCAAAGGTCATTTGCCCCCTCCATTTCTACCCGTCAAATTCCTTCTCCTACTGAAGAGGAGCCTATGCAGGTGAATCATACACACCTCTCCAAAGAAGAACGTCAGAGAAGAATGCAAAAGAACCTCTGTCTGTACTGCGGAGAGTCAGGTGACTTGCTGATCTCTTGTCCCCGTAAACCGGGAAATGCCCAAATCCTAACTGACCCTGGAGACATCAAGTTAGGAGTTATGTGCCCGTCTCCAAAAATTAAAGACTTCACGATTACCCTAGCTTTGGATCTTAAACCCAAACCTGTCTTTGCTACTGCTCTACTTGACTCGGGAGCAGCCGGAAATTTCATAGTGTCCAGTTTCATAGATAAATTTCAGATTCCTTGTTTGTCTCTCAATCATGCCATCTCTCTTACCTCTATAGACGGACGCCCTCTAACTAACGGGATAGTCACCAAGGAGACTCAACCAGTATTGGTCCGAATTGGGGCACTTCATTCTGAGTACTTAAAATTTCTGGTGATATCAGAGGCCTCTCAAGAAATTGTTCTTGGTCTACCCTGGTTGCGTCAACATAATCCCAGGATTGATTGGAGTTCTATGCAGATTCTGTCATGGGGTATGGACTGACAGAAATCCTGTCTTCCAAAAATTCGACCTGTAAGAAAGACAGTTCCATTAGTTTCTTCTGCCCTTCCCAAGGAATATCAGATGTTCACCGATGTGTTCTCTGAGCAGCAAGCAAACGCCTTACCTCCTCATAGGGAATGGGACTGTCCAATTGAATTGATACCTGATAAGACACCACCTCATGGTCGTACCTATCCACTGTTCTTGCCTGAGACTCAAGCCATGACCGAGTACATCCGGGACAACCTGGTAAAGGGGTTCATTCGCCCCTCTACTTCACCTGTCGGAGCTGGGTTTTTCTTCATTGGCAAGAAGGACGGTGGTCTAAGACCATGTATTGATTATTGAGGCCTTAATGACATTACTGTAAAGAATCGATACCCTCTTCCCCTGATTACTGAATTGTCTGATAGGGTCAAGGGCTCTGTCATTTTTTCTAAATTAGATCTGAGAGGGGCTTACAACCTCATTCGTATCCGAGCTGGTGATGAATGGAAGACCGTTTTAATACCAGAGATGGACATTTCAAATATTTAGTAATGTCTTTTGGATGTGCAATGCTCCTGCTGTCTTTCAGAGTTTCGTTAATGAGATTTTCCGGGATCTGTTATATATTTCGGTTGTTGTCTATCTGGATGACATACAGATTTTTTCACCCTCCATGGCTAAACATCAAGAACATGTTAAAGAAGTTTTGACCCATTTGAGAGAAAACCACCTTTACTGCAAACTGGAGAAGTGCGTCTTTGGTGTGCCCAGTGTACCTTTTCTCGGCTATGTTATTTCTGGTTCCAGTATGGAAATGGACCCCAAGAAGGTACAAGCAATTCTGGATTGGACCCGACCTCAGACACTGAAAGCCATCCAGAGATTGTTGGGCTTTGCCAATTATTATAGACGCTTCATCAAGGGATTTTCTACATTGCTGGCTCCCATTACAGCCTTGACCCACAAAGGTGCTAATCCTTCCCAATGGTCACCTGAGGCAGAGTCTGCCTTTCGTCTTCTAAAACAGGCCTTTATCTCAGCACCAGTTCTTCGACAACCAGATCTGGACAGGCCTTTTTTGTTGGAAGTAGACACATCATCTGAAGCTGTAGGAGCAGTCATGTCTCAACGTTATGAGGACAACCGAGTCCATCCTTGTGGGTTCTTTTCGAAAAAATTCTCACCTGCCGAAAGGAAATACGCCATAGGTGAGCAAGAGCTACTAGCTGTTAAGTTGGCGATGAAGGAATGGAGATATTTACTAGAAGGTGCTAAGTTCCCATTTACTGTATTTACAGACCATAGAAATCTCCTATTTCTCAAAAACCTTCAATGTATGAGACCTCGTTTAGCCCGCTGGGCAATATTCTTTACCAGGTTTCAGTTCACCCTGACCTTCCGGTATGGAGCACTTAATCAGAAGGCTGATGCCCTATCGAGATCTCTCCTCTGTGATGATCAATCTGAAAATCAAAGCAATACCCCTGTCTTGGAATAAAGAGTCTTCGCCGCATTACAGATTCTGCCTCCTATGGGAAAGTCATTTGTGGTCCCAGAATTAAGGAAGCGGCTTCTCACTTGGGCACATTCCTCTCGCTTCGCAGGGCACTCAGGCACTCGGAAGACCTTGGAGTTCCTGAAAAGACACTATTGGTGGCCTTCAATGAAGGCAGATATAATGGAGTTCATCTCTTCCTGCTCCTCCTGTGCCCAGCATAAATCATCATGACAAGCTCCAGCTGGGGAATTGCTTCCACTACCTACTCCATCACGTCCATGGACGCATCTTTCCATGGATTTCGTCACAGACCTGTCAGTCTCTCAAGGCTTCAACACTATCTGGGTTGTAATAGATCGATTCTCTAAGATGGTCCACTATATACTGTTGAAGAAGTTACCTTCTGCCCCTGCCCTGGCACAGTTGTTTGTCCAACACATATTTCGTCTACATGGCCTTCCTGCTGAAATTGTCTCTGACCGTGGTGTGCAGTTTACTGCAAAATTATGGAGGGCTTTGTGTTCTGTTCTTCAAGTGAAGTTAAACTTTTCCACGGCCTACCATCCACAAATCAACGGCTCCACCGAGAGAGTTAATCAAGATCTAGAGACTTTCTTAAGAATTTTTATGTCATCTTCCCAGGACAATTGGGCTGTCTTGCTGCCGTGGGCCGAGTTTGCACACAATGCTTCCTACCACTTGTAAACTAACCAAACGCCATTTCAGGTTGTTTATGGCCTTCATCCTCATGTTCCCGAATTCCGAAGCCCGCCTGTGTTTGATGTTCCGGCTGTGGAGGACACGGTGCGGAATTTTGCTGCCATCTGGACTCAAGTACGGTCTGATTTGTTGAAGGCATCCTCTCGCTATAAGACCCAGGCCGATAAGAAGCGTAGAATAGTTCCATGCATGCAAGTAGGAAACCAGGTTTGGTTGTCTACCCAGAACCTTAGTCTAAGAGTTCCTTCAATGAAATTCGCACCCCGCTTCATCGGTCCCTTCACCATAACAGAAGTCATTAATCCAGTGGCCTACCGTTTACAGTTACCCCCATACCTAAAAATTCCTAATTCCTTCCATGTTTCCTTATTAAAGCCCCTGGTCCTGAATAAATTCCATAATGCTCTACCTGCTTCTCCTCGACTCCAGATGGAGAGTGGAGTTGAGTTTGAAGTCGCCCAGGTCTTGGACTCTCGTCTGCGCAGAGATCATCTACAGTATTTGCTGGACTGGAAAGGTTACGGTCCAGAGGAACGTTGCTGGACCAATGCTTGTGATGTCCATGCTCCCACGCTCATCAGGAGATTCCATTCTGCCCATCCGGAGAAGCCTGGTGAGTGTCCTGAGGCCACCCCAAAAGGGGGGGTACTGTCACGGCCAGGGTATTTCAGCATGGTGCTAGGCAGGGGGATACCTGTGAGGTAATTGTGGCGTGGGCTGTCTGGTGGCGGAGCTGGTGTCTGGCAGGGGGTTTTGGCTGTGCGCATTGTTGTGCGCACCTGTTGTCACTCTGTACTGGTAAGGCCTGGCAGCATCTCCGTTCCATTTGGCATGTGTGCCGCCATCTTGCCTTCTGGCCATGTGATGCGGCTGGCCAATCCTGGTGAGTCACATGTTCCCTCCGGCCAGTAACAGCACGGCATGGGGTATTTAGGAAGGGTCAGTGCCTTCCTTCTTTGTCAGTGCAATGTGTATCTCAGTCTAGCTGAGAGGGAGTTCTCTGTGCTTATCCTGTTTCTGTGAATTCGCTGTCTGCCAGTCTGCCTGTCAGCTCCTAGCTTCCGCTGGACTACCCCGCTTCCTCCATCACCCTTGCCCATATCTGAGTGCTTGAGCCTGCTGAGATCCTGCTTATTGCCTTAGTTCACTACCTGTATACCTGGCTATTATTTTCCTGCATCACTACCTGCATACCTGGTTGATTATTTTCAGTCTCACTACCTGCACACCTGGACAGCTCTAATTGTTTCTACTTGGACATTAACCCATTACTCCCACCACAGAACTCTTGTGCACATTTATATATTTCTGGACTTTTATTTAATGCCATATTTTATGTCTTTTCAAGCACTTATTAAAAAACCTAGTTTTTTATTCAAATCCGCTTCTGTGATCGCTCCTGCTACCACCCCGGGTCTACAAACAACCCAGAACATAACAGTCCCCTTGTTTTCATTTCTAGGTAAAGCACTATTCACTAGATAAGAACCTATGTTCGTCGCTTTCCTATATATACATCTAGGTGCTTTGGTAAGTGGGGACCAAGTATCAGATCCTTTTGTAATATTATCCAATGTTTACGTAAGGATTTTTCTAACATTTTATATTGGCTTCTATATGAAGTTATGAATGCCCATTCAAAAGCTGAGGACTTGGTCTTTGTTTTCCTTATATTATTTTGTAAAAGGTCATTCCTCTCTATTTGTCCTACATCTTTGATTGTCTGCTCAATGTCATTAGTGTTATATCCGGATGCAATTAATTTTTCCTTCATCTCAATTGCTTGTACTTCATAGGTATCAAGATGGCTATAGTTTCTCTTTAGTCTTCTGAGCTGGCCACCCGGAATTGAGAGTAACCAATTAAAATGATGGCAACTATCCACTCCAATATAAGAGTTGGAGTCTCTGAGTTTCGAATAATTCATGGTGTTATTATCTACCAACACCGTAATATCTAGAAAATTCACTGAGCTGGCACTCTCTATAAAAGTGAATTCAAAGTTAAAAATATTATCATTAAGATAATTATAAAAATCCTTTGAAAGAGTGCTTCCACCTCTCCAAATAAAAAAGATGTCATATATATATCTTGACCAGGACACCAGGTTTGCTCCATAAGGGTTGTGTTTCCAAAGATAATCAGTCTCCCATTGACCCATAAATATATTTGAATAACTTGGAGTGCCCATTGCGGTCCCCACCTTCTGAAGATAAAAGACATCATTAAAAACAAAGTAGTTGTTGGATAAAATGAACTGGACTCCTTCAATTAAAAAATCTTGTAGGCCAATGTCCAAATTGATCTCTCTCAGACATCTCGTAATAGCCTTAATACCATCCTGATGGACTATTATGGTATAGAGCGATTTGACATCTGCTGTGACCATAATGTACTCTTCATCCCATTCAAAAGTAGAAATGAAGTGCAGGAAATCTTTTGTATCTTTCAAATGAGATTGATTCTTTGCAATAAGTGGTTGTAAAAAATAATCGATAAATTCTGATACAATAGCTATCACAGAATCTATCCCTGACACTATCAGCCATCCAGGTGGGTGTACTGGGTCCTTGTGTACTTTGGGGAGTACATAGAGTGGTAAGGGGGCTGCCAAAGTGCCAAAGCCTGTAAAATATGATACATTTCTAAGTTAACATATTTAGTTATTTTATAGACACAAAACCTTCTTGCATCAAATCTATGGGGCTTTCTCTGAGGTTTTCACCTATCACTTCATATTCATTGTCCATATATATAGTAGACCTACATTAACACACTTTACAAAACAAGAGGTACTGCTTATAGACAAAATAAAAAAGAAACATTTATAAAACACACAGTGTGTATTATAACTTTAGTTTTAGATACATAAAAACATAAAATGAATAGCTGCCAATTGGTAAATTAGAATACAGTCCTATCCATTAATTGATATATGTGGTTCTGGAGAATAAGATATATAAAAGTCTGCTGTAAAGTCCCTCCAAAGGTTAAAGTCAAATATTGTAACTTCCCCATAAACTTAAAATCTCACCTTATTTAAAGTAAAGTAGAGCAGCCCAGTCCAGATCCCTTAGGGGTCTATTCAGCAAGTGTGACAATATTGTCCAGAATATTATCAGGCAACATCGCCATGAGTTTTTATCAATTATGATAAGTTATTGCTGCTATTCAGCAATATTTTCTGCAGGGACAGCGTTTGTGGTAACACGCTGTCCCTGCGATGTCACAGAAGGTATTGTTTTCGGGATTCCAAAAACAATCCCTTGTGTTTGTTGTTCTGCGCATTCTCAGTCATGCTTTCCGGAATAGTATCTGTCCCTGCTTGAGGTGACCGCCAATGGGGTAAGTACAGCAAGTATTTAAATCACAGTCTCCTTTGCAACAAATAAAACGCATTTCTCCGCCTGGCTGTCAGCGGCTTCCTCAGTTAGCCAGGTGGAGAAACGCGTTTTATTTGTTGCAGAGACACCGGCAAATACAGCTCCACATATATTGAAAATCCAACTCTGAAGGGTACCCACAGAGATAAATTACTAACATCGAGGTAAGCCGCAGAAAGCTACCTATGCGGAGGATCTTTAATAAATATGGAGGTGGCTATCTGGACACTACACAGGTGTAACAGCACGGCCAGTGAAGGCGTGCAGCCGCAGCAAGCTGAATGCTAGAAAGACCTCCAGTCAATCCCGGTAAAGAGGAGTTTATACAAAAAAAATTTTTTATTTTTTTTTGTCTTTCTATGTATATAACCCTCTTTACATAGTACATGATCATGTGGGATATGAAATTGAGAGTATAACTCACCATAATTAAGAGGAACTCCCTGACTGTGTTTATTCCCTAAAGGCCTATGAAGGAGACTGTGATTTAAATACACTTGCTAACATCCTGCGGAAGGGATTAAACAAATTGTCTTGAAAGGACTATACATTAATCAAGACCGTTGAGGGTCTAAAACAGCTTTCATATTTCCTCTACAATTGGGGATTGTTTGAAATCAAGACTGAGGATAGTCTGAAATAATATACTGCCTAGTACCTACATTGGCAGAAAAAAGGTGTATTAATATGTATTAGTTTTCAGGTGTTTTTTCCACAACTGTATTTGAATTGAGACTGCTGACAGTCTGTAACAATATACTGCCTAGAGAAATCTAGGAAGCAACAGATTTATTCACCTAGTATCAGTTTGATTTTTATTTTTGTTACAAGTGTATCTATTTATTGAACAGTGGCTGCTCTGCTGCTGTAGAAATACTTACTACTGAAAGGTTAGGTGTATATCATAAAATCTTTTATGTCAAAGTATAGAGAGATTGTGTGTCGTGGGTCCATTATTGTATGTTATGTTAAATGTGGATTGTTGATTTTATTGCAGGCTGGTGTATATTATATACGGTTGCTAATATTTATCTGTGTTTTTTAAAAGAGAATAGACTTTTTTTGAACCAATGGAGGTATATTAAATATATTAATACTATTCAGCTGAATCAGCGCTTTCTTTTTTCTATTTGTATTTTCTTCTCTTAGTGTTAACTCCACAAAAGCATAAGTGAAGCAAAGAGTACCTCAGTAGCAGGCTGTGAATAGACAAGTAGCTGTGTCCAAATCTTGAATAACTCAGCTGCAATCAACAACGAGGTGGTGGGGATCTGTAGTGGGCAGATGGCAGTAATGTGCTTCATGTCTATGCAGGTGGGTCTCTTATGCCTCCGGTGGCAGACTTAGTAGGCAGCGACTGCTGGTGCAGTGTGCCCGAGTAGCGGTGATGACAGAGTCCTGTATGTTCTCAGATTCAGTGTTTATGTCATCCTTCTGATGAAACCAGGAGCCCAAAACCCGGAGAAATGCGTTAATGTGCTGAGGATCTCTGCTGCCATCTGCTATATTGCTGCCCTCTGTGATACTGCTACTAAGTGTCCATGATCTCCCCTTTACCAGCGCTCCCAAACCTGAGAACATCTGGAACTCTGTTGTCACCACTACTTGGGTGCACTGCACCAGCAGTCACTGCCTACCAATTCTGCTGCCGAAGGCATAATGCTATTCTTCAGAATCACATAGATCAATTACTGAAGAGGACTGTATTCCAATCTACTAATTAGCAGCTATTAATTTTATGTTTTGATGTATTTATGTATATAAAACTAATGTTATAATACATCCTGTGTGTTGTAATACATTTTAGTTTTAGCGCTACCTCTTGTTTTCTATATTGTCTATATTTAGTGGGCTGCAGTTCCTATTTGGTACAGGTGCTAATTAGACAAAATATATTCTTAGGAACACAGACCTGCACACCTGCATCGATTAACTACATTAATACACATTTTAAAGCACCAAATCGAACACATTCAAAGTCATTTGTATTACTCAATAAGTGTTCTTTTATAAAGTTAATGGAAGCTCTTTAAAAGAAAAAGCAATATACATTGGGTGGACAAAAAGTGGAAATGGGAAAGACACACCTTGTTGTTAATACAGAGTTGGGGTGGCATTTGTTTGTAATACAGCTTGGTTTCTTCTTGGAATAGACATATACGAGTTCTCAATAATATCTTGTGAAATGGTGCACCACACTTGTTAATAACATCTTCAAGTTGCTTAAATGATTATGTAAGAGAAAATTTGCTTCTCACTCTACGCTTTAAAACTGACCACAGTTTTCTTATGATATATAAGTCTGACAATTGTGCTGACTGATGGAAGATGTTGAAATCATCTTCATGTTCCTCAAACCAGGACTGAACACTTCTGCCTGTGTGTATGGGGGCATAGTCATTAGTCACTTTCAAAAATTGCATCATTGTTTAGAAACGTCTGACCATGGGATGCACATGGTAGCCTAAAATGTTTACATAGTCACTGGCAGTTACTTAGTTATTGGGAGTAATTATAGGACCAGAATGCCAAACTACTGCTGTCCATAGCATCACAGAACCACATCCATGTTTTATGGTGCATACACATGATACGATTAAAATGCACGATATGATGTATAACAATATCGATCATATTGTTATCATTTATATCGTGTATTTTTTGGTGCCTCCAACCCACCAATGACCTGCGATACGTGGGCACATATGGACAATAAAGATATCATTCATCGACTGTGCACACATGACAGCCTGATCGATATCAACCAGGTTACTATAGAGACCCACTAGCCATCGTTGGTGTTGTGCTGGATGATCGATATTGATCATCTAGCACACCCGGGAGATCGTTCAGCGATATCGTTATCGCTGATGGTCGTCCTATTTGTGTGCACCATTACAGTTGAAACCAGACATTCAGAATTATAGCCTAATGGAGGCAACATCATGAAGGATAATTCATCAGACCATACAATGTGCCTGCAAGCATCAGATGTCGAGTTTTTAAAATCCTTACAATATTGTTTTTCCTTTTAGCAGTGTTGTCAGTACTGTAACTCTACAGTGGATGTTGGATTTGTGAAGCTCTTGTCAAACTGTTTTAGGATCAATAATGAGTTCTGCTTTCACATCTGCTGTATTAGGTCTATGACACAATAAGCTTCAATGTTTGGTGTTTCCATTCACTTAGTTTTTGTTGTGTGGCTGCTATTCCTTTTAGTTGATTACATCTACCCATGCTCTATGCATGCCATCATAACTTTGGAAACTGTTGCCCTGGATACACTGACTAAAGTGATTGTTTTTGTAACAGATACTGTAAATAAATGTGCACCTGGTGCCATCCAGGGTTCCCGAATTGATGGGATGCTGCCACGTATTAGTTTTATCTCGGTTTGTTTGCTCTATATCCTAAATAAGTTACGGATCTGAGATCTGTTTCTACATTTCATGCTCCCTCAAGCTGCCCAAATTGCTTCCTCTTCGGCCCTCCCTCCTCTATGATCATCTTCTGTCACCTCCCCTTTCCTGTCAGATTGATTACATTAACTTCTCACCTCTTTAATTCCCTCCCCTCTCTAACTTGCGATTGGCTCTTTGCCCCTGTCCACTCCTTTCTTATTGGCTTCTGTCACCACCCCTCTCTGATCGACTCTCCCCCCCTCCTTTCATATTGGTTTCTGTCACCACCCCTCTTGGATCAACTCTTTGCACCTCCCCTCTCCTTTCTTATTGCCTTCTGTCACCACCCCTCTCCTCTCCTTTTCTTATTGGCTTCAGTCAATGGCCCTCTCTGATTGGCTATGCCCTTCCCCTCTCCTTTCTTATTTGCTTCTGTCACCACCACTTGCCTCTCCTTTTCTTATTGGCTTCTGTCAGTGGCCCTCTCTGATTGGCTTTGCCCTTCCCCCCTCCTTTCGGTTGTTGTCTATCTGGATGACATACAGATTTTTTCACCCTCCATGGCTAAACATCAAGAACATGTTAAAGAAGTTTTGACCCATTTGAGAGAAAACCACCTTTACTGCAAACTGGAGAAGTGCGTCTTTGGTGTGCCCAGTGTACCTTTTCTCGGCTATGTTATTTCTGGTTCCAGTATGGAAATGGACCCCAAGAAGGTACAAGCAATTCTGGATTGGACCCGACCTCAGACACTGAAAGCCATCCAGAGATTGTTGGGCTTTGCCAATTATTATAGACGCTTCATCAAGGGATTTTCTACATTGCTGGCTCCCATTACAGCCTTGACCCACAAAGGTGCTAATCCTTCCCAATGGTCACCTGAGGCAGAGTCTGCCTTTCGTCTTCTAAAACAGGCCTTTATCTCAGCACCAGTTCTTCGACAACCAGATCTGGACAGGCCTTTTTTGTTGGAAGTAGACACATCATCTGAAGCTGTAGGAGCAGTCATGTCTCAACGTTATGAGGACAACCGAGTCCATCCTTGTGGGTTCTTTTCGAAAAAATTCTCACCTGCCGAAAGGAAATACGCCATAGGTGAGCAAGAGCTACTAGCTGTTAAGTTGGCGATGAAGGAATGGAGATATTTACTAGAAGGTGCTAAGTTCCCATTTACTGTATTTACAGACCATAGAAATCTCCTATTTCTCAAAAACCTTCAATGTATGAGACCTCGTTTAGCCCGCTGGGCAATATTCTTTACCAGGTTTCAGTTCACCCTGACCTTCCGGTATGGAGCACTTAATCAGAAGGCTGATGCCCTATCGAGATCTCTCCTCTGTGATGATCAATCTGAAAATCAAAGCAATACCCCTGTCTTGGAATAAAGAGTCTTCGCCGCATTACAGATTCTGCCTCCTATGGGAAAGTCATTTGTGGTCCCAGAATTAAGGAAGCGGCTTCTCACTTGGGCACATTCCTCTCGCTTCGCAGGGCACTCAGGCACTCGGAAGACCTTGGAGTTCCTGAAAAGACACTATTGGTGGCCTTCAATGAAGGCAGATATAATGGAGTTCATCTCTTCCTGCTCCTCCTGTGCCCAGCATAAATCATCATGACAAGCTCCAGCTGGGGAATTGCTTCCACTACCTACTCCATCACGTCCATGGACGCATCTTTCCATGGATTTCGTCACAGACCTGTCAGTCTCTCAAGGCTTCAACACTATCTGGGTTGTAATAGATCGATTCTCTAAGATGGTCCACTATATACTGTTGAAGAAGTTACCTTCTGCCCCTGCCCTGGCACAGTTGTTTGTCCAACACATATTTCGTCTACATGGCCTTCCTGCTGAAATTGTCTCTGACCGTGGTGTGCAGTTTACTGCAAAATTATGGAGGGCTTTGTGTTCTGTTCTTCAAGTGAAGTTAAACTTTTCCACGGCCTACCATCCACAAATCAACGGCTCCACCGAGAGAGTTAATCAAGATCTAGAGACTTTCTTAAGAATTTTTATGTCATCTTCCCAGGACAATTGGGCTGTCTTGCTGCCGTGGGCCGAGTTTGCACACAATGCTTCCTACCACTTGTAAACTAACCAAACGCCATTTCAGGTTGTTTATGGCCTTCATCCTCATGTTCCCGAATTCCGAAGCCCGCCTGTGTTTGATGTTCCGGCTGTGGAGGACACGGTGCGGAATTTTGCTGCCATCTGGACTCAAGTACGGTCTGATTTGTTGAAGGCATCCTCTCGCTATAAGACCCAGGCCGATAAGAAGCGTAGAATAGTTCCATGCATGCAAGTAGGAAACCAGGTTTGGTTGTCTACCCAGAACCTTAGTCTAAGAGTTCCTTCAATGAAATTCGCACCCCGCTTCATCGGTCCCTTCACCATAACAGAAGTCATTAATCCAGTGGCCTACCGTTTACAGTTACCCCCATACCTAAAAATTCCTAATTCCTTCCATGTTTCCTTATTAAAGCCCCTGGTCCTGAATAAATTCCATAATGCTCTACCTGCTTCTCCTCGACTCCAGATGGAGAGTGGAGTTGAGTTTGAAGTCGCCCAGGTCTTGGACTCTCGTCTGCGCAGAGATCATCTACAGTATTTGCTGGACTGGAAAGGTTACGGTCCAGAGGAACGTTGCTGGACCAATGCTTGTGATGTCCATGCTCCCACGCTCATCAGGAGATTCCATTCTGCCCATCCGGAGAAGCCTGGTGAGTGTCCTGAGGCCACCCCAAAAGGGGGGGTACTGTCACGGCCAGGGTATTTCAGCATGGTGCTAGGCAGGGGGATACCTGTGAGGTAATTGTGGCGTGGGCTGTCTGGTGGCGGAGCTGGTGTCTGGCAGGGGGTTTTGGCTGTGCGCATTGTTGTGCGCACCTGTTGTCACTCTGTACTGGTAAGGCCTGGCAGCATCTCCGTTCCATTTGGCATGTGTGCCGCCATCTTGCCTTCTGGCCATGTGATGCGGCTGGCCAATCCTGGTGAGTCACATGTTCCCTCCGGCCAGTAACAGCACGGCATGGGGTATTTAGGAAGGGTCAGTGCCTTCCTTCTTTGTCAGTGCAATGTGTATCTCAGTCTAGCTGAGAGGGAGTTCTCTGTGCTTATCCTGTTTCTGTGAATTCGCTGTCTGCCAGTCTGCCTGTCAGCTCCTAGCTTCCGCTGGACTACCCCGCTTCCTCCATCACCCTTGCCCATATCTGAGTGCTTGAGCCTGCTGAGATCCTGCTTATTGCCTTAGTTCACTACCTGTATACCTGGCTATTATTTTCCTGCATCACTACCTGCATACCTGGTTGATTATTTTCAGTCTCACTACCTGCACACCTGGACAGCTCTAATTGTTTCTACTTGGACATTAACCCATTACTCCCACCACAGAACTCTTGTGCACATTTATATATTTCTGGACTTTTATTTAATGCCATATTTTATGTCTTTTCAAGCACTTATTAAAAAACCTAGTTTTTTATTCAAATCCGCTTCTGTGATCGCTCCTGCTACCACCCCGGGTCCACAAACAACCCAGAACATAACAGTCCCCTTGTTTTCATTTCTAGGTAAAGCACTATTCACTAGATAAGAACCTATGTTCGTCGCTTTCCTATATATACATCTAGGTGCTTTGGTAAGTGGGGACCAAGTATCAGATCCTTTTGTAATATTATCCAATGTTTACGTAAGGATTTTTCTAACATTTTATATTGGCTTCTATATGAAGTTATGAATGCCCATTCAAAAGCTGAGGACTTGGTCTTTGTTTTCCTTATATTATTTTGTAAAAGGTCATTCCTCTCTATTTGTCCTACATCTTTGATTGTCTGCTCAATGTCATTAGTGTTATATCCGGATGCAATTAATTTTTCCTTCATCTCAATTGCTTGTACTTCATAGGTATCAAGATGGCTATAGTTTCTCTTTAGTCTTCTGAGCTGGCCACCCGGAATTGAGAGTAACCAATTAAAATGATGGCAACTATCCACTCCAATATAAGAGTTGGAGTCTCTGAGTTTCGAATAATTCATGGTGTTATTATCTACCAACACCGTAATATCTAGAAAATTCACTGAGCTGGCACTCTCTATAAAAGTGAATTCAAAGTTAAAAATATTATCATTAAGATAATTATAAAAATCCTTTGAAAGAGTGCTTCCACCTCTCCAAATAAAAAAGATGTCATATATATATCTTGACCAGGACACCAGGTTTGCTCCATAAGGGTTGTGTTTCCAAAGATAATCAGTCTCCCATTGACCCATAAATATATTTGAATAACTTGGAGTGCCCATTGCGGTCCCCACCTTCTGAAGATAAAAGACATCATTAAAAACAAAGTAGTTGTTGGATAAAATGAACTGGACTCCTTCAATTAAAAAATCTTGTAGGCCAATGTCCAAATTGATCTCTCTCAGACATCTCGTAATAGCCTTAATACCATCCTGATGGACTATTATGGTATAGAGCGATTTGACATCTGCTGTGACCATAATGTACTCTTCATCCCATTCAAAAGTAGAAATGAAGTGCAGGAAATCTTTTGTATCTTTCAAATGAGATTGATTCTTTGCAACAAGTGGTTGTAAAAAATAATCGATAAATTCTGATACAATAGCTATCACAGAATCTATCCCTGACACTATCAGCCATCCAGGTGGGTGTACTGGGTCCTTGTGTACTTTGGGGAGTACATAGAGTGGTAAGGGGGCTGCCAAAGTGCCAAAGCCTGTAAAATATGATACATTTCTAAGTTAACATATTTAGTTATTTTATAGACACAAAACCTTCTTGCATCAAATCTATGGGGCTTTCTCTGAGGTTTTCACCTATCACTTCATATTCATTGTCCATATATATAGTAGACCTACATTAACACACTTTACAAAACAAGAGGTACTGCTTATAGACAAAATAAAAAAGAAACATTTATAAAACACACAGTGTGTATTATAACTTTAGTTTTAGATACATAAAAACATAAAATGAATAGCTGCCAATTGGTAAATTAGAATACAGTCCTATCCATTAATTGATATATGTGGTTCTGGAGAATAAGATATATAAAAGTCTGCTGTAAAGTCCCTCCAAAGGTTAAAGTCAAATATTGTAACTTCCCCATAAACTTAAAATCTCACCTTATTTAAAGTAAAGTAGAGCAGCCCAGTCCAGATCCCTTAGGGGTCTATTCAGCAAGTGTGACAATATTGTCCAGAATATTATCAGGCAACATCGCCATGAGTTTTTATCAATTATGATAAGTTATTGCTGCTATTCAGCAATATTTTCTGCAGGGACAGCGTTTGTGGTAACACGCTGTCCCTGCGATGTCACAGAAGGTATTGTTTTCGGGATTCCAAAAACAATCCCTTGTGTTTGTTGTTCTGCGCATTCTCAGTCATGCTTTCCGGAATAGTATCTGTCCCTGCTTGAGGTGACCGCCAATGGGGTAAGTACAGCAAGTATTTAAATCACAGTCTCCTTTGCAACAAATAAAACGCATTTCTCCGCCTGGCTGTCAGCGGCTTCCTCAGTTAGCCAGGTGGAGAAACGCGTTTTATTTGTTGCAGAGACACCGGCAAATACAGCTCCACATATATTGAAAATCCAACTCTGAAGGGTACCCACAGAGATAAATTACTAACATCGAGGTAAGCCGCAGAAAGCTACCTATGCGGAGGATCTTTAATAAATACGGAGGTGGCTATCTGGACACTACACAGGTGTAACAGCACGGCCAGTGAAGGCGTGCAGCCGCAGCAAGCTGAATGCTAGAAAGACCTCCAGTCAATCCCGGTAAAGAGGAGTTTATACAAAAAAAAAATTTTATTTTTTTTTGTCTTTCTATGTATATAACCCTCTTTACATAGTACATGATCATGTGGGATATGAAATTGAGAGTATAACTCACCATAATTAAGAGGAACTCCCTGACTGTGTTTATTCCCTAAAGGCCTATGAAGGAGACTGTGATTTAAATACACTTGCTAACATCCTGCGGAAGGGATTAAACAAATTGTCTTGAAAGGACTATACATTAATCAAGACCGTTGAGGGTCTAAAACAGCTTTCATATTTCCTCTACAATTGGGGATTGTTTGAAATCAAGACTGAGGATAGTCTGAAATAATATACTGCCTAGTACCTACATTGGCAGAAAAAAGGTGTATTAATATGTATTAGTTTTCAGGTGTTTTTTCCACAACTGTATTTGAATTGAGACTGCTGACAGTCTGTAACAATATACTGCCTAGAGAAATCTAGGAAGCAACAGATTTATTCACCTAGTATCAGTTTGATTTTTATTTTTGTTACAAGTGTATCTATTTATTGAACAGTGGCTGCTCTGCTGCTGTAGAAATACTTACTACTGAAAGGTTAGGTGTATATCATAAAATCTTTTATGTCAAAGTATAGAGAGATTGTGTGTCGTGGGCCCATTATTGTATGTTATGTTAAATGTGGATTGTTGATTTTATTGCAGGCTGGTGTATATTATATACGGTTGCTAATATTTATCTGTGTTTTTTAAAAGAGAATAGACTTTTTTTGAACCAATGGAGGTATATTAAATATATTAATACTATTCAGCTGAATCAGCGCTTTCTTTTTTCTATTTGTATTTTCTTCTCTTAGTGTTAACTCCACAAAAGCATAAGTGAAGCAAAGAGTACCTCAGTAGCAGGCTGTGAATAGACAAGTAGCTGTGTCCAAATCTTGAATAACTCAGCTGCAATCAACAACGAGGTGGTGGGGATCTGTAGTGGGCAGATGGCAGTAATGTGCTTCATGTCTATGCAGGTGGGTCTCTTATGCCTCCGGTGGCAGACTTAGTAGGCAGCGACTGCTGGTGCAGTGTGCCCGAGTAGCGGTGATGACAGAGTCCTGTATGTTCTCAGATTCAGTGTTTATGTCCTCCTTCTGATGAAACCAGGAGCCCAAAACCCGGAGAAATGCGTTAATGTGCTGAGGATCTCTGCTGCCATCTGCTATATTGCTGCCCTCTGTGATACTGCTACTAAGTGTCCATGATCTCCCCTTTACCAGCGCTCCCAAACCTGAGAACATCTGGAACTCTGTTGTCACCACTACTTGGGTGCACTGCACCAGCAGTCACTGCCTACCAATTCTGCTGCCGAAGGCATAATGCTATTCTTCAGAATCACATAGATCAATTACTGAAGAGGACTGTATTCCAATCTACTAATTAGCAGCTATTAATTTTATGTTTTGATGTATTTATGTATATAAAACTAATGTTATAATACATCCTGTGTGTTGTAATACATTTTAGTTTTAGCGCTACCTCTTGTTTTCTATATTGTCTATATTTAGTGGGCTGCAGTTCCTATTTGGTACAGGTGCTAATTAGACAAAATATATTCTTAGGAACACAGACCTGCACACCTGCATCGATTAACTACATTAATACACATTTTAAAGCACCAAATCGAACACATGCAAAGTCATTTGTATTACTCAATAAGTGTTCTTTTATAAAGTTAATGGAAGCTCTTTAAAAGAAAAAGCAATATACATTGGGTGGACAAAAAGTGGAAATGGGAAAGACACACCTTATTGTTAATACAGAGTTGGGGTGGCATTTGTTTGTAATACAGCTTGGTTTCTTCTTGGAATAGACATATACGAGTTCTCAATAATATCTTGTGAAATGGTGCACCACACTTGTTAATAACATCTTCAAGTTGCTTAAATGATTATGTAAGAGAAAATTTGCTTCTCACTCTACGCTTTAAAACTGACCACAGTTTTCATATGATATATAAGTCTGACAATTGTGCTGACTGATGGAAGATGTTGAAATCATCTTCATGTTCCTCAAACCAGGACTGAACACTTCTGCCTGTGTGTATGGGGGCATAGTCATTAGTCACTTTCAAAAATTGCATCATTGTTTAGAAACGTCTGACCATGGGATGCACATGGTAGCCTAAAATGTTTACATAGTCACTGGCAGTTACTTAGTTATTGGGAGTAATTATAGGACCAGAATGCCAAACTACTGCTGTCCATAGCATCACAGAACCACATCCATGTTTTATGGTGCATACACATGATACGATTAAAATGCACGATATGATGTATAACAATATCGATCATATTGTTATCATTTATATCGTGTATTTTTTGGTGCCTCCAACCCACCAATGACCTGCGATACGTGGGCACATATGGACAATAAAGATATCATTCATCGACTGTGCACACATGACAGCCTGATCGATATCAACCAGGTTACTATAGAGACCCACTAGCCATCGTTGGTGTTGTGCTGGATGATCGATATTGATCATCTAGCACACCCGGGAGATCGTTCAGCGATATCGTTATCGCTGATGGTCGTCCTATTTGTGTGCACCATTACAGTTGAAACCAGACATTCAGAATTATAGCCTAATGGAGGCAACATCATGAAGGATAATTCATCAGACCATACAATGTGCCTGCAAGCATCAGATGTCGAGTTTTTAAAATCCTTACAATATTGTTTTTCCTTTTAGCAGTGTTGTCAGTACTGTAACTCTACAGTGGATGTTGGATTTGTGAAGCTCTTGTCAAACTGTTTTAGGATCAATAATGAGTTCTGCTTTCACATCTGCTGTATTAGGTCTATGACACAATAAGCTTCAATGTTTGGTGTTTCCATTCACTTAGTTTTTGTTGTGTGGCTGCTATTCCTTTTAGTTGATTACATCTACCCATGCTCTATGCATGCCATCATAACTTTGGAAACTGTTGCCCTGGATACACTGACTAAAGTGATTGTTTTTGTAACAGATACTGTAAATAAATGTGCACCTGGTGCCATCCAGGGTTCCCGAATTGATGGGATGCTGCCACGTATTAGTTTTATCTCGGTTTGTTTGCTCTATATCCTAAATAAGTTACGGATCTGAGATCTGTTTCTACATTTCATGCTCCCTCAAGCTGCCCAAATTGCTTCCTCTTCGGCCCTCCCTCCTCTATGATCATCTTCTGTCACCTCCCCTTTCCTGTCAGATTGATTACATTAACTTCTCACCTCTTTAATTCCCTCCCCTCTCTAACTTGCGATTGGCTCTTTGCCCCTGTCCACTCCTTTCTTATTGGCTTCTGTCACCACCCCTCTCTGATCGACTCTCCCCCCCTCCTTTCATATTGGTTTCTGTCACCACCCCTCTTGGATCAACTCTTTGCACCTCCCCTCTCCTTTCTTATTGCCTTCTGTCACCACCCCTCTCCTCTCCTTTTCTTATTGGCTTCAGTCAATGGCCCTCTCTGATTGGCTATGCCCTTCCCCTCTCCTTTCTTATTTGCTTCTGTCACCACCACTTGCCTCTCCTTTTCTTATTGGCTTCTGTCAGTGGCCCTCTCTGATTGGCTTTGCCCTTCCCCCCTCCTTTCGGTTGTTGTCTATCTGGATGACATACAGATTTTTTCACCCTCCATGGCTAAACATCAAGAACATGTTAAAGAAGTTTTGACCCATTTGAGAGAAAACCACCTTTACTGCAAACTGGAGAAGTGCGTCTTTGGTGTGCCCAGTGTACCTTTTCTCGGCTATGTTATTTCTGGTTCCAGTATGGAAATGGACCCCAAGAAGGTACAAGCAATTCTGGATTGGACCCGACCTCAGACACTGAAAGCCATCCAGAGATTGTTGGGCTTTGCCAATTATTATAGACGCTTCATCAAGGGATTTTCTACATTGCTGGCTCCCATTACAGCCTTGACCCACAAAGGTGCTAATCCTTCCCAATGGTCACCTGAGGCAGAGTCTGCCTTTCATCTTCTAAAACAGGCCTTTATCTCAGCACCAGTTCTTCGACAACCAGATCTGGACAGGCCTTTTTTGTTGGAAGTAGACACATCATCTGAAGCTGTAGGAGCAGTCATGTCTCAACGTTATGAGGACAACCGAGTCCATCCTTGTGGGTTCTTTTCGAAAAAATTCTCACCTGCCGAAAGGAAATACGCCATAGGTGAGCAAGAGCTACTAGCTGTTAAGTTGGCGATGAAGGAATGGAGATATTTACTAGAAGGTGCTAAGTTCCCATTTACTGTATTTACAGACCATAGAAATCTCCTATTTCTCAAAAACCTTCAATGTATGAGACCTCGTTTAGCCCGCTGGGCAATATTCTTTACCAGGTTTCAGTTCACCCTGACCTTCCGGTATGGAGCACTTAATCAGAAGGCTGATGCCCTATCGAGATCTCTCCTCTGTGATGATCAATCTGAAAATCAAAGCAATACCCCTGTCTTGGAATAAAGAGTCTTCGCCGCATTACAGATTCTGCCTCCTATGGGAAAGTCATTTGTGGTCCCAGAATTAAGGAAGCGGCTTCTCACTTGGGCACATTCCTCTCGCTTCGCAGGGCACTCAGGCACTCGGAAGACCTTGGAGTTCCTGAAAAGACACTATTGGTGGCCTTCAATGAAGGCAGATATAATGGAGTTCATCTCTTCCTGCTCCTCCTGTGCCCAGCATAAATCATCATGACAAGCTCCAGCTGGGGAATTGCTTCCACTACCTACTCCATCACGTCCATGGACGCATCTTTCCATGGATTTCGTCACAGACCTGTCAGTCTCTCAAGGCTTCAACACTATCTGGGTTGTAATAGATCGATTCTCTAAGATGGTCCACTATATACTGTTGAAGAAGTTACCTTCTGCCCCTGCCCTGGCACAGTTGTTTGTCCAACACATATTTCGTCTACATGGCCTTCCTGCTGAAATTGTCTCTGACCGTGGTGTGCAGTTTACTGCAAAATTATGGAGGGCTTTGTGTTCTGTTCTTCAAGTGAAGTTAAACTTTTCCACGGCCTACCATCCACAAATCAACGGCTCCACCGAGAGAGTTAATCAAGATCTAGAGACTTTCTTAAGAATTTTTATGTCATCTTCCCAGGACAATTGGGCTGTCTTGCTGCCGTGGGCCGAGTTTGCACACAATGCTTCCTACCACTTGTAAACTAACCAAACGCCATTTCAGGTTGTTTATGGCCTTCATCCTCATGTTCCCGAATTCCGAAGCCCGCCTGTGTTTGATGTTCCGGCTGTGGAGGACACGGTGCGGAATTTTGCTGCCATCTGGACTCAAGTACGGTCTGATTTGTTGAAGGCATCCTCTCGCTATAAGACCCAGGCCGATAAGAAGCGTAGAATAGTTCCATGCATGCAAGTAGGAAACCAGGTTTGGTTGTCTACCCAGAACCTTAGTCTAAGAGTTCCTTCAATGAAATTCGCACCCCGCTTCATCGGTCCCTTCACCATAACAGAAGTCATTAATCCAGTGGCCTACCGTTTACAGTTACCCCCATACCTAAAAATTCCTAATTCCTTCCATGTTTCCTTATTAAAGCCCCTGGTCCTGAATAAATTCCATAATGCTCTACCTGCTTCTCCTCGACTCCAGATGGAGAGTGGAGTTGAGTTTGAAGTCGCCCAGGTCTTGGACTCTCGTCTGCGCAGAGATCATCTACAGTATTTGCTGGACTGGAAAGGTTACGGTCCAGAGGAACGTTGCTGGACCAATGCTTGTGATGTCCATGCTCCCACGCTCATCAGGAGATTCCATTCTGCCCATCCGGAGAAGCCTGGTGAGTGTCCTGAGGCCACCCCAAAAGGGGGGGTACTGTCACGGCCAGGGTATTTCAGCATGGTGCTAGGCAGGGGGATACCTGTGAGGTAATTGTGGCGTGGGCTGTCTGGTGGCAGAGCTGGTGTCTGGCAGGGGGTTTTGGCTGTGCGCATTGTTGTGCGCACCTGTTGTCACTCTGTACTGGTAAGGCCTGGCAGCATCTCCGTTCCATTTGGCATGTGTGCCGCCATCTTGCCTTCTGGCCATGTGATGCGGCTGGCCAATCCTGGTGAGTCACATGTTCCCTCCGGCCAGTAACAGCACGGCATGGGGTATTTAGGAAGGGTCAGTGCCTTCCTTCTTTGTCAGTGCAATGTGTATCTCAGTCTAGCTGAGAGGGAGTTCTCTGTGCTTATCCTGTTTCTGTGAATTCGCTGTCTGCCAGTCTGCCTGTCAGCTCCTAGCTTCCGCTGGACTACCCCGCTTCCTCCATCACCCTTGCCCATATCTGAGTGCTTGAGCCTGCTGAGATCCTGCTTATTGCCTTAGTTCACTACCTGTATACCTGGCTATTATTTTCCTGCATCACTACCTGCATACCTGGTTGATTATTTTCAGTCTCACTACCTGCACACCTGGACAGCTCTAATTGTTTCTACTTGGACATTAACCCATTACTCCCACCACAGAACTCTTGTGCACATTTATATATTTCTGGACTTTTATTTAATGCCATATTTTATGTCTTTTCAAGCACTTATTAAAAAACCTAGTTTTTTATTCAAATCCGCTTCTGTGATCGCTCCTGCTACCACCCCGGGTCCACAAACAACCCAGAACATAACAGTCCCCTTGTTTTCATTTCTAGGTAAAGCACTATTCACTAGATAAGAACCTATGTTCGTCGCTTTCCTATATATACATCTAGGTGCTTTGGTAAGTGGGGACCAAGTATCAGATCCTTTTGTAATATTATCCAATGTTTACGTAAGGATTTTTCTAACATTTTATATTGGCTTCTATATGAAGTTATGAATGCCCATTCAAAAGCTGAGGACTTGGTCTTTGTTTTCCTTATATTATTTTGTAAAAGGTCATTCCTCTCTATTTGTCCTACATCTTTGATTGTCTGCTCAATGTCATTAGTGTTATATCCGGATGCAATTAATTTTTCCTTCATCTCAATTGCTTGTACTTCATAGGTATCAAGATGGCTATAGTTTCTCTTTAGTCTTCTGAGCTGGCCACCCGGAATTGAGAGTAACCAATTAAAATGATGGCAACTATCCACTCCAATATAAGAGTTGGAGTCTCTGAGTTTCGAATAATTCATGGTGTTATTATCTACCAACACCGTAATATCTAGAAAATTCACTGAGCTGGCACTCTCTATAAAAGTGAATTCAAAGTTAAAAATATTATCATTAAGATAATTATAAAAATCCTTTGAAAGAGTGCTTCCACCTCTCCAAATAAAAAAGATGTCATATATATATCTTGACCAGGACACCAGGTTTGCTCCATAAGGGTTGTGTTTCCAAAGATAATCAGTCTCCCATTGACCCATAAATATATTTGAATAACTTGGAGTGCCCATTGCGGTCCCCACCTTCTGAAGATAAAAGACATCATTAAAAACAAAGTAGTTGTTGGATAAAATGAACTGGACTCCTTCAATTAAAAAATCTTGTAGGCCAATGTCCAAATTGATCTCTCTCAGACATCTCGTAATAGCCTTAATACCATCCTGATGGACTATTATGGTATAGAGCGATTTGACATCTGCTGTGACCATAATGTACTCTTCATCCCATTCAAAAGTAGAAATGAAGTGCAGGAAATCTTTTGTATCTTTCAAATGAGATTGATTCTTTGCAACAAGTGGTTGTAAAAAATAATCGATAAATTCTGATACAATAGCTATCACAGAATCTATCCCTGACACTATCAGCCATCCAGGTGGGTGTACTGGGTCCTTGTGTACTTTGGGGAGTACATAGAGTGGTAAGGGGGCTGCCAAAGTGCCAAAGCCTGTAAAATATGATACATTTCTAAGTTAACATATTTAGTTATTTTATAGACACAAAACCTTCTTGCATCAAATCTATGGGGCTTTCTCTGAGGTTTTCACCTATCACTTCATATTCATTGTCCATATATATAGTAGACCTACATTAACACACTTTACAAAACAAGAGGTACTGCTTATAGACAAAATAAAAAAGAAACATTTATAAAACACACAGTGTGTATTATAACTTTAGTTTTAGATACATAAAAACATAAAATGAATAGCTGCCAATTGGTAAATTAGAATACAGTCCTATCCATTAATTGATATATGTGGTTCTGGAGAATAAGATATATAAAAGTCTGCTGTAAAGTCCCTCCAAAGGTTAAAGTCAAATATTGTAACTTCCCCATAAACTTAAAATCTCACCTTATTTAAAGTAAAGTAGAGCAGCCCAGTCCAGATCCCTTAGGGGTCTATTCAGCAAGTGTGACAATATTGTCCAGAATATTATCAGGCAACATCGCCATGAGTTTTTATCAATTATGATAAGTTATTGCTGCTATTCAGCAATATTTTCTGCAGGGACAGCGTTTGTGGTAACACGCTGTCCCTGCGATGTCACAGAAGGTATTGTTTTCGGGATTCCAAAAACAATCCCTTGTGTTTGTTGTTCTGCGCATTCTCAGTCATGCTTTCCGGAATAGTATCTGTCCCTGCTTGAGGTGACCGCCAATGGGGTAAGTACAGCAAGTATTTAAATCACAGTCTCCTTTGCAACAAATAAAACGCATTTCTCCGCCTGGCTGTCAGCGGCTTCCTCAGTTAGCCAGGTGGAGAAACGCGTTTTATTTGTTGCAGAGACACCGGCAAATACAGCTCCACATATATTGAAAATCCAACTCTGAAGGGTACCCACAGAGATAAATTACTAACATCGAGGTAAGCCGCAGAAAGCTACCTATGCGGAGGATCTTTAATAAATACGGAGGTGGCTATCTGGACACTACACAGGTGTAACAGCACGGCCAGTGAAGGCGTGCAGCCGCAGCAAGCTGAATGCTAGAAAGACCTCCAGTCAATCCCGGTAAAGAGGAGTTTATACAAAAAAAAAATTTTATTTTTTTTTGTCTTTCTATGTATATAACCCTCTTTACATAGTACATGATCATGTGGGATATGAAATTGAGAGTATAACTCACCATAATTAAGAGGAACTCCCTGACTGTGTTTATTCCCTAAAGGCCTATGAAGGAGACTGTGATTTAAATACACTTGCTAACATCCTGCGGAAGGGATTAAACAAATTGTCTTGAAAGGACTATACATTAATCAAGACCGTTGAGGGTCTAAAACAGCTTTCATATTTCCTCTACAATTGGGGATTGTTTGAAATCAAGACTGAGGATAGTCTGAAATAATATACTGCCTAGTACCTACATTGGCAGAAAAAAGGTGTATTAATATGTATTAGTTTTCAGGTGTTTTTTCCACAACTGTATTTGAATTGAGACTGCTGACAGTCTGTAACAATATACTGCCTAGAGAAATCTAGGAAGCAACAGATTTATTCACCTAGTATCAGTTTGATTTTTATTTTTGTTACAAGTGTATCTATTTATTGAACAGTGGCTGCTCTGCTGCTGTAGAAATACTTACTACTGAAAGGTTAGGTGTATATCATAAAATCTTTTATGTCAAAGTATAGAGAGATTGTGTGTCGTGGGCCCATTATTGTATGTTATGTTAAATGTGGATTGTTGATTTTATTGCAGGCTGGTGTATATTATATACGGTTGCTAATATTTATCTGTGTTTTTTAAAAGAGAATAGACTTTTTTTGAACCAATGGAGGTATATTAAATATATTAATACTATTCAGCTGAATCAGCGCTTTCTTTTTTCTATTTGTATTTTCTTCTCTTAGTGTTAACTCCACAAAAGCATAAGTGAAGCAAAGAGTACCTCAGTAGCAGGCTGTGAATAGACAAGTAGCTGTGTCCAAATCTTGAATAACTCAGCTGCAATCAACAACGAGGTGGTGGGGATCTGTAGTGGGCAGATGGCAGTAATGTGCTTCATGTCTATGCAGGTGGGTCTCTTATGCCTCCGGTGGCAGACTTAGTAGGCAGCGACTGCTGGTGCAGTGTGCCCGAGTAGCGGTGATGACAGAGTCCTGTATGTTCTCAGATTCAGTGTTTATGTCCTCCTTCTGATGAAACCAGGAGCCCAAAACCCGGAGAAATGCGTTAATGTGCTGAGGATCTCTGCTGCCATCTGCTATATTGCTGCCCTCTGTGATACTGCTACTAAGTGTCCATGATCTCCCCTTTACCAGCGCTCCCAAACCTGAGAACATCTGGAACTCTGTTGTCACCACTACTTGGGTGCACTGCACCAGCAGTCACTGCCTACCAATTCTGCTGCCGAAGGCATAATGCTATTCTTCAGAATCACATAGATCAATTACTGAAGAGGACTGTATTCCAATCTACTAATTAGCAGCTATTAATTTTATGTTTTGATGTATTTATGTATATAAAACTAATGTTATAATACATCCTGTGTGTTGTAATACATTTTAGTTTTAGCGCTACCTCTTGTTTTCTATATTGTCTATATTTAGTGGGCTGCAGTTCCTATTTGGTACAGGTGCTAATTAGACAAAATATATTCTTAGGAACACAGACCTGCACACCTGCATCGATTAACTACATTAATACACATTTTAAAGCACCAAATCGAACACATGCAAAGTCATTTGTATTACTCAATAAGTGTTCTTTTATAAAGTTAATGGAAGCTCTTTAAAAGAAAAAGCAATATACATTGGGTGGACAAAAAGTGGAAATGGGAAAGACACACCTTATTGTTAATACAGAGTTGGGGTGGCATTTGTTTGTAATACAGCTTGGTTTCTTCTTGGAATAGACATATACGAGTTCTCAATAATATCTTGTGAAATGGTGCACCACACTTGTTAATAACATCTTCAAGTTGCTTAAATGATTATGTAAGAGAAAATTTGCTTCTCACTCTACGCTTTAAAACTGACCACAGTTTTCATATGATATATAAGTCTGACAATTGTGCTGACTGATGGAAGATGTTGAAATCATCTTCATGTTCCTCAAACCAGGACTGAACACTTCTGCCTGTGTGTATGGGGGCATAGTCATTAGTCACTTTCAAAAATTGCATCATTGTTTAGAAACGTCTGACCATGGGATGCACATGGTAGCCTAAAATGTTTACATAGTCACTGGCAGTTACTTAGTTATTGGGAGTAATTATAGGACCAGAATGCCAAACTACTGCTGTCCATAGCATCACAGAACCACATCCATGTTTTATGGTGCATACACATGATACGATTAAAATGCACGATATGATGTATAACAATATCGATCATATTGTTATCATTTATATCGTGTATTTTTTGGTGCCTCCAACCCACCAATGACCTGCGATACGTGGGCACATATGGACAATAAAGATATCATTCATCGACTGTGCACACATGACAGCCTGATCGATATCAACCAGGTTACTATAGAGACCCACTAGCCATCGTTGGTGTTGTGCTGGATGATCGATATTGATCATCTAGCACACCCGGGAGATCGTTCAGCGATATCGTTATCGCTGATGGTCGTCCTATTTGTGTGCACCATTACAGTTGAAACCAGACATTCAGAATTATAGCCTAATGGAGGCAACATCATGAAGGATAATTCATCAGACCATACAATGTGCCTGCAAGCATCAGATGTCGAGTTTTTAAAATCCTTACAATATTGTTTTTCCTTTTAGCAGTGTTGTCAGTACTGTAACTCTACAGTGGATGTTGGATTTGTGAAGCTCTTGTCAAACTGTTTTAGGATCAATAATGAGTTCTGCTTTCACATCTGCTGTATTAGGTCTATGACACAATAAGCTTCAATGTTTGGTGTTTCCATTCACTTAGTTTTTGTTGTGTGGCTGCTATTCCTTTTAGTTGATTACATCTACCCATGCTCTATGCATGCCATCATAACTTTGGAAACTGTTGCCCTGGATACACTGACTAAAGTGATTGTTTTTGTAACAGATACTGTAAATAAATGTGCACCTGGTGCCATCCAGGGTTCCCGAATTGATGGGATGCTGCCACGTATTAGTTTTATCTCGGTTTGTTTGCTCTATATCCTAAATAAGTTACGGATCTGAGATCTGTTTCTACATTTCATGCTCCCTCAAGCTGCCCAAATTGCTTCCTCTTCGGCCCTCCCTCCTCTATGATCATCTTCTGTCACCTCCCCTTTCCTGTCAGATTGATTACATTAACTTCTCACCTCTTTAATTCCCTCCCCTCTCTAACTTGCGATTGGCTCTTTGCCCCTGTCCACTCCTTTCTTATTGGCTTCTGTCACCACCCCTCTCTGATCGACTCTCCCCCCCTCCTTTCATATTGGTTTCTGTCACCACCCCTCTTGGATCAACTCTTTGCACCTCCCCTCTCCTTTCTTATTGCCTTCTGTCACCACCCCTCTCCTCTCCTTTTCTTATTGGCTTCAGTCAATGGCCCTCTCTGATTGGCTATGCCCTTCCCCTCTCCTTTCTTATTTGCTTCTGTCACCACCACTTGCCTCTCCTTTTCTTATTGGCTTCTGTCAGTGGCCCTCTCTGATTGGCTTTGCCCTTCCCCCCTCCTTTCGGTTGTTGTCTATCTGGATGACATACAGATTTTTTCACCCTCCATGGCTAAACATCAAGAACATGTTAAAGAAGTTTTGACCCATTTGAGAGAAAACCACCTTTACTGCAAACTGGAGAAGTGCGTCTTTGGTGTGCCCAGTGTACCTTTTCTCGGCTATGTTATTTCTGGTTCCAGTATGGAAATGGACCCCAAGAAGGTACAAGCAATTCTGGATTGGACCCGACCTCAGACACTGAAAGCCATCCAGAGATTGTTGGGCTTTGCCAATTATTATAGACGCTTCATCAAGGGATTTTCTACATTGCTGGCTCCCATTACAGCCTTGACCCACAAAGGTGCTAATCCTTCCCAATGGTCACCTGAGGCAGAGTCTGCCTTTCGTCTTCTAAAACAGGCCTTTATCTCAGCACCAGTTCTTCGACAACCAGATCTGGACAGGCCTTTTTTGTTGGAAGTAGACACATCATCTGAAGCTGTAGGAGCAGTCATGTCTCAACGTTATGAGGACAACCGAGTCCATCCTTGTGGGTTCTTTTCGAAAAAATTCTCACCTGCCGAAAGGAAATACGCCATAGGTGAGCAAGAGCTACTAGCTGTTAAGTTGGCGATGAAGGAATGGAGATATTTACTAGAAGGTGCTAAGTTCCCATTTACTGTATTTACAGACCATAGAAATCTCCTATTTCTCAAAAACCTTCAATGTATGAGACCTCGTTTAGCCCGCTGGGCAATATTCTTTACCAGGTTTCAGTTCACCCTGACCTTCCGGTATGGAGCACTTAATCAGAAGGCTGATGCCCTATCGAGATCTCTCCTCTGTGATGATCAATCTGAAAATCAAAGCAATACCCCTGTCTTGGAATAAAGAGTCTTCGCCGCATTACAGATTCTGCCTCCTATGGGAAAGTCATTTGTGGTCCCAGAATTAAGGAAGCGGCTTCTCACTTGGGCACATTCCTCTCGCTTCGCAGGGCACTCAGGCACTCGGAAGACCTTGGAGTTCCTGAAAAGACACTATTGGTGGCCTTCAATGAAGGCAGATATAATGGAGTTCATCTCTTCCTGCTCCTCCTGTGCCCAGCATAAATCATCATGACAAGCTCCAGCTGGGGAATTGCTTCCACTACCTACTCCATCACGTCCATGGACGCATCTTTCCATGGATTTCGTCACAGACCTGTCAGTCTCTCAAGGCTTCAACACTATCTGGGTTGTAATAGATCGATTCTCTAAGATGGTCCACTATATACTGTTGAAGAAGTTACCTTCTGCCCCTGCCCTGGCACAGTTGTTTGTCCAACACATATTTCGTCTACATGGCCTTCCTGCTGAAATTGTCTCTGACCGTGGTGTGCAGTTTACTGCAAAATTATGGAGGGCTTTGTGTTCTGTTCTTCAAGTGAAGTTAAACTTTTCCACGGCCTACCATCCACAAATCAACGGCTCCACCGAGAGAGTTAATCAAGATCTAGAGACTTTCTTAAGAATTTTTATGTCATCTTCCCAGGACAATTGGGCTGTCTTGCTGCCGTGGGCCGAGTTTGCACACAATGCTTCCTACCACTTGTAAACTAACCAAACGCCATTTCAGGTTGTTTATGGCCTTCATCCTCATGTTCCCGAATTCCGAAGCCCGCCTGTGTTTGATGTTCCGGCTGTGGAGGACACGGTGCGGAATTTTGCTGCCATCTGGACTCAAGTACGGTCTGATTTGTTGAAGGCATCCTCTCGCTATAAGACCCAGGCCGATAAGAAGCGTAGAATAGTTCCATGCATGCAAGTAGGAAACCAGGTTTGGTTGTCTACCCAGAACCTTAGTCTAAGAGTTCCTTCAATGAAATTCGCACCCCGCTTCATCGGTCCCTTCACCATAACAGAAGTCATTAATCCAGTGGCCTACCGTTTACAGTTACCCCCATACCTAAAAATTCCTAATTCCTTCCATGTTTCCTTATTAAAGCCCCTGGTCCTGAATAAATTCCATAATGCTCTACCTGCTTCTCCTCGACTCCAGATGGAGAGTGGAGTTGAGTTTGAAGTCGCCCAGGTCTTGGACTCTCGTCTGCGCAGAGATCATCTACAGTATTTGCTGGACTGGAAAGGTTACGGTCCAGAGGAACGTTGCTGGACCAATGCTTGTGATGTCCATGCTCCCACGCTCATCAGGAGATTCCATTCTGCCCATCCGGAGAAGCCTGGTGAGTGTCCTGAGGCCACCCCAAAAGGGGGGGTACTGTCACGGCCAGGGTATTTCAGCATGGTGCTAGGCAGGGGGATACCTGTGAGGTAATTGTGGCGTGGGCTGTCTGGTGGCGGAGCTGGTGTCTGGCAGGGGGTTTTGGCTGTGCGCATTGTTGTGCGCACCTGTTGTCACTCTGTACTGGTAAGGCCTGGCAGCATCTCCGTTCCATTTGGCATGTGTGCCGCCATCTTGCCTTCTGGCCATGTGATGCGGCTGGCCAATCCTGGTGAGTCACATGTTCCCTCCGGCCAGTAACAGCACGGCATGGGGTATTTAGGAAGGGTCAGTGCCTTCCTTCTTTGTCAGTGCAATGTGTATCTCAGTCTAGCTGAGAGGGAGTTCTCTGTGCTTATCCTGTTTCTGTGAATTCGCTGTCTGCCAGTCTGCCTGTCAGCTCCTAGCTTCCGCTGGACTACCCCGCTTCCTCCATCACCCTTGCCCATATCTGAGTGCTTGAGCCTGCTGAGATCCTGCTTATTGCCTTAGTTCACTACCTGTATACCTGGCTATTATTTTCCTGCATCACTACCTGCATACCTGGTTGATTATTTTCAGTCTCACTACCTGCACACCTGGACAGCTCTAATTGTTTCTACTTGGACATTAACCCATTACTCCCACCACAGAACTCTTGTGCACATTTATATATTTCTGGACTTTTATTTAATGCCATATTTTATGTCTTTTCAAGCACTTATTAAAAAACCTAGTTTTTTATTCAAATCCGCTTCTGTGATCGCTCCTGCTACCACCCCGGGTCCACAAACAACCCAGAACATAACAGTCCCCTTGTTTTCATTTCTAGGTAAAGCACTATTCACTAGATAAGAACCTATGTTCGTCGCTTTCCTATATATACATCTAGGTGCTTTGGTAAGTGGGGACCAAGTATCAGATCCTTTTGTAATATTATCCAATGTTTACGTAAGGATTTTTCTAACATTTTATATTGGCTTCTATATGAAGTTATGAATGCCCATTCAAAAGCTGAGGACTTGGTCTTTGTTTTCCTTATATTATTTTGTAAAAGGTCATTCCTCTCTATTTGTCCTACATCTTTGATTGTCTGCTCAATGTCATTAGTGTTATATCCGGATGCAATTAATTTTTCCTTCATCTCAATTGCTTGTACTTCATAGGTATCAAGATGGCTATAGTTTCTCTTTAGTCTTCTGAGCTGGCCACCCGGAATTGAGAGTAACCAATTAAAATGATGGCAACTATCCACTCCAATATAAGAGTTGGAGTCTCTGAGTTTCGAATAATTCATGGTGTTATTATCTACCAACACCGTAATATCTAGAAAATTCACTGAGCTGGCACTCTCTATAAAAGTGAATTCAAAGTTAAAAATATTATCATTAAGATAATTATAAAAATCCTTTGAAAGAGTGCTTCCACCTCTCCAAATAAAAAAGATGTCATATATATATCTTGACCAGGACACCAGGTTTGCTCCATAAGGGTTGTGTTTCCAAAGATAATCAGTCTCCCATTGACCCATAAATATATTTGAATAACTTGGAGTGCCCATTGCGGTCCCCACCTTCTGAAGATAAAAGACATCATTAAAAACAAAGTAGTTGTTGGATAAAATGAACTGGACTCCTTCAATTAAAAAATCTTGTAGGCCAATGTCCAAATTGATCTCTCTCAGACATCTCGTAATAGCCTTAATACCATCCTGATGGACTATTATGGTATAGAGCGATTTGACATCTGCTGTGACCATAATGTACTCTTCATCCCATTCAAAAGTAGAAATGAAGTGCAGGAAATCTTTTGTATCTTTCAAATGAGATTGATTCTTTGCAACAAGTGGTTGTAAAAAATAATCGATAAATTCTGATACAATAGCTATCACAGAATCTATCCCTGACACTATCAGCCATCCAGGTGGGTGTACTGGGTCCTTGTGTACTTTGGGGAGTACATAGAGTGGTAAGGGGGCTGCCAAAGTGCCAAAGCCTGTAAAATATGATACATTTCTAAGTTAACATATTTAGTTATTTTATAGACACAAAACCTTCTTGCATCAAATCTATGGGGCTTTCTCTGAGGTTTTCACCTATCACTTCATATTCATTGTCCATATATATAGTAGACCTACATTAACACACTTTACAAAACAAGAGGTACTGCTTATAGACAAAATAAAAAAGAAACATTTATAAAACACACAGTGTGTATTATAACTTTAGTTTTAGATACATAAAAACATAAAATGAATAGCTGCCAATTGGTAAATTAGAATACAGTCCTATCCATTAATTGATATATGTGGTTCTGGAGAATAAGATATATAAAAGTCTGCTGTAAAGTCCCTCCAAAGGTTAAAGTCAAATATTGTAACTTCCCCATAAACTTAAAATCTCACCTTATTTAAAGTAAAGTAGAGCAGCCCAGTCCAGATCCCTTAGGGGTCTATTCAGCAAGTGTGACAATATTGTCCAGAATATTATCAGGCAACATCGCCATGAGTTTTTATCAATTATGATAAGTTATTGCTGCTATTCAGCAATATTTTCTGCAGGGACAGCGTTTGTGGTAACACGCTGTCCCTGCGATGTCACAGAAGGTATTGTTTTCGGGATTCCAAAAACAATCCCTTGTGTTTGTTGTTCTGCGCATTCTCAGTCATGCTTTCCGGAATAGTATCTGTCCCTGCTTGAGGTGACCGCCAATGGGGTAAGTACAGCAAGTATTTAAATCACAGTCTCCTTTGCAACAAATAAAACGCATTTCTCCGCCTGGCTGTCAGCGGCTTCCTCAGTTAGCCAGGTGGAGAAACGCGTTTTATTTGTTGCAGAGACACCGGCAAATACAGCTCCACATATATTGAAAATCCAACTCTGAAGGGTACCCACAGAGATAAATTACTAACATCGAGGTAAGCCGCAGAAAGCTACCTATGCGGAGGATCTTTAATAAATACGGAGGTGGCTATCTGGACACTACACAGGTGTAACAGCACGGCCAGTGAAGGCGTGCAGCCGCAGCAAGCTGAATGCTAGAAAGACCTCCAGTCAATCCCGGTAAAGAGGAGTTTATACAAAAAAAAAATTTTATTTTTTTTTGTCTTTCTATGTATATAACCCTCTTTACATAGTACATGATCATGTGGGATATGAAATTGAGAGTATAACTCACCATAATTAAGAGGAACTCCCTGACTGTGTTTATTCCCTAAAGGCCTATGAAGGAGACTGTGATTTAAATACACTTGCTAACATCCTGCGGAAGGGATTAAACAAATTGTCTTGAAAGGACTATACATTAATCAAGACCGTTGAGGGTCTAAAACAGCTTTCATATTTCCTCTACAATTGGGGATTGTTTGAAATCAAGACTGAGGATAGTCTGAAATAATATACTGCCTAGTACCTACATTGGCAGAAAAAAGGTGTATTAATATGTATTAGTTTTCAGGTGTTTTTTCCACAACTGTATTTGAATTGAGACTGCTGACAGTCTGTAACAATATACTGCCTAGAGAAATCTAGGAAGCAACAGATTTATTCACCTAGTATCAGTTTGATTTTTATTTTTGTTACAAGTGTATCTATTTATTGAACAGTGGCTGCTCTGCTGCTGTAGAAATACTTACTACTGAAAGGTTAGGTGTATATCATAAAATCTTTTATGTCAAAGTATAGAGAGATTGTGTGTCGTGGGCCCATTATTGTATGTTATGTTAAATGTGGATTGTTGATTTTATTGCAGGCTGGTGTATATTATATACGGTTGCTAATATTTATCTGTGTTTTTTAAAAGAGAATAGACTTTTTTTGAACCAATGGAGGTATATTAAATATATTAATACTATTCAGCTGAATCAGCGCTTTCTTTTTTCTATTTGTATTTTCTTCTCTTAGTGTTAACTCCACAAAAGCATAAGTGAAGCAAAGAGTACCTCAGTAGCAGGCTGTGAATAGACAAGTAGCTGTGTCCAAATCTTGAATAACTCAGCTGCAATCAACAACGAGGTGGTGGGGATCTGTAGTGGGCAGATGGCAGTAATGTGCTTCATGTCTATGCAGGTGGGTCTCTTATGCCTCCGGTGGCAGACTTAGTAGGCAGCGACTGCTGGTGCAGTGTGCCCGAGTAGCGGTGATGACAGAGTCCTGTATGTTCTCAGATTCAGTGTTTATGTCCTCCTTCTGATGAAACCAGGAGCCCAAAACCCGGAGAAATGCGTTAATGTGCTGAGGATCTCTGCTGCCATCTGCTATATTGCTGCCCTCTGTGATACTGCTACTAAGTGTCCATGATCTCCCCTTTACCAGCGCTCCCAAACCTGAGAACATCTGGAACTCTGTTGTCACCACTACTTGGGTGCACTGCACCAGCAGTCACTGCCTACCAATTCTGCTGCCGAAGGCATAATGCTATTCTTCAGAATCACATAGATCAATTACTGAAGAGGACTGTATTCCAATCTACTAATTAGCAGCTATTAATTTTATGTTTTGATGTATTTATGTATATAAAACTAATGTTATAATACATCCTGTGTGTTGTAATACATTTTAGTTTTAGCGCTACCTCTTGTTTTCTATATTGTCTATATTTAGTGGGCTGCAGTTCCTATTTGGTACAGGTGCTAATTAGACAAAATATATTCTTAGGAACACAGACCTGCACACCTGCATCGATTAACTACATTAATACACATTTTAAAGCACCAAATCGAACACATTCAAAGTCATTTGTATTACTCAATAAGTGTTCTTTTATAAAGTTAATGGAAGCTCTTTAAAAGAAAAAGCAATATACATTGGGTGGACAAAAAGTGGAAATGGGAAAGACACACCTTGTTGTTAATACAGAGTTGGGGTGGCATTTGTTTGTAATACAGCTTGGTTTCTTCTTGGAATAGACATATACGAGTTCTCAATAATATCTTGTGAAATGGTGCACCACACTTGTTAATAACATCTTCAAGTTGCTTAAATGATTATGTAAGAGAAAATTTGCTTCTCACTCTACGCTTTAAAACTGACCACAGTTTTCTTATGATATATAAGTCTGACAATTGTGCTGACTGATGGAAGATGTTGAAATCATCTTCATGTTCCTCAAACCAGGACTGAACACTTCTGCCTGTGTGTATGGGGGCATAGTCATTAGTCACTTTCAAAAATTGCATCATTGTTTAGAAACGTCTGACCATGGGATGCACATGGTAGCCTAAAATGTTTACATAGTCACTGGCAGTTACTTAGTTATTGGGAGTAATTATAGGACCAGAATGCCAAACTACTGCTGTCCATAGCATCACAGAACCACATCCATGTTTTATGGTGCATACACATGATACGATTAAAATGCACGATATGATGTATAACAATATCGATCATATTGTTATCATTTATATCGTGTATTTTTTGGTGCCTCCAACCCACCAATGACCTGCGATACGTGGGCACATATGGACAATAAAGATATCATTCATCGACTGTGCACACATGACAGCCTGATCGATATCAACCAGGTTACTATAGAGACCCACTAGCCATCGTTGGTGTTGTGCTGGATGATCGATATTGATCATCTAGCACACCCGGGAGATCGTTCAGCGATATCGTTATCGCTGATGGTCGTCCTATTTGTGTGCACCATTACAGTTGAAACCAGACATTCAGAATTATAGCCTAATGGAGGCAACATCATGAAGGATAATTCATCAGACCATACAATGTGCCTGCAAGCATCAGATGTCGAGTTTTTAAAATCCTTACAATATTGTTTTTCCTTTTAGCAGTGTTGTCAGTACTGTAACTCTACAGTGGATGTTGGATTTGTGAAGCTCTTGTCAAACTGTTTTAGGATCAATAATGAGTTCTGCTTTCACATCTGCTGTATTAGGTCTATGACACAATAAGCTTCAATGTTTGGTGTTTCCATTCACTTAGTTTTTGTTGTGTGGCTGCTATTCCTTTTAGTTGATTACATCTACCCATGCTCTATGCATGCCATCATAACTTTGGAAACTGTTGCCCTGGATACACTGACTAAAGTGATTGTTTTTGTAACAGATACTGTAAATAAATGTGCACCTGGTGCCATCCAGGGTTCCCGAATTGATGGGATGCTGCCACGTATTAGTTTTATCTCGGTTTGTTTGCTCTATATCCTAAATAAGTTACGGATCTGAGATCTGTTTCTACATTTCATGCTCCCTCAAGCTGCCCAAATTGCTTCCTCTTCGGCCCTCCCTCCTCTATGATCATCTTCTGTCACCTCCCCTTTCCTGTCAGATTGATTACATTAACTTCTCACCTCTTTAATTCCCTCCCCTCTCTAACTTGCGATTGGCTCTTTGCCCCTGTCCACTCCTTTCTTATTGGCTTCTGTCACCACCCCTCTCTGATCGACTCTCCCCCCCTCCTTTCATATTGGTTTCTGTCACCACCCCTCTTGGATCAACTCTTTGCACCTCCCCTCTCCTTTCTTATTGCCTTCTGTCACCACCCCTCTCCTCTCCTTTTCTTATTGGCTTCAGTCAATGGCCCTCTCTGATTGGCTATGCCCTTCCCCTCTCCTTTCTTATTTGCTTCTGTCACCACCACTTGCCTCTCCTTTTCTTATTGGCTTCTGTCAGTGGCCCTCTCTGATTGGCTTTGCCCTTCCCCCCTCCTTTCTTATTGGCTTCTGTCATCTCCCCTCTCTGATTGACCTTTTCCTCTCCCCTCTCCTCTTTGATCCCCTCCCTCCTTCTCTCCTCATGCATTCATTGTGCTTCAATGGACTTAAAAATGACACATCTGAGGTAAAGTCCTAAACTTCAATTATAAGGTATGAGATTAAAAAAGTCACTGCTTTGTTATTTAAAGTAATGGAAAGTGTTATTTGAAAGGTCATTTAAAAAATATTTGGAGACCTGAAATCATAACAATGTTGTAGAACAGGACATGATTAATAGTACTCACATTAATATAGGTGCAATGTATATTTGCTAAGTAGAAGCAGAGCTGATAAGGGAGCTTCCCATAGGTGTTCCCACTCCAGTGAAAGCTGTTTGGGGCCATAATTGCAGTCATAAGATGTTCACCCTGTAGAATTTCACTCTAGCACATGTATTCTGTCAATTTAAGTTAAATGATCAGAATATATAATACAATCTCCTCTATTGACTAATAACAATGATTCAAAGGAGATAAAAGTCAGATCCTAGGTGCTATACATAAAGCAGTGACAAAGCAGCTACCACTTAATGAACTAACCCCGCCTCTCTTTCTAACCAACAGGTAATTATTTACTGAATCTGACTGCAGAGTATCCTACCTTCTGTGCCTGGATTATTAATTATTCTAATAGGTAATTATTTACTGAATCTGACTGCAGATTATCCTACCTTCTGTCTCTGGCTTATTAATTATTCTAATAGGTAATTATTTGCTGAATCTGACTGCAGAATATCCTACCTTCTTTGCCTGGCTTATTAATTATTCTAATAGGTAATTATTTACTGAAGCCATATGCTATTGTTCTAATGCCTTATTTGTACTAGTAGTTATTTTGTTATAAGGATTATCTCAAGTCTATTGACTGAAGTGAAGGCATGATTTATATCTACTGCTAGATGTTTGGTATGTGCTGTTTACTTAAGTCATTTATTACGAGCTTTCCCTTGGATGGCCAATGGGGGTTTTTCACTAATTAGTGCCCACACTGGCATACATCTCTGTTTAAGTATCATTATATTGGCTGGAAGCCTTGGCTGGAGGATGCAGTTTTTAAAGAGCAAAACTGTAGCGTAAGACCTGCGTTAAACCGAAGATAAACAAAAGGAGGATAAATTCCATCAATAAACAAACCACTGCTGTCTACATATTCAGGACTGTTTCACCTGGACTCCCTGCGCAGTCACGTCAAGAAATCAACACTTCAACTGCTACTAATAATGCTGGCCTTCTGAGGTTTACATACATCTCAATGCATACTTGTGTCCATGTCAGTTTGCCTCTCTCCAATTGGAAATACTGGGCCTGCTTCAGAGCCACTCACTCGCACTGTGCGTTCGCAAGCGGCCCGATGTTCTATGTATGCACTTGCTTCGTTCTGCGCAATCATGAACTACACACTGTTATTGCAACCCTCTCGCTCACACAGCATAGGCAGCCCAGGGTAATGAGTGACAGGAGAGGCCATTTGTGGGTGGTAACAGGGGCAGGACACTAATAACAGGGGGATGGAGATGCGAACGCAGGCGTGCCTGGGTGTTTTGATGCAGTTTTAGAGGTGTGCCTAATTAACAGGCAGCTTCATAGTACACGTCACTTGCCATTTTTTACACTGATTTCCTCGCAATGCTTGCGGTAGGGTAAAGCTACCTCAAGCACTGCATTCACATCCGATGGTGCTCGATGTACCAATGTTTTAATCCACTTCCTGGAGATGGCGTGTTGCTGATGGGCGGCTCTGCGTGTGCGATTGGGCGTACGCATACACAAAGTGGCCGCTCGCTAAGATATGGTGGGTGTGCTTATGCCTTGGCGAGCGATCGCTTCCCGTGGCGTCACTTTTAAAAATGTGCATACGCATCTAGCGAGCGTACGCAGATAGCGAACAGGTCTGAATCAGGCCCTCTGTCTTTTATCTTAGCTCTCTTGCCTAGCCTCACTTCCTTTACCTTGCTTACAGTCTACATTATTATTTAAATTCTTCACACATTATATCCCCACTTTTAATCCACTCATTAACAAACTTGGTAATCTGCATACATATTTACCAACACTGTTCTTTCACTTGTATTTCTACAAATCTCTTGCGTTCATATTTCATTTATATTTCCAATTTTCAACCCTCTAGTTTACTTAACAACACCATGACTAGGTTATCTGCAACTCCCTCCTTCACTGAGTCTCTACCTAATCCTCTGTTCAGCCCCCTACTTCCACCTTTATCCTTTCCCCCTTATCTCTACCACCTCCTTCTCCCCTTCTCCCCCCTCCTCTGTCTGCCTACTCTCCCCTCCTCTCCCATTACTCCACTTTCATCCTGTTCAATCAACCTTTTGTCCTACTACCCCACCAGTAATCCCTCCTCCTACTCTCCTCTCCATGTAACATCTCCCTCACTGCCCACCTCCTACAGGTTTCCTTTCTAGCTCAGGTGCCCGCACCATCACTAAACTCTATTCATATCGGTCCCCCAAATTAATCTCACCTCCATGTTACAGCAACCCAGATAATCTTATTCACATCTCCCCCACAATCACTATCTCTCTATCCTGTGCTCTCTGGAATGCCAGGTCAGTCTGTAATAAACTGGTCCCCACCCACGACCTATTCATCTCCAACTCCCTACATCTCCTAGCCATTACTGAATCCTGGATTTCACCCTCTGACACCAGTTCTTTTGCTGCTCTCTCCTGTGGGGCCTCACCTTCTCCCACACCCCCCGACCTGGGGGTCGCCATGGGGGTGGTGTTGGGGTCCTTCTATCCACCAATTACTCCTACCAGCTAATACCCTCTGAAAAACCCCTTACATTCCCCACATTTGGAGTTCATGCTATTCGCCTCTTCCAACCAATAAACCTCAGAGTAGCTGTCATTTACCATCCCCCTGGCTCTCCCTCCAAATTCCTTGCTCTCTCACTTTCTCTCCTCAGATCTTCCCTCCATTATCCTAGGTGATATTAATATTCCTATTGACATTCCCACAGAATCCTCTGCCACTAAACTCCTTACCCTCACCTCTTCCTTTGGTCTCGCTCAATGGATCTTATCACCCTCCCATTTGAGTGGGCACTCACTTGACCTGGTCTTTACTCACCTTTGTGATATCTCTGATTACTCCATTTCCCCATTCCCCCTCTCTGACTCTCACCTTCTCTCTTTTAATTTATCCCTCTCTCCTTCCCCTCATCTACCTCCTAAGGCTACTATTACTAAGCGTAACATTGAGTCTATTGACACTGTTGCTTTTTCCTCTCTGCAGGACTCACTTCTTTCACCTATCCCTTCTCACTCCTGTCCTGAACAAGCCTCTTCCTGTACAATGCCTCTCTTACTTCTGCTCTTGAATATGTTGCTCCGGCAATAACTACTCACCCTCGCAGATCCTCACCACAACCCTGGCATTCCAAATGCACCAGATACCTGCAGAAGTGTTCAAGAATTGCTGAGCGCCAGTGGAGGAAATTGCGCTCTATGGCTGACTTCCTCCATTTCAAATTTATGCTTTCATCCTACAGTGCTGCCCTGTCCCTCTCCAAACATCATATTTCAAGAACCTCATCTCCTCCCAGTCCGCAAACCCCCGGCGTCTCTTTGCCACTTTCAACTCCCTCCTCTGCCCTTCTCCTCCTTACCTCCCCTCCTTGCTTTGCCCTTGACTTTGCTACCTACTTTACATATAAAATTGACTCCATACATGAGGACATCTTATCCCATCAGACCCTCAGCACTACTGCCCCTCCTTTCCCTGACCACCCCTCCCCTTCTGTCTCACCAACTCTGACATCCTCCTCCCCTGTTTCTGGAGAGGAAGTCATGACCCTAATCTGGTCCTCCCCTCCTTCCACCTCCCCCTTGACCCTATCCCTTCCCATCTCCTCTGTTACCTGTCTCCCTCTGCCTGCTCCCATCTTGCCCACCTCCTCAATCTCTCTCTATAATCTGGCACTGTCCCTTCTGCATTCAAACATGCCCTTGTCTCCCCCATTCTTAAAAAACCTACCCTGGATCCTAACATACACTCCAACTACCGACCCATCTCTCTCCTCCATTTTGCTTCCAACCTCCTTGAGCATATTGTTTACAACTGCCTTACCACCTTTCTTTCTTCCCACTCCCTCCTTGACTCATTTCAATCTGGCTTCCATTCTCTCCACTCCACTGAAACTGCACTCATGAAAGTCAGCAATGACCTCCTTGCTGCCAAATCCAAGGGCCACTACTCTCTGCTCATTCTCCTTGACCTCTCTGCTGCATTTGAAACTGTAGACCACCCTATCCTACTGCAAATCCTTCACTCTCTTGGTTTCCATGGCATTGCCCTCTCCTGGCTGTCCTCCTACCTCTTTGATCATTCCTTCTCTATCTCCTCTCAGGACTCCTCTTCCCCCCCACTTCCACTAACAGTAGGAGTTTCCCAAGGTTCTGTTCTTGGACCTCTCCTTTTCTCCCTATATATGTCCTCTCTAGGTGAACTCATTAACTCTTTTGACCTCCAATATCATCTCTATGCTGATGATACTCAAATTTACCTTTCCACCCCTGACCTCTCTCCCTTGCTTCTTACCCGTACATCCAATTGTCTCTTCATGGATGTCCCAGCGCTTTCTTAAACTTAACATGTCTAAGACTGAGCTAATCATCTTCCCACCCTCTTCCATTACCTCACTGCCCACAATTTCTTTATCTATTGATGGCACAACTATCTCCACTATCCCCAAAGTGCGCTGTCTTGGAGTTATTATAGACTCCTCCCTCTCCTTTAAACCACACATTCATCACCTCTCACAGTCCTGACACTTCCACCTAAAAAATATTTCCAGGATTAGACCCTTCCTCACCCAGGATGCCACTAAAACCCTCATCCACTGACTGGTCATCTACAAATTGGACTACTAGCTGGCCTCCCAGTCTCCCACCTCTCTCCGCTACAATCAGTCCTCAATGCTGCTGCTCAACTCATCTTCCTCTCCAGATGTTCTACATCTGCTACTCCTCTCCTTCAAGCCCTACACTGGCTCTCCTTCCCCTTCAGATGCCAATTCAAGGTTCTTACACTCACCTAAAAAGCCCTCACTAAAACCTCTCTCACATACATTTCTGACCTTCTCTCCCTTCACACTCCTGCCCATCCACTTCACTCAACAAATGCATGCCTCCTCTCTTGCCAACTGATTACTTCCTCCCACTCCCGCCTCCAAGATTTTGCCCATGCTGCTCCCTACCTTTGGAACTCTCTCCCTCTCCCTATCAGACTCTCCACCTCACTGCATATCTTCAAATGGGCTCTCAAGACCCACTACTTCATCAAGGCCTTCCAGCTCTCATCCTAACCCACATAATACTCTTTCCTCCCTATCTTCCCCTTCTGTGTCACACCTTTCTGTCTGCCCCTCCCCTTTAGAATGTAAGCTTTCATGAGCAGGAACCTCTTCTCTCATGTGCTTCTCCTTACACTTTCTTCTACGCCTTACTCCTCATAAGGGCACCTAACACCTCTCTGCCAACTCCCTGCTGCTTATTGTGCGTGTTTTAATCACTATTGCAGCAATGTATATAATGTCCTTCACTGTACTGTAAGTTACTTGTTTTGTTTTTTTGTTCACTTATTAGTTTTATGTACTATGTAAGGAGCTGCGGAACACTTGTGGCACCATATAAATAAAGGATGATAATAATAATAATAATAATAATAATGTCAGTGCATCACCGAAGCATTCCATTCCCACAATGGGACCTCCATGCCCCAGTGTGATACTGCCACTGTTTGCTGTTTCTCTCTTCACTTCAGTATTCCACACACAGGCTGGCCATATCCCACTGGCACAGTTCAGTACAGGGAGGGGCGGGGAGCACTATGACATGCACTTTCTCCGGGTGCCATAGTTCCACGCTACTCCTCTGAATGGATCTGCTGTTAAGAGGAAGGGGTGCTGTTTGCAAAGCCTAGAATTAATATCTGTAAAATCAAGTGTTGCTAAAGTAATCACAATAGAGGACATTACAGTTTGCAAATATATTTCATTTATTCTATTTAGAGTTAAATAGTCTAGTATGATTTCTCTAATTAAAAGGGTCTTGTCACAACATCCAGTGTCCTCCCCAATCTTTCATTTGGACATACTGGACATGCTGGACTTAGAACCTGTGTACAGTTGTGATAAAAAAAATTAAGTAAAAAAAGCTGCCAATTCATCTATTCGTTATTTAAGGAAAAGAAATGTTTTATATATTCCAAATGATTTGTTGATATTGATATTTTATAGCCATCTATTCCCCTCTGATTGCTGTTAATTCATTCCCCCTCCCTAATTTATTTGCAACATTTTCAATAAGATATTAATTATAATATTTTTTAATAAACAATTTTTAAAGATACATGTGTATTTATTAGTCTGTCTTCCTCTTGGAAGCAGCACTACAAAGGTGTTAACATATTTGCTGCCAAGAGCCTAACCTTGAGCAGTGGCGTAACTAGAGCGGGGCGCGTGCCCTGGGCACCGTGGGACCGGCGGTGCTGGGGGGCACTGCCGGCCACAGTGCCGGCCCGCCCTAGTTAGCCAGTGTAGTGCCAACCACAGTGAATGCGGTCAACGCTACACAATTATACAGGACCAGCGCTAAGCATCCAGTGCCGGACCTGTGCTGCACAGCTGAGCCCCTTCCCTTCCCCTGAGCGCTTGCCCAATAGCGCCAGGAGGAGGGTGGCAGGTGGGCTCAGACTGTGCATAACACACACATCGCCGCCAGCACTGGCGGTGATGTGTGTGTTAATCAGCAGCCAATGAGAGTCAGACAGACTTTCATTGGCTGCTGCTGCTGCACACACATCACTGCCGAGCGGCAGCGTTGTGTGTGTGAATCAGCAGCCAATGAGAGTCAGATAGACTCTCATTGACTGCTGCGCGCCCACTGCAAGAGCCGGGCTTCCGTCCGGCTCCTGCACTGGTAATGGGAGAAACGTCATGATGTCATGACGTCTCTCCCATAATGCAGAGCGGCCCGGCCCGAGAGGATGGACATGCGGATGGTGGTGGGAGCAGGAGCGTGGATACAGGTAAGTATTTTTCTTTTGTTTCATTTTAGTGTGTATTTCGGGGGGGTGCGCTCTATTACAAAGAAGGGGACTACTACTGGGGGGGATACTACTGTGGGCACTGCTTCAGATGGGGAGGACCAGTACTGGGGACTACTACTGGGTGGGGGATACTACTGGGGGCACTGCTTCAGGGGGGACCACTACTGGGGACTACTGGGGGGATACTACTGGGGCACTGCCTCGGGGGGGACCACTACTGGGGGATACTACTGGGGGGGATACTACTGAGGGCACTGCTTCAGGGGGGACCACTACTTGGGGGGATACTACTGTGGGCACTGCTTCAGGTGGGGGGAACCAGTACTGGGGACTACTACTGGGTGGGGGATACTACTGTGGGCACTGCTTCGGGGGGGACCACTACTGGGGACAACTACTGGGGGGGATACTACTGGCACGCTGCCTCGGGGGGGACCACTACTGGGGGGATACTACTGGGGGGGATACTACTGAGGGCACTGATTCAGGGGGGGACCACTACTGGGGGGGATACTACTGTGGGCACTGCATCATGGGGGACCACTACTGGGGACTACCACTGGGGGGGATACTACTGTGGACACTGCATTGTGGGGGACCACTACTGGGGACTACTACAGGGGGCACTGCATCAAGGGGGACTCCTACCGGGGGAACTATAGAAAGGGCACTGTATAGGAGGGACTATTACTGGGGGCACTACTGGGGGCACTATATAAGGGGCTCACTACTGAGGGCACTGCACGGGGGGTCCACTACAGGGGCACTGAAAAGGGAGAACCACTATAGGGGGTACTGCATAAGGGGGACAACTACTGGGGGCACTGTATAAGGGGCACTGTATATGGGGGATCACTACTGGGGGATCACTACTAGAGGCACTGTATAAGGGGAACTAATGGGGGGCTGCATAAGGGGGACCACTACAGGGGGCACTGTGTAAGGGGCACTGCATATGGGGGACCACTACTGGGGGCCTGTATAAGGGTAACTAATTGGGGCCTGCATAAGGGGGACCACTACTAGGGGCACTGCATAGGGGGGGACTGTATAAGGGGCACTGCATTAAGGTGCAAATGAAAATAAATGTTCCCAGTGACAAGAAAGGGGTGTGTGCCATGTTGACATGCCCCATTTTTCACTGGCCATGCCCATTTTTCGGCACGCGACTGCGGCGCACGCACACCCAGGGCAGGGCTCCATTTTCAAATTTGCCCTGGGCTCCAAATACCTTAGTTACGCCACTGACCTTGAGGCTCAATGCAGAAGATGGAATACCTTATCTTTTCAACTGGCTGGTTCTGCAATGACATCACATTGACCCACTGCTTTATATTACTACACTCTTATAATTGGCATCATACAAAACTGTTTACAATGTACTATGTAGCAAAACCAAGGAAGCTGTGAGTACATGCCTAAAATAGTGTTTAAAGCAGAATAAATTAAAAGTCTTAAATATGTTATGATTAGGTAGATAAATGCTGGGCAAATAGATTAATACACATATACACAACAAAATAATGTGTGAAATTATGTAGAAGTGATCAAAAAGTGACCTCTGCTTCTTTTTGTGGAAAAAAATGCTGATTTTCAAAATAGCCTCCACCATAATTGGACACAAGAGGAAAATGTAAGTACCATTGAGAATACCGGCTTCCCTGTTGATCTGGTGTAGTTTGTTGTTATTTTGGTTGTTCTCTGATGAATTGCTGTAGCTCAGTACATATTCCATATCATTATTTGTTTCTCATCTTTTGTTTGTCATAGTACTAAAACGTATGATCTATAAAAACACAAAAAAGGAAAAAGGAAAACACAGTACAAGTCATTTTAGGAACAAAAAAAATCTCATTAGAACATAAAATAATTCTGGAGTGATGGATAAGAAAAAAAACATACAGAATATTTGAGCCATTTATGGTTGTTGTAAAACACATATAAGAACACAAACTAAAAGTACAAAATCACAGGAGACGAAACAGTTGGCATTCAGTTAACAATCATGTTTTTGGGGGTGGAGGTTTAGCTTACTTTGTTATCATAAGGTAAGACATTTACTAGTCTGCTGGTATTAAGTACAAAGACAAGAAAAATGTGGACATTTTTGATCCTCAAAAGGTGACTGCTGGGTTTATGTTTTCTGTTCACCAACTCTTCCTCTCAGTGTGCATGTATGGTACATTAAAATATGTCAAAAAGAAAGACAATTGCTGTCAAATATGTTTCAGTTAAAAGTCAAAATTTCCAGCTGCTTTGGCGCCAAAGTGAATGCAATCTCACTAACAAAGTGTATCATGTTTCTATATGGATAAAAGTTCAGATCCTCATTAAAGTAGAAACAAACACTCAAAATAGGAACAACTGACAGCTAGAAAAATGTACTCTATTCAGTTTCCGACCCTTACAAGTGGCTTAACAGGAATTGAGTACATAGTAAGCAGGCTCTCAAACAGTAATGAACAAAACATAATGATATGAAATGTATGCATCTGAAATACACTGTATATTTTCATTAAAAGAACCGAGAATAATAGCACCAATCGTACAAATGAATCAAACAGTTGATGTTCTCTAGCAAAACCTCAATTACAAATCATGAGAAGTTTTATTTTAGACAAAAGATAAAAACAAAACAATAAAAAACAGACACAAAATAGAAACAAGAGACTAAAAGCTTTATATTGCTTTTTGTTATATGTTGTTTTATTATTTTTTTTTGTTTCTGAATAAGACTCTCAGCAGTATATAATGAATAGAACAATTTCTAAAACAAGGCTGCTTAAAGGCAAAACCAAAAAGTAAACAGCACCAATATAATGAAACACTGGTTTTGTTACTAGATACCAAACAATTACCAGATGAAATAATAATATATAGCAACAATGCAAAATCAAGCCACTACAAAAGGTAGAACATACTGTATATACAACACTTGAAGATGTGTTACTCAGTGAAGGCTATTTTTCAATGTACATTTGATGTTTATTTTAGATAACTGAGCACGTTTAAGTCTACACAAAGCGAAGAGACCAATTCTTTCCCAATATAAAAGATTTTCTATAAAACAGTTCTGCCCAAGTTAATTAAGTTGAAAAAGGAAAATATGGAGCTTTTACTTGAAATCTGAAGGCCCCAGAAATGTCTTTGACGTTCATATGCAGAAGGAAGGACAATTTTTAAGGCCCATTTATATTTTTATAATTTTCTGCTTTGTTGCATTGTTAAATAAAAAATAAATACGGACACGTTGAACTAGATACAGGGAGAAAATAGAACTTTTTACTAGATGTGCGGGTTCGGTTTTACTCTGTTCTTTTCCCTAAAATTATCGCAAGTTCGGATTAGTTCGGATTTATTTTATTGGCTATCCAAAACAAGTGATGGCCAATAGCCAATAAGATGCCATTTCTGAGATCCGAACATATCCGAGTAAAACTGAACCCGCACATCTCTACTTTTTACTTTTCTCTCAATGTGGGACACAAGCAAAAAAAATCTAAGTTTTCCTATCTGGATAACTCTCATAGTATTATTATTATTATTATTATTATTTTATTATCGTTTATTTATATGGCGCCACAAGTGTTCCGCAGCGCCTTACAAAGTACATAAACAAATAGGTTAATTTACAGTGACTTACATAACAGTACAATACAATACAATACAGTGCAAGGATAATGTACATTGCTACATTCGCGACCATAACACCCAGATAAGCAACAATGCAAAGCAACCAAGTGTTACGTGCCCTGGTAGAGAGTAAGAAGTAGATGAAGGTAGAGTAAGGAGAAGCACAAGAGGGTAGAGGGCCCTGCTCATAGGAGCTTACATTCTAAAGGGGAGGGACAGACAAACAGGGGTTGACACAGATGTAGTAGGCAGGGAGGATTGAGTATGTAGCAGCAAGTCAAGAAGAGAGCTGGAAGGCTTTGATGAAAAAGTGGGCCTTGAGAGCCCGTTTGAAGGATTGAAGAGAGGTGGATAGTCTGATGGGAAGCGGGAGAGAGTTCCAAAGGTGGGGAGCAGCGCAGGCAAAATCTTGGAGGTGGGAGTGGGAAGAAGTGATCAATTGGCATGAGAGGCGGCGTGCATTTGTTGAACGAAGAGGGCAGACAGGAGAGTGAAGGGAGAGGAGATCAGAGATGTAAACGGGAGAGGAATGGCTGAGAGCTTTGTAAGTGAGTGTGAGAACCTTAAATTGGGGTCTAAAAGGGAAGGGGAGCCAGTGGAGAGCTTGTAGTAAAGGGGAGGCAGATGTAGAGTGTTTTAAATTAGCCTAGCAGCAGCATTGAGGACAGACTGGAGAGGGGAGAGAAGGGAGTTGGGGAGGCCAGATAGGAGGAGGTTACAGTAGTCCAGTCTGGAGATGACCAGTGAGTGTATGAGGGTTTTAGTGGCATCCTGGGTGAGAAAGGGTCTAATCTTTGAAATATTTTTAAGATGAAAACGACAGGACTGTGAGAGATACTGGATATGTGGTTTGAAGGAGAGGGAGGAGTCCAGGATAACTCCAAGACAGCGCACTTTGGGGCTAGAGGAGATAGTTGTGCCATCAATTGATAAAGAAATGGTGGGAAGTGTGGTTATGTAGGGGGGTGGGAAGATGATTAGCTCAGTCTTAGACATATAAAGTATTATTACAGAGTGAGGGCCTGATTCAGACCTGGTCACAAGCACTGAGCACTCGCAACCGGGTCGATGGTGGCCCAGAGTGCATGCGCACGACGGAGCTGGCTCCGTCGTGCGCGTGCGTGAGACCCAGATAGCGACGGGCAAGCCGCTGCTCCAGGTCTCGCACCACAGGGGGCGTGCTGTCGATGTGGAGTGACAGCACGCCCCCTTTGGTGGGGGGGCGGGGGTTGGCTGCCCCGACAGAGGCGTTCCCATGAGAACATCTACCGTCTGGGGCCGGCCCCACTGACATCACAAGTGATGTCAGTGGGAGAGCTTTCGGCTCTGTTAGAGCCGAAAGCTCTCTGGGGCTTGCGGCAATGAGACCCTACCACAAGGGTCTCGTCGCAAGCCCAATGGTCGCGATGGTCTTGACCATCGCGACCATCTTCCTGGCCGCTCGCTGTAGCTGTGGGTGGTCACCCACAGCTATGCAAGTGGCCAGGAGGCCGTTCTAAAAAAAAAAAAAACGGCCCTGATTCAGAGCGAGCGCTCTGTCAGAGCGTCAGCCTCTGAATCATGGCCTGAGTCCCATGGATCTTTACTGTAACTAAATCTGCCCTGAAGGACTTATTGCAGTAAAACATAAAATACACATTTTGTCAATTCTGAAAATGGCCATACATAAATTTCAGTTTCACACTCTAACACAAATTTAGCCATTTGACCCTAAATTTTCTGCCACATACTACAGTCAATTTAAATTTACAATCTGTTACTCTAAACATTTTATACTTTTGATAATATTCTCATCAATTGTTTTATCATTTATATATTTCATATTATTCTTACACCAGTCCTCATTGAAATTTATGTATTCAATTATGAAATGTAATGAAAATGAGACATATTTTGGGGATGGGCAGAACCTGATTGTTAAAAGAAAAACAGAGTTTACTATTGGAACATAAGATACAGTAATCATTTACATTTATTTTAATTTTAAATATGTTACTATAAACATGTTACTATAAACATTTCATCAGTTTTAATAATATTTTACAGTGTGGGCAAGCTACAATATTTTTAAATCATTTATCTATTTCATATCTATGATAAAAGTTTCTTGAATGAAGTTATCCTAACACCAGTCCTCACTGAAATATATGTATTCAATTATGACATGTATTGAAAATGAGACATATTTCATGGGTGGGCAGAACCTGATTGTTAAAAAAAAATCAAGCCAGCACAGAAAGCTTCTTGCCTCTGGCACAAACAATCTTAAAGAGGAAAATGTAATATTATACTTAACATAATTGTAATTTCATGGGTAGGAAGATGGCAGTAGGCATTGAACATGTTTATATTCCTGGCAAGTGGATGACAGAAAACTGCAATATTTAAAAAGGGATGTTCTCTCTTCTCACCTCAAGTCTAGATCTGTTTAATGCAATTATTCTATGGTATTCTATGGTATACAGACAAAAAAAGTAAAGTATTCTATTGCATGGGGTTGGGTATGGCATGGAGGTCAGAATCCTGACACCTGTCGGTCCCTGCACCCTAAACCTAACCCTCTCCCCTAGTGCCTAAACCTAACCCCCCAATTAACTTTTTATTACAGCACCTCAAATACCTTTAAAGTTCAAAGTTGATATGATTAGTTCAATCAATATCTAGTCTGTTTAATGGAAGTAGTTGGTGTAAAACATGCTGTGAACTTTGGTTTACAGATATCTAGTTTAATATTATAGCATTAGTTGATGTTAAGTAAAAATGTGATATCGGCTATCACTTGTTTTGGATAGCCAATAAAATAAATCCGAACTAATCCAAGAACCACAAGTACCAGCATGCGGGGGGGGTATTATGGGCCCGCTGGTACCTGTAGTTCCACAGCAAAATAAATATAAAAAAAAACACAGAAAACACACACCGTGATAGTAAATGTTTAATAAAAAATACAAGCAAACACACATGTACCCTCACGCTAACTATCTCACATACTCACCTACTGTATGTATCCCTGGAGTAATCATGTCCCCTTGTCCAGAAGGAATCCACAGGGAACCTGTAATAAAAAATCCATACTCACCTCCTCCTATGCATGGATCATGTCCTTTTCTGTCCAGGTAGGCATCCAGGCTCTGGGCAAAAAAAACACACCGACAATACGTGGACCATCAAACTTAGTACTGTCCTCTAATTTTGCTGGTCCTGAGTTCCTGGTTCTGAGCTTTCATTGACTGAGAGAGATGAGCCTTCTGCCTCTCAGCCAATGAACGGGTCCCACCATTTACTTCAATTGTGAGAACCGCGAAAGTAACCTTAAGTTACCTTATTGTGCTGCAGCCATGGGGCATCCCTCCTCACCAAGTCACTAAAATGGTGCTGTAGTGACTGGATTGATTTATCCCAGCCTACTTAGGCCAGGATATCACGCCTGGCATTTATAATTGCCCAGCGTTTCTCAGCATTGCTGTGAAGCAGCTGATCCCTCCTCTCAAGGAGGACCTGCAACTCCCTCCAGGAATACGGCCGCTGCCTCACAGGTATTTTCTGCAGTATACTGTAATAGCAGTGCACAGGGCGCACAACGCATGATGCACGATGCCAGATATAAAAAAATAGGAGTGCACGCATGAGCAGGACATAAAATCACTGTGAGCACACCACTTTCTGCAGTGCCGCAGCGACCAGCACTTATGGCTATGTGTCGAGTAGCGACATGTTGAACAAGCTCCTTGCTGAGGTGAAGCAGGATGCACTCATCGGCCAGAGCAGGAGAGTGAAAACTCCGCCTCCGGCGATCCCTGGCTGAGCACACAGCAGGACAGCACCGACAGTGCTGCAAGTGTGTAGCATAAAATGCACAGTCTGTTTCCAATCCAAAGACACATCCTTCTGGTTTGACATTTGTAGTTCAGTGATGGTTTATGCACCACTGTTCAGACTATACTACTAGACATGCTATCGATATGTGAGCACCACCCACCACTTTATACAATACCTCATCAACCAACACTTTCCTAGAGGCACAGTAGTTCTCCCAGCCACTTAGCGGATGGGAGATGGTGTCCTAACAATGGTCTCCATTCCTCGCCTTTTCAGGATACCAGTACTGTAATTGCAGGGGCACACCTTGAGCTGACTGCTTAAATGGCTAGCAAAGCATTATTAATTATGTTACTGAAAGGTTCTTGCTTGCTTTGGGGTAAGTGACATGTTGTACACTCTCCTTGTCGAGGCAAAGCAAGAAGCACTAACAATGAGATGTATGAACATCTCATCGGCCGGAGCGTGGGAGTGAAAACTCCCCCCTCCAGTGATACCTGGATGAGCACACAGAGCATCAGCCTAGTGCTGATGCACTGTGTCTCACTCCCTGCCAACTCCACTGTGCATGCACAGGATTTTGCAAGCATTGCGAGATTGCAGCCCCCGTAGTTGGCAGCTGCAGCAGCAGGGACAGTGTTGACAGTGTTGCAAGTGTGCAGCATAAAATGCACAGTCAGTTTGTAATACAGGGACAAAAGGAACTGGAAAATCAGCCTTAGGCGCTGACTGGATCCACTAAACAAATATCCCCCTGCAGCTGTACAATATGGTAGCAAATCAAAAGAAAGAGACAGATGAACTAAATCAATGAACAGCGCTGAAGGAATGACCCGGAAATCAGGTGATAGTTGCCAACTCCAGCTCCCTTTCAGTATGTAGCAGGGATAGAGTATCGGCTCAAAGTGGTGGCTGGTTGCGGCTAACAAATATCAGCTTTTATCAGCAGGATGAATGCTTAAATATGGCTATGGATATCAACGGATGAATGCAGCAATCTTGTTCAGACCCTAATGCGTTTCTTCCCATAGGGATTTCTTATTCAACTATCACCTGCATTCCGGGGCGGACACTGAGCCTGCAGCTGGGCTCCACCACTGGTGCACACTCTCTTCCCCCATAGATGGATGGGGTTGGGAATTGTCCGACAGCCGCTGGCACAGCCTCAGACACTCTGGTAATATCTGCCGCACATTCTCTCCCTGCCTCAGGACAAAGACGGAGGTCCAGTCCGGTGTCAACACTGCATATCTTACCCGGTGACCATTTGGTGCACGTTCTCCACACGGGGGCTGCCTACAGGGACTAAGGTTCCTGCACCACACTCTCCCTTCTGCCTCATTACCTCCTGAGGATTTCCCTATTAGACCAACGAAGGGTGAGATACAAATATATGCTGGATTACTGTATCCCTCTTTAAACAACAAAGTATCTTTGTGGGCTGACTGTGTTACTTTTTATAAGGAACAATATATCAAGGTGCTTATTCACAAGTGGATCCAAATTCTTTACACTACGTTCTCATTATTTATTTATTTTTATTTTTTTTTCAGCGCTATCTTGATTGATAGCTTGTGATCCCACTTTTTTACATTTGGACATCAATGGATTAAATATCACAGATTGCAGTCTTCTTTTTTACATGTTCAATTACTGTGGCCATTTGAATTGTTTTTTATATGTCTTTTATATATTTTTATTTTATTCATTATTTTTTCATTGTATTTGTCTGTATTTATTTTGTTTTACGGTGTCAGAATCTTATGATCTAGATAATAAAATGTGAATTATTTTACTTTGATGGGCTTTTCTCAAGTATATATTTACATATGTATATTTTTCTATTCCTTCAGGGCTGTTCATTGATTTAGTTAATTTGTAATCCAGGGACACCTCTTTCACTCAGACCCCACTACTAGTTTCTAAGATATGAAATCACTACAGTATGTGAGCGCCACTTTCTATAGTGCTGCAGCGACCGCAACTTATGGCTATGTGTCAAGTAGCAACATGTACAAACTCCTAGTGGCACAGTAGTGCTGACATTACTGCAATTGTGCTGCATAAAATGCACACTCAGTTTGTAATTAAAATGATACCTCTTTCTGGGCTGAGACTTGTAGTTCAGTGATGGTTTTATACAGTGCCCTTCAAACCCAACCATTTATTTCTAAGTCATGTTATCACTGTGTGAGTGCTGCACATTCCTGCAAAACAATGTAGCACATCGCATGGACTGGTGTAATAATGATGGCAGAACACATGTATAATTTTTTTTCAAAAGTGTGCTTAAGACTTGCACACCAAATGATTTAATCCTTATTACACACTCAACTACAGTTCTCAATCAATGACAACTATAGCATTTAGAATGACAGGTTCAGTCAGCCATGAGTGGGTGGTAATACAGGCATTGCATTGCCTTTTTTTACCCATCGCAGTGTAGTTTAGGAAAAGCGACATCTGGTGGACAGAAACTTGTACTACACTCTCTGGCTGTTCCAGCGCTTCAGTACGTTATGATGCAACTCCATACACCATAGCATAGATTGACTAGCAGAGCGTACTACATGGCGTATGGAGCAAAGATGTAGCAGGACACATCTGCAGTGTCCTCATGCATGCAGAATATCATAATAATTGAAGCTTTCAATTTCCATCTTTGAACTCATGCTTATAATACTGAATGTCCACCACGCTTTATAGATTATAAACATTTAAATGGGTCCTATCCCCAGCAGACAACAGGGCTGTAATGTCTATTCTCCTGACCAGGAAACCTTTAGACATAAACCAGTACTATAGGCTGAGAGTACCTCTTTCTGTCTAAATTGTATACATACTTCTTTAATCACTACTCTGATGACTGAAGAAACAGGCTTTTTAGATTTACCTTCAGAGGTCAATAATGTAATTAGATAGTGTGTGATTGTAACAAACTGGCCAATTTTGTTATAAATCAGAAGTGAGAGGAAGGGAAAGGAGGAAAATTTGACTTATTTAAATTAGAGAGAAGTTATGCCAGGTGAATGCTGTGAATGTGTACAAATACTATGTAACTATGAACAGAAAATAGTCCCTTGAAAGGGGTGTGGATTGATAGATAGACAGGTACTAGATAGACAGTCAATAGATAAACACCAAAAAGTAGAAAGGCAATAGGTCAACAGGACAAACGTTTTGACAGGGTAAAAAAGTCGACAGGTAAATGATCAACATGGACTTAGGTCGACAGGGTCTAAAGGTCGACATGGTCAAAAGATCTACATGGTATTTGTTATTTTATACTTAATCCTAACCCTCCCCCTAGTGCCTAACCCTAACTGTATCCTCCATAGCCTAACCCTCCACCAAGTGCCTAATCCTAACCCTAAAAATCATGATAAGTTATGAAAAAACATGTGTCAACCATTTCATGCTTTACCCTTTGCATGATGACCATTTGATCCAGTTGACCTAAGTCCATGTAGACCATTTATTGACCATTTAACCCTATTGACCTTTTGTCCCTGTCAAACCTTTTGCCTATCTACCTTCTGGTGTCTGTTTATTGACTGACTATGTAGTTACTGTCTATCTACTACCCAGATACCCTTTGAAAGTGCCTTAGGTGTTGATAAAATTGAAATGTATACATAAATATGATGGGTTAGAAGTAGCTAGGGTGTACAGTCTAGGCCACCTTCCCCTAAAATATTCAAGATGCCATATCATTGTTTTTTTATTTTTATAGTGCAGGAACATCTATATAATTTAATACTATTGTCAGTGTCACATTAGTGATGAAAACAATTATTTTTTGTACAACTAGTGAGTGCTGTAGGTGCCATGCACTCTGTGACTGCGCAGTGTGATTTGACATTAGTGATTTTTTTTTTTTAACATTTATTTTGTGCAACTGGTGTGTGCTGCAGGTACAGTGCACTGTGTGACTCTGCACAGTGTGAGTTGCCATTAGTGAGAAAAAGTAGTTGTTATAGTTTACAACTTGTGATGTTCATTGATATGGCTCACAATGATCAGTCAAAAGAAGAGCAGGAGCAGTATCCAAATACTAGCGCTGCTGCCATCAATCATCATGACACTAGTCCTCAACGTCATCTACTGAAGCCGATGCTCAAGGGCATAGAGGGTTTCAGTCAGGGCATCTAAAATCAAAACAATATTTTACATTGTTAAGTAAAAAAATTACCTTTAAAAAAGGGAGAGTTTCCTGCATAAAACCATAAAATTACCAACCTGCCATACACCACATGCAGTGGCAAGGAAAGGCTGAGGCCTTGTCCTTTATATCTGAGTGATTGTTCTGCAACTGCTGTCAGTCAGGCATCTTCTTCTGCCTCACACAACAATGCAAGACCATCTCATGTCTCAAGAAGAGGTGTCAAAAAATCAAAACCAGAATATCAGTGCTGAAAAAAAACGCTAAGGCAGAAGAACAAACTGTGTTCAGAAATGTCAAAATTCCTGAGAAGAGACTAAGGTGTATATTAACTAAAGTGAGAGTTTTTAGAAGTGGAGATGTTGCCCATAGCAACCAATCAGATTCTACTTAACATTTAACTAGCACCTTCTAGAAGTCAAAAGCTAGAATCTGATTGGTTGCTATGGGCAACATCTCCACTTCTAAAAACTCTCACATTAGTAAATATACCCCCTAAGTGTGTCCACGAGTGCCATGTGTGAGCCTGACCTATCTGATACTTTACTTGTAGAGAAGTCTCTTTCCACCACTTCTGCACCCTCTGCCAATGTTGGGATGAGCAGCACAAGTAAAGATGCCACCGTGCAAGTGCAACAGGATGAGGGCAATATTTGATGCCAGTGCTAATGAGGATGTAAATGATGAGGAAGATGTTGATTGTGTAAGTCTGGTACCAGTGGAAAAAAAGGCCATTGTCATGCCACGGCATAAAACAAAAAAATCCACCTCTTATGTGTGGAATTATTTTTACCCAAATCCAGATAACAATTGTTTTTCCATCTGTAGCATTTTTAAAGCCACAGTAAGTACCACAGTAAGGACCTTAACCATCTAGAACCATCCTCCCTGTTAATAAATTTGCAGCACATTCATGAAGTTTTTGCCAAAATCAGAAACATGCTCAAAATGAAACAAAAGAAGTTCAGCATCAACTAGCTCCCTTCTCTCAAATAGATCCCAGTACCTTCAATCTACATCGATAACACCTTCATCATCAATAGCCTCACTAATGATCGGAGCTAGTCCTGCATCTAATTTGCTAAGGCTAACTAAGTCCTCCCCTATCCAGGATTCCTCAGAAGAATCCCTGAGTGAAAGACCTGCGGCTGATGCTGCTGCTGGGGTGGATCTTCATTCCTGAATGGGACCAAGAATACTAGTAGTAGTTTCAAAAAACAATTGACTGTTAAACAATCCTTTGCAAGAGGAAGCAAGTATGTCAGTTGTCACCCAGTGAACCACTATGCCATGACAGCTATGCTAGTATTAGATCTGTGTCCAATTTTCACCATTAATGCATCAGTTTTTAGACAGTTGATTGAGGTCCTGTATCCTTGCTACCAAATTCCATCTCGATTCCATTTTACTAGTAAAGCAATTCCTTGTCTGTAACAGGATGTTAAAAAACCTAATTACTGGCCTAAAAAATGCCATTGTACCCACTGTCTACTTAACCACAGATATGAGGACAAGCGGTACTCAGCATACAAAAGATTACATGACTGTGATAGCCCATTGGGTGTGTTTTGCCTTCAGAAGCAACAGTAGGTAGCACAAAACGACAGCTCATTCCTAGGGAGGCTACTCTCTGTTTCGCAGACTTTACAAAGAGGCATACTGGTGTCAAAAACTCAGGGATCTCATTGAAAAATGGCTTAGTCTGCTTGGACTATCCTCAGGATTTGTGATTTCTGATAATGGCAGAAATATTGTGAGAGCATTACAGCTGATCAAATGCAAACATGTCCCATGTTTTTCTCACACAACCAATTTGATGCTGCAGATTTTTTTTAAAAAAGGACAGGGGCATGCAGGAGATGCTGTCTGTGGCCTGAAAAATGTTGGGACATTTTCACCATTCAGTAACTTTATGTAAAAGATTGCAGCAGCTGTATGAAAAGTTAAATTTGCCATACCACCAACTGAGGCAAGAGGTAGTAACAAGGTGGAATTCCACCTTTAATATGCTTTATTGAATGAAGGAACAGCAACAAGCCAAACAAACCTACACAACAAGCCATGACATAGGGAGAGGAGGGTGAATGTAACTTAGTCTAGCATAGTCAAGAATACTTTCTGTGTTGTGCAAGGTGCTGAAACCATTCAAAATGGTCCCCTGTGAAGTGAGTTCAGACTCTTCCAGCTCAAGTCAGGTGATTCCCCTAATTAGACTTTTGTAAAAGCAGCTTGAGAAACTGAAGGAGGAGATTAAATGAAGCTTTTCCACAATGTACAGTATGTCGGACTTGTAGATCAAATCCTTTATTCACTTCACAAGGATCCAAGGGTTGTCAACAACTTGAAATTGGATCACTAAATTTTGGCAACTGTGCTTGGTCCTAGGTCCTAAGTCATATGTCATGTCTTTCTTTTTAACTAACACATATCTTAAGAGATGCAAAGAGCTCCTGGTGAGCAGGTTCTCAGCTCAAGTGACACATGACACAACAATGTCTTCTCCTTTAGTGTCTCCAGAAACTGCAGCTACCAGTAAAAAACTGAGCTTTCCCCAGACACCCACTGGTGATGCAGATGAGTCAACACAACATGTTGACATTTGTTCAGGTGTAAAAGAGTTGCCTAAATTAGTGACACCTCTACTGTAATGCAATCTAAAGCAGTCACCATTCACAGAATGGTGGAGGATTATTTTAATGATAGGGTACAAATAGACATGTCAGACAGTCCCTTGGACTACTGGGAGGAAAAAAGGCAAATTAGTGGCCATTTTACAAACTGGCTTTGCTTTACTTTAGCTGCCCACCCTCCAGTGTGTACCGGGAACCTTGTCAGCAGTCAGCATAAGAGGCTACTTCCTCAAAATGTGGAAAAGATGATGTTCATCAACTTTAAATTCCATGAGAAAGACCTTTACCAGCAATTACATCAAAGTACAGAGACTTCTGTAATGGTGGATTCCAACAGGGATGAATGAATTTTGTATGAAGATGATATAAACACTGATGAGGGTGTAGATGATAAGGATGACATCTTACCACAGTAGAGATCATTGACAGCACTGTTAGCTTAGCTGCCTTAAGCCCATCATTAACACTGTTAGCTGCCCATTTGTAGCTTGTTTTGTGGGGGCCCAAATAAGTAATCACTTCAGCCTCAAAAGTGGCAGTCCCTGTCACTGTGATTGGTTTGTTAAACTCTGTATATCCTATTTAATATACAACATAAGGGTGAGTGGGATGGCACAAGGATAATTCCATCATGCACCACTTTTCATTATGGGCTTTGTGTTTGACAGACAGTTTGCTGTATATTACTGTACTTTACTGGGACATTCAGTTCTTTTGTTTCTTGCAATGCCATCTATCACCAGCTTTGCATCCTGGCATATAGGCCCCATTTCCTGCAGCTTCTCAGCAGATATAGACTAGTATCATCAAATCAAATAATTAATTATTCGATTTGACATAGGCCTTAAATCCTGAGGAATCAACTTCATTGGGATTTTGGATGCTTGTTTTTTAATAATGCTTTCCACTTCTCTGATTTGCTTTTTTACATTTAAGTTATCAATATTAAACATGTTTGTAGTTGTATAGTCTCCCTGTGCTTATGTGGGTTTCCTACAGGTACTCCATTTTCCTCCCACACTCCAAACATATACTGGCAGGTTAATAATTGGCTAATAACAACAATTAACTCTAATGTGTATGTGTAAGTGCATGTGATAGAGAACATAGATTCTAAGATCCATTGGAACAGGGACTGATGTGAAAGGCCAAATATTTTCTGTAAAGTGCTCCCCTCATCCCTCATAATTTTGCTTCATAATCAAAAACATAAATTAGATCAATTTATGAATAAATCCTTCCTCCCTTTCCCTGTCTTCCACTACATACATACTCCACCTCCCTTGGGTGTCTGATCTTGTTCTTCATTAAAAAAATATTCTTGGTTTTTAATATGGGATCATATAGTTTGTTATACTGACATCCTGTTTGCCACTGCAGTGACACTTTGTTTCCTAGAAGTGCCATGTTGGAAGTTGAACCTCCACACCCACTGAAATCTTTGACATGTAATTGCTGAATGCCAAAAATGAGCAGAAATTTGTTTGGCCATAGACAGCATCTCCTGCATGCCCCTTCAATTTTTTACAAAAATTATGAACTAAGTTTATTTTATGGGCAAAATATGGGACATATTCATCCAGATGTAAGAATTAATCAATCAATCAATCAATCAACATTTATTGGGATTTTGGATGATTATTTTTTAACAATGCTCTCCACTTTTCTGATCTGCTTTTTTATAGTTGTAATGCTCACCCCTCCTCCATCATAAATTTGCTTCGGAATCAAAAAATTTAATTAAATTTACAAACGGTCAATCCTTAATCCTTAATTCCTTTATATGCCTTAAACTACATACATACTACATCTCTCTCAGGTCTCTGATCAAGTTCTTTATTAATTAAAACATTCTTGGTTTCTATGGGGTCATTTAGTTTATTAAACTGCCATCCTGCCTGCCTCTGAAGTGTCACTCTGTTTCCTAGATGTGCCATGTTGGAATTTAAACTGCCATGTGTTTGTGTCGCCCACTGCTGTCTCTAAATCTGGCCACACACTAGACCAACTTGCATCCATCCATCCAACTTGTTGATTGGTTGGAATGAAAATCTGGTAAGGTATGGGAGTAAATGATGATCAGCAATTTTCTCCTAAATGCCAGAAAACAGATGAAAATGGTCGGTCAGACAAGTTTGAACAAATTGTTTAGACCAAACATTTAACAAACAATAGTTTTTGTCCATTTTCCGGCATTTGGTAGAAAATTGCTGATTGTCATTTGTTTCAATTCCTTACCAGACTTTCATTCCAACCAATCAACAAGTTGGATGGTTAAATGAAAGTTGGTCTAGTGTGTGGCCAGCTTTAGCTTAGTCAGCCAGCTAGCTCATTGCAACATTTTGATCTAAACTGAATGAAAACAATATTGTCAGCTATAAGGTGGTTAAAATTGACTGTAAATTACTGGAAATTAAATGCTTTTGAAATTAATGATAATGTAGGAACAAAAACAGTCGCAAATTATGTGATTTTAGCTGTTTTTATAATTTTTTTAAAGTAATACAGATTCAAAACCACAACACGTGATAGTGAATTTTGGCAACACCAAAACCCAAACTCAATGATGAATTAGAACCAAAACACAGGGGTCGGTGCACAACCCTAGTTTGAACTCTATGAAAGCTAGCTTTGGATACTAAAATACAAAGCAGGACATTTAAGAGGTGAAGAAATAAAGGAAATTACTTCAAAAATGCTTGAAATCACACCAAGGGCCTAATGCTACAAAGTAATATACATAAATAAATTGCATAGAATAACTTTTTGGTCTGTTTATAAGTCAAGACAAATGTACTTTACCTAGAGAATTGAAAACTATTTTTAAAGCCAATGGTAAAGTATAAAAAGTATATAGAAAGTTTGTTGCTGTACATATCTCATTTATTACTATGGCATTGTAAAAATAATGTAATTGTGCAACCCCCTGTAAAACAGGGGTTTAGTTTTGATTCAAGATGCTATGAAAAATGTACAGTTTGCAAATGTGACTGGCAAAGACAGTACTGTTATATAACATAATCAGCAGAGTGGCTTTAGAATCTATATAGCATATCACTGTCCTTCCTCATGTAACCACTGAGGAGCTTCCTAGCTGAGAACATAGAAGAAAATCCTCTTTTCACAGTGTCAGCCATACAAATATTCCATACAGATCGATTTTGCAAGGGAACAATGAGTTATACGTGAACCTCTTGAACACAAAACTTGCTATTAAAGAAGAAAATGTGGTATTTTGAGGAGTTGCAAAATTACAATATTGTAATTTTGACAAAAAGATACCACATATTCTTAAGACAAGATTGCAGGAGTAACTTCATACGTTTATTTGTTTAAACATTCAATGCAATGTGAAGAAGAGGAAACTTACAATCTCAAGTGAGGGAAAGTAATCATTAATTAGTAAATAATCAGAAATCAAAGGATTAAAGGCACTCATTTAAGCTATCTGGTTAGAAATGTTGTACCCTTAACATAGGCAAACGCAGGGGGGGGGTTCCATCTGCCTGGAAACCCCCTCCCCAGCCCACACCATGACCACCATAGAAATAGTAATATAATAGATTGTTACTAGTGCGTGTTCTTCTCAGTATCACAAATGAAATAATTGGCACCACCTGTGGATCTTTTAACATGTATCAGCCAGTAATAAATAACATGTGCACCAACTAGAAGATCTGGAAAACATGCACTGTTAGAGATGCACTGCTATAGAGCCCAAAATGTATATATACTGTATGTCCAGGGCAGTGCTAGGTTCTAAAATTAAGCCTTTGGAAACCCCCCTCTGGAAATCCTGCGTTTGCCACTGCTTAAGATCTAATATCTATTGCTTGTTTAATCATAGAAAATGATCAAATGATAAAGATATTCTCATTGACAAAGTACAGTTTGGTCAATGCACAGATGAACACAAGTCAGTCATAATTACATCATCATCACAAGCACAGAACTCAATTCTGATATTCACCTGTTTGCTGACTTGTATGCATCTATCCCCCTCTCCATACAGTATATCATCATTTTTATCAGTGCACACTTGCACCAGCCCCTTCTTTGGTGCAAGAGATCTGTATGAAAAGAGATGTATTTTTACACATACATATAACTCTGCATAGCCCACAATTTCATTAACATGACCTCGACACAGTCTCAGTAAACTACATGCTAATACTTCTTTGCCATCCAGTCCTTCAGCCGTGAGTGGAGATGGAAATGAGTTCCCGACGACTCAGCATTGTCTGTAGTCATGAATGGACCATGTACTGCTTGAAATTAAATACTAGATATGTCCTCAAAACTGTCTTGGCTTCAACTCTGTATAAGTTCCTGTGTGTGTACGAAAAATGCCTTGATTTTAACATGGCAAGTTTTTGTCCTGCTCTCTGGACTAACCTCAACAAATTAGAAGTACGAATGGTGTGTGGATAGTTAAAAAATCTGTGCAAAACTATAAACCTCATATGAAAGTCTTAGGGGTTAATTTACTAAAGTGCGGGTTTCTAGAAGTGGAGGCTATAGCCACCAATCAGATTCTACTCATTTATCTAGCACCTTCTAGAAGAGAATAGCTAGAATTTATGCTATGGGCAACATCTCCACTGTTATAAACCCACACTTTAGTAAATATACCCCTCGCATTCGGGATGCAGTCAGGAAGCCGATGGTCAATATGCCGACCGCCGGCTTCCCGACTGTCTAATCCCAGCAAGAGTCTAATGACAGGCATCAAAATCTCGACACCTGTCATTTTACCTACGTCGGGAGCCCAACGCCCGGCATACTTAAGGATACTGGATTACTACCTCTATATACACCTACCTATACCTTCTAAATCCTGCCTATAAACCTCTAATATTGACGCAATTTGCGTACGCAGTCATACAGTAAAATAAAGACTTTAGACCTTGAACATGTGTTTCCAAAGCACAAAGTATTATTCACGTAAAGTGCAGTCAGTTACACGCTGTGATCTAAGTACAATTTAGCGCAAAGAATTATACAAACCCAAGATACAGTCATACATATGCACGCACTCTGGACCAGATCCCGGCATCAGCAAGATAACCTCCGTCTATCAACAATCAGCAAGAAGACTCCCAAATGGGGTCACAACCCACACATTTATACCCTTCCCAAAATAGACAACACAATAGAGAAGTTTGTTGCTGATCCCATTGGTTCCTCATCATGGTGCGCATGTTACAGGGAATTTAACAGGTTGATTGAAATGGACACAGAACAGCCTCTAACAGCTTGCTGCCTCCGTTTCCCGCCTCATGCAAATCTTGGCTGTTGGTTTTACAATGTACATTCTGGTGCTTTAAGTCTCTAAGGTCCATAAGTTGCGAATGCATGTTCTGATCTCCACACCGATGGTACCGGGAAGCTGTTGAGAGAGTGCAGATCAGTATAATACCAAACACGGCTTACTTTTCATGTAGTAAACCTTAGATACCAAAATAGCCTTTATTGCACAGCATTTGTAATAAATGAATAAAACTTGGATCTTTCACTTTATAGCTATGGAACCTTTTGTGTAAGTGTGCATTATGTAAGTATTAGGGATATGGTTAAAATGGCGCTGAGTGGCCATTTGCAAAATGGCGTCTTGCCGATCTCATTTCCAAAATGGTGTCTTGCGGCCATTCACAAGATGGCATCGTTTCGATCTTATTTTGAGCTGATCTTGTCTCAGCCAATTATCCAGCTTCGACATACTGATCGAAGGTCAGTCGGACGGTGGCCGTGGACAGCCGCAGGGGGTGAGGGTTAGGTTGGGGGCTCCCAGGGGGGACTTAGGGTTAGGCACCGCCCTGGGAGGGTTAGGGTTAGGCACCCCCAGGGGAAGGTGATGGTTAGGCACCCCCCCGGGAGACTTAGGTTTAGGCTGCAGTGAAGGGGGGTTAGGGTTAGGCACTTGGAAGGGAGGTTAGGGTTAGGCACCCCTAAGGGAGGGTTAGGGTTAGGGGGTAAGGTTAGTGAATACTTAAAATACTAACCTATCGGGATCTTCACTGCCGGTCTTCCATGCGTCTGGCAGTATTTCATACCGATCCCTTCACATTCTACCCACTCTGTCGAACTTGGTGAGCACAGAGTTGTACCTTCTGTGCCTGCCCTTTCCAACAGGGGTCAGCTTCACTCCTCAGCTTACCAAATGATAGATCCTCTCTTGCCTTACATTGCTGGCTTGACTCCACCAGCTAATTGAATCTCGCCACACTTCATCTGAACAGTAAAAGGACCTGTATAAGCTGTTTTGCATATAGAGATAGATAGATAGATAGATAGATAGATAGATAGATAGATAGATACATGTGTACTCAGTATGAAATCAGTCCAGAAAACAGCTAGGTCGGTACAGTTTTTAAAGCTGAGAGGCAGAACGGATGTGTACTGTTTGTCAGTAATGGGAATAATTCCTGGTCTCCGGAATAAACTTTATCACCTAGCACTTGGTGCAAGGTGAATTCCTCCTTCATAGGCAAAATGGGCATATTACCAAAATTTGGATAGGTGTATTCATTTCTGCGCATGCACATGTTGGAGACCATAATACCAGAAGTTACCTCTCCATTGAAAATCCTGGGCAAGATGTCAAATGCCTGAGACTCATAACATCTAACCAGCTCTTCTTAATGAACAAGCTTGCAACACCACAGTACACAAGGCCAAAGATTTATCATAGTTTATTTTAAGTTTGGAAACTGTATCTCTATAATTCTATCATTAGATTAGGAAGGTAAACCCTGGGGTTCATATTTTATGCTAACAGGTTATCAGCAAAGAGGGCAATGTGGGAGTTTGTACATCCAATGTGAACTCCAGGTATTTCTGGAAACATCACGATTGCTCTCGCCAGAGTATCCAAAGATTGAATAAATATTAATAGCAATGGCAAAAATCTCTGCATGGTACCATTGGAGATGGTGACTGTCCCTGGCAGCACACCATTGATCCTTACATTAGTGGATGGTGATTTATAAGCACTAGTATTCAATGGAGACAGACACCTCCCAAGCCCATATTCTCCTGGTCCACCTTATGAAATCCCAATGGACCTTAGTAGGGGCAATATAATTGTTTTATGAACAGCAATAATCAAAGGGTGCCCAGTGTTACAATTTAATATTCTGGGCACCCATTAATTATCTCAGTATTCATGCCCTATTAGACCGGGTTTAGCTGTCCAGGGGTACAGCAATACTGTGGGACTTGCAGAGGGTTACAGTAATACTGTGACAGACTTGCAGATGGGCTGAAGTCCTGGTTAGGGTGCCCAAACTGGAGAAATCAGGACCATATATTTTGCCAACAGTAAATTATTTCATGGCATCAGATGAACATGTTCAGTGAATAGAACATCCAGAGAAAGTTTAATATCTTTTGGTAGGGTGAAAATTGCCACATTTTTCAAATATCCCTGAATCGTTCTATCCCAGGACAATGTGTCCTGAGATGCATGAGATTGGGACAAATGTATAAGATGTTGACAAGTTTTCAGTAAAATACTGTAAAAACCTTTGTAATGTGCCGATGATCAGGGGTATAGCAATACGGTGGGACTTGCAGAGGGGCTGGGTAACTTGTGTTCCAGGATGATCAATGGGTCCAGGGAAGTGCTATCAACTGCAGCATTGAGTTTGCTGAGTAAGAGCAGCATCTGGACTGAAAGAAATGAGATCCCCCAATTTCAATGGTGGACCCGGCCAAAAGCTACCAGTGCCAGCAATAGGTAAAAGCTCAAAGATGGCAATACTAGACTGGATAGATGTAGTGGTCTCTCAATATAAACTAATTAGGATGTAGATTCAACATGCAAAGTAGGTCACTCCCCCCTGTCTTCTCTTGTTTAAGTAGGATCAGTCTTACTTTGAGGTAGTATATCAAATAATTTTATAGTTTAGAGGCAATGGGGTAGATGTATTATAGTGGTACTTAATGTGCCGCTATAACGCTTCCCGCTTCGCCTCTTTACCGAGGCGAAGCAGGAAGCACTACCAATGAGATGTATGAACATCTCATCAGCCAGAGAGGGGGAGCGTTAACTCCCCCCTCCGACACTACCCTCTAGTGAGTGACCACAGCGCATCAGCCTAGTGCTGATGCACTGTGTGTCAGTCCCAGCCGGCTCCACTGAGCATATGCAGGATCTCGCAAGTATTGCGAGATCCCCGTGCGCAGCCTAGAGCCGGCAGCCACCACAGCAGGGACAGTTCTGTCCCTGCTGTGGGGATAGGGCAGCGCCAGGCTGTGGTTCTCAATAGTGACAGCCACAGCAGGCCGAACGGTCAGGCGATCTGACCGTTCATGCATGGCCCAGGCTATCGGCGCTGATATCTTGTAGATAGCAGCGCCAATAATGACAGGGCCACCCCTGTCATTTACCGCTCAACCCCCGATCATACATCGGAGAGAAATGGTATCAGCGCACATAATGTGCGCTGATACCGCTTCTGAGCTTCATACATCCCCCCCTTTGTCTCCATGGACTGACTGTAATAATTAGTTAATAATGTTTTTATATCCAGCAAGAAATCTAAGACAAAAATAATTAACCAGACAGCCCAAATAATTAAACAACATTTACTCAGCTTTGGCAAAGAAGAACAAAGTTTATAACTAGTTGTATGAAAGTAACAAATTTGATAACATTGACTAAACAACATACAGTAACAAATACAATGACTGTACAACACAGGTTCTCAAACGCGGTCCTCAGTACCCCCATGTTTTTCAGGTCTCCTCACAGAATCACAAGTGAAATAATTAGCTCCACCTGTGTAACTTTTAATGTGTCAATGAGTAATGAAAACACCTATGCACCTGCTGGGACCTGGAAAATGTGAACTGTATGGGGTCCTAAGGACCGAGTTTGAGAACATCTGATGTACAGGATACTCTTTATGATTTAAATGTTATATTGTTTCTAGCCACACATGTAGCTAAAAGAAAGCAACAAATGGTTCCATAGGCACATTTGTGTAGTAGTTTTGCAAACCCATAGAAAAGTCAATGAAAGGATGGGAGTTTTGTAAATAGATCTTAATTGGCAATGAAGTATACTATTGTCATAGTAATGTGGAAGTGGTAAAAGACTTGTAGGTTGCTATATAATAATTTTGTACTTGTAGATAACTGCATGAAAGAACACAATGATACTCCAAGTGATAAGTTGGCTGCGAAGTTCCAGCTTCTCATTATCTGCTCTCAGGATATAGTCTGCGGCTTCTAAATACAGTCTGTTCTAATTTGTAACCATTTATTACATTCACTTAAACATATTAAATTTTAGGCAACAATATAACTATGAACACATTTCTAATATAGCAGAAACAACTCCACATCTTGTATATGAAAAAAAGTTTTGCTTATAAACACAAAGCATAATATATGTCAGAGCAAAGAAGATGATAACAATAGCAGATATTTTTCAAACAGCTTATCACAAGTGATTCGCCAGTACTAAGGGCCCGATTCAGACCCGCTCACTAGGAAGCGTTCGCATGCAGCCATCCTATTGTTGCAATCTGCGTATGCATATGCATCGCAGTGCTCGAACCAGTCTGTGCGATCAGGAAGCATATGTTTGCTGCGCATAGAATGCTCAGCCGAGTGAGTGACAGGAGAAGCCGATTGTGGGTGGTGACAGGGGTTGGAAAATGGGGGAGTGAAGGTGCGAATGCAGGCATGCCTGAGCGTTTCAACGCCATTTTAGAGGCGTGCATAATTAAGAGGCAGCGTCATAGTACACGTCACCTGGCTTAATTTTACACTGAAGTGCTCGCAGTGCTTGCTGTAGGGTATAGTCAACCACAAGTGCTACTTTTGCTTCTGATGGTACCCGATGGTTCCGATGGTTGTATACACATCCTGGAGATGACGTGCGCAAGTGGGCGTCTTATGACAGGCTGGTGGGCATCTGCATACACAGAGCGATCGCACGCCAAGACATAGTGGGCGTGCTTATGCCTTGCCGTGCGATCGCCTGCCTTGCCGTCACTCAGCCAAATTAGCATACGCATCTAGCGAGTGTACGCATCTAGCAAGCGGGTCTGAATCGAGCCCTAAGTATTATCATCATCCAATATTTGTACCAGGCCCTGACCGCCCAGTCTGCACCTATTAGCAATTGTATGAACACACATCTTACTGTACTTACTGTAGCATACAATGGTCCCTGAACCACCGAATTCTGTCAATTTAGAAGCAAGAAGATGAAAGTGTCAGAATCTTGCCATTTGTATATGCATTCATTGGCCAGAGGGATGTAGCTAAAGATACTTTTTGAAAGAATAGAGGAATTTCCCAACTCTGATTCCCTGATTTTCAACTAAAAAGATGTACTGGTAAATGCTGCAAAGTATTATCCCTTTTCCCATGATAACTTGCAGGATAATGCTAAATACAGCTATAAATAAATGAATAATACAAGATTGTATAATATATATTTACAAACAACCAAATACGTTTATGTTTACTACACTCCTAAACATACTGGGGCCTATGCAGCATAACTATACACCAGGTTACACAGCATATATTTCATGAACTCACACTGCACATGCCAATAATGCAAATGTGCACAAATAGGGTTATGCAGACCAGCACGTGTTTTGCTCCCATCTAATCTCATGACCATAGACTCAGGATGGGGTTAGGTACAGAAGAGGCTAACTCACATAGGCATAGTTCTGTGAGAGAGTGTTCATGTAAAAGTGGCTAATGCAGATCAGCAATTATGCTCTTATGAGCCTGTTAGGACTAGGAGTAGGGGTGAGTGGGTTCGGATTTCTGAAATCCGAACCCCCCCCAAGCCCCCCCGATCCGAGGTCGATCCGAGTCAGGCTCGATTACTCCCGCCTGACTCGGATCTGAAATCGAGGCAAAACGTCATCATCCCGCCTTCCGGGTCTTGCGGGTTTTAGATTCTATATAAGGTACCCGCGTCTGCGCCATTTTTTCACTCGGCTGTGGACTGGACAGTGAAGAGGGAGGGTAGGAGTTAGGGCTGGCTGGGCTGTGTAGTGTAGTGTAGTGTAGTGTAGTGTAGTGCAGTGTAGTGTTGTGCTGTGCTGCGCTGTGCTGCTGTTGTCCATAGGGGCTGTGTCCACTCCTCCAAAGTCCATAGGGGCTATCTGTGTTGTGCTGTGCTGCTGTTGTCCATAGGGGCTGTGTCCACTCCTCCAAAGTCCATAGGGGCTGGCTGTGTTGTGCTGTGCTGCTGTTGTCCATAGGGGCTGTGTCCACTCCTCCAAAGTCCATAGGGGCTGGCTGGACTGTGTTGAGCAGTCAGTTGTCCATAGGGGCTATGGGCCTGATTCAGAGCTGAACGCTCTGACCAGAGCACTCGCTCTGAATCAGGGCCCTCCTACCTTTTTTTGGAGCGTCCTCATGGACGCTCGCATAGCTGTGGGTGACCACCCACAGCATATGCGAGCGTCCATGATGATGGTCGTGATGGTCTTGACCATCGCGACCATCGGGCTTGCGACAGAGACCCTGCGGTAGGGTCTCGCTGCCGCAAGCCCTGGAGTGATTTTGGCTCTATCAGAGCCAAAATCACTCCCACTGACAGCACTAGTGATGTCAGTGGGGCCGGCTTGAGACGGTAGGCGTTCCCATGGGAATGCCTCCGTCTGGCAGGCACGCCCCCGGCACGCCCACCAAAGGGGGCATGCTGTCAATCAACATCGACAGCACGCCCCCTTTGGTGCGAGACCCGGAGCGATGGAGAGCCTGTCGCTCACCGGGTCTCGCACATGCACACGACGGAGCTTCCTCCGTCGTGCGCATGTGCAGTGGGGGAACATCGACCCGCTTGCAAGCATACTGTTGCTCACGAGCGGGTCTGAATGACCCCCTGTGTCCACTCCAAAGTCCTGTGCCATGTCCCAGTCCTACAGGGGTGCTGTAGTGTTGTCCAGGGGGTGCTCTGTCCATCAGGGATGCTCCCCCCAAGTGTAAAAAAAATAAATATTTTTTCTGTTTGTGAATTGTGTGCGCAGTAGCCACACGTGCATCAACAAAGTAGCGCCAAGTGTGCGCCTGTGTCATAAGTGAAGGGCCGGTTGGCTTGACCGTTAAAGGGTGCTGTAACCCCCAAAGTGCACTCCAAACAAAATAAAAAATTATTTTTTGTGTTTGTGAATTGTGTGCACTGTGGCTGCATCAACAAAGGAGCAGCGCCAAGCATGCGCCTGTGTCCCATAAGTCTGTTAAAGGGTGGTGTAACCCCCAAAGTGCACTCCACAAAAAATAAACAATTCTTTTTTTTTCTGTGTTTGTGTGCGAAATGTATGCGCAGTAGCCGCATGTGCATCAACACAGCAGCAGCGCCAAGCATGCGCCTGTGTCATAAGTCAAGGGCCAGTTTGGGCATCTGGTCTAGACTGAAGGACGTGCCAACAATTTCTGACATGTCTACTCTCACTGCATATGATACTGTCACCACTGACAGAATGGTGGAGGAATTATTTCTGTGTTTGTGAATTGTGTGCACTGTGGCTGCACGTGCATCAACAAAGGAGCAGTGCCAAGCATGCGCCTGTGTCATAAGTAAAGGGCCGGCTGGCTTGTCCGTTAAAGGGTGGTGTAACCCTCAAAGTGCACACCACAAAAAATAAAAAATGATTCTTTTTTTCTGTCTTTGTGAATTGTGTTGGCTATGGTCACACCTGTATTCTCAAAGCAGCAGCGACAAGCGTGCATCTGTCTGTTAAAAGGTGGTGTAACCCCCAAAGTGCGCTCCAACCAAAATAAAATAATCTTTTTTTCTCTGTTTGTGTGTGAAATGTATGCGCAGTAGCCGCACCTGCATCCTCAAAGCAGCAGCAACAAGCGTGCGTCTGTCTGTTAAAGGGTGGTGTAATTCTCAAAGTGCGCTCCACAAAAAATAAAAAATTCTTCTTTTTTTTTTGTCTTTGTGAATTGTGTGGGCTATAGCTGCACCTGCATCCTCAAAGCAGCAGCGACAAGTGTGCATCTGTCTGTTAAAGGGTGGTGTAACTCTCAAAGTGCACTCCACAAAAAATAAAAAATTCTTCTTTTTTTTCTGTCTTTGTGAATTGTGTGGGCTGTAGCCGCTCCTGCATCCTCAAAGCAGCAGCGACAAGTGTGCGTCTGTCTGTTACAGGATTACATCGGTGACAGCATCCAAGTAGGCATGTCAGACAGTCCATACCTGTACTTTCAGGAAAAAGAGGCAATTTGGAGGCCCCTGTACAAACTAGCTCTATTTTACCTGAGTTGCCCCCCCTCCAGTGTGTACTCCGAAAGAGTGTTTAGTGCAGCCGGGAACCTTGTCAGCGAAAGGCGTAGGAGGTTGCTTCCACAAAATGTGGAGAAGATGATGTTCATAAAAATGAATTATCAACTCTTCCAGGGAGACCAGCCTCCAGAACATACAGAGGGACCTGTGGTGGTGGATTCCAGTGGGGACGAATTAATACTCTGTAAGGATGAAGATGTACACAACACTGAAGAGGTTGAGGAATCGGTGAATGAGGAGGATGAGGACGACATCTTGGCTCCGTAGAGCCAGTTTGTGCAGGGACAGATTAATTGCCAGCTTGTTTTGTGGGGACCCAAACGAACCAATCATTTCAGCCACAGTCATGTGGCAGACCCTGGTGCTGAAATGTTTGGTTTGTTAAAGTGTGCATGTCCTGTTTATACAACATAAGGGTGGGTAGGAGGGCCCAAGGACAATTCCATCTTGCACTTCTTTTTTTTCTTTGCATTATGTACTGTTTGGGGCCTAGTTTTTCAAACTGCCATGCTGTCTGCCACTGCAGTGTCACTCCTAGATGGGCCACGTGTTTGTGCCGCCCACTCGTGTCGCTTAGCATAGTCATCCAGCTACCTCGGTGCAACCTTTTGGACATAAAAACACTATTGTGAGGTGTGAGGTGTGAGGTGTTCAGAATAGACTGGAAATGAGTGGAAATTAAGGTTATTGAGGTTAATAATAGCATAGGAGCAGAAAAACCCACAAATTCTGTGATTTTAGCTGTTTTTATGCTTTTTTAAAAAAAAATACAGATCCAAAACACAAAACCCAGAACCCAAAATACGGAAGGGTGGTTTTGGCAAAACCAATCCAGATCCAAAGCACGAAGAAAGATCCAGATCCAAAACCAAAACACAAGACACGAAAAGTGCCCGGTGCACACCCCTAGTTAGGAGGCGTATCTTTTGCTCCTGTTATGGGGAAGCTGCAAGTGCACCCTGATGATAATGACTTGTAGTAAATTGGGCATATATGCTGCTAAGGAGGCGTATGCATCTTGAAAGTTATAGAGCTCAGCAAATGTGCACATTTATTCTTGTATAATATACACCCATTTCTGCATTAATCATAAACAGCAATATTTTGGGGGCGGGATGAACTAAATGGAAAATGCTATAAAAATCCTGTTCTCTGGGTGTTACCGCATTTCCCATATGCAATATTGTGTGGCGACCGGGTGTCCGACACGGAGGGTAACACCAGCTTAGTACATATACGATCAGTTAGTACATATGCGATCAGTAAAGAAGTGGTGACTTGCCGGGATGTACTACAACTTTTTACTTTCTGCATGTTATACATACTGATGCTGGGAACACATTACACATATGTTTTATACCTTTCATGTATGTTCTAATTTAAACAAACCAAACTGATAAAATAATACAGTATCTTAGTAATTAATCGCTAACAAAATTATACTTTTTTTAAGCACATTTACACATACAGAAAAACTGCTTGTTTGTATAGCTTATTTATGTGTTTCACTTACCTATAATAAGATTAATGAAACTGAGCACTCAAAGGACTGAAGGTAACCTTCAATCTGAATCTCCTACAGCACCCTCTACAAAACACTCCACAAACAACAATCAGTGTATAATCCAGAACAAAAGGGATATACAGACAAAGTTCCACTGAATTCCAGTGCTGAATTTTGTTTTGAGTCAGTTTTGGCAAAAGATGAGCATTTGGATTTTCCCAACTATGATGAACTCAAACTTTCCTACTCCTGAACTCTACCAAACATTGGGATAACCTCCCCCCATACTTCCCCTTAGCTTCACCCCTGCTTGGTCAAGCAGAGAGCAATTTTATTCAAGATACGCTATGCCAATTGGTGCAATGCACATGCAGTATCCGGTCCACACTGTTTAGTCACAGCAAAATATATTTCTACATATTTCTGCTTCATAGACTTCATTATAATTATAAATGCATTTTTTATTTAATGCATGATAAATATATTAAAGTCTTGTGTTACAAATATAGACTTAATATTAGTTTAATCATATTACCTATACATTAACTCTCACATTAACAGTCAATTATTGTGAATTTGTATTAATTAACTTACTCCTGTCACAAGTGTGCTCAAAATAAATACAAAAACAACTCTCAGTCCTGAAAGCAAACTGATATTCACTTGAGTAAACCTGACAGTTGAAACCAACACATGGTAGAACAATTATAGAAAAGAGAATAACATTCTACTACCCCTGAATGGAGTTCATATCAATATTGCTAGATAGAATCATTTTCATGAGCACTGTGTGACGTGCGTGTTTAGTCCTACTCTCATCATGTACTCTGTGGAAGCTTACACTTCAAGGTCCAACATTAACTTCCATACTACCTTTTGGAATATATGAAGATAAGAGCTTTTTATCTGGAATGTTAGCTCTAGCGCATAGACACCTCTCTACTTTTGTGATCTCTATATAATAATGGTGTACTTTGCAGGTTGTAATTATGTATATATATAAAGTTGGAAACTTAGGGGGTCATTCAGACCCACTCGCAAGCAGCAGTACGCTCGCAAGTGGGTCGATGGTCCCCACTGCGCATGCGCACGATGGAGGGAGCTCCGTCGTGCGCATGCGCGAGACCCAGACTGCAACAGCCAAGCTGTCGCTCCGGGTCTCGCACCAAAGGGGGCGTGCTGTCGATGGTGACTGACAGCATGCCCCCTTTGGTGGGCGTGCCGGCCAGACGGAGGCGTTCCCATGGGAACGCCTACCGTCTGAAGCCGGCCCCACTGACATCACTAGTGATGTCAGTGGGAGTGATTTTGGCTCTGATAGAGCCAAAATCACTCCAGGACTTGTGGCTGGGAAACCCTACCGCAGGGTTTCCGTCGCAAGTCCGATGGTCGCGATGGTCAAGACCATCGCGACCATCTTTTTGGACGCTCGTATATGCTGTGGGTGGTCACCCACAGCTATACGAGCGTCCAGGAGGACTCTCCATTTTAATGGAGGAGGGCCCTGATTAAGAGCGAGCGCTCTGGTCAGAGCGAGTGGCTCTGAATCAGGCCCTTATTTCTGACTTGTCACCTTTGTTAATTTGTCCTTTTTCAACTCTGTTGTATGTTCTACCCGTTGTATGTTCTACCCCTATGTAGGATGGTATGGAACCCTTTTGGCTCCACATAAATAAAAGGTAATATATTGTTCATCAAATCGTTCTAATACATTCTAAATATATAATTTTTATAAATAAGTCAGTGTAATGTTTTATGTATCATATAGGTGTTATTACATTGCATTTGTATTTATATTGGTCACTAAAAAAAGCCTATCTAATATAGGTCAGAATGGAAAGCATTTCTTTAAATAAAAAAAGCTCATTAAGCAATTTATTTTCATATATTTTTCATAAATCATAGACAAACCACAGCTGCATTTTTTATCATGTCTATTTTAGTCACAATCAAGTATTTAAAAAAATAAAAAATCAAATAAATGTGACACATAGTCACAGTGTCAGGAGAGAGACAAATGTTTGCTCATTGTAATAGTAGTCATGATTATGTCATTTTATATTACACATTATTGTTCGTTTTTGTTAGTAAAATTCATGTGAATGCTAATATTGGAGCAGTCAATCATAGGATGTAATAATATATCTAACAATATTAAACATAAATGTCAAATTAGGCAATATACAGTTATAAAAGATGAAAACTAGTGTCCCGAGACTCGGAGAATTAGATTCTCTATTTTTATTTACACTACATTTATGATGCTATGTTGCCTCATTTGTCTTGTAAAATTAATATTTTTTTAAAATTGGTTTTATTAAATTTTTTGCAGGAAATAGCAAAACCATTTGAAAATTGGTATCCAATAATGATCTCATAAGCTTGGAGACAAGCAAAGAAGCAAAGAAGTATAATTGTCAGTATAAGTGGCTTACAGAGAAGTAGTAACGGGGAAAAACAACGGTATGAGAAATACCAGAGTATGGACGAGTGGAGGAGAGGAAAAAGAAGGGGGTATAGATAGATAGAGGAGGGGGGAAGGGAAAGTAGGGACTGTGGGCAGGCGCTGCCTTTAATAGAAAGCTATGAGTTGCTAAGTGTAAGCATCATGATAAGAAATCCATAGAGACTAGATTCCAGTACAGTAAATTTATGTGGACAGTCATGTAAACAGCTAGTGATATCTACTAAATGGTAAGTGTGCCAAATATATTTGTGTAATGCAGAAGAGGAGAGGGAAGTCTGCTTTTTCCAATGAGCTGCGATTAGCCACGTTAATTATAAAATATTTTGTACTTTTTTTTCTCTAAACAGTATAATAAACTGTTTGAAGACTGGAAAACATGTACACTACCAGCACTACACTGCCACCGTCTGCTCTGCATACTGTAAAAGTCCTTTGCTATTAAATACACTGATGTTCTCACATCATAATACTATGTAAAGTCACCCAATGTTTTATTATTGTTTTTGTTGTTATCATTAATAGTGGCTAACACCTCTGTGTGTTTTGTTATTATTATAATTATTTTATACAAAAAGGTTTCCAGTGGACTAACTAAGTAAATACCAAGAGCCTGATTCAAACTTGCATGCATTGCCAGCTCAAAAATGAAGGCAGATTTTTTCCTGCATTCTCTACACCATTCCTATCTATTTGCTTGCGAAAGTAGCCGTCATCACTATCAGCGCTTACTTGCATCAGCACTATCTTTGGTACAAGATCAATCTGAAATCAGACAGATCTCTGCATATCCTCACATCTGAATAACCCGCGCCTACACTCCCACAAGACACTCTCTGAATTCTCAGCATACATGCAAACACCTACAGTAGTTGCAGTGGTGACACAAGGGGGTGCGGTCCGCACCCGGGTGTCATCCGCCAAGGGGTGACACCAAGGTGTAGACTCCCACTCACTGACAGGACTCGTGTGCTGCACTGTAGCCAGCACTGCACATAGATAGCCCCTGCACCCCCCCTCCCCAGTAGTATGCATGGGGCTTCGGGCCTATTACTGGGGGGGTAATTTTTCGGTGGTGCGTTGTTTCGCCGCGTGCACAGAGTCCCTCCCGCCCCAGGTGACACCGCGAGGAGGAACGCCACTGCATAGTTGCCGTCCAATTATACCCACTAAGCTGAAAGTAGAAATGTGTACTATTCTGAATTACACACTGTTGCTCAAAATTGCCATTGTTCAGAAACTATGCATGCACAGTGTGAAAAATCACAAGATTCGGCTGAAAAATAGACTTGTGTGCAACTCTAAGTCAGCCTATAAATTATTACATATGATCATTTAGACCCATATTCATTGTCACTTAACTTCTACAAAAGTAGGTGAAAATTGAGACTCAGCAGTGCTAATTTTCACTGCTACAGAAATAGCAGTGAAAATATTCATGGAGACAACGGATTTTTGGATCAGCTATCTCCAAGCCGGAGCAATGATGAATTACCCTGGCATTCGCCACAAATAGGAATGTTAATTATCAAGGGGCAGCCGGTCCCTGATAATTAACATAATGAATATGCACCTTGGTCACTAATCTACACATAAATGCTGCTATATTACTTATAACAAAATTACTTCACACTAACAGTACAAAGTATTGGTACAAATTTGCCTAATGCCGGGTACACACTGAGCGATGTGTACCGGTACGATATGTCGGGCGGGCCAAAATAATGTACCGCGGGTACACATTAGAATGATGTAATGAGCGATGTAAAGATCCCTCATTCCATCCTTCATTACCTGCAAAGGGACCACATGATATATAGTCTGGTTGGACATGCAGAACCACTGACTGGACGATATCGCATGCGATGGCGGAAGCACGCATATTGGCCATGCTCACTGAGCTATGCAGCCGATATGTCGATCCGATTTAGCCGGATACGACACATCATGTTGACATCGTCTCAGTGTGTACCCAGCTTTAATTACTAAAAGATTCCATTGTTGTGACCCATATTGCTATTCCAACATTGTATTAATGTGGGTCGCAGCAGTTGGGGTGTGAACTCACTAGGTCAGCGAATTCAAGATTGCATAAGAAATATCGCTATTGTTAAAACAAAAATAAGGGTTAACAGGGGTCTTTCTTGTCTAGTTCCATTATTGATAGGTAAGGAGGAAGAAATGCACACATTCACTAGAGTCAACGATGATGGATTATGGCATAGGACCAAGATACTTGTGAGGAATTTGTCTCGGAAATGATAGGAGGCAAGAGATTACATTCAACCTACAATGGTCAAAGGTCTACTCGGAATCCAAAGTACAAAAAAAAGAGTGGCGAACTGCATTCCAAAGCATGGTGATTCAAATTTGTGACTCGGCAAGTGTCGTCTACAGCCTGATTGCAGGGGACAAGGCACACCTGATTGAATGGACTTAGAAGGAGAGGAACTGGTTAAGCCTATTAGTTAACACTTTGTCAAAGATCTTTAAGCCCAAATTCAGCAATGAGATGGGTTGATACCTACTGCAAATGAGGTTTATGTACCCTCTTTAGAGAATACCATGATCCAGCCTTCATTGTAGCAGGGTAAAAAGTCCAGAGTCCACCTTGTCCGTTTTCTCATAACAATGCAGTTGGACTCACTTCAAGGATCTTTCAGTTTTTCTACTCGGGCCGCATATAGTTGACTGCGAGGTTGCAAGGATTTATTAACTCCTAGTACTTACCCAGCAGAGAAATGGGTTGGGACTTTTCATGGTTAATCTCCTTATTTATAGCAGCTGTAATACTAATAAACTGTTTCTTAACAGTGGCCTTGTGAAAGTCCAACTTAACTGAAGAGTTATATCTGGTGAATCATTTAGAGATAAGTAATAGGACTATGGAGCAGGGCATCATCTACCCTGCAGGTGGACTATTGTTAGGGTAAATGAGCAGAATGGAGACAGCATAGTTGTGAACAGTAGTACTGGTGAATATAAGGGCATGACATGAGTCCAGACAAATAAATTCAATACAGGTGTGGACTCCATGGGGGTGGTAATAGAAAGTGTATCCTCTGTTCGAGTCATTACAGTCCACCAGGAGTCCAAGAGAAATTGGGGGGCCTGTGAAAATGTTGCTATGGAGCCCCACTAGGTCTAGTTATGCCCCTGGTAATAGTCTCTGATTTTTAAAAACTGGAGAGTTCCAACTTGTTGTATGTACTAGAATGAAACTAGAAGCAAAGGGCCTGATTCAGGATTCAGTACGGATAGCAACTGCGATTGCAATAGCGATTACGCATGCAGTCTCACTGCTATAGTATGCCAATCCACTGCGATCGCTATGCCGTAGCAGCACAACATAAAGATGCCCACTTTACCTTACACACATCCATAATACTTAGCAAGACTGGAAAACCATCGGTAACATCGAGTACCATCGCAGCCTCACGCACACATGCACAAGCTCTGACCTTACTCAGAAATTGCTAACCTTGTCGCACGCTGTGTATGCGTATGGCATCGCAGTGGATAATTTATGCACTCCCCTGCAACGGCGTTCAAACGTACTGGCATACCTGCGTTTCGCTGACCACCCCCCATCACCACCCCCAAGTGGAACATCCTGTCAATCACTCTGCAATGAGTCTGTGCAGTAACTGTGATCGCAGCCCCGATCGCAGTGGAGTGTTCGCACACACAGCAATGCATATACATTCACAGAACGTAACAATCAGCCAATTGTTTACGTAATCACAGTTGCAATCCTTACAAAATCAGGCCCAAAGTTGCCAGAAATCCCCCAGAATCGCTCCTGAATGGATGCAAGTTTTTTTTAATGTCATCCATGACATACCATGTAATAGCCTATGACTAGTAAACTCACTGCAAATGCACCATAAAAACTTGCAGAATAAAAGAGGTCCTTTAGCCCACAGGATTACAGGCAGAACATAATAAATATTTATTACAGTACTTTGCCACTATTTAAAATTCAGTTAAGGGCCTTCAAAATTAATACATATCTTGATGTGCCCTAATTATTTAATTCATTTAATATTTGGGGCCGGGCAACAAATGTTAAAAAATAAGAACATTTTAAATTATGAAGACAATAATATTTTTATGTTCATTTAGGTCCTATTAATTGATTATTTATAGAAGTACATCCATGCTGGCACTTGTAGTGCTACAAGTTTGTTATATAATTGGTGATTCTATCATTAATTTACAGTATATGACCCCAATTTAAAAATATTATTATCCGTATAATATTAAATGTGGTTATTTTTAAACATTATTTCTCCAATAATAAAATATTAAAATAATTATAGCTCATCAATATCTTTATTATTTTTGGGGCCCCTTAATTGAGAATTAATTTGTGACAAAGTAATACATATGTATACTGTGTTTTGTTTTTTTTTATTACATTCAGCCTGGCCAGATATAAATGTGTCCTCCGACAATATTGCTGTAGTCTTACCAAACAGACCCTCTCAGTGCGCCAGGTCAAGTACTGTGCGCTGCTGGGCATACCAAAAATAAAAGAAATTGCATCAAACAGAATTATAACAGAATTATACATTATGAATATAAATTCCGTTTTTAGGGAATGTATCACTTTTTAATTTACTCTGTATATGCCGAGTATCTTTTTTGCTAAATTCATCTGAATCTGTATACGAAGTGCTATGATGCAGCGTCTGCAGCTTTTTTCCATGCCAAGGATCATTGCGCTTCAGTTACAGACTCAGTCGCACACAGATATACAAGTGTTGCATATCAAATTAATCAGTGCAGTCCCCTGGTGCATCGTAGTCACATCACATTGTGACTATGGGCACATTTTTAGGTGAAAAAAGATTGGCTTGGCTCTATCAGGGTCACACAGGACCTGGCGGCCCACTAAAGCCAAGCATCTCGCACCACATGAGGTATTGAGGCTAGGTGTATGAGAACGAGGGGTGGCTCAAGGGGCAGGCTGGCAGAGCTTTTGCCATGAGTGCTGCTGTCATCCCACCAGCATCAACACCACTGTCATCACACCAGCATTGCCACCACCATCACCTCACCAGCACCACCGCCATCTCAACTGCTGCTGGTCAACAGTGGCTGGGCAGTAGGACTCAGCTGCTCTCAACGGAGGCATGTCCTCTAACATGTACCTTCTGCGCATGTCTTGCTCACTGTCACATCTTTCCTCCATGCTGAGGAAGATGACTATGTAGGCTGGCCAAAAAGAAGGTAAGTTCAAGGGGGTTGGAGTGATGGGGGCAGGATGCTGGTGTGACAGGAGGAAGGAGGTTGGAGTGATGGGGAAGGAGGATGGAGTGACATGGAGCAGGAAGTTATGGGGCTGGAGTAATGGAACAGGAGGACGGAGAGACAAGAGGTTGGAGTGATTGGGGATAGGAGCCTGAAGTGACAGGGGGCTGGAGGCTGGAAAGACAGAAGGTTAGTTATGGGGTAGGAGGCTGGAAAGACAGTGCAGGAGGCTGGAGTGATGAGGAAACAGTCTGGAGTGACGGGGGAAGGAGCCTGGAAAGATGGGAGGCTGGAAAGGCATGAGACTGGAAAAACACAAGGGGTGGAAGGCTGTAAGGCACACAGGCAGGTTGAACCTCTGCGGAAAGACAGATGGCTGGAGTGACAGGGGACAGGATACTGGAGTGATGTGGCAGTACGATGGAGTGACAGGGGGCAGGAAACTGTAGAGACATGAGGCTGGAGTGACAGGGGGCAGGAGGCTGAAGTGACAGAGGATAGGAGGCTAGAAAGACAATAGGCTAGAAAGGCAGGATGCTGGAGAGACACAGGGGGCATGAGGCTATAGAGATATAAGGACAGAAGGCTGGAATGGAGGTGGTGCAGCAGGTGACATAGAAGTCACGAATCTGGTTGAACCTCTGTAGAAAGACAGGAGGGTGGAGTAAAGGGACAGGAGTGTCAGGGTTCAGCCTAGGATCGGCTATCTCTTACCTCCATGTCGGCTTCCCCTGACTTCCTTGTGGTCAGATGCCTGGTGCAGTGAGGGGTGTGATGCTGAGTATTCTACCTTAGGCGCTTTTGCGGACTCCCATGGTCGGCTGTGTGTTTTGGGGATCGGAGTTCCCATCATGGATGCCACCATGATAGTTCCTCTCATGTGACAGTCCTCCTAACCAATGGTAGCATGATCTCAGTCATCTGACACTGTGCTCCAGTAATCTGCTACTCCTGGGTATAAATCCACCTCCAGAACTCCAGGAAGTTGCCTGATCAACAGTTGTCAGTCCTAGTTTACTAGTTGAGTTTTGTTCCAGGTTCCCTCGGATTCCAAGCCTTTGTTCCACTGCTCTCCAGCGAGCAGCAGAGCTATAACATTCCTGCCTGTGTTCCAAGTCTCCACAGTCATTCCTGTTAGCCTCAGAGCTATAACATTCCTGCATGTGTTCCAAGTCTCCTGTGTATTCCTGTGAGCCACAGAGCTATAACATTCCTTGCCTGTGTATCTAGCCTCCAGCGAACCAATTACAAGCTACAAGTGTTCCCTGTGAGCAGCAGTGCTGATTACATCCCAGCCTGAGAGCTTTGTTTTCAGTGACACTGCAATTCCATCTCTGCCTGAATATTTAAGTTACCAGTGTCTCCTGTGAGCTACAGTGCAATTCCATCACTGCCTGAATATTTGCTACCAGTGTCTCCTGTGAGCTACAGTGCCATTCCATCTCAACCTGTGTATATTACCAGTGCCATTCCATGTGGCTAAGTGTGTCCACACACCGTTCCCTGTGTATCCTTTGTGTGTCTACCCACAGTGCTAAAGTGCAGCAGCACTCCTCTCCTAAGTGTTTCCCTTGTGTGCCACCCTGCAGTTCAAGTGCTATTTACAAATACCTCACAAACAGCATCCCCTGGTGAATCTCCCAGTGCAATAGTGCCTTGTTTAGGCACTTCCCTTGGGCCACTGACATTCGAGTCTCTATTCCCACGGGGCTTAGATACCTGGTCAAAGGACCGCGACCTGCCTGCAGGGTGCAGCTAAGCCCATATCCCGCTTGGAGGGGTCACTGGTGAACACCTCCCTGCAGGTTAGGCTCCGCAGCTTTGACCAGGTCTTGTCAACATCCAAGATCTGTGGATGAGGAGTCCTGATGTCCAGGCCAGTTCCCTGAATTCTTCCAAACTACCATCACAACCCCTATCTAGGGGATTCCAGTACATCAAACCTGACAGTTTGATCAGCCCCAATATGGAAGTCGGCGGTTCCCTGGATATCGGGGCTATTCAAGATATTGCCTTTCGTCTGAGAAACCAGGAACTAGCGCACTCACAACTTTTACAGAGTTTTCAAATACTCACTAAACACTTTAACACTATCGAGTCCCTCCAGTTTTCTAAAAAATTTTCTTCGTGTCAGCTGAATACATTCCAGTATTTACTAGGGCAAGTACAGGAGTCCCTCATACATTTTTTCAAATTTACCTTTGAGTTTTTGGGAATTTCTTCTGAACCCTCTGGTGTTACCACTAATGTGTCTAAAAATTCCATTAAAGAAACTGGAACTAGACATCAAAGCTTCCTACACCCCAAGCTTTTGGAAAACGAATGTCAGCGCCGCCAGGAACTGCATTTATGTTTGTACTGCGGCTCAGGGGATCATTTCATTAGAGACTGTGTTCTTCATCCTTCCAGAGGTGGGGATAAAGGGGTGCTCCTTACAGATGGAACATCCAGTCCTTCCCTGTTTCACTTGGTGACCCCTACTCCTCCAATTTCAGACAAGGAGAGGACACTTGCCAAGGAAGGTTATAATTGGGGCCCAGCTACTAGATGTGTCTTTCCTTGTGTAGGGAAGATAGGAGTAGGTCTTCCTTCCAAATTCAGTGACATATCTCCAGGTGGGGTTTTTAGTTTTGCTCCCCAGAAGGGAATTACAAATGCTACACCCCAAAAGGGGATCTCAAGTCTTTCCGTCCAGGAGAGTGTTTCTACGCAAATTAAAGTTTCAGGTCATTCACCCCAGGAGGGGGTTTCTAGTGCCGTACCCTAGGAGGGGGGTTCAAGTCTTTCCCCCCAGGAAGGGATTACAAGTGTTGTACCCCAGGAGGGGACTTTCCTCACAAGTTTCACACCCCAGGAGGGGGCCTTCATTTCATACCCCAGGGGGGTCTCGAATCTCTCACCCCAGAAGGGTGTTACAAGTATTGCACCCCAGGAGGGGGTTACAATTGTTGTACCCCAGGAGGGGACTTTCATTTCAAGTGTCACACCCCAGGGAGGGGTCTTCATTTCAAGTTTCATGCCCCAGGAGGGGGCATTCATATCAAGTTTCACGCCTCAAGAGGAGGCCTTCATTTCAAGTCTTATGCCCCAGGAGAGGGCCGTCATTTCAAGTGTTACTCCCTAAGAAAGGGTCTCAAGTTTCATACCTCAAGAGGGGGTTTTGAGCCACTCACCCCAGGAGGAAGTCTCTGTTCTTGCATCCCAAAAGGGGGTTTCATATTGCATACCCTGAAAGGAAAAGCCAAGTCAGCTTCCCCAGAAGGGTCTTTTAGGTCCCATACTACAACAAGGGAGGGGCCTTGAATCTCTCACCTCAAAAGAAGGTTTCAAATGTTGTTTCCCAGGAAGGGGACTCAAGTCAAGTACCTCAATAGGGGTTTCCTGATGCTATACCCCAGGAGGGGGTTTCAAGTGTCATACCCCAAAGAGGGGCCTCGAATGCTATACTCCAGGAGGGGATTTCTAGTGTTATGCCCCAAAAGGGAGTCTTAAATATTATTCCCCAGAAAGGGATTTCAAGTATTCTAAGCCAGGACGGAGGTCAAAGTATATTACCCCAGGATGGGGTTCCTAGTGTCATATCCCAGGAGGGGAATTCAAGTGTCTCACCCCAGGATGGGGTTCCCAGTGTAATACCCCAGGAGGGGATTTCCAGTGTTACATTCCAAGAGAAAGTTCTTGTATCGAGTTCTTCACCCCAGGATGGGGGTGGGGTTTCCAGTGTTATACCCCAGGAGGGGAGTTCAAGTATTACATCCCAAGAGAAAGTTCTTGTTTCGAGTTCTTCACCCCAGGAGGGAGTTTTAAGCCTCTTACCCCAAGAGGGGGTTCCTAGTATCTTCCCCCAGGAGGGGACTTCAAGTGTCTCACCCCAGGATTGGGTTCTCAGTGTTATACCCCAGGAGGGGATTTCAAGCATCTCACCTAACGATACTGGATCAGAACCTCTATACACACCTTCCTATACCTTCTAATGTCCTGCCTATACCTTCTAATGTCCTGCCTATACCTTCTAAGAATGACGCTAATTTGCGTATGCAGTCACACCATAAATAAAGACTTAGACGTGGCATCTGTGGTTCCAAAGCACAAGTGATATTCAGGTAAAAGTTCAGACAGTTACATGCAATTGATCAAGACACAATTTTGGCGCAAAAGGAAATTATACAGACCGCACGTACAGTATACATATGCAGGCGCTTCCGGACCTAGAGATAGGCATCAGCAAGAGACCCCTCATCATTCAGCATTCAGCACGAAGACTCAGAACCAGCATTCGTGCACTCATATTTATACCGCCCCAGAATATACAGGACAATAGGGAAGTCTGTTGCTGATATCATTGGTTCTCAGGGGTGAAGCATCTGTTACAGAACATTTAACAGGCTGGTTCAAACAGACTCTCCCTGCCTCTAACAGCTGGGGATCTTCCTCTTCACGCCTCTCGTGGCATCCTAACAGTTGTTTCTAAAATATACATTTTGTTGCTTGTAGGCTCTGCGAACCATAACTCGGGAATGCATGATGCGATCTCCCCACCGATAACACCGGAATACTGTAAAAAGGATACGCATCAGTACAACTCCAAACATGACTTGTTTAGCAGGTATAATACCCTGGTTATCAAATATCTTTATTTCTCAGCATTTAAACTAACTAAACCAACTTAAAATATATACTTTGGAGCTTATTGAACCTTATGTGTGAATATGTAATGTGTGGGTATTCAGGGTTTGAAATAAGGATTCTAGTTAACTTGGGGCAGATGCGTGCGCATAAAGCTAATAAAACAGCGGTTTCATACAAAGTCCTATGCATTCGCTAATATGCGACTAGTTAGCGCAATGTGTGTATTAATGTGCGTTTGGGAAATGATGAAAAATGCAATTGCATGGTGCTATTAGTATTATCGCCACATGTATAAAAATTTGAGTTTATCTAAAATGGCGCTTAGGCGGCCATTCGCAAAATTGCGTCTTGCGATCTCATTTTCAAGATGGAGTCTTGTGGCCATTTGCAAGATGGCGTTGCAGCGATTAAATTTTAAACTGAACTTGTCTTAGCCAATTATTCAGCTTCGACAGTCCACCCTTTGATAGCAAACAACATGTTATCACAATCTGCTGTTAGAATTTAATTTAGGCTTACATTTACATATTATTTGGTGTTATTATGGGATGGCGCAAGGTGGTTTTTTATCCATCAATAATGTGTCTCTGGGTGGGGACATAAAACTACTTTTAAACGCACACCGCGGATCTTGGAAGATCATGTGAAAGGTGTGGGAATGCACAAGTCTTATAATAGCAGTCTTGAAGGGGAATTGAGACTTTACATTATCTGAGGTGTTCTAGGAATAACATTTCAATAATACATTCTATGCATGTCTAAATATAATACATCAACCGATTGTATTTCCTAGTTCAGGGTTGTAATGCAGTTCTATATTTACCTCGGTATACATATTGTCATTACTGACCACCATCATAGTTTCATTCTTTCGTTTCACTCTGTTTCTACATTTTCCACACTTCAACACAATATGAACACACCGGATGCATATGCCAATTATTATGATGACAATCAGTATAAGGATTAAGAATTTGCTTATGCTGGCGATCACTTCCTGGACCCATTCCCCTAGACCTGAGAACCATTTTACTGGGTTCAGCCATGACACCCATCCTTCTATCTGTTCCCCTACTTCAGCCACTGAAGCGTTATGGTTCTTGCGAAATTCCCACTTTAGCTGCAGAATTTCATCCATCTTCCGGTCTATCACCTCCTTAGGGTCGCTGGTATCATTGGTGACATAGGTGCAACATTTTACTCCAAATTGGGTGGCCAATGTTACGCAATACCCTCCAGTAACAACAGTTAAATAATTCAACACTAGCCTGTGTTGCACCAGTTCTTTCTTGGACGCTTGCAATTCTTTCCCTGTATACCTAAATGTGTCATTGTACATCTCGGTGATATTATCTATTAATTTAGCAAGTTCCTGCATATATCTAAAATTGAATGTACCCCGAGCGATCCTGGCGGGGTCCAATGCGACCAGAACTTGAAAGCCAGTTGTCTCACTAATTAACTGAGTGGCTTTATGTATATCACCAGGTACCATATTTCTTTTGCCTCTGTGTTCATATTGTGTGTGAAGATATGGTGACGGTGTTTTTTTATGTATACCCAGCATTTCAACATGTGTGAGGGTCATAACTTCTGGGTCTACTCTTCCCAGGTAACACAAACCTTCAGAACTCGGGGGGGTGCCATTTATCCGCTTTTCTTCCACAGATGAAATATACATTATCAGGGAGAACATAAGGAATGGTATGCATCATTATCATTAAGCACATTTCCCTTGCAAACAATCCTATTTCTGGTTCTTCCATCTGGTACATGCAAGTTTCTGGCTGTATTATTTTAGCACAATAACAATTTGGCACCTTACCTATAATTTCTTTGGTGGAACTCAATGTATACCGATACCTAAAATGTTTCCCACCAGACATAATGGAGAGCAATAAATCATGGTTTATGGACTCATTATCAGCTCTTTGTGAGAAGGTCATCGTCTGATTATTCCCCGTCACTTCCCAACTCCTGGGTTTATTGGGGTTGGTTATGTTTAAACACAAAAGTGATCTATCTACTTGGAATTGATAGAGTTTGAAATGAGGTGGTTTGGATGAGAGGATTTTTCCATCCAATGTTTTCCCTTTTTGTAATTCTAAAATTTCCGTGATATTCAGCGGAAATGGCACCAACCCTACGTTATGCTGCCCCTGGGGCACATGTGAACACACCCAGCAATCAGTTTGATTTAACACTTTGCCTACCATGCTATGATAATCCTCTAGAGGATACCCACCCCAGTATGGATTATATTTAGGTTGGCACTGTTGGATACAGTTCTCATCAACTAGGGACCCACAAAGCTCACAAATACAGGAATCTTCCGACGATAACCCTCCACACCTTCCCCGAGTATCCGGAATGACAGCTCTTTTAACAATAACAGTACTAAGATTGGAAAGACACTCCCCTGATTGGCATTGCACTCCTCCTGATTCCACTCCATCAGCACTGCCATCAGCTCCCGTTTCCTCAATCGGTCCCCCATCACAGACACTGGATATTCCCAGACTGACCAGGATGGTGAACACTCTAAAAGAGAATATGAAAATGAACACAGCAGGCCCGTCCATTGTCACAACAAGACCTGCAAATTTCTCTCAGATCAGGTATCTTACTACGACCTTTTCAATCCTCCCGGAACAAGCTCGCGAGTGACAGATCCACGCTATCAGCTTTGTCTCAGACTTGTTTCTCCACCAGTTGATTGACCTTTTTGCAGTGAGTGGAATGGACCCAGGTATCTCTCGGCCACCTTCAAAGATGTAGTACTCATCAGCAGCACCTGGTACCGACCTTCCCACCGATCAGTCAAACAACCTGAACGCAAGAAATTTCTGATCATTACATATTCTCCTGGTTCAACATCATGACAGTTCATTTCAGGCATATCATTAGACACAATTTCAGTTTCTGCTGCTGTTGCTTTAACTGCTTACTCATTGATATAAGATACTTCACAGTTACCTCGTTGTTACCCTTTAGATCTTCCTGTGGACTTATAATCAAATGAGGTTGTCTACCATACAATATTTCAAATGGGGACAGATTCAGAGGAGGTCTAGGAGTGGTCCTTATGCTATGTAGGACCAAGGGTAATGCTTCTGGCCATCCTAGTCCTGTCTCTGCCATGATTTTACTTAGCTTATTTTTAATAGTCCCGTTCATCCTCTCTACCTTGGCACTGGCTTGCGGCCGGTAGGGGGTGTGAAGTCGGCTATTAATACCCATCAGCTTACACATATTTTTTTTTAAAACATCACCTGTGAAATGGGTACCCCTATCACTCTCGATGATTCTAGGGATACCGTACCTGTATACAAATTCCTGAACTATTTTCTTGGCAGTAAACGCAGCAGTATTAGTGGCCGCTGGGTAGGCCTCAACCCAGTTAGAAAATATGTCTGTGCACACTAATACATACTTAAGGTTCCTGCAGAGTGGTAATTGGATGAAATCAATTTGTATCACCTGGAAAGATCCATCAGTCGGTGGAATGTGGGACGGTTTGGTAGGGATAGCTTTCCCTATGTTCTTTCTCAAGCAGGTCAGACAGGACATTGCTATCTTCTCTGCTTGTGAATAAAAACCTGGTGCGCACCAGTATGCCCTCACCAACTTGCACATACCCTGTTTACCCAGGTGAGTCAGACCATGTGCTGCCTCAGCCAGGCTGGGGTAATATGCCTTGGGGGCTACTGGCTTACCATGTCCGTCCCTCCAGGGCCCAGAGGACTCTTGCCCACACCCCTTGGACTTCCAAATGGATTTTTCCTGAATTGAACACAAATTTTGCATCTCAATTAATTTCAGCATATCAATAGTTTGAAATTACATAATTGTTTCAGTTGGAGGAAACATTTTTAACCCTGCTGCCCATTTTGCAGCTTCATCAGCTCTGTTGTTGCCCAGTGACACCGGGTCATCCTCACATGTGTGGGCTTTGCATTTAATTACTGCCACTGCTTTAGGCAGTTGGATTGCTTCTAAAAGATGTTTTATGTGTCGGGAATGTGCAACTGGTGTGCCTGCTGCTGTCATAAAATTTCTCAGACGCCATAGAGCCCCAAAATCGTGCACCACCCCAAACGCATACCTTGAGTCAGTGTAAATGTTAGCAGATTTGCCTGCTGCCAGTTCAAATGCTCTAGTCAGTGCTACTAACTCTGCCACCTGGGCTGAGTGAGGAGGACCGAGAGGTTTAGCTTCTATGATGTCTGTGTAATTTACAACAGCATAACCTGTACATAATTCACCTGTGTCTGTTTGTCTATGACAACTCCCATCCATATAAGAAGTTACATCCACATTCTCTAAAGGTGGGTCATGTATGTCAGGTCTAGCAGTAAAGGTCTGATTCAGATATGTCATACAATCGTGCATATCATTATGTCTGCCGAACTCACCTCCCGCCAGCAGTTCCTCTCCTTCCACCCTTTGTACATCATGTTGTACATATGGTAGCTGTGTTGCTGGATTCAGCATACTGCAACGTTTAACAGTAATATTTGCAGGAGCGATTAGAGCTAGTTCCCATTTGGTGAACCTAGCCGAGGAGACGTGTCTGGTTTGAGCTGAGTTCAACAGAGCAGATACAGCATGGGGAGTGTAGACAATCATTTCATGGCCCAATACTATGTCCTCACTTTTACTCACCAATAAAGCGGCAGCTGCTACACTTCTCAAACAGGTGGGGAATGATCTTGCTACCGTGTCCAATTGGGCACTGTAGTATGCTACGGGCCGACTGGCATCACCATGTTTTTGTGTAAGGACACCTGCAGCACAACCATCGGCTTCCGTACAATACAAATCGAAAGGTTTTTCATAATCAGGTATTCCCAATGCAGGAGCTCTTGTCAGACTATCCTTAAGATTGAGGAAAGCCTGTTCTGATTCCTCTGTGTGTATGACATGATCGGGTTTTGAGGAAGAGACTAATTCCTGTAAAAAAAAAAAACCTGGTATCTACATTCTACAGTATCCACACATTCCCAAGAAGGTACGAATTTGCTGTTGATTCTGCGGCAGTGTCATGTTTTGTATGGCCTGGATTCTATCTGTTGTAAGGTGTCGTAACCCCTGGGTTAGGCAGTGTCCCAAATATTTTACTCTGGATTGGCACGGATGTAGTTTGTCCTTAGCCACCTTGTGTCCTGTTTGTGAGAGATGAAGTAACAAAAGTTTAGTATCATTCAAACATGACATAAACGAGTCAGAACATAGCAATAAATCATCCACATATTGAATTAGAACAGATCCATTGGCAGGTTGAAAGGATTGTAAACAGTCATGCAATGCCTGGGGGAAGATACTGGGGCTGTCTATAAAACCTTGGGGTAATCGTGTCCATGTGTATTGTAAACCTCTGTATGTAAATGCGAATAGATACTGACAGTCAGGATGGATAGGCACAGAGAAGAAAGCTGAACAGAGGTCAATGACAGTGAAATGGGTTGCATTTGGTGGGATTTGCATCAAAATGACAGCTGGATTTGGCACTACGGGGAATTGGCTCTCTACTACCTTATTAACACCTCTAAGGTCTTGTACCAGCCTATAACCACTCCCATCACTCTTCTTCACTGGAAAGATGGGACTGTTGGCTACACTAGCTGCACAAACTAAAATTCCCTGTTGCAATAATCGCTCAATGATTGGAAAAACTCCTAATTCTACCTCATGCTTTAGTGGGTACTGGGAAATTTTTGGAGCTTGCCTTCCACTTTTTAAATGCACCATTACAGGGCTTACATTTGCCATTAATCCAGTGTCCTGTCCATCTTTAGTCCAAAGGGAATCTGGAATTAGGGACAACATTTCATCTACCTGTGATGGAGTTTCATTTAAAACTGTAGAGTGATACATTATCCTTTGAGGAGTGTCTAACATATCCCACACCTCGTATTCCATTCTCTCTGTGGGATATCTAAAAATACACCATCAGGGGTGCAATATATAACACATCCCATCTTACATAACAAGTCTCTGCCCAGTAGGTTAGTAGGAGCAACAGCAGCCAGGAGAAAAGAATGCCTGGTATGCAACGGCCCAATAGTAACCTCTGTGGACTTTGTTAAAGGACAATGTTCCACTTTACCTGTTACACCCATTGTTGGTACTGTCTCGTTGGTCACCTGCAAATTAACAGGAGATTTTATCACCGACCTGGTCGCCCCTGTGACTACAAGAAAAGGATATTCAGTACCAGCTACATCAACCATCATGACCGATTCTTCCCTAGTACTTCCCGTTAACCTGACCATCTGTAGACTACAGGTATGACCTGACCCCTAGCGTTAGCTACCATTCTCCAATAAAGCATTTACGGCTACAATTGGAGCTGGTGCCTGCTGAACATTTGCTGGCCTCTGTGCATATCCCTTATGGGGATATCTAGGTCTTCCCTGATGTGGGATCCCTACTCCTTTTAATGTACAGTTTCTACTTAAGTGTCCTGTTTGTTTACAGTTAAAACAGGTTCGTGTTTTGGGTGAAGACATGTGGTGTTGTGAGGTTTGTGCAGAGGGTAAAGGTGGTGAATATGGGTAAGGATAGGGAGGGTAAGGGTATTGTGGGGGATAAGAAGTTGGTGGATAGCCTGGGACCTGTGGTTGCATCAGGTTAGTGGGATAGAGTTGTGTTTGTTGTTGAGTGGGGTTAGTGAGAGCACATACCTGTTCAGAAGTGAGTGTGTGTGCAAGTGCAAGTGTGTCTGTTGGCTGTGATGTTACTGTCATTCCCTCCAGAGCTTGTATACTGACAGCCATTAGTTTCTCACTCTGGGCTTCTCTCTTTTTGGAGATGTTCTTATCATGTTCAATGGCGGTTTCTATGAGGGTATCTATTGTAAGTCCCCACCAGACAGGCTGTGAGGTCTGAACCCGAGTTTTTAAACTCTCTTTCAGACCGTCCACAAGTACCGTAACTATCATTCCCCTGCGATGAGTGCTATCTTTAATATCTTATATCCCAGTGTACTGGGTGATAGCCTGCAGAGCCCGATCGCAGTAATCTTCTGCAGTCTCACTCTCTTTTTGTTTAATGGTGAAAATTTTGTTCCAGTTAACTACTACTGGAAAATATATACCCAATTGAGTTACAATGCGGGAAATGTTACCTTGGTTTACTTGGTCTGTTAGGGGAACGTCACCATCCAATACACAATCCGTGATAAATTTTGTCACGTCGGTATTGCGTGGCAGACAGGCCCTTAACACCACACGCCAATCTTTATTAGTGGGCTCATGTGAACTACCCAAATTTCTCAAAAATCTTTGACATTTGGCTAATTCCTTTTTGGGATCGGGGAAATCATTTATGATGGAACTTAGTTCTGCTCTTGTCCAAGGACAATGCATTACTACTTCCCTCGTGGGCACTATACCATTTGCGTCTGCATTTCCATTTGGAACAGTTATTGTCCGAATGGGATGCAGACCGGTAGCGCTGCTGCCTTTGACCTGGTTACCTGGCTGGAGGTTTAGTCTGCTGCTGCTGCGTATGGTATGAACAACTTCCTCTACGGGTGCAGAGGGCATTAACACTTCCCTTGCTGTTACCGAGGGAGATGGCGGCACCACTCGTGATTGTGGTGATGCAGCATCTATCATCTGCACAGCATGGGAAATGGCAGACATTACAATAGGCTCATCATCATGAACATTTTCTTTATAATTGCTTAAGAGAGGGTACAAGTTGTTTGTTACATTTTTATGGGTATTTTTGGTAACTGTACTTGCACCTCCATCCACATAAGGTGGGGGAGGCCAGCGTGAACTGCTAGCAATACTCTCCACGATGCTACCTTGTTGCACGTGCGCGCCCGTATTGCAATTTAGCGTCGCGGATGTATTTTCTGACAATGTGCTCGCGACGCTAGTTTGCGTCGTTTGCACATTGTTAAGCCACGCATCCCCTTCATGCTGCCACAGTTTTGGACATTCAAAATATTTAACCTTTTTCTCTCGGGAGCGCATCAAACTGATATGATCCCGGACATTGTCTAACACATTTTTATCGAAACTACCAATTCTGGGAAACGGTCTAACACTCTTTCTCGTCATATTAAAACCATAAATCACAATAACTTATTGCATAAGTACCATACTTGCTATGCATGATACGACGGGCCGATCCGATCGGCACCTCCATTAGCAGCACATCATTGCCTAACATCTCTACTGTTTGCGTGGCTCCCATTCTGAGACAACTCCTATGCTTTTCAATAAAGATTTAAGCCATTGAAAGACAATCAAGACACTTTCACTTACCTGTGGACGATTTAAGTCGGCGGCGCCCACACACCTGGATAAGATTTAGTAAGGCAACTTCCACACCTGGATAAGATTTGAAAAAGGCAACTTCCACACCCGGATAAGATTTAGAAAGGCAACTTCCACACCTATGAGAGTTTATATGTCGGCTACTCTCACGCACCTCTCTACAACAAAGACAACATGTACACCTGCTACTGTGTATAGAATGGTAAAGCTGCTTACCGAGCGGCTAGGCTAACCCTTGTACCTAGCCCTTATGGATCATACAATACCCTTAACTTTGTTCAACAAGTATTCACTGTTACACACTTTTTTCCTGCGCAGAAAAATACACGTTAACCCAGATATTGGTAATAGAAATAAAATGAAAACCTCAATGGCTTTGTTCAAACACGTGGCAGCACAACCGGAAGTACATATACGCTATTGTGCGACCAGTCGCATACACAATAATGCAACTACCACACAACCGTATAATGGCTATTTAACGGCGTACACAAAAGTGCGTCTTTATGTGCAAACCTGCGATTTAGTCGCATACTCAGTACTGCGACACCCCTTTAAACGTAAGGTTCTATCAACAGAGGAAAACAAACTTTTTCCTCTCTTGTCTCTGGATTCTAGTCAGCTCCCTTGATTCACACGGAGATGGATAGCGATCTTTCAGCACAAAGCGGTTGCAGGCAAACCCTGCATGTGGCCACAACACCCTTTGCTGAAATATCGATGACCGTATGTACCGTGTGAGCAGGTAAGTGACTTCATTACGAGCCCCCAACTAATGATACTGGATCAGAACCTCTATACACACCTTCCTATACCTTCTAATGTCCTGCCTATACCTTCTAAGGATGACGCTAATTTGCATACGCAGTCACACCATAAATAAAGACTTAGACGTCGAATCTGTGGTTCCAAAGCACAAGTGATATTCAGGTAAAAGTTCAGACACTTACACGCAATTGATCAAGATACAATTTAGGCGCAAAAGGAAATTATACAGACTGCAAGTACAGTGTACATATGCAGGCGCTTCCGGACCCAGAGAAAGGCATCAGCAAGAGACCCCTCGTCATTCAGCATTCAGCACAAAGACTCAGAGCCAGCGTTCGTGCCCTCACATTTATACCCCCCCAGAATATACAGGACAATAAGGAAGTCTGTTGCTGATATCAGCTGATATCATTGGTTCTCAGGGTTGAAGCATCTGTTACAGCACATTTAACAGGCTGGTTCAAACAGACTCTCCCTGCCTCTAACAGCTGGGGGTCTTCCTCTTCACGCCTCTTGTAGCATCCTAACAGTTGTTTCTACAATATACATTTTGTTGCTTGTAGGCTCTGCGAACCATAACTCGGGAATGCATGATGCGATCTCCCCACCGATAAAACCAGAATACTGTAAAAAGGATACGCATCAGTACAACTCCAAACATGACTTGTGTAGCATGTATAATACCTTAGTTATCAACTATCTTTATTTCTCAGCATTTAAACTAACTGAACCAACTTAAATCATATACTTTAGAGCTTATTGAACCTTATGTGTGAATATGTAATGTGTGGGTATTCAGGGTTTGAAATAAGGATGCTAGTTAACTTGGGGCAGATGCGTGCGCATAAAGCTAATAAAACAGCGGTTTCGTACAAAGTCCTATGCATTCGCTAATATGCGACTAGTTAACAGCGCAATGTGTGTATTAATGTGTGTATGGGAAATTATGAAAAATGCAATCGCATGGTGCTATTAGTATTATCGCCACATGTATAAAAATGTGAGTTTATCTAAAATGGCGCTTAGGCGACCATTCGCAAAATGGCGTCTTGCGATCTCATTTTCAAGATGGAGTCTTGTGGCCATTCGCAAGATGGCGTTGTGGTGATTAAATTTTAAACTGAACTTGTCTTAGCCAATTATTCAGCTTCGACACACCTCAGGATGGGGTTCCCAGTGTTATACCCCAGGAGGGGATTTCTAGTGTTACACCCCAAGAGAGGGTCCTCGTTTCGAGTTCCTCACCCCAGAAGGGGGTTGCAAGCATCATACCTCAGGAAGGGGTTTCTAGTTCTATACTCCAGCAAGGGTTTTCCAATGTTACACCCCAGGAGGGGGTATCAAGTCTCATACTCCAGGAGAAGGTCTCAAGTCTTACATCCCAAAAAGGGATTTCAAAATCTGTATCCCAGGGAAAGATCTCCGGTTCTTTACTCAAGGAAGAATCTTCTAGTGTTGTGTCAAAGTCAAATGTTTTAGTGCCCCATCAGTTAAGATGTTCACAAGATGACGCTACCACTACATCTATAAGTGTCCCTCAGGATCCATCTGATATTTCTATGCCCATTTTTTTTATGGAGATATAACGCAGTATTATGCCTTGGTGGATCACTTCATCGCTATTATGAAATCCTCTCCATGGTCTGAAATCAAGCCTACTAATGTAGTTAAATTTATAATTTCGTCTTTCCGAGGTAAAGCTTGGGACTGGGTTGAGCCTATTTATGATTCAAAGGATCCAATGCGGTCAGATTTAGTACCTTTTTCTGCGGCAGTCATTAAAGAATTTAGTCCAACTTATCCTGACAGTTCTCTTGGGGATACTCATCTGAACAAAGTCTCATGTTCTGGGGTACCAACCTCTACTATTAAGCTCAGATACATTTCTTTGTGTCCTTCTCAAATAGATCCAGTACAAGAACAACCTGTCCAGAAGGATAAGACCCAAGGAGGCATAAGTATGATGAATTATAATACAGATTCTGACTACGATACTGAGTATGATGAAAAAATGATTTCGGTAGTTCCCGTGAAAGACACTTTGCAACTTAAATCTTCTTCTTCTAGTGGTTCGAAAAAGTCTCAGAAAAAGAAGAAGAATCGATGACTTCCTGGTGACCAACCTTTCTATGACAAGTTGACCATTTCTTTCAATTATTTAGTCCCAATTGAAGTTTGAGAGACCATTTGGTAGTTATATACCTTGTTCTTCTAATCTTAAAAATCATCTTATGTCTTCAAGCAAAGATTTTTTGATGTTTTCAAGCTGGATTTTTGACTTTCCAGTGTTTTCAAGTATTTTTTGTGTCTTTCTGAGGAGTTCCAGCTGACCTATTATGGGTGTTCGGTGCCCACCCTAAAAGGAGGGGGTACTGTCATGGTTCAGCCTAGGATCAGCTATCTCTTACCTCCATGTCAGCTTAGCTTCCCCTGACTTCCTTGTGGCCTGGTGCAGTGAGGGGTGTGATGCTGAGTATTCTACCTTAGGCACTTTTGCGGACTTCCATGGTTGGCTGTGTGTCTTGGGGATCAGAGTTCCCATCATGGATGCCGCCATGACAGTTCCTGTCATGTGACTGTCCTCCTAACCAATGGTAGCATGATCTCAGTCAGCTGACACTGTGCTCCAGTAATCTGCTACTCCTGGGTATAAATCCACCTCCAGAACTCCAGGAAGTTGCCTGATCAAAAGTTGTCAGTCCTAGTTTACTTGTTGAGTTTTGTTCCAGGTTCCCTCGGATTCCAAGCCTTTGTTCCAGTGCTTTCCAGCGAGCAGCAGAGCTATAACATTCCCGCCTGTGTTCCAAGTCTCCAGAGTCATTCCTGTTAGCCTCAGAGCTATAACATTCCTGCATGTGTTCCAAGTCTCCTGTGTATTATTCCTGTGAGCCACAGAGCTATAACATTCCTGCCTGTGTTCCAATTCTCCTGTGTATTCCTGTGAGCTACAGAGCTATAACATTCCTTGCCTGTGTATCTAGCCTCCAGCGAGCTACAGTGCTTTTACATCTCTGTGTGTTGGAGTTCCAGTGTCTCCTTTCAGCACCAGGGTGATTAATATCTCTACCTGTGCATGCTGTTCTGTGATTCCCAGCTACAAGATTATCCTGAGTGTTTCACAGCTGCACCAATTACAAGCTACAAGTGTTCCCTGTGAGCAGCAGTGCTGATTACATCCCAGCCTGACAGCTTTGTTTTCAGTGACACTGCAATTCCATCTCTGCCTGAATATTTAAGTTACCAGTGTCTCCTGTGAGCTACAGTGCAATTCCATCACTGCCTGAATATTTGCTACCAGTGTCTCCTGTGAGCTACAGTGCAATTCCATCTCTGCCTGAACATTTAAGTTACCAGTGTCTCCTGTGAGCTACAGTGCCATTCTATCTCAACCTGTGTATATTACCAGTGCCATTCCGTGTGGCTAAGTGTGTCCACACACCATTCCCTGTGTGTCCTTTGTGTGTCTACCCACAGTGCTAAAGTGCAGCAGCACTCCTCTCCTAAGTGTTTCCCTTGTGTGCCACCCTGCAGTTCAAGTGCTATTTACAAGTACCTCACAAACAGCATCTCCTGGTGAATCTCCCGGTGCAATAGTGCCTTGGTTAGGCACTTCCCTTGGGCCACTGACATTCGAGTCTCTATTCCCACAGGGCTTGGATACCTGGTCAAAGGACCGCGACCTGCCTGCAGGGTGCAGCTAAGCCCAAATCCCGCTTGGAGGGGTCACTGGTGAACACCTCCCTGCAGGTTAGGCTCCGCAGCTTTGACCTGGTCTTGTCAACGTCCAAGACCTGTGGATGAGGAGTCCTGATGTCCAGGCTAGTTCCCCAAATTCTTCCAAACTACCATCACAACCCCTCTCTAGGGGATTCCAGTACATCAAACCTGACACAGGAGGCTGGAGTGATGGGGCAGTAGGGTGGAATTACAAGGGGCACGAGAGGCATGATGTTGGAGTTATAGGGGGCAAGAGACTGGAGTGACAGGCAGGAGTCTGGAGTGATAGGGGGCAAGAGGTTGGAGCAACAGGGGGCAGAAAAGGCTGGATTGGTAGGGGCAGGAGGCTGGAGTGACAGGGGCAGGAGGCTGGAGTGACAGGGGGTAGTAAACTAGAGTGATAGGGGGCAGGAGACTGGAGAGACACAAGGGGCAGGAGGGGACATGGGGCATGAGTCTGGTTGAAATTCTGTTGTATAATGATGACATTGGTTCCATTTCTACTCAAACAGGCATCTTTCAGACCACATGATCTCTTACCTGCATAATTACCCATTTGAAACATACACTCACTGACTGATGAGCTGTGTAGACCTCACTTCACTTAAGCTCTGCTCCAGTACCAGTGTGCATGTGACTGTAAGTATGGCTGTACCTGTTATCTCTCAATAAACCAACACCACTGGTTAAGCAACTGGTCTGTTCATAGTTTGAATCATCCACTGATGTGTGCCTACATAACCCTACAATATCAACACCTGCACACACATCATTCCCAACACCAGACACACTTACTGTGTTCTGATGGCCCTGAGCAGGGCCCCAACTGGCTTTTGTGCTCTTGATGAAGCAACACATATATTCTACAACTTAACTTATTTTAGTAGCAAAAGCCATAGACAAAAAAGAGAAACATTTTGTGAAATCATATTAAATTATTACTATATGTTTTTTTATCAATATTAAAATGTTTAAACTTCAATAAAGTATTATTTTTGATCACTTGTATCCTTGTCATGCGGTACCTCTAACATTATGGGCCTAATTCAGAGGTGGATGCTATTGCAGTCACGACTGTATCTTTTTCCCATTGCCTGTATGCTAATGTGATAGCCAATGGGATTCATACAGTGACACCCACCAGCTGTGGCACTAATCCGCCACTGTGCATATTAAAATGCATTGTTGTGTGCTCATTGGTTGCACCATCAAACATTGCACCAGCCCTATGGAGGCACTGAATCTCCATCTGAACATGGAAGCCGAAATCAGTGCAACTGCGATAAAAGCTGTCATTGACCACAGCACACCAATGTCTGACTAGCCACCCCCATTACCACCCAGAAATACCCACTGAAAATAGCCTCTCCATGTGTCCAAATTATTTCTGCAGCTTTTCAGTAGTAACCATCGGGACACATGCACAGTGTTCAGACATAAAATATTGGCTGCTTGCTGTCACCTATGAATCAGGCCCTGTTTGTCTTTCATACCTCATCAGAGAGTCATAGGTGAATTAAGCAGTATTCTGTATGTGAATTATGTACAATGCAGTAGTCACTAATTTTTACACATGCCCTGGTGGCATACATGCCTTGTTAGGGTTCATGATGACAAGGGTGAGAGTGTGAACCTCATTTAAAATGTGGGAATACATTTTGATTTTTTCACTGGTAAACCTTGATGGGTGATTTTGCTTACATCAAGGCAAATGACTGCTCGTCACTCCCTTGGTGCAAAGATGATTGCACTCATGAAAGTGAAAAATAAGCATGCCATCAAAGAGACCAATTTGGTTAAATAGAGCAATTTGGTGCTCAAGACATAATTTTAATGGTGCCCCCTTCCTGCCATGCCTGTGGGCTTACCACTTGACTTTGTGCCATAGGTCTATTGCCAGACACCATGATGGTCTAGGTTTGTAATGAATAAAGAGTGTCCCAACTGGAACCGTACCTGCTCTGCTGTCCTTGGTGGGCACAGAGTGATACCATCTGTGCCAGCCCTTCCCCACAGGGGTCAGCACCACTCCTCAGCTTGTCAAGCACTGGATCCTCTCTTGCCTTTTTGGGACTCCCCTAGCTACTTGACTCTCACCAGACTTGAACAGCAAAAGGGCCAGTATAAACTCTTTTGTGATGAGCCCCCTTGCCACTAGAGCTTAGGCATCATGGAGTCTTCTGGCTACACTCAGCAATTTTCTGTCTTCCTTCTGCCACCTTCCAGTATTCTGTCTTCCAATGTAGCATCTTCTTCACCTCTTCAGGTGCTCTTCTACAGTCCCCCAATACCATCATACTGACCTGGCGCTGCTTGTGCTGACTAATAAAAGCTGGAGTGTTTGGGTGGAGCAATGACAGAGAGAGCCACAATTGTCTCACAGTGGTCACTTCTGATTTGCTCTCTGCTCACAAGTTGCAATTGGCTCGTGGCTGGGACCAGATTTAAAATTGGCTCCTGCATTGGCACTAGTATCCAATGCCCCTTTCTAGCTCCAGCCACAGATGTGTCCCCAGCAGACACATCTCTACAACCAAATGGTGGATTTTCCAGACTGTCCATTGTAATCCCAGATGGGTGATGTCCCCTCTGGAACTAGGTCGCCTTAGGCAAATGCCTATGTTGCCTATGCCCAGGCCCAGGTCCTGGTCTTAGTGTTATAAGTGTTACATTGTTTACATTGTGAAAACTACACCAATAAATGTAATTCTCTGTCAATGGCAAATTGAAGGCGCATGATATGTCCAATTGAAAGTATTGAATGGAGTTAAATAGCGCTGGTGAAAAAATCAAGACCTTTTAGGAAATGTCCACTCCCTCATCCACAAAGCAAGGAATGCCCCTATAAATGATATTTCTCCGCCACACCATTATTATTATCATTATCCTTTATTTATATGGTGCCACAAGTGTTTTGCAGCACCTTACAAAGAACATAAACAAATCAGTGAACAAGAAAACAGTACAATACAATGCAGAACAAAGACATACTGTAGTTTATACACATTGCTGCATTAGCAATCATAACACTCAAATAAGCAACAGGGCGTAAGCAACCAAGTGTTAGGTGGCCTTGTAGGGGAAGCAGTCAGGAAGCCGACAGATGGAATCCCGACCGTCGGCTTCCTGACTGTCCAATCCCAGCAAGGGGTTAAATGACAAGCATCAAAATCCCGCTGCCTGTCATTTCACCTATGCCGGAAGCCCGACCCCAGCTTACCGATCGAAGGGCATGGCCAGCCACTAGGTGGAGGGTTAGGTTTAGGGTTCCCGGGGGGAACTTAGGGTTAGGCACCCCCCTGGAAGTTTAGGGTTAGGCTGGGGGAAGAGAGGGTTAGGCACCCCTGGAGGGAGGTTAGGGTGGCAGGAAAGGGGGGCTTGGTTTAGGCACTTGGAGGGGATATTAGGGTTAGGCACTTGGGGGGGTTAGGGTTAGGCACCCCTAAGGGAGGATTAGGGTAAGGGTGTAGAATTAGGTTAGAGAATACTTACCTTGGATGATTAGGATTTTCAATGCTGCTGGGATGCCGCTGTCGGGATTTGAACCACCGGCCATGCGGCCGGCGGTCAATCGTACTGCCTCTCCTTGTAGGGAGTAAGGAGTAGATGAAAGTATAAGTAGGGAGTATCACATGAGGAAAGAGGGCCCTGCTCATGGGAACTTACATTCTAAATGGGAGGGCAGACAAACAGGTGTGACACAGATGGAGTAGACAGAGAAGAAGGAGCATGTAGCAGCAGGTTAGGATGAGAGCTTGAAGGCTTTATTGAAATACTGCAGTTGGTCTTGAGAGCCTGTTTGAAGATTTGTAGAGGGGTGGAGAGTCTGATAGGAAGAGGGAGAGAGTTCCAGAGTTAGGAAGCACAACAGGTAAAATTTTTGGAGGCGGAATCTTGGAGATTCCCTACCCTATTGTCACAATCCATCACGGGAAGTTCCTGAGAAGAGAACAAAAAGCCAGGGGGTTAGGGTGGCTATGGAACAACTAGGAGAGTGACAGTGACTAAGGAACTGATTCAGACCTGGACATTAAGAAGTGTTCACTCGTAGGAAGATAGGGAAGCATTCGCTTGCCAAGCAAAGACAGCCCACAGAGTGAGTGACAGGAGAAGCCATTTGTGGGTGGTAAAAGGGTCTTTCAACAAGAAACGGGGGAGTGTAGATGTGAACGCAGGCATGCCAGACCGAAATAACACTGTTTCAGAGGCGTGCATAATTAACAGCCAGCATCATAGTACATGTCACCTGGTTGTATTTCACACTGAAGTGATTGCAGTGCTTGCAGCACAATATAGTCTACCTCAAGCACTGCAATCACATCCGATGGTGCTCGATGCACTTCCAGGAGATGAAGTGCACAAGTGGTCATCTTAAGAATGGCTGGTGGGCATCTGAATACACAAAGTGATTGCACGCCAAGACATAGTGGGCATGCTAATGCCTTGCTGTGTGATCATCTGCCTTGCTGGGCATGCGCTGGACTTGCATACGCAGGGTACGAGTGAACGTTTCTTAGCATCTGGTCTGAATCAGCTCCTAAGTCTTCCTATCGCGGCCAAACCAAGGTTTGGCTAGACCTGCCCAGATGCGTGGAGTCTAACCCACTTGGTGGTCTTCACCAGTGACTCCTCCAGTTGGGATTTTGGTTTCGCTGCACCAAGTGAGCAGGTCGTGGCTCTCTGGACAGGTACCTGTGAGTGGCAGAAAGACCAGAAACTATACTAGAATGAGTTAGCACCGGGAACCCTAGAAATGTATTGACACTGGGAAACACTAGAAATGAGAAGGTTACTGGAGATGATCCAGATGCAGACTCCCACCGAGAAACACAGGGAATTTAGACACATGGGTGTACTGAGAAGTACTGGAAATCCAGATGCAGACTTGCTCTGAGAAACACAGGGAATGTAGATAGAGGTGTGTACTGAGTAGTACTGGAGATCCAGATGCAGACTTGCTCTGAGAAACACAGGGAATGTAGACACAGGGGGTACTGAGAAGTACTTTAGATCCAGATGCAGACTTGCTCTGAGAAACACAAGGGAATGTAGACACAGGGTAGCTCCAGGAAACACTAGCAATTAATATGTAAATTGAAGTATGAAATACTAGGCATCAGCATGAGAGCTTGGCACATGAAACATAGGGAATCAGCATGAGAGCTGATCATCACACTAGTAATCAGCATGAAAGCTGACACATTTAACACAGGGAGTCAGCTTAAGAGCTGAACAGCACACTAATAAACAGCTGATACATGTAAAACTGGAGTTCAGTGAGAGAGCTGAAGTGGCAAGCTGGGAATCAGCATGAGAGCTGATACATGTAACACTGGAGGACAGCGTGAGGGCTGAAACAAGACACAGGAGATTCTACACAGAGAAACACCAGAGAGTATCACAGTCACTGGAAAAGCGAAGTTTAACAGCAGCTTTCTGTTCCTGGAGTCAGACTAAATACCCTTCGGTAGTTGGTCATTGGATCAGAAGATCAGCTGAGTGACCTTAGGACTACCTTTGGGAGAGACTAATCAGGTGATATGGACCAACATGGCTCTGCCCATGCCTGCCACCAAGGGAACCAGGATGCACACACAGAAGCCCTGCCTGAGTATACTCTGGGGAGAATACTCAGCCCACCACTCACCTCCACCCCCGGCAACTGAACACCTAATCTCAAGGATGCCGGCGCAGTGGTGCGCAGTGGCTGATCCCAGGTCGCATCCTGACACCTATGTAGGGAATCTCACTCTACAAAATTAAATTTTATATTTGAAGAGCAAAAAATAGAATTAATTTTGTAGAGTGAGATTTCCAATATAGGGAGGTGGAGAAATATCACTTACCACTGAGTGAAGTCGCTTGTTCTGCCCCACTTTTTCTGTTTTAGGATAATATTAATGTTTCTCCTGGACAGGCTATTAGGAGGGTGGTGTTGTCGATTGTGTCGCACAGAGTGCAGGATGCCCTGGGGAAGAACTGGCCACTGCTGCAATGTGTGTTTGTTGGGTGTCCGCTGCGATGTATGTTAGGGTGGGCCCAATTCCTTCTCTCCACTCAGGGGCACCAACACCTGGCTCCCACACAGTGTCATTGATTCCTTGCTCTGACTGGTTCACAGCTGTTCAGATGGGAGGATTAGAGGAGGCTTCAGACTGCTTCATTTACAAGAGGCATGTAAGGGCACAAAGTCACTCTGCAAAGACAGTGACCAGGAGGCGGAGCCAATCACTCAAGAAGCCATTTGATGCTGTGTGAGACTCTGAGACTGACTGCACTAGCCACCAAGCAGAATGTTGGTCCAGAGTGTGACAGTCCTGTTCCAGACAGACACTGATTGAGTGTGAGTCACTGTCAGTCTCTAAAATAAATATAATAAAGATTTTTCAAGGTATTTAAAGTAAACTAATTTTATTTTTCATGTAAAGCCTGTATGTTTTATTGTTTTACTGTGGGGGCTATTGTGTTTTATTTTTATTTTTTTGTGGGTGCCTTTATTTATTTTTTTCCTGTGGGGGCTTACGTGTATTTATTTTTTTTTATCTGAGCCAAAGTGTGTTTTTTTCATGTGAAGCCTATGGGGTAAATTTACTAAGGTGAGAGTTTTTAGAAGTGGGGATGTTGCCCACAGTAGCCAATCAGGTTCTAGCTATTATCTTCTAGAAGGTGCTAGTTAAATGTTAAGTAGAATCTGATTGGTTGCTATGGGCAACATCTCCACTTCTAAAAACTCTCACCTTAGTACATTTACCCCTATGTGTCTTATTTTTTATCTATGAGGGCCATCGTGTTTTATTTTTATTTTTTTGTGGGGACCTACTGTATGTGTTTCATTTTTTTACTTGCGGGGCTTATGTGGTTTAATTTTCCTATTGGTGCCAATGTGAACAGTATATGTTTTTTTTTTATCATGTAAAGCCTAGTTGTTGTTTTTTTCCTGTAGGGGCCCATTTTTTCTATATTTTTTAAGCCCTGTGGGGGCCAATGTGTATTTTTCCTATCAAGGCCAATGTGCTTTTTTTTTGTAAAGCATATGAGGTATATTGCAATAGGTGCAGGGTTAACTGTGCGGGGATAATCTATAGGTTTCATACCTGAAACTATTAAATTATTCTGCATAGATTCCATGTAAAATGCTGTAATCTATGGGTTTCCCCACGCGTGGCTGCATTTAACACAGATTTTTCCTCGCAGCTCCTGAGGCTGTGATGAAAAATCAGCGTTATGTGCGGGGATGCAGGACCTAATTGAATAGGTCTGTGCTGTCAATTAGCCGTAGGGAACTTGTGCTCAATTAGATTTGATTGATCTGTTGGTACAGTATTTTGAAGCTAGCATATGTGTGTGCACATTAATAGAATGCAATTGTTATTTTACAAATGCATAAACAATAACTCATATTTTATGTGAAATGTGTTTTTTTTTAATGGAAATATTTTATGTAGGATGTTTTAGGAGACCTTTTTGCAAAGTTTAGGTTGCTAGGTTTAGTCATTTTGTAACTCCACTTATAAAATCATATAATGTTATTTTGTGTCATCCAGGTATCATTAGAGTTGAAATGCATTTTCATATTCAGAGGGGCAAGGGAGGCACCAATGCTTTCTTTCACAGGGCACCAGCATGTCTAGTTACGGCTCGGGTCCTGTGTGCCTCTTGATACTCTAAAATCTGTTGCCCGGTCAACTGTATACAAATAATAATATTATTCTAAACATGTTCTCTGGTGTACAAATGGCTGTGTCCTTATAGGAACCAAGAATATTCTAGTAGTTATATTTTTAGCACAGTTTAAAAAAAAGAATGCAAATGTCTGGTTGCTATGGGTAAGACCACTTTTTATATATAGTTATCTGTCTCCATCTGTATTTTGCAAATGGCGCTAAGCTTCATAGTTATGATCTTTGTTCCTAGTTTGCCTAGTATGCAGACATTAAAAGGTCACAGTCTGGTCACAATCTGCTACCTCTAGAGGTTTCTGACTTACTTTCTACAAAAGAGAAAGCTTGTATTTTGCTTTTTCTTCAAAGATGGTGTGGCCATCAAGACATTCGTGTTATCACAATGTCAAGTTACTCAAAGTCTCATGAATTATAATCCAGCAATACATTTAGGACCTCTTGTAAGTAATAAGATCATTTCTTTTGTAAAAGTGAACCACATCAATAAAAATGTCTTGGGTTTATTTTTTGCAGATCACATGTCATTACAAAGGAATATATATCTATTTTTTTTTCAAAAGAAAAAATGATAAATGAATTCTTTTTTTATTCATTTTATATGTCATACTATGAAAGAAAAAAAAATTAAACAAAATGCAAGGGCACAGATACAGGGTCTTTACTTGAAGTATGCCTCTGGGAGTCTTTAAGCATTATTGCACAGACAGAAGGTCCTTGAGAGCATGACACCATTAACAGCTGAAATCACAAAAAGATATGTATGCAAAACCATTCTTTTCTTGCATTAAAGTAATACAATGATCAGACTCACGTTGTCTTAGATGATGATGGCACAGCGTAGACACTGACAGAATCCAGTCTTGTCACTGTGTGTTTTACATGTTATTCTGAGCAGTATAGTAGCCAGTCTTATAACTATAAAATATTCATATTTATTTAACTTACTAAAAATTTTGTGGATGTTTTATAATTTTGTTTTACTTATGTTTAGTAGTATGGTAAAATTATGCCCAGGTAATTCAATTTTGCATATATATCCTGTAAAACAGAAAAATGTATTTTTGCATCACATAATTAGCCATTAAATGTATAATTTCCTTAAACCTATCTGTTTATTATTGCAAAGTAGCTTTTATAGTTAATATGTATGGTGTAAGAAAATGCGCTCGCGAGCAGGTCGATGTTTGGCCACTACACATGCGCACGCCGGAGCCAGCTCCGACATGCGCATGCGCGAGACCCGGCTAGCGATGGGCGCTCCGTCGCTCCAGGTCTCACACCAAAAGGGGGCAGCTGTCGATTTTGATTGACAGCTCGCACCGTTTTGGAGGCGGGCAGGGTGGGTGGCTGGCCAAATGGAGGCGTTCCCGACGGAATGCCTGTCGTTTGGGGGCAGCCCCACTGACATCACGAGTGATGTCAGTGGTGATCTTCCGGCTCTATTAAGAGCCAGAAGCTCACTGGGGCTTGCGGGAATGAGACCCTACTGCAAGGGTCTCATCGCAAGCCCCGATGGAGGCGTTCCCGACGGAATTCCATCGTCGAGACCATCGCGACCATCACCTGGCCGCTCGTACTAGCTGTGGGTGGTCACCCACAGTTATACGAGCGGCCAGGAGGCCACACAAAAAAAAAAACACCCTGATTCAGAGCAAGCGCAGTTTCAGAGCGTCCGGCTCTGAATCAGGCCCGCTGTTCACATATGGACCAATCCTGATACTCGGTGTGAATGCAGTCAGACAACACCACTTTTAAAATTTGGTCACATGCAGCTTGGATGAAATCTGAAAACGCAATGCCTTTTGTTGTGACAACAGTGTCTGAAACAGGTGCAGCCGTGATTGTGACCATTGCCGTGGGCGTCCTTTCAGGCAGCATCCTCTCCTGCCCACTACTTCTCTTTCCTCAGGAGAAATTGGACCTCACCCCATAGACTTTTCAGGCTTTAAATAGCTTTTAGAAACCTTAGTAATTTTAGCATTTAACAAATTGGGTTGGCTTCTTATTTTATCTCCCCTCGAAACTGTCTCCCTTGTGCCAATTCAATAGACTCCCCCAAATAGCTTCCTGTCTCATGACAGTTCCTACTGGCACAGTTGCTGAACCAGTGTTTCTGAGTGTGTTTCTTGTTGTTGACCTGGACTGAGCTTGGATTTCAATGCTTTTGCTTTTCTTTACATTTACTTTTCTTCTAGAATTTTGTATTTCTTGTTTTCAGCCCTGACCTTTGATTGTGTACTGACCTTGTTTTGTCTGCCACGATAAGTGACCTCAGATTGTTCTGAATTGTGCTATTAACATTTACTTGCTCTGACCTTGGCCTGTTCATTTATCCTTTTGCTATTCCATCTAATTGTTCTCAGTCCATTAGCATCCAGCATGTGGTGCATCTACTATTGCAGCTCAGGGACTTCCTTTGGGGTTCTATCAACTACCTTCTCAACTGATTACCTGTTTCCACTCCGGCCCCAGGACTTTTCCTATGCCCCCCCTCCCTTCATGCTTGGGAGAAGTGAGAGTGACAAAACTATTAAACAATATAAGAAGCCACATATTTAACTGTAGTTGTAATCAAAACAGTAATATGATATCACAAGTATTACACATATTACTGTTCATGGTATGGTAATCATGGTACAGTATGCCATATTACTGTTCATATTAGCAAATCATGGAACAGTATGCTATATTCCTAGATGGCATAGATTTGCAATGCAAAAGTACAGTAATACAAAATACTTTTACTGTAAAACACATCACTATAAAGTGCAGAAATCATATAAATATATAATGAATTTTATATTGATATAATAACTTTCATACAGTTTATCTTAACCTGGGTAATAAACAGTACATCAAGTACTCAAGTAATAACACAATCAAAGTGAAGTAAGCAACTATCCTCTAGAAAGGTCTAAAAAATAGAAATAGTGAATAACTGCTGCTGCTCAATGTCAATATTTTATGATTGATCAAGTGCTGTCTTATAGTCACTGGGAGGAGTTCTGCAAACAACCTAATAAGAAGGTGAATTTAGGGGAAAAGTAGAGGCCTTTTAAAAAAAAAAAAACATGTAATATAATATTACTCCAAATTATGGTAAGACTTGTCATATAGACTCAAGGTCCCTAGCATTCAGAATAATATATCCCATACATGTACTGTATTTTGGCAAGGAAATTTTTTTTTGTGGCTGAAGTTGCAATGCTGCATATAGGTAAAGGACCTGTCTTCCTCATGAACACACCGAGATGTTTCCAGTATGTTCATACACATTCTCTCAAACTTTTAAACTGATTCTTTAGTAAAGTATACTACTTAAATATAAATAATTTGTAATTCATAGCATTCAATTATATACATCAACACTATATTTATTGCTAATAGAGAAGTGTTCACCCTTTAATAACAAATTAAATATTAGAGACCTATTATAATAAGGGTTGTAGAGATATTCCTCTTCTGAGTTTTTCTTAACCAAGTATCAAAGCAGGTGCCTACGCACGATTTCTACAGTAGTCATAACCGTCATGCAAACATGGGATATCATGTTAGCCATTTCAAAAACCCTTTCCATCAACTTCAAATACATAGATAATGCTGCGAGCACAAAGTTCATCCTTCACAAGCAGAGCAGTGTAAAGTGGAACATATCTCCCTTCAGCGGTGACAAAGTTTTAACTGAGTAGAACAATTATCCAAAGTCGGGAATGCCCCATCAGAATCTGAATTGCAGGTTTGCAAACTAGGTTCACATTTCATTAATAGACCAAAAACTCTTAATTAAACAGACCAATAACTCTACCTTAACTTAATAGGTACCAACATGACCCCACTACCAAATTAAATATCTCCAAAAAAAGAGAATTTATGGTCTTGCCTTGTTAAATCCTTTTCTTCAACTCCATAGGGGGCACATGGAGGATGATGGGTATAGGCTGGACAGGAGAGTCTGGGCACCAAACAATTAATTTAATTACCCAGCAGCCCAGGGCTCCCTCTCCCCTATATCCCGCCCCCAGCCCACGGCCAACAGTTAAGTTAGCAAGCCCAAGGCAAGCAGGAAGGAAAAGAGAGGGAGAAGAAAGACCAGCACAGACACAGAAACAGACACAAAGGAAAGGTACATAGAAAGTAGAAACTAGCCCCCACAAGCTAGGTACTGTATGTCAGGGTGGGTGCCCTGTGCCACCTATTGAGTACAAGAAAAGGATTTAAGAAGGTAAGATCATAAATCCTTTTTTCTTCTTCCTCCACTAGGGGGCACAGGGAGGATGATGGGAAGTAACGCTGTTCCTCTATGAGAGGGGATGCTCCAACGCATTTCGGAATGTTTTCCTTCCTCAGACACCCTGAGGAAGGAAAACATATTCCGAAATGCGTTGGTGAGCTGGAGAATCCCCCCATCTTTTTTGGACAAACTCCCCTCTCGAATTGGCTGAAATTCGATCAGAAAGAACGGTTCCGTATCCCATTCCTATGTCCGGGATATGAGTGGTGAGAGGAATATGTTCTTAGTCCAATTGGAGTAGAGGAGAACAAACCCAGTTTTATGGGGGACATTGTATATTGTTCTTATATTTTTTGTATATATCAGAATAAACTTTTTTGGATTTTAAAAGGGAAGTCCTTTTCTATTTGGACATTTGTTGTTGTTCTGGACTTTATATAGGGTCTATGGATGACCTACCCACCCAGATGTAAGTAAAAAAGAAACCTTTATGTGGATGTAGCAGCCGTTCAATTGGTGAGTGTCAGAACACTGGGGGAATATATAATATCTGGTATACATAGAGAAGATCAATGATACCTTTTGATGCATGCATTTTTACTAAGTGATAGTGAGTCTGGATATGCAGATGAATACACAAGAGCAGAGAAAAAACAGTGTTTGACAAACCCTTCTTTGTTTTCTGATTTGTTATAACAATAGAAAATTACTAAAAATCAAGTGTTTTATATATTAATCCGAATCTAACAGCGCTTGTGAACCACTCCATTTTTGTATTTTTCTGTTTAAAAGGTTTGGTGTCCTTGTTGAGTTGGTATTGAGCTGCAGTTAGGGGGCGCAAGGTATTTTACCCTATCTTTCTCTTTAGCACTGGAGGAACAAACAGCAGCTGGATGGGGAGGACACCCTGAAAAAATGTTCGTATGTCCAGTAAGAGCACATCTTCTGCTGAAAGGGTACAGACAGGGCAGAGATCTGCACTCTCAAAGAAGAGAGCCAAATGGCTAAATCCAGACCCACATGCAGAAAAGAGAGGACTCTTGAGAGCCGGAAGGATTGAGTATTGAAATGTCTGACTGAACACCATACAAAGTTGGTCTGCCAAACAGTGAAAAACCTTTGCTGAAGAAGACTTCTGGGCATAAAGCATAGTACAGATGACTCTCCTGGATAACACCTTTGCTATTAGGATAGATGTCTCAAGAGCCACCACATCAAAGCAATACTGGCCAGACCCGGATTGAAGCATGGACCCTGATACAGAAGATCCAGCCACAGAGGCAAATGCAGAGAAGCATCAATGGAGAGGCCTAGAATATTCATGTACCACGCCTGCCATGGCCAATTTGGAGCCACCAGGATAACCAATCTGCCCTCCACTTTGACTTTGCGGAGAGCACGCTGGATAATAGAGCACTGGTCCACTTAGTCCCAGTGCCTCAAGTGGTGGTTAATGAGATATATGCTTATATGTATGTGTAGGTATCACTGTGTATTTACACATATAATGCCTTGAAGAAAGGTGTCTAGTACAACACTTATATTCTATCAATATAGATACAAGTATACAGTAAGTCCAATCTAAAAGCAATGAGTCCAATCTGAAAGCCTATATGAATTAATCATATGTCAGTTGGCTCTTACTTATGAACACACATGAGCTATTTACTTATCTTTATAAATTGACAATAACATCTACAACCTGTCGCCATAAAACATTTTCAGACAAAGCCCACAACTATATTTATATCTCTCTCCTTCTACTTCTTTTAGCTGGTGACATATCACCAAATCCAGGCCCTACCCACATGCCCCACTAACAATGCAATATAAATCCAGCAAACCTCAGACACATCACGTACCTCCCATCAAAACACTAAAATGTGCCTTATGGAATGCTCACTCTGCAATAAACTGACATCCATCCATGACCTCTTTATTTCAAATAACCTCAAACTCCTGGCAATAACAGAAACATGTCTCATACAATCAGACACTGCCACCCCTGCAGCACTCTAAAACGGTGGCCTACACTTCATCCACACCTCTAGGTCTGGTACCAGTAAAGGAGATGGAGTAGGAATATTACTGTCCCAATATTTTACATACACAGTTCTTCCACAGGTACCATCCCTCACATTTACATAATTTAAAGTACATTCTATTAGGACGTTCACCCCTTTCTCTCTGCGCATTGCTGCTATCGCCCACCTGGAGCACCCAATCAATTTCTGGAACATTTTTCTGCCTGGCTCCCTCACTTCCTATCCTTTGACATCTCCACCATCATCATGGGTGATTTCAATATCCCGATGGACAGTCCACAATCTCCTCATGCCTCAAAACTTTTCTCTCTAACCTCCTCTCTTGGCCTCTCCCAATGGACTGACTCCTCTACTCATCAGGATGGCCACTGCCTTGATCTAGTATTCACCAGACTATACTCAGTTTCTGATTTCACTAATTCTCCTTTCCTTCTATCAGATGATAACCTTATCACCTGCACCCTCTCCTCCATTAAGTCAACCTCTATGTCAATCAAATCAACCAAGCCTCCTCAAACTCACAGAGATATTAATGCTATTAATTTTCAGCAACTAGCCACCTCTCTGCAACAATTACTCTTACCAATTTTTAAGTTCACTTCTCCTGAGACTGCTGCATCACACATGAACCAGACCCTAGAACTAGCCCCCGATGAACTAGCTCCAGCTACCCATCACGCTCCACATAGACTTAGACATCAACCATGGCATTCCAAATTGACAAGACACCTACAAAAAAAGTAGAATGTCAGTGGCGTAAATCTAGTACTCCAAGTGACTTCCTCACATATCTACCATTCTTATCATAATGCACTAGATACTGCCAAACAAACATATTTCCAATCTGTCATCTCTGCTGCCCAAGCCGCTAACCCCAAGCGACTTTTTAATACATTTAAATCACTTCTTGTCCCTCCCTCACCCAACCCACCTGCTACTATCAGTGCACAATATCTTCCTTCCTATTTCAAGGACAAGATTGATAATATCCCTAAATGAAATAGTGGGCTCATCCACGGCCAGTGACCTGCTCAATTCCCTACCTGAACCCGCTGGCACATTCTCTTCATTTGACCCCACTAATGAAGATGAAGTATCTACACTCTTCTCATCCTTCTACTCTACTACCTCTCCTCTAGATCCTATACCCTCACAAATCAGTAAAGCTCTGTCTCCTGTGCTCATCCCACCCTTAACTAAAATCTGTAAACTCTTCTTCTTTACTGGTATCTTTCCATCACTGTTCAAGCATACAGTGATCACTCCCATTTTGAAAAAACTAAATTCTGACCCTAACTCTCTCTCAAATTACCATCCTATCTCTCAGCTCCCTTGCCCCTCCAAGCTACTGGAGAGACTTGCCTACACTCGCATCACACACTTTCTTAACACCCACAACTTATTGGACCCACTTCAGTCAGGCTTCCATTCCCAACACTCCACAGAGACAGCACTGACTAAGGTAGTAAATGATCTGGTCACTGCCAAGGCTAAAATACATTACTCACTTCTAATTCTTCTAGATCTCTCTGCTGTCTTTGACACTGTTGAACACTCTCTTCTCATACAAACACTACAATCCCTAGATCTTCATGACACAGCCATTTCTTGGTTCTCATCCTACCTATCCAATTGCTCTACCACGGTTCGCTATTCTGATTGTACCTCCACTTCACTGCCTCTATCAGTTGGAGTACCGCAAGGCTGTCTTAGGTCCTCTGCTTTTCTCAATCTATACCACCTCTCTTGGCAAACTAAACAGCTCTTTTGGTTTTCAGTATCATCTGTACATGGACGATACTCAAATCTACCTATCTTCTCCAGATTTATCACCATCTGTGCTCTTCCGTGTCACTGAATGTTTCTGCCATTTCATCTTGGATGGCATCTCGCCACCTCAAACTTAATATATCAAAAACAGAATTAATTATATTTCCACCGGCCAATAGTAGTTACCAATCTGATATCTCTATCACTATTGACAACTTGACAATCAACCCGACCCCACAAGCTCGTTGCCTAGGTGTCAACCTTGACTCTGAACTTTCCATTGTTCCCCACATTCATTCTGTCTCAAAATCCAGTTACACACATTTAAAAAACATACCTAAAATTCGAACATATCTTACACAACACTGCAAAAACTCTAATCCATTCAATCATTATTTCCCGCATAGACTATTGCAATAGTCTCCTAACTAGTCTTCCCAAAAACAGACTCTTGCCACTGCAATCCATTATGAATGCAGTTGCGAGGCTGATCTTTCTCGCCAAACCTTCAATGTCTGCTAATCCACTCTGTTAGTCCCTTCTTTTCTCTACCGGTCTTCTACCATATTCAATGTAAAATACTTACACTCATACATAAAGCTATTAACCAAACCACACCAACATACATCTCTTCACTCATCTCAAAATATCTCCCAACCCGACCTCTCCGCTCAGCACAAGATCTGTGCCTCTCATCCCCAAGCATTACTTGCTCCCATTCATGGTTACAGGACTTTTTTCTGGCTGCACCCACTCTGTGGAATGCCCTCCCATACACAATATGACATTCCGCTAGTCTCCAAACATTCAAATGTTCCCTGAAAACTCACGTCTTCAGACACGCTTATCAGATTCCAGAATCTCCCACATAACCTTCATAGCTTCTATATCTAATTACATCACCTCTCACAGTCCACACATAACCTCACACAGTCTTTTGTTCACATCCTTCTGACCCTAGGCCAACTTTCCAGTGAGACTGGATCATACAACTCACCAAGAACCTCTGCAATCTGGCTGGACCAATTTGCAATACGTAGCACCTATCCTCAGGGCTGGCGCTTCCATTAGGCAGCTTTAGGCAGCTGCCTATTGCGCTGGGACCTGAGGAGTGGCATCTGAGACTGGGAGAAAAATTAAGATGACCCTGGTGATGGCTGCTACTGCTATATCCACTCTTTTCCCCCACTGGACTGGCTGGTCAGTCACACAATCACAACAGTGCTCATTATACTGACAATGTGACGCGTGTTGTGATGCAGCCTCCCCCACTCACCATGAAGCAGCTGGCGCAGCCCTCCCCTTATGTGCTGATAGCCGATCACAGAGTTTGCTGTTTGAGAACGATTGCCTCCACCACCCCACACTGCTGCTGATGGTGAAGGCTGTAAACTGTAGAGTATTCATTCCCCGGGCATTGCGGTGGCCAGCACCAGACACCTGTTAGTACTGGCTGTCTACAGTGCTTTGACTGTGATGAGACAAGCCACAAGCAGTGTTTTGCTACTACTGACACTGACGAGGGGGCTGAGGGGCAGGAGGCTGGACTCTCTCAAAACTGTAAGCCTAGGTGGAAGAGGGGTAATCATTAACTACATAAGGGCTGGTGGTGATGGGGATAATTAGATAAATAAGGGCTGGTGGTGAGGGGGATAATTAGATATATAAGGGCTGGGGGTGAGTGGGATAATTAGATAAATAAGGGCTGGTGGTGAGGGGGATAATTAGATAAATAAGTTCAGGTGGTGAGGGGGATAATTAGATATATAAGGGCTGGGGGTGAGTGGGATAATTAGATAAATAAGGGCTGGTGGTGAAGGGGATAATAAGATATATAAGGGCTGGTGGTGAGGGGGATAATTAGATATATAAGGGCTGGGGGTGAGTGGGATAATTAGATAAATAAGGGCTGGTGGTGAGGGGGATAATTAGATATGCTGGTGGTGAGGGGGACAACTAAGTATATAAGGGCTGGGATGAGGGGGATCATTAATTATATAAGATATTTGGGAGGGAGAAAGAGAAGATCATTAAATATATTTTAAGGCAGGGGTGGGGAACCTTTTTTCTACTGAGGGCCATTTTGATTTCTAAAATATTATTTGCGAGGTCGATGCAGGCCACGACCCCTCCGTGTGATGTCACACGGGGCGGGGCCACAAACGCCGGTGATTACAGCTATGCCCGAAGCATCCGGATGCTCTGGGGAACTGTAAGGTCATCGGTGCTACCGTCTGAAGCTTCCTAAGGATGCTCCAGACAGCACTGCTGCATAGATTCTGGCTGCAGGGTGCCATTCTAGCAGAATAAAGCTCCGAGGGCCTGACCAAATGATTCCCCATCCCTATTTTAAAGGGTGGGAGCAATGAGTTGTTGGGAGGGGGAAAGACAAAATCATATATATAATTAGTGGAGGCACAGTCAGGGCGGGGGTGCTGACAACGGAGAGTTGGTCACCCTGTCTTAAGTAACCCAGGCCCCCTGAAAGCTTAATCCGACCCTAGTTGGGCTCTGCTGGCAGCATCACAGTTGGTGAGCGGAGTGGTAAGGTGCTGCATCAGGTATTTAAGCACTAGCTATGATGTTTTGTCCATAGGCATGTAAAATATGTTTTAGCATACAATGCTCCTTGTCTGTCACCTCTTTTGGGTTGTAGGTATGTTGGTGAAGAGTAACCAACAGCAACTGTGCTTCAGCCCAAATATTCCAATCCTGTGGAGGATTTTGCCCTGTGACACTTTGTAGAATGTGTTTCAAAGCCTGTCTTTGTAGCATTTGGTGTTCCTAGCTCGGCCAACATATAATACTGATCTCTCTAATTAGTGGGATGATGCTGTATATTTTCCCATGTCCCAGTTATTAATATTGACTATGTATTTATTTAGTTATGTATTCTTTTCCAAATCAACCTGTTTTATGTTTATTTTTTGTTATTGAAGTTATGTTTATTCCATTTGACTTGCAAATACAGGACCTGATTCAGACCCGTTCGCTAGCAAGCAATGGCTCGTTGCTGGCAATGTTTGCTAATGTGCGCATGTGTATACTTTGTAGTGCTCATGCGCAAACTAGTACGAGCGATTGGGATGCGGTCGCTCACCATGCATAGACAACCCAGTGGAATGAGTGACAGGAGAGGCCGTTTGTGGGTGGTAACAGGGGCAGGCCACTGGAAACGGGGGAGTGGAGTTGCAATCACAGGCGTGCCTGAGCATCTTAATGTCGTTTCAGAGGCGTGGATAATTAACAGGCAGTGTCATAGTACACGTCACTTGGTTGAATTATACACTGAAGTGCTCGCAGTGCTTGCGGTAAGGTACAGTATATGATCCACAGAGATGATGTGCGCAAGTGGGCATCTTAAGACAGGCTGGTGGACGTCTGCATACCCAAAGCGATCGCTCGCCAAGACATAGTGAGCATGCTTATGCCTTGCCGTATGATCGCCTGCCTTTACATCACTTAGCTGAATTTGCATACGCTGGGAGCAAGCGACCGCATCTAGCGAGCGGGTCTGAATCAGGCCCACAGTCTTATTTTTATTGGTTGTGGGGGGGGCTGAAGTTTTGCCTAGGGTGCCGGGAAACCTGGCACCGGCCCTGCCTATCCTATGTATCATCATCGATTTCCCTATAGATTGTAAACTTGCGAGCAGGGCCCTCTTACCTTTATGTCTGTCTCTTACAACCCAGTCTTGTTCTATTAATGTTGTTTCAAATTGTAAAGCGCAACGGAATATGCTGCGCTGTATAAGAAACTGTTAGTAAATAAATAATAAAATAATAAATATATAAATGTAGTCCATTTGTAGGCTTGTCCCAACTCGTTTCATCTATGCAGACTTTTTCAAGACCCCAGCAGGAGGAGCACTGCACTGGCTTGGTAAGTACACATGGTCTTATCTAAATCTGCATTACTAGTGTCCTTATGAGTTCCTGATACTGTGCATTATGTTAAATTTGAGATGAAGAGGAAAAAGAATTATAAGAACACCAACCCTACAGAATTTGTGAAAGTTATGCAAATTATTCTAAGTATGACATGGGAGCAGGAGCGACCATTCTTTTGTTTTGGGACTTTGAAAACACCCTACCTACAGAATTTTCAGGACTTTATCAATTGAAAAAATAAAACTATCCAATCGGATGAAGCGTGGACATAGGATACATGAGTCACAATACTGCTAAGTTACATATACATTGCAGAAACACTAATGAGACATCACAGTGTAATTAAACATATTATATGAATACACATAGCTTTAATACTAATATCACAATACCCTAGAGAGCATCATAGAATGTTTTCTTATATGACTCTATAGAGGCTGGAAACCTTCTTTTGTGGAACAGCTAGGGGTATTTATAGAGAATCTTTGAGTGCTATACTTTATCAAAAATTCAAGTCCAATGGTAATGCCTGAACCTGGTAGTGATCCGACTGCACTGCAAATCTGAGAAAGTGCTGGTGGCTGACTCAGATGGGGATGTGTAAATCGGCATCTTGGATGTCCAAAGATGCCATAAAATCCCCAGTTCCATAGCTAGAGTAATGGTGCAAAGCGACTACATGCACATCTGGGAATCCACAGATATGTGTTCAGCTCCTTCAAAATGAGGATGGGCCGAAATAAGTAATCAAGCTTCTGGACTAAAAAGATGTTTCCATAAAAACTTGTACCACTTTGAGATGTGGAAACTGGTATAATTACTCTGGAAGCCAGAAGGGAGTGAACCGACTCCCTGAGAGCTCTTTCTTTTCCTGGATCTGCTTAAAACTGTGGGAAAGAACCACGCCAGAGGATGTTTCAAAAAAGTCAGTGCATATCCCTGAGAGACTACACCCCTGACCCAAGTGTCTGTCATGGTTCCCATTAAAACCAGCGAAAAGCAAAAGCTGGCCTCCCACAATGGGGTCTCCCAGGTGGAGGTCCACCCCTCATGTGGCAGTCTTGTCTGCTGGCTTGGTAGTGGGATGCCTGGTGGACAAAGAATGTTTACAACATGGCTTAGATCCCTTGGAGGAGGAAGTCTGGAATCTAGATGATGCCTGACCTCTGGCCTTTCCCTGTGGATGAAAGGAATAAAAGGTAGAAGTTCTGACCCATGGAGGTGCCGCAGAAGGCAGGAAGGCTGTCTTTGATGCTGCCACTGTAGCAGCAATCCTGTCCAACTCCTTACCAAAGAGGATGTCTTGCACTTATATGAACTATCCCTGCCTAGCATCTGCTGGAAAGATGCTGACACCTGTGCCAAACCCCTGTACCAACTGTGAAGATGCACACAGCTTCAAAGAAAAGGGGAGTGTGCTTAATGCATTTATTATACAGTGTATCCAATTGAAATCTGTCTGCACCATTTCTCTTGTTAGGCCCTATAGGTGTGGTCCCCTTATTTTGGTATTCATAGGCTGCTTATTGCAAACCAGGATTATATATTTTGTTTTTCCAATGCAGGAGGAGGTGTCCCAGGTGCCACAAGCTTATCCACTAATTGAGACATTACCTGTGTCAATGCTGAAGTCCAAGCTGGTTCCTGGCTAGACAGCACAGCTGAAGGCGTCTCCCGTGGGTGTATCTGTGAAGCAACAGACAAAAAGGCCACCATTGTCTGGGAACTGGATAGAAAGTATCGTAACAAAGGTCCGACAGGTGAGTGGCACAGAAGCATCCACCTCCTTGGTAGCTTTCTTTTTGGAAGCCATAAAAAAGCAATCATGGGGTGTCCCCACACACAATAGCTAAGCAGTAATGCATGCATATATATATATATATATATATATATATGAGTACAAGGAGTTAGATACCACTCCAATACATCATAAATGAGCTGCACAAAAAAAGCAATGAGGTGTCTCAGTGTGACCAGTATACAGCAGCAGTGTACTCACAGGTCCAACGCACTTAACTGTCACAAGCACACAGAATCACTCAATGCATTAGAATAGTGGACAGATACTGCACAACAACCCAGCAACAGCAGGAAGGAGCTTATCAAAATAACCAGGCTACTAGGAGCAAGATATAAGTGGAGACAGAAGCAAGCTTCTCTCACTGCATGTGCTGAGGCAGACAATGAAATTAAACTGGCTCCTAGCTTTACTTAGGAGGTAGAGAGAGGAGAGAAGAATCACCTAAGACTGAGGGAGCGTGTTTAGATGTGGAGGAGGGGCTAACCGGAAGAGCCTATCTTCCCTCTGGTATGGGCCCTAGGGCAATGGGTGCCACCGTTACAAGCAGTGTTCCCATTCTAAATGCCCTGGTGGCCTTGTGTACAGAGCAGGGGCCCCCAGCCTGACATTACCAGCCCTGCCAGTTGTCTAAAACTGATTTTACCTGAACCCTTGTGTCTGGCTGTGGCTGCAGACTCCAGAAGGTGTGTGCAATCCTCTCTGGAGCTCATGATGGAAGTCACCAACCCAGTTGTTGGTGTTGCTGGAGCAGCAGTGAGGGAATCCATATGATGCCTTTCACTGTCCCTCTGTAAACAAATAATACAAAATAAAGATAACAGGAGACCACTGACAAGCAGGTCTCCCTGCAAACGGTGGCCACTCCTGCTGGCACCAAACTGAAAACTGGCTGGCTGGGGGCTGGGGGCAGGGTATAGTGGAGAGGGAGCCCAGGGCTGCTGCATAGTTTAACTAACTATTTGGTGCCCAGACTCTCCTATCTACGCTATAACCATTGTCCTCCCTGTGTCAATAAGTGGAGGAAGACCATAGCCACCACTAGTAAATGAATCATTGCCTCCCACCATTAAATGATTATCACCTGACAAATTAAGCTAATAGCACAAACTTAGTATGTAAGCACTTATGAGCAAGGCCCTCCACCCCAGGGCCGAAACTAGGATTTTTGTCACCAGGGGCAAGACAGTAATTTGGTGCCCCCCATGTAATTCCCCCAGCAGTAGTGCCCATATTGTAATGCCCCCATAGTAATGCCCATATGTTAATACCCCCATAGTAATGCCCCTGTAGTGCCCACCATACAGTAATGCCCCTGTAGTGCCCATGCTCCCATATTAATGCCCCTGTAGTGCCCATGCTTTCATAGTAATGCCCCTGTAGTGCCCATGCTCTCATAGTAATGCCCCTGTATTGCCCATGCCCCCATAGTAATATCCCTGTAGTGCCCTTACAGTAATGCCCCTGTAGTGCTCATGCCCCCACAGTAATGCCCCTGTGGTAATGCCCCTGTAGTGCCCATGCCCCAATAGTAATGCCCCTGTAGTGCTCATGCCCCATTAGTAATGCCCCTTATTGCCTATGCCCCCATAGTAATGCCCCTGTGGTAATGCCCCTGCCCCCATAATAATGCCCCTGTAGTGCAGCTTATTAAAAAAAAAAAATACTTACCTTGAACCCCGCTCCTGCATCCAGCGTCGCGTCCGGTCCGCCGGCTGCTCCTTGGAACTATGGGGGAGATGTCATGACGTCTCCCCCATAGTGCCCGCGGGGAGAGCCGGAAGCTGGAGTTCGGGAGAGAACTCCAGCCTCCGGCTCCGGCTACACCGCGTCGCTGCAGAGAAGGAGCCGGGCGCCCGCTGGTACTAAATATTACCAGCGGACGTCCGGCATGGAGCCTCTCTGCAGCGCCGGGCTGGAGGTCACTGGCACCTGGTACAGCGGCTCACCCGGTGCACGTGCACCTCCAGCCCCCCCCTAGTTGGGGCCCTGCTCCACCCTTATGTTCTTTCCTAGCACCATCCATATCACCAGTAATCTGCTCTATTGTCTTCCCTTCAGTGATACTGATTCTGCTCGCCCTGATTTTGGGTACGGGATTGCTGAGCACTTATTTGACTCACCTCTGCATGCTCCTGCTAGCTTCACTGAGTTGCCCTACTCCTGCTACTGTTATCTGTCCTACCCTGTCTGTGGTGGGATATTTGGTACTAATGCTTGTATTTATGCTATGATCTGCCATTGCATATTACATACTGTATTTATACTCTATATAGCGAAGCATACACTTTGCAGCTATAAATAAAAGTTATTAATAATAATACTCCCACCCTCACTCCACATTATATTAAGATCCCTTCTCCCCACAATTATCTTCAATACAGCATTGTCAAGGTACACTTTTCTGATTGTCTCTGTTGCTGCCTGTAAACATGGGATGTTGCACATATCAGGTGGTGTTTGTCTCACATATGAGGCCAGTAGTGGGGGAAGGAATAGATTAGTAGATTGGTGGCCCAGAGCAATATGATGGCTGTTCCTGAGGGAGGGATCAGCCTTTCAATCAACCAACCCATTCCAGGGAGGTGTATTTGGGGACTAGGAACACCCTCTAAGTGCATGCCTCCAAGGAGTATATTATGGATGGCCACAAAATAAACATTTCACATTTTCTAGCAAATGACAAAATACCACCTTATGTAGAATATCCATAAATTAATTTTCCCTATGATTCATGGCATTTTCCAAGTCAGAAAGCAGTGAAGGAGCTATCTATTCACATTAAGATGTATTTGCAGTAAAAGTAAAATACAAATGATACAGGGTACCTTACACTCCTACTAAAGTTATACACGGCAGTCCTATGGTATACAGCATGTGTCCGATGTAGTATGAAATTCCAATACAGAGCTTTTGAGAGATGAGCTGAATAAGTTCTCCCAAGCTTAGAGCCATTCAGTATGTTGGTCAACACACGTAAACTGTAGTTAGACAACATATGAAGCCCCTTCCATGATTTCCTTGCTACCTGTTAGCAATGAATGTTGATCTATGCAGAATACAACAACATCCCATTCCCTCAGATGCTCAAATAAAAACTTTTATTACATAAATATGAAGTTATATTATTTCACTCCAGTTTTTGAAATAAGGGATCATGGAAAATATGGCACAGTTCTTTTAAGATAACTAACTAAAGCTGCCAAATGAGCACTGTATTTCGAAGGTATACAGTTCAAAAGTTGTAAGATTACTACTAAGGTTGTTTTATTCTTTACCACATTTGGAACAGGAAGTCTGTGTTGTTCTTGAAGAATTCTGAAAAGCAATGTCACAGTCTGATGACCTCTTCTCCTCATTAAAACGTTCCCAAAGACAGCTCTCTGCATGATGTTTTGTATCCTCAGCAGCTATGAACTAATTTGTACCTCTTATTTTGATCATGGAGTGGTGAAAGCACCAAACAATATTTTTCTTTAAACAGGGAGAGGTCTTTCAACAGCTCAGCATGTACTTCTACCCTCTTTTTAATCTTGGAGCACCTATTTATTTGCTCTTTTCACCACTAAATCTTCTTTGCTCCTTTTAGCCCCCCTGCAATGCAGCTAGTTAAAATTCTCAATGTTTTTTTTCCATAGGCCTACATTCGAAAAGACACATTACCATAAAAACTAACACTGAAAAATAAAGAAAACGGTTACATGCTAGATTTAAATTTCTAATTTTGATCCTGCAGCGTTCAAATATTTGCAATCTACAAAAAGATGAAATATTATGTACCCTTGCTAACAGGATACAACATTAAGTGTATCATGATTTACAGCAGTTATTAATTTTTTTGCTATTAAAATGTCCTCACAAAAAATTCATCTGCTTTTTCTTCAAATTAAAATTTCACTCTGAAAATATTTTTTCATTATTTTACATATGAATATTTTGGTAATCTTTCTGTTACCTTTAAGTCATTTTCTTGCTCTGTCATCAGGTTCACTACTTAGAATGTACAGACAGGTATTGCAATATGGACACATGGCTTCACTGCTTAAGGCTTTAACCTGTCAAAAAGGAATTGTAAATCTATATTACTTGACATTTTACATTTTGTGAAATGATTTGCAGTAGAAATTGTATTTTGAAATAATTTTAATAGATGATTATTAATATTTCAGAGGACTTTAACTGACAAGATGCTAAATAGATTGTTAGATACTGTGGGTTGTTTTTCTTTTAAATTATTGTAATCAATATAACCATGTGTTATCCAATATTAACTATTTACAAAGCAGACATAAATGTTCAACCAATTCTGCCAATTAAATTGTTATAAGAATAAATGTAAAAACTTGTTTTTCTTTTTGCTATTTCAAGCAGATAAATGTGTTTCGCATTTTGAAATTGCTTGTTCAGAAAATGTATCTTTGTTTTGAAAATATATTTTTAAGAATATTATTTTCTGCTTTCTATTTATTGACTCACTGACTCAGAAGGATTTGGGGATATCATAATAAAAAAGTTGCAAAAAATTCACAAATAAAAATAGACTCATAATGCAATAATATTCTAATATTGAATAATATTCATGCATATAGTTTAGAAAAACACTGCAAATAAAGAAATAATAATTATGGAATATTTTTAATGTTTGTGTATAATGAATGCATTTATTAACTTGATGCTCCCTCATAAACCGTGGCTTCAGTCGCACTAATCATCCCCTCTCGGCACGCCAAATCCCATGTCTCTCGGATGCACCAAGCGTCTTTTTCGCACAAAATGTACATCTTATTCACATAAATAAAACTGGAAGTGAAAAAAACTACTCTGCTAGATTGCAATGATCAATTTCTTGTGCAACATTTGTACAATGAGTCTGAATCTGTGTGTGAAGGGGCTGTGTCTTTTTCTCACGCCAAGTTCCGTTGTGCTTTATCTGTGACTTTGTATGTGCTTAAAAAACATGTGCAATTAAAGTTGCAGCCCAGCATCTCTACTACACTTGGAGTGGTATTTTGCTGCATTTGTGTTGCAAATAAGAATTCAAAGAAAAAGTCGGTTTGCTACAGTACATCTCTCTTAGCGGTTCAGTCGTGCTGGCTGTTTCATGTCATATGGTGTATTGATGATAGATGTTTGAGGGCACATCTGTAGGTTCAGTATTCAAATGTTTACTCTCCACATAGCACCCAATATCATTGTTCTCACAAAGTCATATTATAGTGATATTAGACTTACTTTTATTTTTCCTTTATTCTTCATGTTTGTTTTATTACAAGACACTTGATTGCAAGTTAGACATTTTTTACACACAAATTCAGTTTAAAAAATGTTGATAATTGTAACTTAAAGATTCCAAATATGTACATACACATGACAATGGCTATAAAGGTATATATTAAAAAGCTGTTTTGGTGCTAATTTTCAACATACTGTATTGTACTTTAACTAATAATATGTATGAGACCTGGACAAATGTAATATACCATGTAATTTACAGAACATACCAAAATGAAACATTGTTAATAGTATAATAATATGAACTGTAGCATATTAAAATAAGAAAAATAAATGAAGGCTAAAAAATTCTTGTAAGAACAATGATAACTCTGCAACTACAAATGTGGTTTCTTTGGTGGGTTTTTGACTAGTACAAGGGAATGCAATGTTGGACATCATTTTTTATATTTCTGTTCAAGCTATGAGAGACATTTAGGGATTTATGATGCCTCTCAATTATATGTTTGCACCTTATACACTTATCTAGACAATGTTTAGCAACACCAATAATAACATTACTTATGATACTGTCAGTAAACCATGTCCTCAAGCCATAGTACTGTATTATTATATTTTATTTATAAGACACCACAAAGTGGCTGCAGCCCCTTTTAAATGAAAGTATTGTAAGGCCCAGGGGACTATAAACTAAAATGTACAGTAAATAGGTTTCAAAGGAGGATGTTTGGTGTAGATCAGGGGTAAGGGAACTTTTATACTTTTTACCCCAAAATATATTTAGATATGCTGACGTTACCCTCTTGATTTGAAAGGAAGGAAATCATATAGTAGTGCCCCATATAATGCCCCTGTAGTAGTGCCCCATATAATGCCCCTGTAGTAGTGCCCCCATATAATGCCCCTGTAGTAGTGCCCCCATAGTTATGCCCCTGTAGTAGTGCCCTCATATAATGCCCTTGTAGTAGTGCCCCCATAGTTATGCCCCTGTAGTAATGCCCCCGTATAATGCCCCTGTAGAAGTGCCCACATATAATGTCCCTGTAGTGCCGCTTGTACAAAAAAAACAAAAACACTTACCTTAATCCCCGCTCCTGCATCTGCCACGGTCCTGTTCACCCGGCTGCTCTTCGGAACTATGGGAGAGATGTCATGACGTCTCTCCCATAGTGCGCATGGAGAGAGCCAGAAGCTGGAGTTCAGAAGGGAACTATAGCCTCCGGCTAACGCATCGCTGCAGGGAAGGAGCCGGGCGCCTGCTGGTAATAACATCTCAGTGGGCATCCGGCTTAGAGCCTCCCTGCGGCACAGCCTGGCATGCATATGAATCATTCTATACTATAGAATGATTCATATGCATGCCCGGCTGTCCACCCATTACCCCCAGGAATTACATTTTTACCCCATGTGGGGTAATTTACCCCTGTTCCCAGACCACTGGTGTAGATAGTGGAATACACAGAAACAATGGTACTCTACTGAAAGGTAAAATAAGTTCAATTTATTATCGACATATAGGAGCCACATAAACTGGAACAATAATTTAATTATATTTCTATCTGATATTTACATCCGGTACATACAATAGGAAACATAGAGTAAATGTATTTAATGTACATTGGTATTGTGTTAGTCTAATCTATCATTACGAAAGGGCCCCATACAAAGTAAGATTTTACACACGATATACACGATTTTGATTTTCAATCGTGCACATCATGTGTGTTTTGGCATGCTGTTCGATGGCGATGCACGTCTCCCCGTCGTCGTACATCGGCATCATAGATCTTACGGAAAAACCATTAGATCTGCGATCCATCATGCTGTTAAATAGGTAAACTAAGCATCTTGTAAGATGCATCGTTTACCATTCACAGCAGCATGCGATGCATCGCGCTGAATTTGAAAATGTACCGAGGTGTCGTACGTTTTCAAATCACCCCATGTATGGCCGGCATTAGATCTCATTAACAGGCAAAGAGGAAGGAGAATTTAAGTAACATGGTAGATCAAGAAAAGCCAACTTTGCTGTTATATGTATCGTAAGGAGTACATTGTAGCATAGTAAAATGTGTATTACTGTAGTACATTTACTTGTTAAAAAAAACATAGAATTATGCTGTACCTTGACTGTGGCTCTCAAGAGAAATAGATGTGTGCTATTTTTTTAATGAATGTCAAGAAAACATGTATGTGTGCTATATGTCTTGAAAGTTCTTCAGGTGTTAATGATGTATTGCAATAAGACAGAAAACAAAGGCTTTCTTACAATAATTTGTCCTGTGCTTTCTTACATTCTTATAAATATATCTGTACTGTATAACTCTCAACTTTGATGATGATTTTCTGTATTTGCAGAGACCGCTAATCTTACAACGTACAGTGCATGCCTTTATGTTTAAAGTAGGGTAATGTTGAAGCATATCTTCTAAATGTGAGTAGTTCTGTGATGACATATAAATAAAACTCCTGCATGGTAAAATCTGGGAAGAGCTACTATATTCTATACAAACATTTAGTAACTTACTTTGTAAGATCACTCTATGATTGATTTTATTAACAGTTATACGTATATATAGCGCACACATATTCTGCAGTGATTTTACGTAGAATATTTCAGTCATTCACATCAGTCCCTGCCCTATTAAAATCTATATTCCCTATCACATGGAGTATGAATCAGAGGTGCGTTCAGTTTATGCAAATTTGCAAGTGCAAAATACACAAATACCAGCTTGAGCATTGCTCTAGTATACTACTGTGTGAAGGACTGAGTATACCTTGCAACGATCACTTTGCAAACCTGAGCAATAATTAACTGAGCTAGTGGATCTCTACATCATCGATACACCATCTGTCACAAAATTGACCCCCCATCAGCCCCTACCTGGTGCACAGCCTCCCTTGTAACTTTCTCAAAATATGGATTCTGTAGCTGTGGTGCTGTGAAAGAGAATACTACTTGTATGTCGAAACACATCCATGACACACCCATGATATGCCCATGCCACCTCCTGTTTTTGCAATAAATTCATACCTACCAGTCTCCACCCTGAAAGCCCCATAGATTGCAGATGCCATCTCAAGTCATAGTAATGTCATACGCAAATGCATACGCCATTGCACACATTGGTTCACACGTGTGCAGTAAGGGTTTACTAGACTCTTTGCGAATACGCAGTAGTAAAACATTGCTTAACTGCACAAACATCGGCACTGCATGCACCTGTGAAACAAATTAATGGACACACATATACACTAGGGTCAATTTTCTGTTGGAGGAAATTAAACTAACAGTATGTTTCTGGAGTATGCAAGGAAACCAGAGAAACTGAAGGAAACCTATGTAAATACAGGGAGAACACACGGGGGGGGGGGGTTCTGAGTACTAAGAAACCCCCGCTGATGATCCAAAAATTTTTTTTTGAGACGGTGACAGTACTCTGTCTCTGACCTCTGCTTTATAATGCGGGCTCCCTGCACTGCGAACACTGGCCTCTGAAGCAATCGGAGGCTAAAAAAGCCTCTAATCACTTCAGAGGCCAGAGTTCCCAGTGATGTACAGTGTGAGGAGCCTGCTGGATCTAGACAGATCCAGTCAGAGGCAGCAGCGCATCGGGAGCCAGCCGGAGTGGGAGCAGCATGGTGAGGTAAGTACTGGGGGCAGGGGGTGGGCACTGCGTAACGGGCACTACTTTAGGGGGCCCTGCATAATGGGTACTACTTTAGGAGGCCCTGCATCATTGGGCACTACTTTAGGGGCCCTGCATATGGTGCACTGCATAATGGGCACTACTTTAGGGGCCCCTGCATATGCAACACTACTTTAGAGAGCCCTGCATATGGGGACTGCATAATGGGCACTACTTTAGGGGCCCCTGCATATGGGACACTACTTTAGGGGGACCTGCATATGGGTCAAAACTACAGGGGGCTCTGCATAAGGGGCACTACTTTAGGGGGACCTGTATATGGGTCAAAACTACAGGGGGCTCTGCATAAGGGGCACTACTTTAGGGGGACCTGCATATGGGTCAAAACGACAGGGGGCTCTGCATAAGGGGCACTACTTTAGGGGGACCTGCATATGGGTCAAAACTACAGGGGACATGGCATAAGAGGAGCTGCATATGGGGGCAAAACTACTGGAGGCACTGCATATGGGGCACCAATGCAGGGGGCACTGCATAAGGGTCACAATACAGATACACATAACTAAACATAGGGGTGTATCTCACATATACATATATATATTTGGAACCCACCCCTAAAAATCCTGCATTTGCCACTGGAGAACATATAAACTCCCAAGAGATGGGCCATGACCGGGAATTGGACTTATGACCTGAGTGCTGTTAGGCAGCAATGCTAACCACTACATCATCTTTGCTGCATATGATAAATTCCTTTCTAATTTGCTTGAAAAGTGAAATAGACTTTTTATCATCTAACTTTATAAAAGTTCAAAAATTATGTGTGAATAGATTGGCCCATATATCGTTCCATATTCTCACTAGTTATGAGAGAAAAGAATCTTATTGTATGAAATAATATTTTAATATGGCATCTTCTGAGCATTCTTTTGTAATTCAAATGTGTTATAAATGTAAACCGTGGAGCAACTACCACTACAACAACCCATGCACCTTTTATAGGACCCAACAGTGAGGTGGGGCATGGCGACATGTGTCCGTCCATACTATACTTCTAAGTATGTATGGGGAGCGGCACTTGCACAGTGGAGCCCTATTTAGGAATTCAGTTACACGTGACAATATTTATGCATTCGAAAAAATATCACAGTGGATCTAAAATCTCAAATGAGTGGGAGCTGTGCATGGATTGGTCCCTGTACATACATATGCTTCATACTGTATGGAAAAATTTACATGCATACTAATAAGACAATAACTTATTTTAGTATTGGCATTAAAAAGCTTCAACATAACATTTTTATTTGTACAATAAGTAACATACACAGCGTTTGTCACCTATGTCATTTACTAGTCAAAATACAACTTTCTCTTCTAATCAGGGTTTCCAAACTACAGTTCACTAACACTGGCATCAAATTTTGTTTTGCTATTTTCCGTAATCATGCAAATGTGAGGCTTAGTAGTTATATTTGTTCACAAAAATAAAATAAAAAATAATGATACAGAGATTGTCCTGAATATATAGCGTTCTTGATAACTGCAGTCTATCGGCCTCATTCAGAGATGTACGAAAACCCAATGGCTACATACATCTCCAATGGTGGGGCACCTGCACATGTGCAGTACTTGTTCTGCACATGTGTAGGATGGGTCCTGCTTCTTTGCACGCAGTGTTCCCTGAGCCACATTCTGATTGACAAGATGTGGCTGTTTGGGGGTGGAAAGGGGGTGACACCGGGCAGCGTTCCTGAAAATGGGGGCGTGTTGCTCCATTTTTCTGCGGGTGCCTATGCCAGGGTTTGACGCAGACTTCTTGGCCTCAGCTACGGAGTTACGAGGGCCAATCTGAGTAACCACGAGGTTACTCAGATGGCTGATGGTCTCGCATATGATCCAATGCTGCATCTTAGGACACAGCACTCTGACCTGCTATGTTGTCAGGAGACATCGCTGCTGCATCCAAAGGTGCAATCAGGTTCAATGTTAACCTGCTGTTTAGCCAACCTTCCACTCTTAGTACTTCCACTACTAAGATTTATTTATTCACATTTATTTATATAGCGCCAGCATATTCAATTGCGCTTTACAGTCAAAGATAAATTCTAACTAATACTATACCAAAGTTTATACTAGAGATGAGCGGGTTCGGATTTACTCGGTTCTTATCGCCACATTACCGCAAGTTCGGATTAGTTCGGATTTATTTTATTGGCTATCCAAAACATGTGATAGCCGATAGCCAATAAAATGCTGTTTTGAGAACCGAGTAAATCCGAACCCGCTCATCTCTAGTTTATACTGTATTTATTTTAAAAAAGGATCCAGTCTACTTGCTACAAACTTTGTTTCAAAGAATAACAGTTTAGCTAATTCACCAGTATTATAAAAAATTCATACACAAATACTATTTCACCCTATACGTCTGTAGATGTTTTCATCTCATTCTCTAAAGTTTTTTGTTTTTTTTGTAATTCTTTCCAAGAACTGAGCTATCTGGAAAGTATGTTCTTCAAAATGCAAAAAGTCAGGAATAACACACACATAGCACACAAATGCCAGCTGGTAACAAGTGCTGCAGCTTCAGCTTGCTGACTAATGGATTTTATCATGGCCAATAAGCTTGCTGCATTCTTTGACTGATACTAGTAAAAGGCACCAGAGCTTTAATTCATTATTTCTTGTGAATTCAGGATTCTTCCATCAAAATATTATATAAATTAATAGCAGTTAAGATATTCTGTATGAATAATAATAATAATTATTATTATTATTACAGTATTATAATATCGAATCATTGTTTACTGTATTTCTTTATATAAAGGCTCACGGACAAATTTGCTACATTTGCTTGTGGCCGTATGGGGCTGCTAGCACTTTTGTGCGACCTCGGACTGCCGTAAAGTGAGTAATGTGGATTGACCCCAAAACTAATATTAAGTCTGTAGTCATGCATATCTGTGAAATCCATACCTAAGGCCTTGTACCCACTGTATAATATATAATGTACTGTATGTAATCTGATATACAAATAGAACACATTGGGGCACATCCATGTGTCTGACTGTGTACATCCATGTGTCCGACTGTGCAAGGACTGAGACACCCACTGCCAGTGTCTGTAGGTGCTGAAATACCGATATGTGTGTATTTAGATGCACCATTGATCACACAATCCAAACTTGCACCTGGCCTATGGCAAGTGCAGTTTCTTTATCTGAGTAAGGCCTACTATGTGAGCGGTTGAGCATTTACGTAGTCAGCCGCTCTCAGCGACACGCCTGCGACTCTCACATTACAAACTCGTCCCTCACATTACAAACTCGCCCATTTGTGTGAATATCGAAATAGCATGAGAATCAGGCCCATTGTTTCTAATGCCACTACATCCACTGACATTCTTATTTGCAATCAGGTGTATTTCATTTTTTAAAGCATCTATTTCTATTCAATCCATGTAATGGAAGTAAAACACATTGGGGAAGTAAAAATGCTACTAAAAGACATATGTCAAACATTTTTGATGAAGTAAAAGGCAACCAGATCTTTAAAAGGTTTTATAACTTTTTATGCGTGTTAATCATGATTAGAGTTCCTTCAATATCTAAATAAACAGAAGTAAAAGATGACAGTGACAAAACAATAAACTACAAAATCATTAATGCTCATTTATGAGCTACCCTGATATTGAATAAGACAAAAAAGCATATTTATTTCATTATACAAATACTGTCCACAAGATGTCCCTAGCATACCATAATCAGAGTTCATTTGTTTCCTTTATATATATATACAATACAGTACAGTAAGTTGAATTTTACATAGCAGTTCCTTATTAGAAAAGAAAACTAACATTAATCATACACTTAGTATAATGATTTCTAAAGGAAACAATACTGTACAGTAAAAAATACTATTAATTTCTAGTAAAATATTACATAAAAAAATCAAATACATTAAACAATTTCCAACTATTTTACTATTATTTAATAGGTATATATTTGTGAATAATACTTCTCTTAAATTAATTGATTGATTTGCATTTTTGCATTTCACTAAAATATTTGACAGTTCAATCTGTAAACAAACATAAGACAAGTTGAATGCTTGTAGTACATGTTTTTCCCATGATGGTGTTATATTTTCATGTTGCTGATATGTTTTGCAAATCTTGTAATATAAATTGTTTATCTAAGTGTTATTATATTACACCAAACTGTGTAGATTGTTTGGTCTTTATGATTCTTTTATTTTATGACAGTCAATATGTTCAGTTTCTAAATATAGAAACATCCATATTTGGACAGTTGTTTATTATAACTTAACTTATTATACCTAAATTGTATCTAAAATCTAGTCCAAAGATATTTTCGTGTAACAAAAAAAAAAGGGGGGGAAAAAAGTACATACTGTTAAGGAAACTACAAGAGAAGAATAATTCAGTAAGTAATAAGCAATGTTATCATTACAAAGCAAAGGAAAACAAGGCAGAACTGTAAAGTCGTTATTTTAATGTAATACAATTGTGCAACTGGTTTTGCAGCAAGTAGCCTTGATTTTCAAATTAATAATCAGTTTTTGCAAATAATGAGTGGATCAGGAAGGGTGGGGTCATTCCTTATGTACACCTTTACAATTATCTATTCTTAA